>JARUHQ010000002.1:13382633-14050758 GCA_029955515.1 Chrysomela aeneicollis
CCGTCCAGAAAATTTCGAAATTCGGAGTATTTCCGGGGAAATAGATGTTGAATAAATCCGAAAATAAATCGTTTTCATTTTTTATGGCATTATTCAATTATGAATATCGAAATATTTACCTCACCCTCGACCTTACCACCTTTTTCCTGCAATACGATTTTCTTTTCAAATCCACCATCGGACGTTTCGTCTCTCGTCCAATGGGCGCCATATTGGATTTTCATACACGAATGATTTTACGATTTCAACAATGAATAAACAACTCACTCTGTCAAATAACACCAGAAGATGTGAGTAGGTATGTCGAAAAATATTGGAGACGATAAATAACCGAAAGTGTGAAGGAGTCTTGTCATGTAGGGTCCTTTAGATAAATATCCAGTATTTACGTCCTGTTAGATAGATTAACGAATAATTAGTGAATGTGTACACAATACAGCTATCAAAGTTTCTAGCACCATTTTTTTTCCTCGGTATATTTGAGATAATTTTTCCATATTTCTTGATAAAGCCAAAGATCCTTAAATGCTCTTGACCCTCGAGAAGACCCATAACATTTCTCTTAATATTTTTTCTGAATTTTGAAGATGCACAATTGAAAAAAATAAGAAAAGTTTCGAGAAAGGTAATTTCTCTCGTAATGTCGTAATTCTGTTATAATATAAATTTCAATAATAACTACTTCATCATTAGTGAGTTTTTGGAAATATTTTTTCGGATAGCATCAACCCCTTATTTTGTTTACGCATGATTTCCGGACACTCTGTATAGATATTATCTTATTACATGCAATGTATAGTTTGATGCCATTTTATGTTTTATGCAAGGCGATCAATATAAAATTACAAGAGGTGAAGTTTTTAAATTTTTCGCAATATATTTTAATTTCTTTATTATTGCATCGTTTAATTTCCAGTATATTATTTTATGGCACATAATGTATAACTTACCTCTTGTATCATCAATCATGACAATTATTGGCCACTATTATCGAAGAACGGTCGTAAATTCCTATCGAAATAATAAAAGTGACCCAACATCTTTATGACAAGCGATCTATTCATCTAACGAAGTTATTTCTATTCAGATCTCTTTTCGGTTATGTACCATTTAAAAATGACAGTATTCAAATCAGATGAGCCGATTCAATCTTCCTAATGTGGAATGATTTGATAAAAGCAATCGTCGTATCCAGATATCTTCTTTGCACTCACAAGAAAGTCTGATGGTGGAAAGGAATGTCGATGTGTTTGATATAGTCGGTGGGCCCGCCTCATATTTCACCTCAGACAATGAGGAATATTCCTCAATTCGGTTTATTACAGCAAATGCAAGTATGAACTTATTGATTATGGGTTTCATTCATGAATTTTTCGAATTCGTTGCGGAAACTATCTCGATTAATTTTTCAAATATGGGGTTTTAAAATTCTTCAGATACACCAGCCTTCGAGATTTTTCCTTCACTAGTGATATTTTTGTCTTCCTAGAGATTTTTCGTGATCTGGCAACTCGACTGGTAAGTATGCCTTTCAAATTCGTTTCGATCAAATTCAACCTGTAGTCCATGTCCTTGATATCCTTGATATAAAGATAATATTCACATCCAGGTAGGGTGGACTTATACGTGAAAAGTATTTTCTTTGATGAAATTTGTTATTTTTGTAAGTGATTAGGGTCCGAATCTAGTACAGTCTCGAGTACATTTGATTGTATCGAACTCGTCTTTTCGAGCTCTCTGAAAAATATGACAAAATACTGGGTGTTCCATTTGCGAAATCGTATATTTGGTGGGTCCCAAAAATTCGATCACCATGATCTCGACCATGATAGTCGTTGCTATAGTATCTGAAAGAAAAAGTGTACACGACTGTATGATTTTTTGTACCCCCATCAGTTCCCCAAGTAAGGACATGGTCCAATATGTGAGAAATCCTGTATTAAATTTCCATTATCGTTGAGAATAGTCATATCTTCAGGAATATTCAGTTGTGTGGAAAATCATCCATGCATGTGTAATTCAAGAGCCCACATACTATTAGTCTGGCTTTGGCGCCAGAGTATATTTAAATACGTCTTTACCATGTGTTTGGTTTCCATGGAAAGAAGTACATTTACGCTTACAAAACCACATCATATAGAACATGAAGCTCTGTTAAAAAAATACAGCCGTCTTATATAAGGCGTTGATGCAGTCTAAATGGTGTTATTAAAATTTTGTATTATTGTTCGTGACTCTTTTCTGTATGAAATTAATACCGATACTAACACTAGGTATATACGTGAACTCGTGATGACAAATAACGGCGTTATTGGAGTCATTAATACTCTTAGTCATAGTTTGTCTGGTGTAGCACCATTGAGACACTTTGGGAGAATCATAAATTTAAATATTCATGCACGATCACACAAACTACGAGTTTAGTACGTGGTACCACACTTATATTTATATAGATATTTGACCGAATCCTTTTAAAGAGGTCAAAAGTTGAAACTTGACATTTGGGATTTCGTTGAAAAGTTCTAAATTCCGTTGTTGATGAGGTCAATAGTTCCTTATTGAAAATCAAAAGCTCTTTCTTCAAGCATTGTATACTTATGTCATAGACTTCTCTCTGGAGCAGCCATGCTGAGAAATTTGGCAACAGTTTCGTGTACCTTGAAGGTCGCTGTTTCGTTTTAATTTCGCGGTTTCATTGAGAAATTTCGTTGGGTATTGATTCCAAGTTGATGCACTGTGAACATGTTGAACGTGTCGAAAATAAACTATAGTAATCGAGTTATAAGCGAAAGTGTGCCTAAAAGCCAATTAACATATTTTCGAAGTGACATTTGTAAATGAGGTTTAGTCGAGGGTTAAGTCAAAGTTTGTTAAGTGTACTGGAAGGTACAACCCGAGGTACATAAACGATCAAGCCAATTGCCGATTCGTTATGAATTTACAGAAGAGAACTGTTATTGATCAATTATTGAAATGGGACCCCATCTCAAAGTTCTGTGGGATTTTTTTTTGAAACGGAATAGATACCTTCCTAGCGATATGATACATTTTATTTGCCAGATATATCAATAAAAAAATAGTTCATTAGTTTTTTCCCAATGCACTTACCTTGAAACCCGTTACATCACCTAAAATATATGAATATATGAAATACGTCAGAAATGTTCAGGTGTCTATAATTGGAAATTCAAAAAAATCTGATATTAATCGAAATTAATGAGAGAATTTACCAGAAAACTTGAATCTGACAAATCTCCAAAGCTCGGGCCTTTGTCTTATTCCTTGAGTACAAAAGTAAAAATCATTTTATCTTTGTTAACGGCAATTTCCTTCTACTTGAGTATGATTCACTATCCTTTGAAAAAATTTATGCACCGAAACTCAAGACACCAATTTCCTATAGAATAATAAGATTTTATAATTTAATGAGTCTGATTTTTATGATATCCTGGAAGAGGCAAAAAATTTAAAAATATAGAGGGGTAGGACACACTCAAAAATTATGTACACCTATTGCCTCTTTCGGCATTAAATGTTAGTTCATTGCCGTAATGCCGAATTATATAGGTACCTAAATGAAACAGGAATGAAGAATAGACGCCCCCACTCCAATTTATTTCGTTGAAATGCCCTTTATTGCCGTTTATTCCCGACTATTTGCGACATATGCCGATCTATTGCCGAGTATTAACTATCTATTGCCTATCAAATCCGACATAATGCCGTCTATTTCATTTTTGAATAATGCCGATCATTTTCAGATAATGCCTATAATGCCGCAAGTATCGGCATTAATTTCCGAACATTTTGTACACCTATTGCCGTGGTGTCCTCCTTCTCGAAAAATATATATTTTCGTATTCTTGGTTGGATGATTATTGATTATCACTTGAATTTGGATGGATAAATAAACCAAACTGTGAGACTCTTTCCATGACCAATTAAATGAGAAATTTTCAAATTCTACAGACGCTTTTTGCAATTGTCGAAGATTCAATTTTTTCACACAAGATAGTAACGAGAATAGAACAATAGATGACCAGATAGATAGGATATTTCAAATCAGAGATACAAAAAAAATAAAGCACCATTAACGGGTCTTAGATGTTTGATAATTTTTTTACTGGCCAATGTCAGATAAAGTCCATGTAATACCATAATACCGAGGGGTAGTTCACTCGACCAAAAAACGTACACTAAGATTGCATTTGATGAGATTGGACGGAATGGACCAGATTGGACAAGATTGGACGATATTTCACATAACTGGACTGGATTGGACGGGATTGGCCGGGATTGGACGGATTGGCCGGATTGGACAGGATTGGACGGATTGGACAGAATGGACAATTATTGGACAGAATTGACAATGATTGGACATAATGGACAAGGATTGGACAAGAATCGACGGAAATGGACCAGAATCGACTTGTTTTGATGAGATATCGAATGAGACTAATCACTAATTCATGAATTATTCTCCATCACGGGAATTTTTCGTAAGATTCGCACTCGACTCGATTTATTGCTACAATTCTATGTGTTGTAAATAGCAAACAAAATGATAGTTTCGAATTCCTAGAATTCAGTGCATATTATGGTCATCGTGATAAGGTTTGAACAAATTCGAAAATATATTTGAATCCGAATCTAATATTCCAGACAAAACATTTAAAATAATCGTATGGAGTCTTGAAGTAGAGTTTTGTACTTCTAATGTCTAAATAGGTATGAAGATTTGAATTCTTAGAAAAGAAGAGTTTTACTGAAAACCGAGCTGAAAACTATATAAATAATGAAAAATATTCAAAATGGTTGAAAAGAGAACTAGATTATCGAAATGAAAGACCCAAATGTCAATAACCTGAAAACATAAAATTAAGTTAGTAAGAGAATATACCTGTGAAGTTTATTCTGGAGAGAACACGAAAAATCAAAATCATATTATAAATAAAGGTTCATCGCAGGGATCCGAGCAGGGATCATCTCACTTCACACAGATGAAACTACAAAAGTTTATTCTCATAGTTAATCCACCTAGCAGTCAGGTAATAACTTCAAATTAATTGTCATTATTTCAAATGAAATTTTCAAATTGTGGGGCACTCAAATTCAAAACTTGATAAAAACAATTCGTCACATTTCTTAGGAATAAAAATAATCTCTTCAAAAAATTTATTACTATGTCCCATTGCAAATTTCCAATGTTGGTGATCAAAATAACACAAACCAATTTGCAGATTTCTAATTTTTGTGATCAAAATAACCCATAATCGCCCATACCTATTTGAAAATTCAAAATAGAAGCTTGTGGGGGCACTGTAATACATTCTAAACTCGATAAATGAGAGTTTGTCATATTTCATAACATATTTATGTTTAAAATTTTTGTAATTTGTAATAGAAGCTGGTCTCGAAGCTGGTGTAATAAATTCAAAACTCAAAAAACAAAATACTTCATTCAATATATCAATTCAGAAAATCATATGGTATTCTAATAAATGTCATATAAATATTGGAAATGTTTTCTCGAACATTTCAATTCAAAAACAGCAAGACCACTACAAAAATATATTTGTACTGGTTCGTGGAGAATTCCGGCACCGAGTCTTCGTCATGACTCATGATACAAGTATGTAATTGAAGATTCGAGATGTTTGAGTGTATCCAACCTCTTTGGATCCATCAAAATGTAAATAACATAACGTCGATTGTTTTAATTAGATGTGTTAAAAGTTTTTTGAATGATTCTGTGACTGTCCACGTTATAGGGATTATTCGATGTTCAGGAGTATTAATCCTCTAGGCCTCTAGGCCCTAGGCGACCGACATTTTGTGAATGATCTGTAATAAATATTTAAGAAACTATAGCAATCGGCCCATCATTATATATAAAGATGTTTCGTTAGGGACGCATATTTGTAACATATGTACCTATACAAAATTATAAACTAGCTTTTTTTGAAGAGTACCAAAAATGCTGGCAAGTACAAGCGGGCGGGGACTCCATACATAATGAAGAAGATTCGTTTGTGAAGATTTGTGTTTTTATGGAAAGACGCGATGCAAAAGTGAAATTGATACCTACTATTCATTTGTTATTCAATAGAAATATTGAAAGATATCGAGAACATTTTTCCAAGATTGGACATATTAACCCAAGATTGGACAAAATGGACTAGGATTGGACGGAATGGACCGAGATTGGACGGAATGGACCGAGATTGGACGGAATGGACCAAGATTGGACGGATTGGACACTGAGTGTACACCTATTGGACAGAGTGAACTACCCCTCGCGTAATACAATACGTCTATAGCTAGTATTATAATGAACTTTTAATTTTCAATAAAGAACTATACTGAATAGATTCACAAGGACGAAATAATACACAGGAAATACAATAGAGGATATCCTCGAGGATATCTCATTAAAAACATTTACTGATGGTAATTTTTAAATCCAGGGTATATTTGTAATGTTGAAATTCCTAAACCATGTAGCAACGAAACCCAAGTAGGTCCGTTAACTCAATCAATTATTCCATTACTCGTGTGTATATTATGCCTTTTCAGCAAATAAATTTCTTTTCTTTTCATACTTACTAATTACTGAGCTAATTATTAATTGATCAAATCCTTCTAGGAAGCCAATTAGGATCATTCCCGGAATTATTCTACCGGAACAAAGAAATTCAATTGCACATTGTTACAATCAGACGCACAAAACGAGAGATGAAATATCATTTTTAATCTCGATTCGTGAATTGTCTCCGTGTCCCACAGCTGCCACAGTTGAACAAATATTTGCTCTGTTCTTCATTGTGAATTCTGGCATAACGCATAACATAACTGTAGTCTATATATATACAGAGACCGAATCGCTTCGAGTTGCCGAAATAGAGAACGAAGTTAGGTTATGGTGAGGGGGAGACTAATGGGTTCTGAAATTATTATTAAGTTGATTCATCTCGCAGCACCCTTCGATTTTGAAATTTGAATATTGTATGTCGGAATAGGGAAATGATGGATGGCTTCAATAACGGCCCAAGTAGAAACTGATGGTGTTTTTCATTGAATTGATTATAAGTTTGGGTAAGTGACACTGTATGGAAGATATCTATGCACCCGAAAAATTTAACTCTCATATTCTGAAATAATCAGATATTGACTTCGACTTGAGAATGTGTTACTGTTAGCTTCTAACAAGATCATTTACTTATCTGCGACTTGACCAAAATAATGTATCATCGGTTTTGTATCTGAGATCCACAAAAATCAATATTTGTACCTATTCGATTCTGAACCAAGAACAGGTACCACATGGAACCATACATGGTACGATTTTGAGTATACCTCGGAGTATATACCCCTCCAATGACCAGGGTACCTATATGTTTTCCATCAGATACTTAATTATTCATCGCCGATTGAAATTCAACCGAAATTCTGATGAAAAGCAAAGTCATCTACTGATTTCGAAACAAAATTTGAAAGACGTTTCGAGAGCACCAAATTATCATTTAACTGGGAAGGATGAAAACGTTGTAGTGAGAGTTACAGGGCCAGATTTCAGGCTCTCAAAACCCCTTGAAAACCCCCTGGTAACACCCCAACCTTCTTTCAAGCAGAAGTACATGCTATAGAGATATGTGCCCAGGAGTGGCTCGAAAGGGACACCAGAAGGGCGGAAGCCTATATTCTATCAGACATATCACTAAAAGATCTGAAGTAGCCAAATATCTGTGAGCCAAAGTCGAGGCCGAAGCTGTCTCGGGACTGCAAACAGTCCCTGAGGCCCGGTTTATCAATGAAAGGTTAACTTGAGAGGTTAGGTGACCCATCAGGGTTTACTTCATCCTGTTTGATTCCGTAAGTAAAGTAAATGAAGATTTCATACCAGTGTTAGCTGTTAACCCTGAGGTATATTAGCCTAACCCTGCATTGATAAACCGGGCCTAAGACAATTGGGAAGAAAACGTTGTAGTGAGAGTTACAGGGCCAGATATCAGGCTCTCAAAACCCCTTGAAAACCCCCTGGTAACACCCCAACCTTCTTTCAAGCAGAAGTACATGCTATAGAGATATGTGCCCAGGAGTGGCTCGAAAGGGACACCAGAAGGGCGGAAGCCTATATTCTATCAGACATATCACTAAAAGATCTGAAGTAGCCAAATATCTGTGAGCCAAAGTCGAGGCCGAAGCTGTCTCGGGACTGCAAACAGTCCCTAAGGCCCGGTTTATCAATGAAAGGTTAACTTGAGAGGTTAGATGACCCATCAGGGTTTACTTCATCCTGTTTGATTCCGTAAGTAAAGTTAATGAAGATTTCATACCAGTGTTAGCTGTTAACCCTGAGGTATATTAGCCTAACCCTGCATTGATATACCGGGCCTAAGACAATTGGCAGCAAACAACCAGGTCACTTTGATGCGGGTTCCAAGTTATAAGGGAGTCAGTGGCAACGAGAAAGAATTCTGCCTTGCCAGAAAACACAAAATCTTCTGGCCCATAACCCTTTCGTTGGCTCTCCAAAGCCCACTTGAAAGAAGAGTTTCGATGCTGCATGGGAACAGATTATATGAAATCTTACTGGAATAAAGTGCCAGGACATAGACAAGCTTACATTTGCTTTGCTAAAGGCCAGTTCTTTTCGGCAGAAGGTTAAGTTTCGATGATGGGAACAGATGAAATGAAACTTTACTGAAATAAAGTGCCAGGACAAAGACAAGCTAACATTTTCCTTGCGACAACCCAGTTCTTTTCTGCCAGAGGTTTGAGTTCCTGGAAGAGGCATTCTTAACACCCTCCGACGTTAGCTCTCAGGAAACTGTTAAACTTTGTACTCGGAATCCCGGGCCTCTGGTAATGCACGAAATATCTTAGGTCGAGGTGTTTATGAGACTGCACAGCCTTTACGATCCCCTTTCAATCTAATCTAAGAACGAGAATGACGTAGTTCAAGCATAACCAGTAATCTTGATAAAAAATAAGTATATATTTTCGATTAGTGCAAGATAATTGATATGCTGTTTTCTGAATCGATATTTTTGTAAAACTTCATTTTAATAATGGTAAATACCTCGGTGAATAATTTGTCTCGATTTTTTTTATCAGTCTTGCTGAGTCTGAGGGTATATACACCTCTTCCTTCTTCATACAAGTCTCAATGAGACTTCGAGGGTGGCTTTGCAACTAAGTTGGCGGTAAAGAACACTTTTCAAGCACTTTTCAAAACACTTTTCAAATTACTTTTCAAGAAAAATACCAATACCATAGAAATGATAAAATGGAAATTCTATTTGTTTCTTTGCTTTTTTATCAGAACAGTACTAAATTAATTGGAGATACGCATCTGCCTTGTAAGGCCTTAATTTCACATCACATTTCACCCTTCGTTATTTCACATTGTTTCAAATCAAATGATCAATTGGGTCATTATCTTGTAGCTGAAAAAAACATATGGGAGGAAATACCAAATGAAAGCCACGGGCAATTTATAATAATGGTTTGGCCGTGACATAGACATGCGGGCAACATTTCATTACTGGTTACCTACTCTAATACTGATAAAATGTTTAATTTTTGAGAGATGAATCCACTTGTGAAAACACTTGATGTCCTATTAATGAAATTGTTGTCTCGTCTGTTTGATATATGTTATTCAATTATGAAGCTTGCAGCCATGCATTTGGCATTGCGCCATTTTTCTCAAACAATATACCTATCAAAAACGAAGAAGCGAAGAAAGATATTGCATGACCAACTGAAACGAGCATAGAGAACGTATTTTTTAACGATTTCTTGGTAAATATTTTGTTTAGGCATATTTCACCAGACTATTTGATTAGAGTTAACCCCGAGGTTAACCCAGAAAAGGTCATCAAAATTGTTCCTCATTCGGAACATTTTTTCATTCCGAAACCATAGTGGGTTATTTCGAGAGGATTATCCTCGATGGAGAAATGATATATTTGTATCAACCCTGTGCTACAGTGCCTTATTAGAAATTGATAGAGGGTCAATTATTCAATATTGTGATGCTAAATAATGCAGGGAAATTATTATTTTTTGTGGAATATCGATTTATTTGTAATTAAAGATGAGTTTAAATGGTCAAAAGTGTGGTTATGAGTCATGATATAAATATTATTTTGTTGTATTCCTAGGATAAATTATAGAGAAAAATTAGGAAAAAGTTCAAACTCCGTATTTGAAAAAAAAAGTTGTTGGTCACGAAAGTCGAAAAATCGAATTCAAAGCTAAGAATTCCATTTCGAAGATCGTAAAAAGTGCAATGGGGTCTATCTTCAATAATAAAACAAGAAATTATGATGATTATAATTCAAAAATTCTATTTTTCCAAATATTTTTAAAAAAGGTCAATTCCTTGTATATCTTTCGATCAGTTATTTATAATATATCAGTAACCTTTATTATATAAAAGAGGGCAACTAGCAGTCACAGTTATAGCCTATGATTTATTTGAAAACCACTTTCACAATCACTTAATGAATTATTGTCATTGAATTGTTATTTCTTTGTTTCAGGTAAGTTGGATATTCTTAACTACCAACAAACTGAATGAAAAATACTCGGAAAAATACTTCTTGTTAGTAAGTAATTTTTATATGGTGAGTGTATGTTTACTGAAATCTGCTGAAATCTCCAAAAATCAACCGCTTGATATTGTTATAAGATTCACCTAAGCGGTCAATGTCATATTTTTCATTGTTCACAAAAAAAATTATTGATATGCGAGTTGATATGTATGTGTTTTCCTTTATAACCTGATAACCGAAAAACCTACAGATTTCTTTTATTTTATCTGTATATTCAGTTATTCCTGACATTTACAGAAACAACGAGTTTACGAATCTCCTTTGATGAATCAGTGCATTACTTTTGACGGAGATAACATCATATAGCTTCCTGTTTGTTATGTTGATGCAGCCCGACTAGACTTTACTGATTTCCACTTATTAAGTGACTGTGGTGAGCTGGTCAACCTCTTATTGTCGAATATATCTAGAGAGAATATATTTTTCATCGGACGGTGGAATTGTGAAACTCACTTCATATAGTGAAGTTTTCCATGATGATCCATGATGCATATCCAATACCCATCCAATGCCCATTTTCTGTCCCAATATCCTTCTGCTGACTTTTTAACTCCACACAAGTCAGTGCAGTCAAAATATAAATAAAATAAGATTATATTCATGAGAAATGAACCCTAAAAAGTCTCAAGGAATGCATACATCTATCTTGTCGGAATGAATATCAAGTTATGTTCTCTCACAATCTTGTACTAATGTTCCTCAACAAGATAACTTCCATCATCTATTGAATTCTGCAGGTAGGCTGAACTAAAATTATAATAATATATTGAGCCAGATCGTCCTGATCCGTCCTGATCTGTACAGTTATACTTTTCATGTTACTCCAAAAAGAAAAATAGCAATGCATAATATCCTTTTGTCGTGCATATTTGGAGAACAAAACCTTAGGACTACTAGTAGACTACTGACTGGTCCTATCCAGCATATGCCGATGACCTATAGTAGATATCATGTAATGGCTAGCAAAATGACAAGAGAAGATTTAAAAAATCCACCAGGATGCAGGAATGCTATGGTGCAGCATCTGCACCATAGCATTTGGTGGAGAAGGTGATGTCCTGGGTATTTTACTAGATCAATCATTCACTTGGAAAAGGTGATGCAGAAGTCCAGCCTGTGCCTATGGCAGGGCAGATACTGGGAAGATAGTTCTCAAGACCTAGCTGAAATACTCGGGAACTACATGCCTGAAGACGAAATATTATGACATCCCGTCACTGTTATGGACATTTTTGTACGAATGCATATTATGATGATATAGAAAGATCTTCGTAAAGATCTCTTATATTAGACAAACGTTATGGAAGGCAGTTGAGAACTATGTAGATGATGCGATAAATCATATCAGCATCCTGAGAATCCCAACTGCATTAATATCAAATGAAACCCTGTGGTCTTTTGTCCACAGGACTATCCTATATTTTTTCAATGTTAAGCCAATCAAATCTACATCCATATCCCGAGTGCCAGATACTCATCTCCCACTAAATCCGTCGTAAAAATAGTCGACAAAATACTCCTAGTCATGTCATGTCATCTATTCAAGCCTAGGTAGATGCTAACCAAAATCCATCCTAGTTTATTAAGACAGTCCTTTTAATCTGACGTTTCGAGACTTTTATCGAAAACGATGATGGGCAATTAGCTGCATGGAGGATTAAAAATACGTTTTCGTTACCAGAACGGACGGCACAGCGAGCTTGGAATGCAGTTTTCTTTAAATAGACGTTCGGTGAAGATGCAGACCACAAGGCTATAAACATATTTTATTGGGGCTCGAAATTGGTATTCTACGATGGAATGATTTTTTTTTCCTCCATACTGGAGTGTGTTGTAGCTATACATTAAATTCAGTGAAAGTATCTTCGACGTTATTGTTATTTCTTACCGTTTGAATACCTATTGGTAATCCAAAGGGATACCTTCATATCTAGAGCTGATCTAGGAATAATATGAACTCAAATGATTTCCGATTATAAAAGGGTGAAATGAAGACATAAAAAATAATGACAGAAGCGGCAATCCTGGAGAAAGATATTTCCACTAGTATCACTTCAATACAAAATCCTGCATGCAAGGTAAAAAGGAAACAATAAAAGTTTCATCATTTCAAGAGACAAAACCTTGTCATTTTCTAATTCCAACAAAAATAGTACACACTTTTGAACCAAATGAAACATGCTAATTTTTCTGCAACCAAAATAATAATTGATATCTAATTAATGAAATGTGAATGAAATAACCACCATTGTTGCTCACGAAGATCCAACCTTGACCAATATTTTGTCAGGAAGAGGTCAATTAGACAAAAAAGAAGAAGAAGAAGAACTAACCTTACCTCTCATTTTATATGCTGAGTTTTCTTGTTCATATGATATATGTTAGATATAATGAAATCCGTTGGAGTGGAGGTTCATCATTTTATCTCAGATTCACCTCGAATGTGGCTGTATAAGAAGTCGAAAATAAATGTACTGGCCTATTGCCCCAGAAGAGAAGAAACATAACATAAAAGAATATTTTGTATTCGTAACTTTTGACGAACCAGGTTTGTTCTATTTTCAATTGAATCGATTGAATATTATAATATGCATTCATATCAGTGTAGCTTGTTGAACCTTATGAATACTATGAATGCTGTTCGTTTTTGAGCTTTTTTTTTCCAAAATAATATTCACAATCATATCACAATGCTTATTAAGTACCTCATTTTAAAATCCTAGGATTTAAAGAATCAACTTTATCTCCAAGGCACTAAAAGTTTCGCCTTGCAACATACCCACATATTAATCATTTTGTTGTTTCAGTAACAGGAACGTCAGCTTCTAGAGCTAATTTCAGAATAAAAATGTACGACTATTGAGTCGGTTGCAGAAAAAAGTGTTTTCTTGTTAATATGTCGTTGAAAATATTTCATTTTTAACTTGATATACTTGCAATCCGTATTCTTTACAAAACCCTCTGTTTCTTGTGAAAAAAGCACCGTACGATTTTTTTCTTCCCGAACGAGTTCCCTAATATTTTCTCCGCGTTCTCCTCGGAATCCATTCAAATTTCATACCCTTGGTCGAGATTCATTACTGTTTAGGGAAACTGGTTATTCTCGAAATTCCTCGGAAATCCGAGGTTTCCAAATTCGCATCAAGTGCAATTTATTACCCTCGTGCCGACATTTCGAACCTCCCCGAAGTTCAGTACAAACGATACTCGGTGAACTTTTTCGGGCAAACTCAGTATAGAATTCGGAAATGACTAGACCGTGTCTGGAGGGTTATAGGGCAATGGCGTTACTTGGGGTGCATATATAACCGTCTTCGATACATGGACTAAAGGTGGATATAGATATGCTGAAACGACTCTTAAATTGTTTTCCGTCAAAACCTGTAGACTGGTTTAGCGAAGATCATAACACAGGTGATATTTCACTAATCGTTCACAGATGGCGTTAGTATCGCATTTGATAACAATATCGATAATTCAGTTCTCTATTAATATCCGTATTCTATGGTTTCGTGTTCAAGTGACAGTGACAGATCATTCTTTTGTGGTTTTGGCTTGAAATATGAATATTGTTCGATTGTTCAATCATGGTATTGATTGAACGAATCACACAACCAAAATGACTGAGAAATTGGGAAAATTAATATTCATCATGCGGATTCAGCAGATGTGGCGCCATCCATATGAAGTCGTGGAAGTATTACTACACCTTTTCCAGTTGTATTTCAGAAAGCGTCAATTGAATTTCAGAATAATCACTTGTATTTCAGAAAGTATCAATTGTATTTCAGAATAGTGAGTTCGATTTCAGAAAGCATCAATTGTATTTCAGAAAAGTCAACTGAATTTCAGAATTCGTCATTTGAATTTCAGAATATATCATTTGTATACAAATAACGAATTCTGACATTCAATTCACTATTCTGAAATACATTTGACGCTTTCTGATATTGAACTGACTATTCTGAAATACAATTGATGCTTTCTGAAATACAAGTGACTATTCTGAAATTTAATTGACGCTTTCTGAAATAAACTTGATGGTTTCTGAAATACAACTGGAAAAGGTGTAGTGTTTGAAACTATGATTGAAATTCAACAAAATCAAGCAGGCTTAGGTCTACAAATATTTCTAGTGCCTTTTATAATGGGACCCGTTCCACCATATCAATATCCACCTTGCATGGACTGTAGAAGCGAATGAATCGAATATAATAAAAAGAGAAGAAATTTTTATGAATATACCTACTTATCATGTACCTAGTATTTTTTTTTCAATTTCACAAATGTAGATATCATCACTCGCTCAACTCAATGAATGTAGTAAAATACTAATAGTGGTATAAGAATAATAGATTTTTCGAAAAATACCGAGGAAACCACTGTGTTTACTTCTCCAGTTTATGGATTTTTCATGTGAACTCAATTTAGCTTTACAATCACATTTTCTTCAGCTTCACTTGTAACCACGCTTCCAACTAACAAAATAATCTTGTAAGTTTAATTTGACCCACTTCTGATCGTTCAATTGATTTGAACCTTGGCAGGAATACACGATTCCGGTGTATTTTTTGTCTGAATTCAAAAATTTATGATGGCGGCTCCAAGATGATTCTATATCCAAAATTGGTACGTGGAGGTTTTCGGGATCACAGGTTACCTATGGGTTTTTATAATAATAAATAAATCCAAGATGGCGGACGAGTATTGTGATTATGGTCCGATCCTTTTCAAAATAAGTATGTGGGGGTTTTTGGAGTCGCAGTTTGGTAATTTTTCTATGAATTTTGAGTCGAAATGCATGCTCCAGATGGTGAGTTTTGTGATTATGGACAAATTCAATATTTACTGTTAAAAATACCAAATGAAATGAAAGTGAAATAAACTTTTATAAAGATTTTCTAGTGCATTTGTACACAAGCTTGTTTTCAATAATATTTTTACGTTCGAGTAATTCACTTCTATCATCAGATTTCTTTATTCTTCATATACAACATCATCAGAAGTGACCTCGAAAGTGACGAAGAAGTCGAGAATATATATATTGAATTCAAATCCGAATACAATTCCAGCTTCTTTGTGGTTATTCCTCGGGTTATGCAGTTAGTAGTATAAACAACTTCGTGAAAAACCGAATAGTTGCAAGTTTCATTGGGTTTTTGCGGGGGTTTTTGTGAATGAACATGCCATTGATAATACTGAATTTTTCTTCATAAAATTTTCGCCCTTTTCAATTTCTTTGCGGACGCTTCTGACCCCGCGCCCCGGCGCTGCATGATTCATCCGCATTATCTGCGGACGTATAGCGATGCGTCATCATCTCGCTGTCTGTCTGTACGTCTAATCGAATAGAAAAAGCTGCCCTTTTTCCCTTATTCGTCCGATGACAAATGCACTCATTGTGAGCGTGTTCCGTTCCACGGAAATTGAGACGAATTTTGTGCTCTTCTGTGTGTGCAATTTGGGTATAGTTTTGGGGCGATTAATGCAAGATATTAGATTACAACGGAAGATTGGCTATGAACGACAGTTGCGCCGCCTAGCTTAAGTAGAACTAATTGATATTATAATTACCTATTATATCTTTCGAACCACAAACTCAGATGAGAGAACACAGTGAGAGATGTTAAGGAACTGTGTTTGGAATTGTGAATTGATTAAGAAGTGGGACAGTCTCTCATTAATTTTTTTATTCAATTCATGATTGCTTTTTCATTCGGAGTTAATGAATTGAAATTTGCTACAGATATGGATTGATATTCGCCTTTTGACCCAAGGCACTTCCAATGAAGGATAACTATTCGGAAAATTCAAAACTGATCTCGGAACTGATCGAGTTTGAGTTTATGCAAAATAATTGGACTATAAAAAATACATAAAAATAAGTTTCCAGTGTAGAAAATGGTTGAAACAATACATATATTAGTAACAAAACAGCTAGGACAGTATGGAAAATAAAATCTTAAAAACGAACGATTTTCTTTGAAGCTCATCAAAACATGCGTTCTGTTAGAATGTTAAAACTATACTGAAACGAATAGTACAATCGAGGGACTGACCACTAGAGAAAAATGTGTACACTGGAATTCCTATAAAGCGGATTTAGCCTGGAATTCCCCGGACTCCCTCGGAATTCCTACGGAAGAAATATGTCAAATTGAAGAAATAACGATAAAATGTTAAAACTAAATGTAGATAATACTCGAAATTCGGGGTAATTCCGGACAAATCCGGTGAAATATGAAATATTTTGGAACATCACACACGGGATTTCTGATAAACTTCAAGATAAACTTCAGACCTAGATTCAGAGTAATATCACTGAATATTACAAAATTTGAATAATACCGGATTATATTGATATAAAGATTTCGAAATCTGTCATAAGTGAGGCTAGGCTGTATTGTATCAACATTTTATCATTTCATTTTTTTCTGTTTTATTTCCTTCCTTTTTCCAAGATCTGATTCCGTAAGAACGAAAATCCAAGAAAAACATATTTTTATTGAAAATAAAGCCAGCAAATCTAGGGTATGAACTGTAAATCATCCTGTCTATCGAACAAATGATTCAATTTTGACTACAGGGTGGTTCACGACTAGCGCGACAGAGATTCAAAGCAGAACTGCAAAACTTTTTCTCATTTCAGTAGTTCGTACGTTGATAAAGGCTAAATTTTGAAAGTATTTTGAAATATACATGGATGTCCCAAAAATTGTGGCATATAAAAGTTATATCGTTTCTTATGGAAGTCCATGTATTTAGTTACATTTTTATATTCTTCCTGAAACGCTTATTTCATCGATTTTTATCCCACTTGGGGTCTAGCGAGAAAATATAAATGGTTTTGAAAATCAAGATTTCTCAACTTTAGACATTTTTTGTGTCAGAACTATTCATTGATGGTCGAAACGGCTAACATGTCCCTTCCATAACTTTTGACCTACTATCTAATGACATTTAACTAAATTACATACAGGGGGGTTCAGAATTATGAACCACCTTGTATTTGTTTCATTAGTACATCAATAATTGATGGCGAATATAAAGTCAAGATAGGGACATGTTAGCCGTTTTGATAAATTGAATAGATTCGACTCAAAAAATCCTAAAGTTGAAAAATCTCAATTTTTCACACCCTATATTTCTGTAATCGTTTCAGCTAGACCCCAAGTATGATAATAAAATCAGCTTCTTAGGCAGAATCTGGAAATGCAGTGAAATATAGGGTGTTCCAAAAAAACAAGATAACTTTGATACGCCACAATTTTTTGAAGGCTTTAGTTATGGTTTCATTGAAATCCACGAGATTATTAGATCTTCATTTCAAAAGTTTAGTCATATCTACATTAACAGCATCGACCTGTGGATTCCCTAGATGACACAAGGGGGCATTAGATGAGAGAGCAGCATGAAGTGTAGTGTCATCCGTAAAGCTGTGGACAGCACAGGAGGTTACATCTAACAGGTCGTTGATGTGTAGCAGGAACAAAATTGGTGCCAAAACAGATCCCTATGGAACACCGTCATTCTATCAGATGATACGCCATCAACGACCACATGTAGTCACCTATTTAAAAGAAAGCTTTTTAGTGAATAGGATTCATTTTTTGAGTAAAGGGAAATGCTTTTAAACGTGGCGGGAGAAGTACACCTCGCCGTTTGTTCATGACAGAAAAATAATGAATCTGTGAAGAGGGAGCGCCGCTTCCTGTTTTCAGCCAGGACAATCTCTGCCCTGTCACGAAATTAGCATCACCATTATTGTCGCACGGCTTTGGAGCACGGCGTTTTACGCCCACCATTTTTTTGTTAACGAAGCGGGGGACAGGAGGATGCAGCAGACCATAGGAACGTGTCGTCGACGCTTGGTAATGAAAAACGCTTTTTTTCTGTCGGCATTAGGGCGATGTACCATGACAAACACGTCCAGGTCGCAGCCTGCTATTCGATTTCATGGTTCAAGGAGTGCGTTTGTATACTTTACCAGGTTACGAATTTACTTTGTAAGTGCGTGCCTTTGGTTTTATTGATTTTTTCGTTGGATTAGGTGGTTGTTTGTTGAATCAAATCGTGAACATATGAATAGCCTATATGATAGTGTGGCAGTCCCTGATCTCAGTCAGGTTTACCCACCACACTCCACTCCCTACGTAGGCTCGTATGACCGAAGTTTCCGACAGCGTTGCCAGTGCTAGTGCTTTCGTACTAGATTTTGTACTTTTCAACGCTAGTACGCCCGATACAAAATCAGTACGTTTTCATGTTTTCTGAGTTGAAACAGAAATTCTCAAAATATAGGTAACTGAAATGAACCAAGAAACACAAAAAGTGCGATACCTTTGTCTCATAAATACGTTTGTGCTTATATTGTTCATGTTATGTAGTTCATGTCAATTCTTATTACTTTTTATCGTCGCAATACTCGCATTCGTCGCTTAGTCGCAATGACAGTTCATATTGTGCAGTAATGGACATTATAAAATCATATTTTTTTCAAATAAAACTTCTTTTGTTTACATATTCATTGATAAGTAATCAAAATACATATTCATTGAAAAATAGATTGCATGATAAGTGCAAAATTACCTATTTATTCAACCTCATACCAGAATCAGAGACTAGGTTCCTGAATGTATTGAAATTTGAGAATTCTGATCTAGTACTTTTTTCGAAAAATAGTACAGTTCATTCTTGCAATCCAATACCAGTTGCTACTTCACATCCACTAAGAAAATATTTGTGTTTCATTTATTTTTTTTATTGAAATGGTTTTTGATATACAATTTTGGTTAGTACACGGATTCGAAATGCGTGTGCAGAAATTAACACCGTCGTGCTAAGTACTTAATTTAAACAATTCCACCACAAGACGATGTCACTAATGCATTCATCATATTGATGGTTTTCATTTCGAACATTGGTTCATCTTGTTATTCATTAATCGAGTCATCACTACATTAAAAGTTATTTGATTAGAATTTGTATGGATAATCTTATCCTCAACGGTCTCTGACATCACCTGAGAAAATCACAAATATCTCGAATATGATGTGGCTTATGAAAAAAAATAAAGATCATTATTTTTTTAAAGAATATGGATCATTGAGTAACGTTATTTAATTCACAATGAAGTCAGTGGTGTTAAAGATTTCTCTCCAAAAGGTGTGATAGCACACCGAAGGTTTCGGCATTTCATTATCATTTTCGTGCACAAAAAAAACTAACATCTTTGTCGGCAGCTAAAAATACCCCCCTGATAGCTGTATGCCTCAAATAGTCTTCCACCAACGCACTTTTAGACGCATTCTGCTAGTATAGATACAGATTTCCTCCAATCATTCACAGAAAGGTGCCCTAGAATTAACACTCAATCAATTCCTAAAAAAGGCCACTACAGACCTATTGCTCTCATTTCTAGAATGATGCAGATAATAATAAACATAGAGGTCAATTGATTTTTGCATTATGTGGTATCATGATATCATGATAATATAAAAAAAATCCGCAACTTTATTGCGATATTTCTTTTCAGCGGCAATTTTTTTCGCATAAATTTCGCGAAATTCGTATTAGCATGAACCAGCCTTTATGCATGCGATGAAAACTGATTACACTTCTGTCAGTTCGGTTGTACCAGGATTTAATGAGGATACAAAAAGTTCCTGGTGTCAGTCTCTCGTAATTTTGCAGAAACTTATAAAATAATTTCGCTATTGATGTATTAGCCATAGAAAAATTGTAGTGTTTAACTCACACGGAATGGTCATTTTGCACATACATACAAAATGAGTACCATTCCCTCGACAATAATTCCGTGATCGTACATATACTATTTATATATACTCATAGCAACTCATAGTAAGAGAATGATTAATTTTCTGAATTTTCCTCTACATCAATTAGATTTTTTATTATCTAGCTGTCGGTGTTGGAACAATTTTTCAAAAATTAATTTTAAATGTCTATAAATATGAAATAATTGATCACTTCTTCACAAAGTTTCTCTAATCCCCAACAAATCTCGAATGACCATTAATCTCGTCCCCAGCAGCTCCTGAGCCTGGAGCTCAACATTATAACTTGACGGCATTAAAGAGAGGCGCTACAATGAAATATGGTGACAAGTCTAGAGGAGTGCACGAACCTCGGCTATTTCTGGAAAGATGCACCGACTTTGCTCAGCGAACGGATACCCCCGATTCGACTGTGTTCACCAGCGTTGCATATCACAAAGAAAAAATAGTAATGGTTTCGAAGACACAATAGTAATAGATAGTAATAGATGTTGACAGATAGAAAAAAGCCCTCCGCAGGCGAAATTTTTTCAGGAATCTATTACTATTTATCGAAAATCTATTACGTTTTGGTGAATCGTAATAAATATTCGATGAATTGTAATGGATTCCTAAAAATTGTGTGGTTTAAAACGGAAGCTGCCAAAGGCGGGAAACGACAGTTTCATATTATCAAATAAAGCAACATGTCCAAATATTTTTTGTTTTTGAGCAACGTTGTGTATAGTTCTGTTATTCTACTTATGAGTTTATGACGAGGGGTTGACCACATGGGAGTTCCGATGTACAATTGATAGGAATTCTGGGGAATTCCAGGGGAATTACGGGGAATTCCAGGGGAATGCCGGGGGATTCCGGGGAATTCCTTAATACGAAATTTGTGTGTTTTATTGCTGAAAACACCAAGAAAATCTGATGAATTTTCACTAAAAATGTTAAATAAATTATTCTATCTGGAAAGCTGATTTTATTATCATAGTTGGGGTCTAGCTGAAACGATTACAGAATAATGTAGGGTGTGAAAAATTGAGATTTTTCAACTTTAGGAATTTTTTGTGTCGAATCTATTCATTATTGATCAAAACAGCTAACATGTCCCTATCTTGACTTTTTATTCGCCACCAATTATTTATATTCGAATGAACAAAATACAGGGTGATTCATAATTCTGAACCCCCGATATGAGATTCAGTTAAATTTCATTAGATATTAGGTCAAGAGTTAGGATAGGGACTTGTAAGCCGTTTTGACCGAGGTTTGGCCATTAATGAATAGTTCTTACACAAAAAATTTATGAAGCTGAAGAATCTTGATTTTCCAAACCATATATCTTCTCCCCAGACCCCAAGTGTGATATAAATCGATGAAATAAGGTTTTCAGGGAGAATATAAAAATGCAACCAATTACATGGATTTCCATAAGAAACAATATAACTTTTATATGCCACAATTTTGGGAAATCCTGTATATTTCGAAATACTTTCAAAATTTACCCTTTATCAACGTACGAACTACTGAAATGAGAAAAACTTTGAAAGTTTTGCAGTTTCGCTTTAAATCTCTGTCGCGCTAGTAGTGAACCACTCTGTATATTCCTATGTAAATTGAATCATGTGTTCGATACATGATGATTTACAGTTAACACCCTAGATTTGCTGATTTTTGTCTGAATAAAAATGTTTTTCTTGGATTTTCCTTCATACGGATTCAGATCTTGGAAAAAGAAGGGATCAAAACAGAAAAAAGTGAAATCCGAGGAGAAACCAGACCGAATCAGTCCATCCGTTCCTCGGTGATAATATTGATCAGATGATTTATTCTGTTTCCGACGAGGTTTTCGATATAATTCACTGATGACAAATTTCGATTTCGAATTTTGATATCAATATAATCCGGTATTATTCAGATTCTGTAATATTTAGTGACATTATTCTGGAGCTAGGTCTGAAGTTTATCTTGATCTCAGAAATCCCCTCGGGAATCAGGAATGAATTTTTGTGTGATGTTCCTAAATATTTCATATTTCACCGGATTTCCCCTGGATTTCCCCGGAATTTCGAGTATTATCTACATTTAGTTTCAAAATTTCATCGTTATTTGTTCAAATTGACATATTTTTTACGGAGGAATTCCGGGAAATTCCCGGGGAATTCCAGGGGAATTCCGGCTTATAGGAATTCCAGTGTACACATTTTCTCCTAGTGGTCAACCCCTCGGTTTATGATGAGTTTATGTATCTTGGGATCTTCACTTTGGAACTCTATATTCAATATATTGACCATGCTAAATATCATACATCATTACTTAAGGCATTCAAAATTGTTTTTGAATTTCTTGATTTGGCATCATCAGCAACAGCTGATGTGAAATGGAACATTAATGCTTGCCATTGTTCTTAAATTCGGTTAAAAACATTTTCTAATGATAACCATCTTGTTTGGCTAGTACGGAGCATTTTGTGAGGTTTCAAATCCAAAAATACTTCCTCTTAATTAATCAATTTTTTTGTGCCATGTGCAAGGTGATTGCATGTCTCTGCACAATTGTTCAATATCAATACTATTGGGTAACTTACAACATGCTTAACAAAAAGCTAAAGATGATGCAAGGTGAAATGAGTAACACACACAACCTTAAAATGAAAATATTTTGTTGCTCTTCTTTAAATAGGGTACCTACTAGTTCCAGTTTTGTTGTCCATCATCACATTTGCATTATCTGCAGCAAATCCAAACATATTTTTTTGAGAAATTGAGGAATGTTCAGTCAGAAGATTTTTACGGCACCTATTTGATATCACGTGATGCGTGTCGTACGCACAGAACTTACACAGAAATTATTCTTTCACAGTTTGCTGCAAATAGTAATAGATTTTCCATATTTTTAGAGTGTATGTAATAGGGTAATAGGTAGGGTTAGAAAGTAATAGATTTATTACTACAGTAAAGCTCAATTTATAAACTCCGCTGCCGTAGCTACAGTTGACGCTGCAGTTACTGTTCGTAGATGGAATGTGCTAAAAATATGCAACTGTTCTTACATTACGCAGCTGACGCAGTTACCGTCGGATATCTCCTCAATACGTTTTGGAACGGCAACGTCAACTGTAGCTACGGCAGTGGAGTTTATAAATCGAGCTTAACAACATATGCAACGCTGGTGTTCGCCGTTCGAAAATCACTGGGCGTATTCACGAGCACATCATTTCGCTTATGATTATATCATACGGCCGCTTTTAATCCTCTTAATCGTGCCAATGCCACTCCAGAATGCACCCATCGGGTACGTGAGCACTTTCGTGCGATGATCAACGCGAGATAATGCGAATCTTTGTTCGTTGTTCGAGTCCATTCTATGCCGATTATCGTGTTATTCCGGTTGTACAGGGTGGCCCAAATTCGCGAGCCAACATGAGAAACTCGGTGAGGGTTAGAGATACAGGGTCGGTTGAATCAGGTAGTAGTTGAGTATTTATTTATGCGCAATAATATTCCACCAACAAATAGTTGAAAAGTTTTTTTGTTCTCGAATTGTTTCATTGGCTTTATTTTAATAGCTTTCTCACAGCTGTTTTTCATGCTCTATAACTAGGCAGTATAATATTTGTAATACGTTTCGTCATTCGAGGGTCGTCATCAACTCTTTTTCTTCGTACAGACCTGGCTTTTACTACTCGCCTGGCGAACCTGAATACAATGATATAGTGTGTCCGCCTCGGTGTCCGCCATGTAAGTTGGCTACACCTAGTGAAAAGAATAAATCGCGTGTTTTGTGTTTTCATAGAACCTCCCGCAAAATGTCTATTCCACAAATATTTGATTAGTTTTGACCCAACCTTATGTGATTAAGGTTACAAAAATATATGATGTTTCTCAGTGAGGGTAGAGGAAGAAAAGTTGTATTTTTGATTTTTTTTCAATCTGGTTCAAAATTGATATATGGGGTCCTCGTTGGATTCCAAGCACATTTTTCCCATAAAATTTTCTGATATCTTGTCAATTTGACCAATTTTTTGGCACCACTGACAACTTTTTTCAAATTCCCGCCAAAACTGAGGTCACGTGATGTGAGTCGTAACGTATTTTTTAGTTGTCAGACATGCAGAAACGAACCACCATCTTTTCAGAAATATCAATAACAAATTTTATTTCCCATATGTAGCCAACTTTATGGCGGACACTGTAGGTATACCTGAATTTCAGTTTCGAAATTTCCAAAAAAAAAAAATATGATGGCGACCATCGAATGACCAAACGTCGTATTACAAATTCTATACTGCCAAGTTATAGAGCATGAAAAACAGCTGTTCCTTTTTTTCGTATCCATGTAAATAAAGCAAATGAAGATAGAAATCAAAAACTGCTTTTTACAGAATACAAATCTCAAAAACCGCGGCATATTGTTGCGCATATAATTACACATCTTATTCCTGACCCTGTATCTCTTACCTTTTCATACCACATGTTGGCTTGCGAATTTGGGACACCCTGTACAGAGTGGCCAGAGTCACGACGAATCGGAGATATCTTCCGCCTTTTCACATCACAAGCTTCGTTCGTATGTCTGTCATTCAAGTAATGCGTAATCAATTTTTCAAGCATCGACATCCGGTGAAAATGCATTGTGAAATTTTTCGGAGAACATTTTTTTTGTCGAAATCCAAAAATTTTAGATGGAGATTTGTGATTATAGTTTCGATTCGATTCGAAATTTATTGGTGGTTTTGAAGATTGCAGATTATGAATTTTTCGTCAAAATTTATGAAGTCAAGATGGAGGCTCCAAAATGGAGGACGAGTTTTGTCGTTATGGTCCGATCCTAATGAAAATAAGTATGTAGCGGTTTTTAGGTTCGTTAAAATCTAATAGATTGAAATGGCGGCTCCAAGATGCGTCAAGATGGTGAGTTTTGTGATTATGGGCATATTAAATTCGAAATTGGAAGAATTGAGAAAGATATTCTAACAAAGTTTAATGCGAAAATGTGTATAATGAAATAAACATATTTTCATGAACAAGCTTTTCACAAATGCTTCAAAAACGAAACATTATTTCATCATTTGATCTGGATTAGTTATTCCGTGAATAATAGATTCACAACAGCTTGTCGCGCAAGATTATCTATTTTGTATCAGAAACAAGTAGACAAAGTCTAAAATCTCGATGAATTTCAGTCACTACTTAATTTAGGGGAACATCGTAACAAAAATGTTTTTCCTGTAGGTCCATGCAATGAAGAAGAAAAGTTATGTTGTGCCTGGGCAAGCGAAATTGAAAAAAATATCAGGTCAAAAAAATTAATTTTGAGACCTTAATTAGAAGAACTTGTACCTGAATATGGCATCCTGTAGAGAAAGAAAAGTTGTAATGAGAATTTTTTATTCATTTTGAATCATCTTTACTAATTTGAGCAGGAAAAACTGAAAACTACTAAATCTATATCTATACGGAAGTGATCGCAATTCTCGGTTTCCGAAATCACAATGGTGAGAAGCGAATTTGTTACACCCCGTATAGAAGTAAGTTGCCTAAGTTCAAAGATGTATAGGATGGCTCAATCGCTATTCAGCAATGTGATTCCGATTACTGACGTCACCGCGTCGCCTTCTCTGTGTTTATGCATAAGATAAACAAGGATGATTCTGTGACCTATCTCTTTTTGTCACACGATTCAGCATGTGCGATTCGCCTTCCGACCATGGTAGAGGACTGGCGGCGTCCTCGAGGTTGGAAGTCAAGTGAATGTTGTGAACGTCTACTGAAACGTGCAAATTAATGAAAATACAACCACAAATGATAAACTAAGCGAATATTAGAGAAAAACAACAGGTTCCTGTGTCTCTACGCCGGTAACCAGGCCGGATGACAACGGATTTGTCGGATAAAGGGGCCTTACTTGTATCGAAATAAACTGGTTCCATCATTTCTACGCCGGTACCCAGGCCGGATGACAACGGATTTGTCGAATGAAGGAGCCAAATAGTATCGAAAAATTGGCACCGAAAGGAGTCAGAAGCATAATCCAATAGAAGAAGTAAATATAGATAATTTATATAAACCACAACAGGGAGGAGGTGATGGATACAATTCCAGACGCATCTTAGGTGCAGCCCCTTCCCTATACGAAGTACCTGGGTAGATAACCGAAACGGTTGAGCCCATATAGAAGTAGGAAGGAAGGAAGGAAGGAAGGATTCAGCATGTGCCAAAGGACACACGCAGACGTCACGTCCGGGATCACGAATTCAGCGGATTGGACCATCCTCAACAGTTAAATTAAACATCCTTGGCCCCAGTTGGCATCAGAAAGTTCCGCTACAACGTGACCGCTATAGCACTATCATTATAATAAGGCACTGCGGTATCGTAAAAATTCTCCCCGGAGACCCATAATCACGTGTGAACGTGATTACTATTTCCATCACGGCCTCCTTGTTCCGATAATAATCAAATGTGCCCCATGTGCCATTGACAATGACAACTGCCGTGATGCTGCAGGAACATCTGGCATTGGCAATGCAAGTCACAACACAATGATATAACGGAAGCCTGGGCACTTCTCATCCTTTGCGACACTTTCACAGCATCCGGTGTACTCTACTTGGACAATGATCGGCGTAACAACTGGGAGACAGTGTTGCCAGGTATTGCAAACTCACATGCGCCAGTTCTAACATTGAAAAGCGCCAAAAAGCGCCCCCTTTCAGTAAAAAAAAACAGCTAACGGAAAATTATATACAGTGTATAATGCTATTATATAAAATAAATTCATCCACTTCTCATCCTTTGCGACACTTTCACAGCATCCGGTGTACTCTACTTGGACAATGATCGGCGTAACAACTGGGAGACAGTGTTGCCAGGTATTGCAAACTCACATGCGCCAGTTCTAACATTGAAAAGCGCCAAAAAGCGCCCCCTTTCAGTAAAAAAAAACAGCTAACGGAAAATTATATACAGTGTATAATGCTATTATATAAAATAAATTCATCATTTGGAAAACAAACGAATTTCGAAAACCTCATTTTGAAGGTCTTCGAATCGTCTTTCCAGCGATTTATTTCTACATCGTTTACTGAAATTGTTTATATTGTTTCATGAATTACAAATGTTTCACATTGGTCAATCATTGGCATCCTTTTTCAATGCAAATGTGTTAATTTTCGCGTCAATGATCATAATCATACCAGGTTATTTTGATGCGAATAATGCGAATAAGCTATTAGAGTGGGTAACTATATTATTTCCGGTAGATTAGAAGTTTGCTGATATCATTTTTTCACAAAACACTGTTTTGGAGCATTCATCAACCGAAATAACTTCCAGACTCGTTGTTGGTTTGGCCGTTTGGCCATTTGGCATATTCAAAATTTCAAATTTGACGCTGCCCCACCAGTGATGAAACAAGATTGATGACATTTCCAAGCGCCACTTTTAAGCGCCCGGCGCAGTGTTGAAATCAAAACGCCATTTCAATTTCGAATGCGCCACTTTGGCGCAAATGCGCCACACCTGGCAACACTGCTGGAAGATATAGGTAGCATGCCCAAAAAGAGAATGTACTGAGTGGGCGAAATTCGATGTTTTTTTGGGAATCCCGGAACCTTTTGGATTTTCCAATAAATTTTACGTTTTCGATACATTAGAGATAGGTCGAGAGAGGTTGGTACTCTTATCAGATATAATGAAATGGCGTAGACAGATTTGAAATATCTCTAACATTTTTTTATTTATAACTTTAACGTCCACTTTTTCAAAACTGTTTAAATCATAGTTAGCTGCTGTGACAGAATGTGAATAAGACTTATTTGTGCAAATAGTGCGCGAAAAGTGCATATTTGTAGCACGATGTATGAAATGTGCAGCTCGAGACAAAGAAAATTAGTCATGCTGAATGCAACAAATAAGCTTTTTTGAAGATGCTGCACACATCTTTTTTTTTGTCGAATTAAATTTTCTATTTATATCAACATATATACTAGATTACTTTTTACAAGTTTTTAAATTTTCTTTCTTTCTAACGACATATCATTTTGTACACAGAATATACGAACTGTTTTTTTTATGAGGAAAATACAATTCAACATAGATAGGTACCTATATGGAATTTTTAATATGTCGCGAATAATTATAGGCTTATGTTGTCTGAAGCAGGTATTGTCAACAGATAATTACATTATAACAGATAATAACATATGATATGTTAGATCATTAATTTTCCATCTAGAATCACACCCTTAAATATACATACGCATATTAATTAGAAACACAGTGTATAATAATGCATTTCTTGTCTTATCAAATGCTGTATAGGTATCTCAAAAATGTTATTTTCCTTTCGCTATTCTTACAAGTTGGCCAACATTGGTGCCTAAGAGAAAAATTTTTATAATTGACATGAGCACTTGTCAAACATTGATCCGTGCTTTTATACAATATACAATTTCTTATATTTTTCATTATAGATAAATAACACAAACATCTTCGATTGGTAACAATGATGACATTGAAATATTTAAAATCTGACGCACAAGCGTAAAGCCCAGTTTACTGTTGAGCGATTTTGAATTTTGCGATGCCAGCGGTGAAAAAATCAATGTTGTTGTTCTTATTGGTAAATCTTAATCAAATCACACTTTGAATTAAAATTTACCAATGAAAATATTGTGTGTTTCACTACTACACACATAAAAAGAATTACTTGATTTGATTTGATATGCTTTGATTCAAGAGTATGGCTTGTTTATATATACTGGAATAAATGTCTGCTCAATTCAAGACTTTTATGTTTCCAACTATATACACTCATACCAATGTTATAGATTTCTTGATTCGTAAATAAATGGAGTTCTTCGTGAGAATAATACAATATTTCAGATTGATAACACAATATATTCAAATCAAGACAATCATAATCTCTCAATGACTCGCATTTTTCTTGAACTAAAAGAATCAGATTTTCAGTTTTAGCTGTAGATTGTTTTGTATCAAGAATTTTATCAAATTAGAGGAATTATATCGATTTCTTGAAATGAGAATCATCCTCAACTTCCGTTCTCTTATTGGGGCTCTCATCAATCACATCATCACTTGCAAACCTTCTTCTTGACAACCTTTCCCCCTATTCGTAGAGATTATTTCTGAACTTGTCCACCAGTTTACCTCGCAATAAAGTTGTATTCCTCTGGTTTCAAACTACTGAAAAATATAAAATATATCATTCACAACTCCATGTAGGTACAATGTGAGAGATAATCTGACTCAACACAATGTATGGTTATTATATTTCTTCAAATCTGGGTTCACATTCTTACTACTGAATTCATTTTCCTTTCAAGAAGCTCTTTTCCACTGTTCAATCAGTGTTTGGACAAATTTAAACGTTCATCCGCACATAGGTACCTAACCCCAATTTTCACTCACTATGACGATCCTGGTTATTCAAGTTTTTCACGAATTATCAGTTTTCGAGATGATATAGCTACGTTAATTGATTGGATACACAATAATACCTACCCAAGAATGAACGTCGATAAGATATAGGCATGTAACTTACCCCTAAAAGTGGTAATTATATCCTCAGATATCTCCTAAGACCTTAGTTTTTCTTTCATGGCAAGCCAATATTTCTATGCCAATAAAATAGGTTGAACTGGTTGAACAATGATGGATGCACGACAAGAGCACCGAAACAACACACTCACACCGTTTGGCAACATTCTCGGCTCGAAGGGATCGCAATTATAATTAAGAAAATGTTATGGTCAATCCAAAGAAACTTTCTCAGAGATTTACTTATGCAGAGATTAAATGTTGAATGTTATTTTGAAAGAAGACATTCCGTGATATATTTTTCAAGAACTTAATTATTTTTTCTGGATACTTTGAATTTCTTGAATTGAGTACATTTTGTTATACCAAATGAATATTCCAGTGAAATAATTTTCTACAATTGACATATTCAATAAATTCATTTCAAATAAATTATTTCAGAAGAAGAATGCGCTTTTTCAAAACAAGAATTGGACGTTGAACAAATATATCGTTTTCATTTGAGAATTTGTTTTTATGTGTGTAGTATCACCAAATCCAAAATCGCTCAGAAGTAAGCTGGGCCTAGAACTCATCTGACTTTCATTTGGCAGTTCGATTGTACCAACCTTCGAATAATAAAAAATGCGTATCGAAATAGAGGCTATTTCGATACGCATTTGCGTTTCATGATGACTTTTTTATAGAACCAAAATAGTAAAAATACTTTATTTGGGCAAGTACGCATGCGTCAGATTGGGTACAAGATTCAATTTATCTGCATTCGATCATGCAATCAGAATACTATCTAATGATGAAGCTCTGAGTATTTGAATTCCGTGACGTGACCCTGAAAATCTTGAATGATCAATTAATGAGCTGGATAATTCACCGAAATAATTTACAGAAAGAGGCAATATGGAAAGCAACTTATGCTGCAAAATAGTTACACAACTTGTTTTTATATAGGTACCTTCCTGCCCCTACTATTTTATAAAAATTTTCAAATCATATACAAGGTGCTTTGCTAATATATTCTCGAAAGTTTTTTTTGCGTTCATTGACGATGGATTATCCAGTTCATATTCGTCCTTTTTATATTTGGGGTCAAGAAACCACAAGCGTGTATATTATCAAAGCTGATATCCTGTTTTTGATTTGGAATGTATACACATACTATAATTACAGATGATCATCAAACATATTTACTCGGATGTAAACTGATCCTCTAATCAGGATAAAATCAGAAATAACACCTTGGCAGTACATGACTATAGGTATATCTATACCTTTCCCAGGTTGACGATAATTATCTACAACATAAATTGCAGTCTTCCAGATTCTGCGCTTCAAAATACCTACAATCACCCTAATTTATGCGAGAATTTATGCTACACATGTAGTTGCATGATGAATAGGAAATCATATTTAAGTACTCAAATAATTATAAGAACATCATTGAGACAATCGGATGAACGTAGATATTCAAGGAAGAACGCATTTTGTTCACTGTCCAACTGCATCAAAGTTATCGACCGAATTTTACACACTCCATCGTTGCAATTTTAACCCTGAAACAAGCAACGTTGAATCTCCTTCATCCGTTACCCTCCATTCAATACCGAGCGGTTATATCGAAACATTGGCGTACCAAATAGGGTGTGTACGAAATTCCATTTATAATAATCCACCTATTCAACGTCGTGAAATGTAGAACTTTTGCTATATTTTCAATTCACAGAAGATAAATCATTCCCTTAAGAAGCCACCTTTCTACAAATTATAACTGATATTTGCTCTCCTCAAGATATAATCTCAGATGTTAGATATGAAACACGACTGAATTGGTGAAGACTATGGAAAGATTTCTCATCTAAATCTAAAAACCATTACCCACTAATCCACCCCACTTGCCTAAAAGTATCCCCCACATAGCCAACTTTAACATTTCAAGATTTTCCTCCACCACCATCACACGAATGAAAATGAACCATGGTAAGTTTCCTGCACATCTGGCAAAAATAGGCATTAATGTTAACCCATTATGCCCATGTGACAATTATTTTTTAGCGGACATAAATCATATCCTATTTGCATGCCTCCTCAAATATTCCGTTTCCAACCAATATTACAGTCCTATTAGCTACTCTAAATGAAAAAATATATAATGTAATTCTATCATTCGTAATTAAATCCAAAATATCAATATAGTCTATAGTTTCTCGACTCTATATAAAATTTCTGTGGCAAAATAAACTCCGGTTTGATGCCAAGGGGTGGGGGGGTTGAAAAAAAAATCATTCCCTTATGATTCGGTTTCCACTCGCGGGTTTCTCCATTCTATTATACAATCTTTCATTCATCTTCACAAAAAATATACGAAATCTATTGCCATGAATTGGATAGTAGCAATAAATTAAAAACGTACATTCGCCTCGACATTCCCTTAAAAGGCATTTATTTGCGACGAAACAATTTCAAAGACCGTTTTAAAATAGTTAATACCTCTACGTCATCATTTTATGAGCCGAAAAAATGCAACGTTTTAAAACGTCACGTGCCATAGTTATTTAAACTCAGTTCGCCATATTGAAACATGATTGAAACGGTCCAGGAGACGCTTCCAAAACGTTTTGAACCAGAATCAAGTTTGACGTCACAAATGGTTGAAGAAAATGGAGTGTTTCAAAACTGTTTCAAATAGTTTCAAAACAGTTTCTCGCAAAAAAATGCCTTAAGTATTTTAGTCCGTTGCTATAAGCAGCAAAGTTTTTGGCGGTCTAGGCCGTCAAAAGCGGTGATTAAAAATTATGCATTCATACCTCAGACAAATAAAATACATAATAATAATAATAATAATATTTATTCACACATCCATTACAAAAGGCAGTAAATAAATATAGAAAAAAACCACAGAAGGACAAGCCTGTGCATGGCTATGGACTATTAACTATAGCTAACTTATAATTATTAACAACAAAATAGGAGTAGGTAAAAGGCATAACAGTGATGTTAAGATATATGATTCCATACTTTACACACATTACATACTTTACTAGGTTTGAGTGACATCCATCAGGTAAGTAAGTACCATAATTTAATAAGCTCTTCTATATTTTATATTGATATAACATTCATAGTTGTAAAACTTTGAAGAATTGACAGAAAGAGGAAATTAAGAATACTTCATAAATTGATGTGTATAGGTAGGTAATAGGGTTTTTTTTAACTTTTTATTTATAGATTTTTATTCAAATCGATTTATATTGATTGGGTATCAAAGATCTCGTGTAGTTCATTCCTGGGAGTAGAGAGTAACCACAATTTCAGATATTTTTTGAATAACCCTAACGAGTGTGTTGTTTTCATGTTTGTTGGTATAATATTATAAACTTTAGGTGCTAGGTACAGGTAAGACTTCATCATGAAATTGTTGTCTGGTGTAGGAACATAAACCGACTTGGTTTTATGTCTTGTATGATAATTGTGATTTATCTCAAGTAGTTCATGTTTATTTTTATAAATTCTGAGAAGGATATTTTTGAGGAAAAGTTGTCGAATATTTCTGTTTCTATGAATAGTTTGTCTGTCGACAAGTATTTGAGTTTATATAATACAAACCTGATTTTCTTCATTACATGGTTTATATGTATATTCCATTTCAGGTGCTGATCTAAGTAAATCCCTAGATATTTTGTACTTGGAACTGATAGAATATGTACATCCGTTTGCAGGGAGAAAAAGAGAGAATTGAATGGAGGCAAGTATTTCGCATTTGGAGCGAATGCTATGTAGTTAGTTTTTTTGAACATTCACTGTCAGTGTTTTGCTGTCAAACCATTCCATAATTATTTTAAAATCTTTTTCAGCTACCTTTTTTAATTGTTCCCAGTTATTTGCCTTATATATTACTGCAGTGTCATCCGCAAAACTAACTATTTTACCAGTGCTCTTCAGATTGAACAGTTCATTCAGGTATATATTGAACAGGAGTGGTCCAAGTTCTGTTCCTTGAGGTACTCCATATTTAATCGTTTTGTAGTCACTTTTTGAACCAGATATTTCGACATTCTGAATTCTGCCTTCCAGATAATTCTTCCAGATAATTCTTCATTCTTCTGGGGCATACCTCTAAAACCCATTTCTTCCAGCGTGTCCAGGAGCTGAATGTGACTAACTGTATCAAATGCTTTAGCCAAGTCTACAAATATGCAAAGCGTTTTGTCATTTCTGTCCATATTTGAATTGATTTCGTTCATAACTGACAAAATAGCATCGTTTGTGGATTTTCCAATTGTAAAACCAAACTGATGTTTATTGAGGATTTTATTTTTATCTGGCCCTTCCTTCCTATCTCTAATGCATTACATTGTTTGAAGAAGCAAGATCTAACTATCTATCTTGGTATTGGGAGAGAAGAGGACAGCAGGCGGTAATGTTGACCCTTCTTGTTAATAGGCGTGCGAAATGAAATTTATAGAGGCAAATATTCAGATGTATAAAATTAAAACCACAGAAATATAACACGAATTGATTCTTTTGAACATATTATATTCATCATTTTTCATTTGTATTATATTCTACATGAAGGAACTCCTGTAAAATACAATTTCAATCGACTGAAAATATTCTTCATCTTGAATAGAATACATTATTCCACATTATTCTATTCCCGAACGTAGGACTGTGGCACTCACCAATGAAATAAAACTATTGACACTTTGATCCCAGAAACCTGCTTTCAACCACAAATAAAGCAATTTTTCACCATTTCAAGTGAAGAGCAATATATTTAATGCACGAATAAGTGAATTAATCGATAAAAAGCACACAAATCAACACTTTGAAAACGATAATACGACAACACGAATGACCACGTCATGAATCGTAAACAATCTGAGAAACCCGTTCGAAACACGAAAACGGCGAGTTGGTCCGACAAGGCCCGAGCGATAGATTCTTATCGTGGAAACAAGAAGGTTTGACCGTCGTGTTGGCATCATTAAAATGATGGAAAATACCAGTCTATGTTTTTTATTCGTCTGAGATTCATGCAAATTTCTTTGATAATGTTGATTGCGATTTCAGAAAAAAATAGTATCTATATGTGTACTGCAAACACATTCCCAGACTTCAATACCGTAAATTGCAGTAAGTACTACTATATACACGATATACTATTGCCAAAGTTTTTTTTAATGGATGAAATTCTCCGACAATAACAATTTATCCAAGAATTTCACACAGAGTTATTGATGGGGTTTAAGTGTCGTTGACTTTGAGCCGGTTGCATAAAGAATTTAACAGACGATTAAACATTTAATTTGTTTGTAACTATGTCAACGCATGCCTTAGCAAAGTTAACAGGAGACTTGATGAACTTTTATGCAATCGGCACTTAGTTTTTCATACCAATAAGCAGTGAGAGTGCATACATAATAATTAGTAGAATCTGGTAATAATACTTATAACGATTCTGTTTGGAATAAGTATAAGCAATGCTTACTTCCGATTTTTTACCAGGTGTATTATTGACATAACATAATAATGGACCTTCTTGTGAATAGTAAAATTAACCAAGCGAGACATTCTCTGGAGATATCATAGGGGAAATTACTCGAGAATTGGGTCACGCGAGTTTGTTACAGCCACGTATCAATTCAAATTAGATAAAGAAAATCATAGACAATCGAATTACACACATTATGGCGTGAAAGAAACCGCTACAAGCGCGCAACATAATAAAATGTTGTAAAAAAGTTGCAATGAAGTCGACTATTTATTGCCAAATGATGGGAAAGAACAATATCCAACTATACCGTAAACGAAAAGCAACACAGCATAAATTCGATTATTCCAAGTGTTGCAGTACGAATTCCATTCGTTCCATCAATCTCTCTATAATGCTTTCTGCAGCACATTTTTCTGGAACCGAGTGGTTAACGACAGTCTGAAATAGTGTACGAAAAATTCCTTTTTCTGCTTCATTTCCTCATTTCCTATTTATTTCCTAAAAATTCCTTAAATTCCTAACATTTTCCCGAAATTCCTTCAATTCCCATTCATTTCCCTCATTTCATTCCAATTCCCCGCATTTCCCCGAAATTCCTCTGTTTCCCATTTATTTCCCCGAAATGCGTCTAATTCCCATTCATTTCCCTAAAATTCCTCGAAATTTCCCGAAATTCCTTTATTATTTATTCCATTCCCTTCATTTTTCATTCGAAACCAAAGTCCATAGGCGTAGTGTATTGAATTAATTCATAACATTGAGTTTCCAGAGGCGTACCCGAAGGTCAGAATTCAGGAAATTATTCCAAAATCGAATTCTTGAAGTTCGATTATTCAGTATTTCTTCAATATATATCCGTATAATTATCGAATATCGAAACCGCATCTCCATGAACGTATCCTAAATATTAAAGAAGCTTCAATAATGTAAAAAGTTGTTGCAATGTCGAGATTTTGTGTCGAAACTATATAAGTTCTTATTCATTATTGGTCAAAACGGCTTAACGTGGGAATTTCCGAGAAAATAGAGGAATTTCGGGGAATTGGAGAAAATAGAGGAATTTCGAGGAATTTCCGAGGAAATAGAGGAATTTCGGGGAATTCCCGAGGAAATAGAGGAATTTCGGGGAAATAGAGGAAATAGAGGATTTTCGGAGAATTTCCGAGGAAATAGAGGAATTTCGGGGAAATGAAGGAAATAGAAGAATTTCGGGGAAATGAAGGAAATAGGGAAACTTCGGGGCAGTTCAATGAAATGAGGAAAATAATAGGCATCTTTTAAGGAATTTCCAGTGAGATTAAATAATCAGCCAAGGAATCGTCTTGGTAATCGTCATAGTACAAGTTAATGAATAGAGAAAAAATATACAGTGAGTCTGCTTGAGTTGGCTGAATATGGGAAAGTTTTTTATTATTGATGCCTATTATTTTCCCCATTCTCTCGAAATGCCCTGAAATTCCTACATTTCCTCGTAAATTTCCCGAAATGTGCCAAAATTCCTCTATTTCCTCTAAAATTCCCCAAAATGCACCGAAATTCCCCCATTTCCTCGAACTTCCCCAAAAATTTCTTAATTTCCTGCAAGGTGTACGAGAAATTCCCCTGTGGTTAACCCCTCGTCTGGAACTCATTATACAGGGCTCGATACAGGGTGTTAATTGAGTTCGTTCACGAAGTTCGAGGGGTGGTTCTTTGACAGATTTCATGACAAGCAGTTCATACAAACATATGGCACAAACGGCTTCGTTTTCGAGATATATTTTGACCCCTCCCTACAGCTTTAACTATTAAATTAAATTATTGAATATCATATCATATCAACTATAGTGAAGGACTGACTGATTTCTTCTGTTTCTAAACATATTTCTGAATATATATAGTTTGCTAATGTTCTCTCAAGCCGTTTTCTACTTATATCAATAGAAATATTGAATGAAAATTAACAATAAAAACCAGATTTCCTTGGATACAATAGAATAATTATTGCCATCATGGAAACCAGAGAATAAAATGAACAAGTGAACTCCTGACACTTGAAATCAGAGGAAGAAAATCCGAAAAAATCGAATCAAATATTGCTTATCTTGATTCAATATTGAAATCTTAATTATTGAAAAACGGCTTGAGGGAACATTAGCAAACTATATATATTTGGAAACAGACGAAAGAAGTCTCTCACTTCAGCTGAAAATATATGGGGTGTTCCATTTAGAGATAATATTTTTTTTTCAATTACCTTATCATGTCATGTGAAAAAATGTTTATATATTTTCTTGATTCAAATTATTTTCATCTGTATCATCCTTTTAGTGGAAATATAAATTATGGTACATCCATGCACAACCTCACGGTTATTATGGATCCTTTTGTTTATTTGCCACCATGATATAATGTATACTTTCGATAGAAAATGTATATTGGAGCGATTAAATTATATCATTATTATATTATTATTATTTTTTTCAATTAAGCGATTAACATTCTTCAGATTTGAAAGTGCCAAATGAAACCCTACAACATTGATATTCAATGTTATTTTCCACCTCGTATAGTTGAAGCTGTGGGTGGGGGGCAAAATATAAGAGGACAGCCTAGCCTGTACAGTGTACATACATCAGGGTGTTTATAAAATTAATATTTTCCGAAAATTTGATGACAATAATCAGTCCTATCTGTAAGTTAATGAAAAATCTTGAGAGATCCTTCTTTAGAACTTGTCGAGGAATTTGTAGACGATTTCTGAAACACATGTTTATTTGACTTCACAAATTATAATAAAAATTTTCGATCTGAATAGAAGTATTTGGCTAAGGCTATAATAATTTTCAGTTCCATAGATATCCCTAAATGTTTTTCATCCTCTCAGTGACTATTGTTTATTGAAGCAAATATCGAAAGAGTGAAGTAGGAGTATGTTCAGTTTGTATTTCGTGCATGTTTGAAGTTTGTTCATTACAGTTTTGGAAATTTGTCTCGATAATAGTATTTCTACTACAGATGCTTGATGAAGTATCGGGTGCTAACTTTACTCCGCGGTAGTTTCGAATAACGTAATTCTTATTTAAATCAAATATGTGATGCCCTGTTTCACATTTGGATTTCTGGCATATGGAGTGTCTTCTCAGAAAACTCGTGTTGAGATAGAGTTTATCTTAATGTATCCTGGTGTTTTATCTTAGTAGGTACTAGCGTTAGCGTAGGCGTACTCCCAATAGGTACCTGCATAACTAAGCATGCAATTTGCATATAAATCGATTCGGGTCATTTACAATTTATCATTTCAAAAAACCAACAGGAAGAAAATACAATACAGCTAATAGCAATAGTCGTGTTCTTGTATCGGAGCACACCAATCGCTCATTACGAGACGGTAATGACTAGTGCTCTGACCGGACGTTGAAATCGACCAAAATATTCATTCGCAATGGTTATTACGTGATATTATGTTCCGAATGAGATGAACTATCAATACTCAATCTTTTAATTTTGCAGCAATTATTTAAAACGAAATTTAAAGTACAATTTCTATTAGCTCGTGGCAATAAAAAATAATGAATTTTATGAGAGAAGTGGGAGAATATAGTCCTTTTCAACGTCTCAGGAATGCTATTAAATTTTTCAAGAGGACAATAAATATGTAACTAAGATTATGGAACTTTGAGAAGCATGTGAAAAATAATTTGTTGTTGTCATATCTTAGATGTGGAAAATTATGAAAATGTAAGATTCTTTATTTCGAGTTATAATTATCACTGATTATTCTTCAACTTGGAGAAACATATTCGGAAAAATATGAAAATGATAGGTGGAATAGAGGTTGGAATGTTTGAAGAAATGGAATGTAAATTTAGTACGAAAAATAGTGGAGCATCTAATCATATAGATAATAGGAATTAAAAAATAGTTCTTCTGTTGATGTTTTCCATATCATTCAGAGAAACACATCTCATTAAACCACTATGACTCTTCCTGTTGAATAAGTTCATCAGATTCACATTATATAAAATAAATGAAAATCTAAATATTATCGAGACTGACTATATACTTTCAAGTGAGATATAATAATCTCTGAATTATAATGAAACAACCATGTTCTCCACGTAAATAATAGTAAATCGTACACTAATACGTTTATTCAATTTTTGAAAATGATATATAATCATATAAAAAGGATATCCCCTTAATTTTGCAAGATTTTTCATGGTGAACTGTGAGTTGGATAATGTTTTTATCATGCTCTCCACTTTCATTGGTTGATTTCAAACTATTCTTTTTGAACCCATCAATTCACCATGTGCAGATTTTGCAGATATTTTCCAACCAGTAGCAATTCAAATATTGACACCTTCGATGTACAATAATCATCAAGATTTTTCTAATGAAACTGAATTATTTCTGAAAATCATTCTATAACAATGTGATGTACAAAAGTAATATGGGGAAATAACATCTCTATCTTTACTGACCTTCTTCTCAGCATTTAGTGGAAGTATGGATCATCATTATCACATACAATTTGAGTGAAGCATGAATATCGTATAGTCCAGCAGTTAGTTATAACTACTTTCAACCAGTCAATGGACAGAAAGTTTGTCGACTATTTGTCGACCTATCTTCTCTAAAGGGTATTTCAGACCACTATGTATTGATGTGGTTAACTTCTGGTAAGAAAATCATCTGGAAATTCTATTGGAAACGATAGATGACATGTTGACGGCGTTAGTACTTTGAGAGTGACTTCGTTATTCATTTTATTTTAAAAATATCCGCTATTCATAGCTCGGTATAATGAAACTACCATCTATTGGGTGACCATGAGTTACGATATATGGTACAAGAAAGAACATATGTTTTGTCCCTTGTGAGTCGAGAATAAACAGAAGACGAATTAAAAATTGAACGATAGATTAAGAGAATAAACAACAATCTTTAAGCCATGGTGAAGATGTGTTCTGTTGTTTCACTAATTGACCTCGGTTTGTTTCTCTACTCGGAATGAGAAAAAGGTTTGTCAATCAGTAAGAACTATTCTTGTTTTCCAATGAACGAGGGTAAGAGTAAGAGTAAGATATAGCGTGCGAAATTGCTTCAAATACAGTTTACCTTGGCATTTTCCATCTCTATATATATCTCTATATATCTATATCAGTATTATCAATGCTTCTGGTCAGTGGTCAGCTGATGACGTATAAACCTTTAGCGATAATGGTTTCACACATACAGCCATAGGAGGTTCTCATGCGATACTGAAGTTATATTTCAGAGACAGAAATAAAATGTGAGTTCTACCATTATACTCTTCTAAATAATATGCATTTTCCACCGCAACGGTGGTGCAGTAGTCACTGTCTTTTCATCGCCAAGTAGGTCTGATAATGGTTTGAGGTTATGTTCTCTCGACCTATGTGACCTAAATCTCCGTTTTCGCCAAAAAAAAATGTCGTTTACGCCTCTCGTGGCTCGATAGAACTGATTTATCAGATCCACCGGCGAAATTCATAAGAGAATTACTGGAAATCGAAGTCACGATGTCGATGTCAAAATGCGATTACGATTGAGGAGGAAAAATGAGATATATACGAATACAGGGTTTTCATCGTGCCATCATAGTCATCAGAAAGAGAGAGATTATGTGTTTATTGTTTAAATTTGTGGCCTTAGATGGATCTAAGAAACAAACCTTAATTGTCAAATAATGATACCTACATGAACAACGATACATATAAATAATCACATTCAAATATACATACCTATATGTATTCAATCTATGTCTATATATAGGAACAGGAACACGATTTCTAACACGTAAATTGTAATTTCGTGTTTCAAAAAGAGAGATTTACTGGAATTTTATACCTATTTCCTTAAATAATGAATAGATAATAAATATCCACCGATCACTTCTGCCACAAAAATACACTATCGAATACTCGGTCAAATGGTTCTTTACTACATAAAGACGATACATGAATTGCGTATCTAAAGCTTGACTCAATGAGAGCAAAATTAAAATTTTTGGAAGCAGCATGACCTAATTCTCCAGTTGTAGATCTGAAGGCAAAACAGTCAGATGATGATTTTTTGTTCAACATATCTATGAAGAAATGAGTTATTTATTTGTAAATTTCACATTAGTATATAGTTAATAATAATAATATTTATTCACTGATAACTACAAAATATAAAGGTACATAATAGTAAAAGTATAAATAAATCTACTCGAAGTCATGTGACTTGTTCGTATAAAAAAATGGAAATGAGGAATTGTTCGTGAAAATAATAATGAATGTGGAATAGACCCGAATAGCTCTGAAAAAGAAAATATTGAGCACAGAACTGATCGAGTTATATCCACATCATACATTAGAAAAATAAACAATAAACAAATAATTTTGTAAGGTACTTAGTAATGAATCAAACAGATTGACGTCGACTTTCAACAACCGCCAGACGTACTTCACTATAGGCATTATTTTGTGGAACATAAAGAACAATCACTCAATAATACCTAGATTTATTTTCTTTGCTACCCAGATACCTATTCAATCAATCAAATCATGCATTTCTTTTCTTGGATGTTTCAGTATCCATTCTTTCAACTTGTTTTTGAAAATATAGATAGAGCGACTTTCTCTCACATCTTTTGGTAAGAGATTATATAATTTTGGTCCTAGATATGTGATCCTCGTTAGTATCTGTGTTGAGTCTTGAGTCTCAAGAATGATTGCTGTCAGGTGTCAGGTAGCGTCAGTTGTTTGAATTGAAATTTATACAGACATCTGTTTAAAGCCAACTCACATCTTCAGAGTGCCATATAGAAGTGTCGTAATTTTTATGCAGTAGTAAAAGATATGGACCTAATATTGAGCCTTGAGGTACTCCTCAAAAGTAATATTTGATAACCAAACGTGCAACCATACACTCAATGAGTTACTACAACGCTTCTTGGTTTCTGGAAAATTTCCACAACTCCATTAGATCGTTTCGTTATAATAATTCATCTCCATTATAATCGATATAAATTGATTTCAATACAGCCATCGAGCCCGAGTTCAATGCAGCGAACCCCTGCCAAACACGCCTAACACATAATTAACCTCGAAAAGCTGAAACAATTCAACGGCACAACTAACTTAATTTTTCACACCCTTGTTATCGCCGACTGTGCCCGAACCAACCCGAACAGCAGAGCGAAGCATCCCTGGCAGGGCGACGTTGCCAACTGTTTGTGAAAATCCCACGGGCAATATCGAAAATGTTTTGCCAACTTATAATTTTTTCTTTGTTCAATTCGCGTGCATTGAAAACCAAAGTCAAGCTTGTTTGACGAAGATATGCTGTCATACAGAGGGGACTTTAAGCCCTATGGGTGTTGAATTCCGTCGCCAATGGTAAATAAAAGACGAAAAGAAGGTGAATTTTGATAACACTCCAAAAGCCTACGCATTCTCTCACGGAAGCTGACTATCCTGGCATACTGTATTAGGTCAATGTAATGCATCAATGGGTTACGATATCAAGCGTGAACGTGGTCAGCCTTCAAATTTCTCCCGTTTAAACCGAGGTTTAAACCATTTGCGGACTATCAGTTTCCTGTGAACTTTGTATGAAGGGTTTCTTACGTATATACAGGTACCCTATTATTGGAGAGAAAAAATGACACGTGAGTTTATTCTCTGATTATTTCGAATACACATTCTTGATGTATGGTTATGTATCAAAATATCGATAGTTTTTGCATTCTTGGGGTTCATTTATTGATGAATACTTGGACCACAAGGCCACAGGAACTGATAATATTTTCTTGGCAAAAAAAATTGATTTGGAGAACGTTGATTCTGATATGGCATTTATTTGGATGGGTGAGGTACCTTCCGATTCAGGTTCTATTTCCTCTGAGACACTACCTATCGTAAGACGACATTGATGGGGACGGTGAGTCAGTTGTTAGCACGGTTCAAGAGGAATTTCTAAAAAATAGACTTGAATCGCCAGTACAAACATGTACTGAAGTTATTAGTTTCGACAGTGAGGGTCTTCCCTTGTCGACTCGCTAACACTCCACACGTCTTTGAAAAAATTGGTGCAGCAAATATACCCGAAGAAACGAAATCGCTTAGTGACATTTTTGTCTGTCTATTTACCACATCGTACCACATGTTAACAACATCGTACTAGATAGCATTTCAGTACCTGCCAAGTTGAACTTTGTTTGACCAACAAATCCAACTGTTTCCAAGCATAAAAAATGAAATAAAATTATCCATTAACTATGATCCATGTTCCTATAGAGGTTTCATTATGGAACCATATCTTTTTGTTTTTTATATAATGAAAGCTGTTTTTGTACAATATACGACTTGTATTTACCCTTTTTGTACTTTTCATTGCTGAGGAACTTATAAATAAAAACTTTGAAGAACCTTTGAAGAATTAAGGCCGCAAAGGGTTGAGGTGGATTCATGCAGCACAAATTTACAGTCAACTCAACTTACATTTACACGCTAGTACACACATGTACTGAAGTTATTAACTTTGAGAGTGAGGTTCCCTTGTCGACTCGCTAACACTCCACACGTCTTTGAAAAAATTGGTGCAGCAAATATACCCGAAGAAACGAAATCGCTTAGTGACATTTTTGTCTGTCTGTTTACCACATCGTACCACATGTTAACAACATCGTACTAGATAGCATTTCAGTACCTGCCAAGTTGAACTTTGTTTGACCAACAAATCCAACTGTTTCCAAGCATAAAAAATGAAATAAAATTATCCATCAACTATGATCCATGTTCCTATAGAGGTTTCATTATGGAACCATATCTCTTTGTTTTTCATATAATGAAAGCTGTTTTTGTACAATATACGACTTGTATTTACCCTTTTTGTACTTTTCATTGCTGAGGAACTTATAAATAAAAACTTTGAAGAACCTTTGAAGAATTAAGGTCGCAAAGGGTTGAGGTGGATTCATGCAGCACAAATTTACAGTCAACTCAACTTACATTTACACGCTAGTACACACATGTACTGAAGTTATTAACTTTGAGAGTGAGGTTCCCTTGTCGACACGCTAACACTCCACACGTCTTTGAAAAAATTGGTGCAGCAAATATACCCGAGGAAACAAAATCGCTTAGTGACATTTTTATCTGACTGTTAACACATCGTACCTCATGTTAACTACATCGTACTAGATAGCATTTCAGTACCTGCCAAGTTGAACTTTGTTTGACCAACAAATCGAACTGTTTCCAAGCATTTCATTGTTCCTAGTGGTTTCATTATGGAACCATATCTTTTTGTTTTTCATATATAATGAAAGCTGTTTTTGTACAATATACGACTTGTATTTCTCCTTTTTGTTCCTTTCATCGTTTAGGAACTTATAAATGAAAACTTTGAAAAACCTTCGAAGAATTAAGGACGCAAAGATTTGAGGTGGATTCATGCAGCACAAATCCTCAGTCAACTCAACTTACATTTACACTTCAACTCTAACTCTAACTAAGAAGTTTGCAGAACAATTGAAACTAACTTTTGTGTAGATGTAAATTTGTAAGCATTTTTTGGTGCATTTTATTAGAATTTTGAATTAGAATAGAGTAGGTTACTTTTTATTCAGATTTTTCACAGAAATGAGGCTTGCCTAGTTTTTGTCAATGTCGTTGCATAAAATACCATCAAAACCAAGGATTAATTATCGAGTAATTCAAGCCCAGTCCTAGTTGAAGTTGACGGTAATAGTGCCGCATAAATCCATGCACCTTTAATGGGTGGAAGATTCTCCCCCGTTGTTGCGCGGTAACGTGGCAACGCGGAGACGGGATGACGTCACTCGCGGAAGCGTCCCGTCGATCCGCAGTTGTTTTCCGTCCACGCCGCCTCGCCGGCCCGTGCCGTCTCCATGTCGATGCAAATCCGAACCGGAAATGACGTTGCCGCCCCGGATACAGCGGGAAAATGTCGGCCGTCGACTGGGAAAATCGCGGAAGGCCGTTGCCATCGCCCCATGGCCGACTAGACCGAGGCTGATGCGGGTTTCCTTCAGGCCTTCTCGGGTGTTTTCGAGGGACACGGAAGATGTTCAGGGGTTGGAAATTCGGAAGCAAGGTATATTCGATGTGCCCGTAGTGTGTTAGTAGGATTCGAGCATATTCCGAGTAGTGTTGGGTGCATTTCATTTTCAGTTATTGAATGGAATTTCACTTGATTTTCATGAAATATGTGAAATTTATTAAAATTTTATAAACCTCGAGAATTAATACCAGTTCAGGAGATTCATCGAAATTTTCAGAAATTTTCAAGTAGGCATGAAATATATGAAAAATTCAACGTAATTTCTTATTTTTTTTATTTATTTCATTATTATATACCTCTAATAATAATTACCATTTAGTGTTCGTGTGGAAATGATTGGTCCACATGGAAAACCAAGTGGAAAACTTGTTTTCTATTTGTTTTGTGAAAAAAGTTATTAATGATTAAATGTTCTGCATGGCCTAAAACCCAAATTGAAATAATAAGACTCGCAATAAGACATCAATTTTCTGTGTTCGTATACGAGGTTTGTCGAAAACAGAAAATTTTGCTCAAGAGCAAAGTTCCCACATATTTTACAATTTCGAAAATCTTTTACCAGTAAAGTTGATCCTAATCGAAAACTACCTCGAAAACTACGCAACTACGGTCAGGTATCCAATATGATGGAAATTTAAAAAACTTATCGAATATTATCGATATATTAAAAAATAACCGAAAATAACTAAAGGAACTTGAAATATGTGATTATTTCATTTTGAGTTTCAGGCCATATATAACTTTGTATCAAGAATTTATTTTCCTCGAACAAATGATGACAAAGTTTTCCATATAGTGCCCTTTATACAAGGTGTTTCAGAATTAAGCATCAAGATTTCAGGGGAGTGTTTTCCAGATCAAAATAAGACGTTTTTGTCGTCGTTTTTGTTCATGAATATGATTGTGTTCTCAAACGCTTCAATTCAAGATCTTTTTATTTTTTCTTCATAGCTCTTTCAGTTTTTAACGATTATAGACGTCCACCAAATTTGAAATACTTAACGTGAAATGCTTCAAAACAAACTTAAAGGTCAAAATGAAAATAGCAGTCAAAGCCCAATAATTATCTTATTCATTGTTTAATCGAAAAATGTAATTAAACCTAGCAAAAATGATCTTACTTTTTCTTCTTCTTTTAAAATTTAGATACTTCCTAATATCATGAAACAGATTTTCAAAATCAGTAATCTTGCCTCGAATCTCGAAATATTGGTGGCTATAGTTTCTTGAACTATAGTACGATTAATTGCAGAAAAAACCACGAGTCTATATATCAATAATGGCAGTGTTTAAGGTTTTGGTGGAAAAACTATTTTTTCATGGAACGTATTGGCGTAACACAATAAGTTATATTTGTATATATTGTAATGCATTTACATTTACACCAGACAATTCTTGAATTATTTGGATTAGAAAAAAGCACAAGGTCCATACACGAAAAATATTATTTTGAAAGAATATAAGTTGAACTTTTCGTGAACTTTCTAAATATGCCGGATATGGCCCGAACAATCTGAACATATTGTAGATATATTCACAAACGTTGTCTCGTACCAGGTCACGAAATGTATTTGGGCAATGGAGGGTCGTCCACATTTACATCAAAATGTCATTTGAATAAAAATGTGTGGCTTACTGTTTCATGTCAGGAAGAAGCGAAACAAAGTGAAAGACTCGAATAATCGAATTTTTAGAGTATGATTGATATAAAGGTTGTCCCATCACTATTGATAAAAGGAGCTCTGTCGATCGAGGAAAGGTATCCTTGTTGAAAATAAATAATTCATATGAAGATGAATTGTGCGGTATGAGATGACTACAAACTCAAAAGTTGCGAAAAATACAATCAGGAGTCAAAAAACAAATCCAAACATGGTTCATCAGGTGGTTAACTTCTGAGAAAACCGCTAATAAAAACGGGCTCCAATCTTTCGAGCCATCCCTGAATGCACTAAAAGTTCTTACGATAACACGAGATGCCATCAAGATCGTTAAATTAGTTGGGAATTTATACGAATTTATGAACGCCCGGTGAATTGCAGCTTGCGTTTCGCAGTGACCCCTTTGAGAAATGCACAATGAACGCTTAGTTTATATAATCGCAGAGCCTGGCGCATGGCCTGGCGCCACTAAAAGTTGAAAACACTCATTCTTTCGTCCTCGTAACAGTTTGAAATAAAAAAATATCTACTTGCTCGAAGGATTATTATTACTAATAATCATTATTGCCGACGACAAAAAGGTTGCGTGTAACGGAATGCATTGGCGTTTCTAAGATATTCATGAAAAAGAGGTTGAAATCGATCTTGATGCAAAAAGTACCTATTTAAGTATATCATGTTTTCTCTGGCTCAAAATCAACAACTTGCTAATCGTTTCAGAATTATATTATAAATTTATAACAATTACTTCCCTATCCTGCCTCAAGTTCCTACTTTCGAACATAGTTTCGAATCATCACAATTTATTGATTTACTCTACCTACACCTACCTACTAACCCGTTACCAAATCACGTGCGAAATCATGTGCTTTCCTTCAATTAAATTTTCCATTTCTGCCAGATTCATGATTCAGACTGAAGCAGCAATATGCCTTATGTCGTTATTATCCTGTCTTCCTTTTTTGTCTAGGATTATCTGGCCCTTTTTCTTTTCGATTGTTTACAAGACTGTCATAAAACAACCCTATTCACAAAATTATGCGTAATAGTTTGTCTTATTATTGATATTGAGGTAGATTAGAGTATGTTCGGTTCACAATCATTCGATTCGTAACCAATGAATAGATTTTCATTGTCTAGTACGTTTTTTTCAGGATATTTTGTTGGTATATCAAAATGGGATATATCATTGTCTATTGTCTTGAACATAAGTTTGTTTTCGTCATAATATTTTGTGGGTATATTTGTCACTATCGAATTATTGTCAAGAATTTAATTATTGATCACCCAACTGACCATCAGAATTTGGTTGTTTGTTGTATTAGGATGTCATCAATATTTGTCGTTTGCAGTGGGTGTCGATATCAAAAATTGAAAACATGTGTTCAGTATTTGAAACGAATACATTAAAAATTCATCTTGAAAAGTGTTCGAAGTGAGACAATCTCATTGTCCAATTCATTATACGTATTATATCAACATTCCCAAGATAAAAAGGTCAATATATAGTCATGTGGAATATAGCTTAGAACCTTTCTTTGAAACACCTGTAAGTATAAGGATCAAAACAACTCCAATATTGTGTTTGCTTTACTACAAGAACATAACGCTGTAATTTGTTTTTTTGCTTCTTGTAGCAGCAAATATCGTCAATTAGTTTTTGCAGTGAATATTTAATTTTTGGATAGTGAATAATAGTTATTTATGTATCAAGGGCGTAAAATAGGCTTTTAGGACCGCAGCGTGTAAGTAATAGTCTGAGCGATAGCGCACAACCGGGCGATAAAGTGCCATTTTATGCCCGGTCGTGCATAAAATACCTTACATGAGATATTACCAGCTCCTACTTCCAATGTAGAAATTTATATATAGGGATGTGTATGTGGCAGAATGCCATTTCAAAATTTAAAATCTATGTGCCTTTAATTTTTATAAATATGAACAATAATAATTGAGGTAGAATTTATTCCATATGGCTGTTCCACACTGTAAGTATATCTCGAAATCAAAAACTGATAACTTTATTGAAAAACTCTCATGAAAATGATGCCATTGAAAAATAATCAAAACCTCGCAAATACTCACTGCGTAAAATAATTTAAAATAATGCTCAATATAATAACCGACTATCAGAATTAATTTGAATAAAATGCATATTCGATGCATCTCATTTCGTCCCATACATTGGGAACGCCTCTGGGGCTCTTTTTTCTGACTGTTGCTGTTTCCGACAAACGTTTTCTTGACATTTTTCGTTGTGTAAAACAAGCGTTGTTGATAAATGAAAATGTCTGCAAAGGGCGATGAACCTAGCGGCAGACAGATAATCGATTGTTGTTGATTTTTTCCTCAACCAGGCGCCTGTGAATGAAGACGTCTTGGAGACATGATATGTTTGTTGGTAGTGACAGGAAGGTTCACGAATCTACATGATTAATGCATTGTTCGAAGTACCGCCGATTTTTTCCTTGCCTTTGTTCGGGTATTCCTAAACAATAGATTTGAATTTTATCATTACAATGAAGAATTGCCGTATATATTCATATCATATCCTAAAAAGTATTTCAAGACGAAAATATTATACAGGGTGCGGCACCGAAAACGAAACAGATCGAATATCTTATAGACACATGTGTTGTGAAAAAAATGCAAAAACACGTCGATTTGTAAACCAAGGGGGACATCTTTCTACCATAACCTCAAATGACAGTGTATGAACAGTGTATGAACTTAAAAATTGGAAAGGCTTGCATAAATTTTACTCCAATCATTCCAAACTACAATAATTCACAATAGCCGCTCAAAGTGTTCTCCATTAACTGCCATACATGAGTATAAGTTAGTCTCGAAACGTCTGAGGTTTTGGAGCATTACTGGAGTTATTTGACGACATTCGTACCTTTGAATAAAATTTTTTTTCCGCAAGAGGGCGCCAAAATGAAAAGTTACGAAGCGAACACTCACATGGCTGAATTCCTTTTCAAATTACCTTTTCAGTGATGTGTCACACTTAGTACTTTCCCTATTTAAATTGTATGGGTGATAGTGACCAAGGGGAGGAGAGAGAGGTATGACAGTTGAGGTTATGGTAGAAAGATGTCCCCCTTGGTTTACAAATCGACGTGTTTTTGCATTTTTTCCACAACACATGTGTCTATAAGATATTCGATCTGTTTCGTTTTCGGTGCCGCACCCTGTATATGTACTTTATCTGATTAATGATCATTATCAAAATACACAACTTGGGTAGATTACATTATTATTTTTTTTGTTATTTACACTACTCAACAGATATACATCTAATTATAGAGAAGAAATAATAGGCACCTGATTATACAAAATAGCAACTAAAATGAAATGTAAATAAACTCGTGACATAATATGCGATGTTATTGAAAAATTGAAAGGTGAATGACGCATTGCAGGAGAATATATATGTTTACCACCCTGTATTTGTTCCAATTAGATATCAATCGATGGTCAATAAAAAGTTAAAATAGGGACATGTGAGCCCTTCTGATCAATTATTGATAGTTTCGACACAAACAATTACTAATGTTGAAAAATCTCGATTTTTCACACCCTATATCTCGGTAATCATTGCTACTAGAAATCTATGAGTTTTTCTCCTACAGTTCTCATTTTCAAGGCAAAGTATCAGAATTGTTCAATTAATTGATAATACATTTTTCTTGTTTTCCCTCATATTTTCTTTTTGTTTATGAAGGATTTTCTCATTGCAAAATATATATTCAGTTTCTTCAATTCTGTTTTTTGTTTTCGCACTTGCTTCCATTGTCCTCCATTTCTAATTGAAAGTAGATATTCGAAACTCCACTTATTATTCATATTTTATATTCAAATATTAATATTTTCTTTCGTTTTCATTCCACATTCCTTAGTAACATATTCCATATTTTTTTATTTTATATATAATCCTATCAGTACGAAGTATCATTCATTTATTCATATATTTCAATTCCTGTGTTTAGAGATATTCCTCTATAATTGTACCACCTCCCTTGTCTTCATTTTCATGAAAACTATTGATAGTATTGGTCGACGAATTGATGCTACTTTTCAGTATTATATATCTTCATCTATTCATACTCCTCTATAGGGTCCATCTAGAAATTCCATGCCTTGGTCTTCTATATTTTTGTGTAGCTTTTTTCTCGGTTTTTTTATCACTCCTCGTGTGATGTTTTCTTCGTTATTCTCTTCGCGTTCTTGGTTGTCGTTAACAGTTCTTTTAGTAAAGGTTGATTATTTGCCTGTGCGTCGAATATGATATTTTGAAAAACAAATTCGTTCTGCTGCATCCATCTGTCTGAATAACCATAATAATCATAGAAACTGGAGAAACAAATGAAAAATAAACTACTCACTAGATTTCTCATGTTGAAAAGTACTCGTCAAATCATGAAGCCATGAGATAGTTTGTGGAATGTTAAACTATTTCCTCTCGTCATCACATTCCATCGTTCATGACTAATCTAATTAATCAATAGAATTCTGTATTGAACTTTTACAGTAATGAATAACACATTTCCAGACTTGGCTCGGAGTCTAGTTCGAGTACACTTTTTCCAATACCTCAAAAACAGCATATCTACATCACGTTGGTTTTTAGAGTTCCTCTTTCAAAAATTGGACCTTTTGATTAAAAACACAATGATGACGCAAAGTCAAGAAACCGCAGGCTCGACCGCAGGGGTGTTCTCTCAAATATTTCTCGAGTGTATTTTTGAAAGAAGACAAATAAAATTAAATAAACATGGACAATATACAATATAAATATTTTTATTGTCAAAGAAAGTGCATGTAAAGAAAGTAAAATACTAAGATGTGATTTTTGACTCTAACGTGCCATGCGCATGTGAATTATTGTATAATGAGTAGATTATTGATACTGTATGATAGCAAAGCTGCGCCTTTTCTAGAATAATCCTGTTCCACTCTTTTATTCAATTTACCAAATTATAAAATTTAATAACTGAAAACTTCAGAATAGAGCGATGCGAATTGAAATGTAATAGATAAACACCAATACGAAAACGATTGAATCTACTGAATTTTTTTATAGAATACAATATTTGTATATACATATATTTTTTGAATTGAACAACATTGTGTTCCTAATTATGTCTGTGAAAGAGTAACATATTTCATAGATGTACAACAACCCTATGAATACGAGAAGTTCTGATGATTTTATATTGACAGAATATTATTCTAGTCATGTTCAGAATTCCATTTTACTCACATAAGTGCCAATTATCTATTCAACAGCTCACCAGCTGATCTAAAAAATTGTGAAAACCTTAATTAACCGAAAAAACTTTCGAGATATTATGTCCCAGGCGGCACACTGACGTCATTTGGACGACATTTTTTTGTCATCTGTGAAGTACTGCGACGTTGGAGATGACGTGACTGTAACGTTAAAATGACCGCAAATGTCACAAACCAAGACGTCATGTGTAACGTCTTTGCGACATCATTTGTATCGTCGTTATGACGTCACCTTTTTTGTTCTCATAAGGTCGATTTGACGACATTCTTTGGTTGTTCTGTGACTTTGAAGATGACGTGGCTCTAACCTAACGTTGAAATGACGGGTCAATGTCAGCCCAAAGACGTCATCTTTTTCGTCTTTGTGGCGCTCTTTTATCGCTTTTTCTGCGATATCATTCAAACTATGTAATGAAACACTCGAATCATTATTACTTTATATTTCAAAATACGATGAACCATGAAAAACCATTCAGTTTATAAAACTGATTACTATTAGTTCTGACATGATCTTATATAGTTTATACCTTACGACATAGCTTGAAAGAACAACACATTCTGGGCTATATTATGTTGGGTCAAATGTTGGGTACCCGAGTTCCACTGATAGAAATGAAATAAATGGAACTCTCACGCATTTCACGTACACACATCACAATCATCACATAAATTACTTGATTACTTAATTGAACAACATCAAAAAAATCTCAACAGGCCAGGAGTGAAGACAATAAGATGCCATTGAATTGACATTGACATTTGACATCAAGCATTCGATGAATATACCTAACTATCTTTTTCTGTAGCCATCTTTCCATTTTTCATAATGATGGGATTTTTACAAGAAATATAAGGCATTTTTTCGCGACGAAACAGTTTCAAAGACTGTTTTAAAACAGTTTATACGTCTACGTCATCATTTTATGAGCCGAAAAAATGCAAAATTTCAAAATGTCATAGTTATTTAACCTCAGATGACAGTTCGCCATATTGAAACATGATTGAAACGGTCCAGGAGACGCTTTAAAAACGTTTTGAAACAGAATCAAGTGTGACGTCACAAATGGTTCAAGAAAATGGAGTGTTTCAAAACTGTTTTAAAACAGTTTCTCGCTAAAAAATGCCTATAGTTTTATAATACAGTAATAATTGCCATGGTACCGTTGATGAAAATGTGGCGACAATTTAAGGTTCTAGTTCGAGGGTCATTCTGAAGATGTGCTACTATCGTTCCCTTCAAACATCAATCAGTTGAAGCTTTTTAAAACGGAAAGTGAGCGTAGTTCCTCAATTAGCAATTGAACTGAAACGAACTTATTTCCTTATGGGAATTCTGCAGCTTGAGAACGTTTCACCAAAGAGAAGGTTCCTTCATCTCACTACTTTGTGGATTATTTTTATGTGCTCATCTGAGCTAACTATTGTTCCTGACAAATAACAAGAATGTTGTTTTACTCAAGTCTTCAGATAGGCTTATTTTGCAAACGAATTGGATTAATGTACCCCAAACGAGACCTGATGACAGCAGAGAGACGTTCAATATATGATGTTATGGTAACGTCAGCCTGTGCTCTTAAAATATGATAACCTTCAAAATACGCAATAATGACGTTTCCCTGATGACGACAAAGAGACGTTGGTAATATGACGTTAAAGCAGCGTCAGCTATTCGGTAGGTGACGTCGCTGATAAAAAATGACTTAATAATGCCTTCAAAATGACTTAATAATGCCTGGGGTATTGTCAAAATTTCAATCTTGTGGATTGCAATTTCCGACGATTTATCTTTTGTTTGTAATTTTTTCATGTACAAGTACGTGTATTTATTAGGTACTTGTCTATCGAGTTCTCAACCTGTATCTGTAGGTAGCAATAAGCTGAATAAATATAACGATAATAATTATTAACAAAGTTGATTTATTGGTTGATTTTTTTCCAGGGTTTGGACGCCGTCAACCCCACGGCACAACCGAGGCCGCTCAATTCTGAAATAACAGCACCAAGAATAGACAGTTACCGGTTTTCGATGGCCAACCTTGAGGATTCGCAAGACGTCGACTTGGACGCCATCCTCGGAGAGCTGTGCGCCCTCGAGACGGTCTGCGAGAGGGAGATCGGCCAGGCCAGGGAAACAAAACGACATTCAGGTTTGTATTTGTTTATTGATTATTTTCGGGGCCTCCATCAGAATTCCCAATCACTGATCTGGCTCGCCAAATAATATCATACAATATAGCATATACTAAATTTAAAGCTTGGAGTGAATATTCCTGATATCTTTCTGGATGTTGTAACTAAACTGGACATAAAATCTAATAATAATGCGAAATCTCTACAATTATCTACATCAAGGATTCCCAAAGAGACCTCTTTTCCAAAATGAACTGAGACTCCATAAAAAAATTACTATCTCCAGTTTTTTTCTATTGATGCAAAATACCTCGCAAAATACTTACCAATTTGAAAACTTGGTTAAGTGAGTAAACTTGACATCATTTACTCATCAAAATTTAACAAAATAAAAAGATATAAAACCCCTGGTGAACCACTTTGGGAATCTCTGATCTAATAACGTGAACAAAATATATTTCAAAGAGTAAAGAGTCTATCGGATAACATACCAATAACATCCTCAAAATACCTTTAACATACCTACCTGGTGAAGCTCATCTTTGATAGCTGGTATGTTCCAAAACATTTAAAATAAACGGTCATCAAGCCATTCTTCAAGAAATTATCGGAATTATCGCTGCTATACCTAAAAATTTCGAATGTGTTGCTAAAGAACAAACAATTAACTTCCTAGATCACTACCACATCCTCACGCATTCCCAAATTTACATGCCATATATATCAAAATTTCATAATCCTCAATATAGGATGAGTAAAATTTAATTTCACATTTTGAAAATTCGTCATTTTCTTCTTGTAGAAATTATACTATTATATATTGTTCTGTATTATTTGTATCTTAGAAACCATTACCTGTTCATAGTCATGGTTGATGTTGATTGAATAAAAATTGAGAATTTGTCAAAGTACTTCAAAAAGTTCTTCAATTAAAATACACTTCTTATAGAAGACACAACTGACTTCACTGGGTTTTAAAGTGGAGATAACCGAGATAGTGAATTGATTGATCAAAGAACGACAGATATTGAATAGACAAGTTTTACCAGCTTTGACATCATGAATCATGGAACAATATAAATGGAGACATCTTAACCTTCAATGACAGCCCAATTTCATATCAGGTCACTGAGATCTATTAATGTATTTCACAACCTGAATAACTTCTTCGCTACATGCTACATCCCCATCTAAAAATTGATGTTCAATTTCATTGTCATTATTTATGGAACTGGTTTTTCCGTTCATCCTTAATTATCATTCGTTCTCAAAGTAACAAATTCTGCTATAATTTGCCTTACTTCCAAAAATGTTTTCTCAAAACCATCACTCCTTCATGCCAATGCTATGTAGAAGGTGTCCCAAATCCGCGGGTCAACATAGGGAACTCGGTAACGGTTAGAGATTAGAGGGTCATTTAAATTATAAAAAAAATTGTGTACCTATATATACGAGAAAAAGGAACAATATTTTTTGTAGCTGTTTTTCATGCTCTATAACTTGGCATTATACAATTTGTAATACCTTAATACCTACAACGTTTCGTCATTCAAGGGTCACCATCAACTTTTTTCTTATTACGGACCTGTTGAATTTGACTAAAACTAGAACATGACGTATTCCGGTTTGCTATGCGAGAAAAAAAATTCAGTTCCGTGAAGAAAAGAAAGTTGAAGGTGGCCCCCGAATGACGAAACGTTGTATTGCAAATTCAGTACTGCCAAGTTATAGAGCATACAAGAAAATATATTCTTTTTTTTTGTATCTTTTGAAATAAAGCCAATAGGAAATCAAAAAATTGTTTTTTTTGATGTCTCAATAACCAAAAGGCATTTTAAGTATTTCTTAAAAGTACACAACTTTTTCCTAATTTAACCGACCCTGTATCTCTAACCGTTACCGAGTCCCCCATGATAGCCCGCGAATTTGGGACACTTTGTAGTTTGTACAGAGTCTTTTGGGGATTCTATTGATGCACAATAGGACTATTTGTCGAAATTTATTAATGAGATTAATTTCCATATGATCCAACTCGATATCTCTTTGATTATTTTACATTTCTCCCCACCACATTCCTATATTGCTACAATATGAAAATCTTCCCACAAACAACCGATAAGTTAAATTCGCTTGCATTACGATCGACGGCTCAGATGACGTTGAACAATTCATTTGCCGAGAAAAGTATTTGCATGCTTGGCAACACTGTTTCGGCAATTTAGTTAGTTAGTTCACTTCAATAAACTGGAACTCATTTTCCGAGTTGCCTACCGAGTTACCAAGGTTGGACACTGTACCCTTGTTTTGTGTATTTGAAATTAATAAATAAAATTGAGAGAATTAAAGATGATAGTAGTATACCTAGGCGGGTCTCATCTCAAGATGTCCTTCATGACACGTGACATATGACAGCTGACAACTGTCATCTGTCGTGTCAACTGTCATACCTACATCAATTGGAAAGTGTTCCATGTCACTGATGATTACGTCAAAGAGAGGAATAGAGAGGGCTAACCGAATTTCACTTCAATAAACTGGAACCCATTTTCCGAGTTGTCTACCGAGTTACCAAGGTACACCTCGTTTTGTGTATAGGAAATAAATAAATAAATAAATATGAGAAAATTAAAGATGATAGTAGTATACCTAGGCGGGTCTCATCTCAAGATTTCCTTCATATGTCATGTCAACTGTCATATGTCATGTCAACTGTCATCTGGCATGTCAACTGTCATCTGGCATGTCAACTGTCATCTGGCATGTCAACTGTCATCTGTCATGTCAACTGTCATACCTACATAAATTGGAAAGTGTTCCATGTTATTATCATCGAAATTTCGAAACATTTTCCAGACGCCCAATCAATGTCGCAATACGAGACGCGGACGCACAGCCGATCGCTGTCGGAAGCGTCGCGCATCACCGACGACAGCATGACGTTGAAGCACGAGTCCGGCCGAACGGAATCGCCCGACAACGATTCGGCCTTCAGCGACACCGTCTCGATGCTGTCGAGCGAATCGTCTGCCAGCAGCGGGGGCAGCGGGGCGAAGCCGCAGACGCTGCGTCTGCAAAACAATTTGATGCAGGTGAGTCGCAGGAATAATGCGCAGAGGATATTTTGGTCGATTAAGATAGTTTTGTTTCAATCAATAAACAATTAGTGAAAATCTAGTAGTATTCTACATTAGTTTAGTGTTCAGTTATGGATTTTATTCATGTATCGGCCAAAAAAACAAACTAGTTTGTCGACCACTAAACTAGCTCATGAAACCATAGCCGTCTTTGTACAATACAAAATTTTCACATCTAGGTTAGATTGGTTGGAATTATAGACAGTCAAGAATACTGCAAATTCCATTCAGAACACAGATGATTATGAATTGAAAACATTTATAGTGATGAAAGAAAAGACGTAAGTTTCAAGTCTATTCCAAAAATAAACACACTTAAAAAATAATATTTCGTCTCTGTCAGAATGCTTTATTAAAACTTATTATAAACTTAATATAAACGTAATATAAACGTATTATAAACGTATTGGCATACATTGCCATGAACCAGAATGACAAATGACATCTTATTTCTTCACCTTGATAATCGGAGTACCCGCCAAGAGAAAATAACATGACACCTGTCACAAGTCAGTAGTCACCACCCTTTGATCAGACACAAAACAAAAACTATAACCACTAACCTAACCTCCAGTGAAGGCGTGAATTTCAAATAATACTCCAGAAACCTCAACCAAACATAACATTCAACTTTTGTATTGGCGTTGCTATTCTTAGAATTTGCTTGCTACAAAATATTGAGTTTTCAGAAATTTTACAATTTCTGCCAATGGATATTTTTCAATTTCAATATTTGTATGTAAGTCGGTCAACAATAATTACAGTATTTATTTTTCATTTGATTATGTATTAAAAATTTTATGAAAAACAGTTTTTTCTATAAATTGAAAGATATCTGAGATACAGGGGGATCCCTGCAATACTTTCAATTTCGTCCTTGTATCTCGAAAATAAGTGAGATATCCCATAAGGACATTGAAAATGGGACAGCCTGTACCACCATGTAATGTCAATTAGAATGGTATGACTGTTTTATATGCATAATAATCCTCTCATTGCAAATTCACAGCAATATCTATCGAAAATATTGAAGTGTTTCAAAGAAAATAAAAAAATCAATTTCAAGGCGGCTAAAAGAAGATGGTACAGAGGTGAGTTTAGTTTGGTTAACTTATTTCGGTCCTATTAATCACTTCAGGGACACCTTGTATACAAATTGCGAGATAAGTTGTGTCCAGGATGACAAATGAATTGACTATTAGTTTTATTCGCTATTTATGGACATGTTATCGAACTTCAGTTGATACTTATTCGCCTAAGTTCCCTGATATCTTTGTTCGATTCATTGATGTACCCATCATATGTGTTGTACTATGTGATCATAGTACCTACTTTCTTGCTGACCCCTCTATACCAAACAAATACTACAGGATGCTGGATCTAGCGTTATAAGATCTATGGATGTACCCAAGGTGGATATAGGATGGTGAAACAGCTTCCTATTAACAAGCACTAGAATAAACTGTAGACCTTTGCCTACTTGATTTCATACCGTAGTAATATTTCCTGAAGTTATCAGAGATGGCGACATACCTTGTGTCGGTAAAACAGAAACTGTGCATCTGTCATACTTTTATCAATTTCATCTGTTCTAGATGAAAAATGATTGAGAAGAGTCAAAATATCAATATTCAATCAATATTTATCGAACATTTATTGTTTCAATGTCGTTTCAAGTCACGTCTGTCAGATGTGAACCACAGAAATACGTAAGCAACAGAAATCTTCTTCGATAATCGATCATACCGCCATCTTCTTTCAAGGCGTGGAAATATTAGTACCTTCTCAAACGGTCTACAAGTTTTTCGCAGAAACAATTGAAGAGCTGTTTCACCATCCTATATCCACCTTGGATGTACCTATCTACCTATCAGAATAGTTTTTATTTCTTTCAAAGAACATGGAATCTACCTGGTTTATCTTTGAAGTACGTAAATATTTATTCTGCTTCCATTTCCATCTATTATGAATCCTATTTTTAGATTCTCAGAAAGAATCGAATGCTCCAAATATTTCAAAACATCGACTTAGATCCAGAGATAAACTGGGAATACATAACAACCTAGACTGCCTAGACATAAAAACTATCTTTTGTGAACTACTGATTACCTTTTTAATTTATGTGGAACATATGCATTTCTGTCTGTGTGTCAGTACTGAGGTCAAAGTATTCACCATTGATAAACATGAGTCTATCATATTTATCTAGACTTTGGACTCATTATTTTTATTACTTGTTATTAAAACGAGAACATAGAAACTCGAAGGTATATGCAAACATCGTGTCTACACTGATAACAATAATCTTAGAATTTGAACTCAAATGTTTTTTGGAATATGCAGTGTTTCCTAAATTGGTGATGGATGTAATGTCATCTCTAAAACTTTCAGGGCCGGTTGCATAAAGATTTAACAGACGATAATATTTAATTTGTTTATAACCACGGCAACGCGTGCCTTAGCTCGCGCATTAGCGGAGTTAATCCCACGTTGAGTTAACAGAAAGCTTGACGGGCTTTTATGCAACCGGCACTTAGACGATTACATGTGTAATTTAATCTCCCTCCTGGAGTGGTTCTAATTTTTCAAGTTTCCGAAGTATTTAAAAAAAGTATTCCGGAAAACTTTTGAACTTGGTTGAAACATTCTTGCATCAACTTTTTAGTATGAATGTCAGTAGGTCAGATATTATTTCATACATTTCGAACAATCATCAACTTTTTATGGACACCAATTTCCACCTATTGGAATACAATTGAGACGGATATTTTAATAATACGTTGAAACCATTTTTTTTCTCTTCCTTAATATTCTTTTACTGTTTCATTAATGTTGAAATTCATAATGACCGCCATGAGACAAACAAGAATAGTGTATCTGATAACTTGCGTCTCATAAAATTTGACGATTTCACTTTATTTCTAGTATTTTAGGTTGTGCACAAAATTTTTTTGTTTTTCTGTCGAACGAGAGAAGCTACGGTTTTTCTGATATTCTTCGAAAACGAGATATTCTCGAAATTTTCAACAAAAATTGTTTTTTTAATTCAACCATCGATCTCAGCATTGGGAAGTTTGAATTTTTTTATGATCACTTCGGAAAACTAATACCAATAGAAATACCAGAATGAACCGTCGTCAGTATGGTATAAATTAGACTTAGTCTCAACTCCATACATCTTATCCCTATTGAGATATTCGACAAAAAAGAGAATGCAAAATTTCATATTTCATAAAGATTTAAGAAGATTGTATTCAATTTCCAATGAATATGCAATCACTATGTCACTTTAACAAAGTTCCTATTTTTTATATAATTCCCAAGATAACAATATGCATAAAATGTATCATAACATGTTGTTTTTATCCGCATTTCATGGTCGACCCTGAATCAAGCTAATTTTCATTAGTCTTAAAAAATACACTGTTACGACTCATTTTTATTACCTTCTCTATAAAGTAACCATGCAGGGAATAGACATTTTATATGTGGGCATATTTAACAATAACTATTTCCACATTCATAAAGCATCAACTGATCATTCTTTGTGTCTTCTTGGTCCACACAGGATGACGCTTCCAGGTTGAAAGCGGAGAAAATCAGAATGGCAATGGAGAAGATCAAAGAAGCCAACATCCAAAAGTTGTTCCTGAAAGTATTCACCATGGATGGGTCCGCCAAGTCTCTGTTGGTGGACGAAAAAATGGTATGTTCCTATGTTACCAGGCTGTTAGCGGACAAGAATCACGTGCAGATGGAGCCAAAGTGGGCAATCGTCGAACATCTACCAGATTTATACATGGGTAAGCACTTATTTTCAAAAAAATTCAGATATAATTCTGGTATAAATAAAAATTTCTATGCTTGAACAATACTAGGATACCCTTTTAGACCATACACTAGATAGACGCGGTATGTACCTTATGCAATGTTTGGTAAAGGTAGGGGGCGCTGACTATGGCATTTTCGGGGAGGTGAGACGATCGTTGAACCGAGAGTCCAGGGACGTGCTTTTTTAGGGATTCAAAATATGAAAAAATTGATATATTCTCAAGCATATTTTCGGTTTGGTTTTCAATTCCCGCAAAAGCTGATTTCAGAACAATTTGTAGAAAAAAATATGCAAACATTTCATTCAGTAGTTATATTTTGATTATTTCCACGAATGAACTGGATTTATTTATTTGTGATCTTGCCTATTCCAACAAATGTTTAACAAACATCATGAAAAAGTTGATTTGAATATAAAGCTCATTTTTTTCCATTTTACAAATAGTGTATTTGCTGTTGAATTCTATAAATAATATATTTCGCCTGATGAGCTAATGCTGATTCGAATGTTTTCAGAATCCATCAGAATACAATAAATAATATACAAGCACATCATTAGTTTGCAAGATGAGAGAAGAATTTGAATAATACACATTTAATACAATAATAGTACATTATATACCGCGGGACTGAAGTAGTACATTTAATCCTGAAGGTAAAGTTTATGGCCCGACCGCAGGGAGGGCCATAATTTATCTGAAGGATTAAATGTACTTCAGTCGCAAGGTATATACGATACTTTTCGTACTTCCGGTATGATTTTATTAATTATTTCAATAATTTCAATCAGTTTTTTCTCTCTTCAACTCATTTAATAAACTGTCTTTAAAATAAGTTACCATAGTAACATTGCGTTGTGACAGTTATAATTTAGAAACATTGTCATTACTAGTGTCATTGTAAAGAAACATTGTTATTGATAATTATTGGTATCATGAGTGAAGAAGGTGTATCTGATATTGATAAAAGAGCAGCCGAAGTAGGTGAAGAATTGTTACCACCGAAATCTAGAAAACTATACGAGCAGCAGTACGATGCTTTTAAAAAGTGGTGCCGCTTAAAAAATGTGAGACAACCTACTGAAAATGCGCTGTTAGTCTACTTCGATGATAAATCAAAAGCGGTTTGTGCCTCAACTCTCTGAGACTGGTCAATATGACGAACTGTCACAATATTAATTTGAATATTAACGTTAATTACCATTCTAATTAATTATATTTTTCAATAAAATATCCCTTAAATTCGTTTGTTTGTGATTTAATCGTTCCGGGAGTTTCGTCAATATTTAATCCCGGAGGGATTAAATGTGACACTTTAGTACCTGTCACAAGGGAGTGAAGTTGTCACTTTAGGCCCGGAAGTACGAAAAATATATTTATACATACAATATACATATCGATGAATCTGTGAATTGATCAAATTTAATTAATATGTGTAGTAAAAACTGAAAATGCCCAAACTTTGATTATTTTTTCTAAGATAGAAGAACCTATTGTATGCAGTTTTAAACTTTTCTGTCAAATTTCTGTTTGGTTTTCTCAGCCCAACTATAGCTTCTCTTTTTCAATTGACCAACCTTTTGGAAACCTGAAAATGTCAGAGTTTTTCTAGGACTTTGTCATCAGATACAATGAATGGCAAAACTATAGGGTGAAGGTTTCCTGATGAACAAAAATGGTGTTCATATTTTCCAAGTGCATGCTTCAACATTTTCTGTGGATATACTTAAGATTACCTGAAGAAAATATTTTCTGTCACTATAAGAAAAGCTTTCTCAACAAATATCTGCAGTAGGAGTAGGGCAGTGATCATATCATAAAATTCTGTATGTTTTTCCAATGTTTCTATCCTGAAACTACTCGACACAACTGCATCCATATTTATATGTTATTTGGAAACCTAAAAAAACGTTTGGTAAATATTATATTCGAAAAATATTCCCATTCAAAATGTTTTCAATATGGATCATTCCTACAGCTACTTTGCATCTACGCCTATGAAATACTTACAAATGAAATCATTCCGTCGACGTTTTGTCTTTGTTAACACAAATTCCACAATATTTTGCCATAGTCCTTTCCTCTTGAATACACTCAAGAATTAATCATTTCCAACACAAATAACATTGAAAAATAAATAAAAACGAGAAATTCTCCACATATACAAAATGTAAACAAATGCCTCCATACGTCAACAACGTCAATATCAGAATTGGCCAATAGGAAAACTCGTACCATGTCAAATTTTGTTTCCCCCCTCAGTTACAAAACAAATCGCCCTCGATACCGAGTCTATCTAGTGTATGGTCTAAGAGGATACCATAGTTTCGAGAAAATTAAGTTTTAGTCTCGGGTTTAGTGGTTAATTGTAGCCAACATTTACAATTCTCAAACTGATAATGTCATTTTTAGGTTTTTGGTGTCACTTGTTTATGGAAGCCCAATGTTAGTATCATCTTTGTTATGGAGTGTCAATTTTGTTTTCAATTTTTTTTAATGCTTGTATCACACTGGAAAAAATATATTTGAAATACCTTTTTTGTTTTTGATATTAGTTATTTTCACTCTTTTTGAACATATCTCAGTTTAAAATTTACCTTGTTACTCTTTTCAAGAATTCTTCTTCGAATGGCCCTGTTGACGGAAGCAGCTGTAGGAAAAAATATTTATTCTCACAATAAAACACATATATACTTTAACTAATCGTGAAAGAAACTCTCAGATACTAAGTTTTCCTCGAATGTTAGGGTATAATAACAAGGGTGATACAGGTTATCAATTTTCGCTAATTGGAAACTGTAATTCACTCTTCTCATGCTCAACTGCTCTGCAATAATTCGTACAGACAAGTTTGACGTTTCATTTAGTACAATACAAAGACACCTTCAACAGATTTGAAATGTAGAATTAAGGACATTGAATCCCAACGTCACACAATACGAATATAACTTGAAGGAAGGTTAGTCATATCAGATTGAATATTATTATTTCCTAGAGAAATACTGAGAGAAGATATCTTATTGAATATATCCTTACATCTGAGGAAAAATAAAACAATTCAAAATGTCCTACTATTTCACCAAAAATGCAAAATAATAGAAATGATTTTGTCCACATAACTTAACCTATTCAATGCAGCTGTAGAGGACTCTGAAAAAAATTTAAGCATAGTTGTCAATGTAATTGTCAATTGTGTTGCATTATTCTCTTGAAGTGTTATGGTGGAAACAAAACACTAACAGTTATTCATCATCTTCCTTTCACCAGGAGTGATATACATATTTTTTAATACTACCTTCCGTCGAACAGACAATTTTTTAAGTTGTGCAAGCACGACGATATGTTGTTTTAAATATGCCTCTATTCCATCCACAGAACGTTTCTATGAGGACCACGAACTGCTGGTAGACAACCTCCTCCTCTGGACGCGCGACTCCAAGAACAAAATCTACTTCGTCGAGAGAGAAGACAAAATCAAGCTGTTCCTCCAGCCGGAGAAATTCCTCCTACCCGCGACGGACAAGCGGCAAACCCACGACTTCGACGAACACTCCCGCAACATGCTCCTAGAGGAGTATTTCTCCTCCTCCAACCCACCCGAACTGGAGGGCCCGCTCTACCTGAAGGCCGACTCGAAGAAGGGCTGGAAGAAGCACCACTTCGTCCTGCGCGCCTCCGGCCTCTACTACTACCCCAAGGAGAAGGTCAAGTCGGCCAGGGAGCTGGTGTGCCTGGCCACCTTCGACCACAACCACATCTACTACGGGCTCGGGTGGAAGAAGAAGTACAAGGCCCCGACGGACTTTTGCTTCGCTATCAAACACCCGAGGCTGCAGGAGCCGAAGTCGACCAAGTACATCAAGTACCTGTGCGCAGAGGACAGGGCCACGTTGGAGCGATGGGTGGTGGGGATGCGACTGGCGCGCTACGGCAAGCAGCTGATGGACAACTACAGGAACCTGATTGATGAGCTGGCGCAGGAGGACCTGGACATATTGGCGCACGCCAGAAGCTGCTCGGTCAGCTCCATCGCCGTCCAGTCGTTTCCCTCGAACGTCACGACGCCGACGCAAGGGTAAGGATGTGGGGATGAATAGGGCCCAGTTGATTGCTCAGCGATTTTGGCTTTGGCGAAAATGAAATGTTTTTATTGGTCACTTGGAATGGTTATAACTGTCGCAGCCAATCTCTATTGTTTTCTTACAAGGTCATAGCAACGCTAACGCGAAATCGCTTAGGGATGGTCTTAAGGCACCACGAGAAGATCCCATTTATTATTCGAACTATTTTCTTTCAGGGACTCATTTTTTCTATCATTAACTGATTCTGATGAATTGAGAGATATTCTGATAGGCTTGATAAATAAAATTACATCTATATGGGATGGGATTTTTGTCAATAACTTGCTTCACCTACCAGATAATGCTATGATAGTATTTCAGTGGCGATATATTATTCTTTCTCAAATGAAATTTCTTCCGAATGTCTGAAAGTTGCGGAAATAAATCATCTGCACAAAGGAGAGCAGATTGTGAAATAATACTCAGCATATGCCGAATTTGGTTTAAACGAAAATAAAAACACGAATGATGCCATGTTTTCTTTACTTTCTTTATGTAAAATAATATTGATGATAGTAATGATGAGCATCCATATTTTTAGTCCTCCGCGAAGCGTTTGACTAAGTAGATCACAATAGATTGCTGAAAAAGTTGAAAAATGGTGGATTGAGGATATTTCATTGAGATGATTCCAATCTTATCAGGGCACACTCAAATAGTCTCAATCAAGACATATCGTTACGCGCATTTAGGAGCCTTCAGACTCGCACCGGAAGAGACAAGGGTAACTTTGAGCGTGTATTGGTCAGCTAGGAATCATCATATCACGAACTTTTTTGTTCCAAAATGCTCGAAATTACGTGGGCTTTCTTCTTTATGGATGGTAATTTTGACATCAGGTCCGCCAAAACAGTGCTACGCCCACTTTAGACGTCAATACCTTTCTTCTGACGCCTCGGACGGTTTTTTTTCATGTGCGCTGGATGAAAGTTCAAGTCATGAAGAATCCAACCACCTTCATTCGCATGCTGTACGATAATTAAATCACGAGAGATATGAGCGTTTAAAAAAATATAATCAAATTCAAAGTGGTGTTGGAACAGTGAATTTTGCGCATGCACAAACTCGGGGTTGAGCTTTTCATTTGAGACCATTTCGATCGAGAGACAAGAAAAAATGTACCCAAAATTCCGAGGTCACCACCTAAATGCACTGGCCCATAAGTATTGAGTATACGTTTATTTTTATTTAGGTATTTTATCTTAGTGCATCAGCTAGATTGAAGTGTTTGTGTTCCAGGTATCAGAGCAGCGAAGCCGGTTACGGAACCCAAAGCGAAACGTACTCCACTTCGACTGACACGAGTTCGGGCAGGCACAGCAGGGCGAGTAGCTCGAGCTCGAGTGGGTGTATGTCAGATGGCGCCCCCTCGAGTTGCGAGAATGCCTTCGATTCGGAATTTCCCATGGGTGAGTCTTTCATACCTATTTCTCATCTCAGCTATTCATTATCGAGAACTAGTGAGTTGGTTGATGTTCCTGGTTATTATAATAACTTATTCTTCAATTACTTCGTCCAGACATAAAAAACTAAATTATGGTGTAATCAGATCCTTTGAAACATTCGTGTAGCAGGAGTGGTTTTGCCAGCTTTACGTTAAACTAGCAGAACTCACGATTTTTCTTACAAAACGAAGGCCAAAAAATTCAGCAATAGGGTACTAAATCATCCTTAAGTTATGGCTGAATGAAAATTCGAAAAATCCAAGGTGGTTCTGCTAGCTTAATGGATGTCAATTTCTGTAGTGACGATCACACCACATATTTTCGGCTTTCCATACACGCTCATTCAAAGAAATACCTGGTCGCGATTGCCCGTCAAATAACTCCGTCCCTTCGTCCTCCAGGCACGATCAAGCGCAAGCCGACGATGAAGCCCAGCCTGCCCCTGACCAACATCACCCGCCAGCTGAAGGAGGTGGGCGAGACGCGCGACGAGCCCGCCCCGCCCGCCGCCAGCCCCGCCTCTTACACCAGCACGGGCACGCTGACGCGCGGGGCGGGGCGGCGGAATGCGGCTGCCCCGCCCGCCGCCGCCGAAGACGCCCTCAGGCGGCAGCCGTCGCTCAGGTCGCCGCGCGGCTCGCTCGAGTCGGTGGGCGGGCGGATTGGGGCGGGCACGCCTACGAGGGAGCGCGCGCCGCCCTTCGGAGGCGACAGGGGCGGGGCGTACTCGCCGGGCGGCGGGTCGCTGAGGGGGGAGGCAGCTGGGGGTTCGCCGGTGGGCGGGGCCTTGGAGATGCCGTCGTGTATGGTGAGTGTTCGGAAGTGGTGGGTTTTCTTGTTGTTGTGATTACTAACATTGTGAGATCGTGTAGGCGATAGGTACTTTGGTTAGGTCAGTTCTAGCTAAATTGTTACATTTCCATGTAGGTATACCGGATACCGGGTGTCATCGAATCTATTAGACAAGTCATAACTTCTAGAATATTAGGTGTATCAAAATGAGATTTGATATTGGTGAATGGCACGTGAGGAGGAAAGTTTTCTCATATTTTTCACTTTCCGGTCTCCAGTTTTGAATTTTTAAATGTAGCACCCTGTATGTTGTAACATTTTTTGATTTCTAGGATAATTCTGGATCAGAATGTGACATTTTAAAAAGTTTTTAAGCCTACTTCATTTTTTAGAGTCACTTTCAATATTGCATCTAGGTGGCCATGATTGGACGTGATGTCAGAAAATTACAATGGGAAAGTTTTAGTGACTACTATGATAGATAGGAATAAGACAATTTGGCAAAATTACATTTTCGTGTCTAACTATTATTTTTCAAATGGCAACCATTTTTGACAAGCACTTTCCGAAAATAAGGATTTTTTTGATGAAACTAAAGATACTAATTCATTTTCGATTAGATTAAAAATAAGCACATGAATTAAATTTTACTAAAGAAAATGCTGGATAATAACTTATTTACTTTGTCAAGTGTGCCATGAATCATAATTTATTTACTTTCATTTTAGTGAGAATTATCTCTAAAATCAAAAAATGTTACAATATACAGCGTGTTCCATTTAAAAATTCAAAACTGGAGCCATTTCCGGTGAAACCAGAAGTCGGTCACGGAAAGTGAAAAATATGAGAAAACTCTCCTCTTCACGTGCCATTCACCTCTACCAAATATCATTTTCATACATCTAATATTCTAGAAGTTATGACTTGTCTAATAGATTCGTTGACACCCGGTATACGTTTTCAAATGTCTATTGGTTGTCAAAAGAAATTACACCATGTTGAACCATTGTCGTTCTAAATGTAAACCTAGTAGGCTGGAACTATTATAATCATAGATCTTATAACGCTAGATCCGGTATCCAGGTTATTTGTTTTGTAGGTCCGGGGAGGTCGAAAGTCATTGATTGGTCGTATTAATTTTTGACCATATGTATGTGTTTTACCACGTGATCATAGTACCTACTTTCTTGCAAACCCCTCTGATACCAAACAAATACTTCATGATGCCGGATCTAGCGATATAAGATCTATGATTATAATTGTCTGTTCACTCTGCCAAGATGAGGTCGCAACTTGATGGAAGTCGTTCTGTACTCCTTTGTTCCAGTATTTTTTTTTTCTGTCATCAACCCAATTTTAGGTTGAAGTTATGTTTTTCCCTAACTTCAGCGCATATTATATATCTATCCTAATCTGACATTTGCTTCTAAATATTTTCACTGAAATAAGTCCAATACTAGTTTTTAGTAACAAAAATACCGCATTCCAACTAGAAGAAAAACCACAAAGGTATTTTGGCCTGAACAACCGTTGAAATTGTTAAAAAAAATTATGTACCACGGGAATTAATGAGCCTTACCTCAGGCAATCTTTGCCTTCGGTAATTCAGGCCCTTATAATTCCTTTGATACATAAATAACTATCAATGTTTTGCCTATATCACATACACCAGACATTTATCGAAGTTAAGGATCCCACATTTATTTATTATTCAATGTAAATGAATACATCACGATATTTGCATATCAATTACTGTTTTTTTAAGAAAAATTCCAACTTCTTGATGGCTCGCCAAACCTTGAGAGTTCATTTCGCCAAGCATGATATCAACAACATGAAACCACCTTACTAACATTACACTACCTAATGCATGATAGTAAGAAATATTTTATTTTTATTTGCTTCGCTACTTCACATTTAATGTTCAATACAGGGTATTCGCGGAATCTTATTTAAAATCTGAGGATTCAAATGCCAGGGAGCATCCAAAATAAAATTTATTTGCTTATATTTTCATTTCAATCTTACTCACCATTAGTGATATCGCTCACCTATATTAAAAGCAAAACACTCAAATTGTAGTCGAACGATGAATAGTGGACGGGATACTAATATATTCAATTCAAAATGTTTTCAATCTGATCTCATTGTCGAATACCCGGTACTGATAACATTGTTCGAAAGCTTCCGCGCCAGCATAAATTTACTGAAATTATGAAATTTATTGGATGTAAGGTATGCTTTATTTATGTGTAGTGTTCGTGTTTCAGCATAGATATATTTTATTTCAACGTCTCATCTAGTGAAACTGACTTTTATCCTCTTGTCAAATAAATAAATCAAGCTATAATTATTGTATAACAGCTTCTCTTGAAACAATGGCAATTACGAGTGCAATCACTTGTTTGTAGGATGGAAATAAAAATATCACTTATTGTGATGTTACTTCACCTAACAATAGTTCAGCAGGAATTTATTCTTGTCGGTGTCTTGTAAATTGGCCAAAGTGCTTCGTGAATATTTACGAAAGTACCTTATCGTACAAGGCTTATAGAAAAGTCTTGTATAATATCGGAATTCATATGATTGAATAATCCGATTCATTGCAAGACAACATTGAAAACCTCTCCTTTCGCAATAATGTTTTCCGGTATGTCGAAGATCTTATAAATTTTATTAAAAAAAAACAATTTCATTTTTGATCTTGTTTTTTTCAGTTGGAAGTCGATACCTGCCTTAATTTTTGTGAATTTGTAGCAAAAAGTCATTGATTCAAGGAATTGTGCTTGCTCTATATTGTTATAAACAGAAAATCTAGTAAATTCCTTGCAAGGATAATGATAACAACAAAACTGTATCTAGATTATATTATGTTTTAAAACGAACTAACGATTTCTATAGATATTTAGCATGATGTTGTTTGATTTGGTCTAAACTACATAATCAGCAAGGGGACAATGAAAATGATGTTGAGATTTAGGGTCACTTTATAAAAAACTTTTAGACTTAAGATTTATCACCTAACATTTAATACTTATGACTTATGATAGATGAAACATGGAAATATCATAGATTGTAAAACCATTTGAGACTTATGATTTTACACCTGAGACCTAAGAAGTTGACCAACTTCCAACTTAAGAAGTGGATGATAAATGATCATAAATGGAATAAAGATGCGCAAGTTCCAGCAACGAAAAGTGACAACCAGATTCCTGCGATATTTGTAATTTGGGTTATATTTTCCTATATTATTTGTTGGTGCGCTAATTATTTGGATTAATTTTATTCATTTTAGTGATAATAGTGATAGGACCATGTAGTTTGCTCATGATATCTGATATATCATGATATATGGAAATAGGTCTAAATTTCTCAACTCGTTCAATTAACAGAACATCGTCAATGGCACAAAATAATAATAATGAAATGAACATAAACAAGCGAAAGTGGACAAAAACCAAGACAAAAACAATAATAATAGATATAGGTAAGAACTCAGAACTTGCCAAAATGTTTAAATTATTTGTTCTGTGTCAAATACCAGATGGAAGTGACAGCAGAAGATATTCACCTCCCTAAATATTAAGTTTTTTATAACAGAATAACTTATCATGTCTTGAATCTTAAATGTCAGGTGATAAATCTTAAATGTTAAAAGTTTTTACCCTTAGGCCATGCGAAATATTATTATCGAGATCGAGGTACATACATTGAAATCAATGAGAAAAATTGAGTAGGATGAATCGATATGATCATTAATAATTTTATATAAAAAGGTCAAGTCTATTAAATAACCATGTTTTTTAAGAGACATCGGATTTACTTCATTCAGTAATGAATATCTATATAGTGAATTTGTGGAAATATGCGATGTTATAGAATGCAAATTTCAGAAATATTTGTATTGATTCATGAATTTCTCAATTTTCACATGTCTAGAGTTCCCTTCTGCATAAATATTCACGAACCCTTTTATGATTCAACTAACTTTGTAGCAACCCCCTAAACAACAACCAAAGATTTGGGGCTCATAACGACATCAAGCACCTCTGACCAATCCAACTCTTTCTCTTAGACCGACTCCATAACCTCGCTGCCGCCGCCGCCCGAGACCAACGGCGACGTCATCCTCAACACCTCCCCCGGCTACACTCTGCCGCCCCCGCCCCCCGAGCTCTACCACTCGACCCTTTCGCTGGACAGCCTGCCGCCGCCGCCACCGCCGCTCGAGGGTGGCAGCGGCGAGCTGACGGGCAGCCAGCTGTCGCTGGCGTCGCTGCCGCCGCCGCCTCCCAGCCGCGACGGCACGCCCACGCCCGAGTCGACGCCGACACCGTCGCGAATCAACACGCCGGTATGCAGTCCGCCGACGTCGAGCGCCGGCAGCGGCGCCAGCACGCCAGTGATGCCCGCGACGCCCGTCGGATTCGCGCCTGCGCACAGGTGAGCCGGGAAATTGGGTCATAAACCTCTCTAAAGCATTAGCAGAATTGATTGTTGTTTTACGATATCTTACTACACTACTACCGATATGACGTCAAAATCAAATCGGAATATTCTTTCATGTCCAAGAAAATCGAAAAGTGTGTTTGAAAAGTGTGTTTTTAACCGCCAACTTAGTTGCAAAGCAACCCTCGAAGTCTCATTGAGACTTGTATGAGTGAGGAAGACGGGGATCTTAGCTTTTTAATTGTCATCCGAAGCACTACTCGGCTGGTTACCGTTGAGAGTCCGAAGGATTGAAATTTAGGTACCAGGAATGTTCGGTTGGTCACCTATCTCCTCCCGATAAACGATACTATAGACATAAATAAATATTTCCAATAGCCGCCGCGGGATTTGAACCTGGGCCCTCTAGACTATAAGCCAGCGATTCAACGCACTCGACCACCAACCCAGTTATCGAAATCAAAAAGAATTATTTGACATCGAAATGCATGAAATAACTTAATAAAAATATATAAATAATTAATTCCTGATATTTATCATAACGAACTTCGCTTATAGCGAACCAGATTTGTCGGTCCCTTGAGGTTCGTTATAAGCGAACATTACTGTATTCAACTCAAACCGAACGATTTTTTTCATTAGTACATTTTTCCTCAATTTCCCATTTCCTAATACGATTGATATGATCTTCCCAGAAGAATAAACCAACTGTTTCTCCACAGGGGTACTTACAGCCCGCAAGACCTGCCGCCCTACGTCAACCCCCCGCAGTACCGGCATGCCGGCACCCTACCAACCGCCGCCCCATTTTCCAACCCCGCCGGACTCAGGTCCTCCCTCAGGCAGTCGTCGCTGCCCAGGCAGTGCTCCTCGCACAGTATCGCCTCGACCAACAGCTCGGGCTCTTCCGGAAATGGCGCGCGCAACTCGCCTGCCGTGCAGCGCAGGGTGAACTTCGAGGAGCCGGCTAGCCCGAAGCGCACCGGCAAGAAGATCAGCTTCAACCTGCCGCCGCAAGAGGTGCCGCCGCTGCCGCAGAGGCCGCCGCCGCCCAAGAGGGCGGACAGCACCAGGCTGACCAGCCCGAAGAAGTTGGTCGAGCCGCCCAGGGACTTTCTGAAGGATCTGCAGCGGGTGATGCGGAAAAAGTGGCAGGTGAGTTAGCGACAAAGTGGTGTTGGAAAATATTATCGGTATCCTGTGCCCTTGGGTGGAAATTATCTATCTGTACATACAGGCCTCAATCATTTTTTGATCAGGTTGACTGGAATCCTTCTTCAAGTATGGTGAAACTTCTAGATTCCTTGGTTTTAGTGTGGCAAAAACTACGTAAAAATATTTCCCTGTCTTGAATATTTTCTATTTTCAAATTGACCCATTATCAAAGCCACTTTAATCAACAAGTACTTGTCGTCGGGAGCTTCGTTCAAAACCTTCTCTATTTCAGGACTTTCTAATGTCGAACATCCCTGTGATTTACTTTTCAAGAAGCTTGTTAATTTGACATGTTTTGAAATGTCGACTTTTTTATAAAGGATAATAGGCTAGCGAAGCATCGAGTATTTGGTCCATATCGACGATGGGGCTAATTTTTTTTGCAAATGTAAAAATTGAGCCAATAGAACATATTCATCGATACATTTTATCTTTCGTGAACTCATCCAAGACTGAAACATTTTGAACTCCTTGTCATAAGCATATCGGTACTTTTCTGGTAAAATCTGCATCGCTGCTTCGTCCGCTTCAGTAAGGATATCCTCGTCTTCCTCCCTGAAAAATATTTCTTGGAAAATAGTATTCTTATTATTATAATCATACATAAGGTAGTTGAATACGAACCTTGAACTCAGTTCATTCTCGAACGCAAGAACTAATAATGCATCTTCTTCATAATATGACGAATACATTTTCGCAAACTACTACTACTTACCACTAATCTGTCGCTCTGGTATGGATGGTCACGCGAATTTCGTTTTCGCATAAACAGCTACGAATGTTTCGCGTTGGTTTGGGGAGGCCTTATAACATGAAATATAAACCGGGTTGCGACAAGCGTTTTATACTCACCCTTCCATCAACAAAAGCGTCTACTATCCATATATCTATAAACTACAATATTACGCCATAAGAGACAATGTTAGCAAAGTGAAGCCAAACTTTATATATCTATCCTTTTCTAATTGGCAACGTTGATTGAGGGCACATGCGCGAAATTCAAATCATAAAATGTCTAAAACTCGTGATCTCATATTCATAGGAAAAATTAACTTTATATGTAAATAAATATTGTCATTTGGAACATATCCGATGATGGTAGAATACATGAAGTATACTTAGCTTTGACAGGGAGTAATCAGAGATCTTCTGATTCAGCGAACCACTCCTTTCAGATTTGAAAGAATATGAAGCAATCAAGATCTAAATAGTGGTAGGCATATGAATTATCCTGATCTTTGCAATATTTTATTAGACATTGATGGCACAGGCACTTCTCCATTGTGTCTTGATTTCTGGAATCGTGGAAGACAACCTGGAGGCTGGACACGACCTTGACAACGACACTGGACATATTTACGACAGTCTTGAACTTAAATTATGAATAGAATCTATGAATTAATGAAACACAAACACTCAACACGCAATCGAAAAACAATAACGAGAAACGAGGAAATTCACATCAACAAGACACAGATATAACCTGATTGTTTGAAAAGATTGCAAAAGTGATACCCGACATATGATCATTTCCAATTTGAGTAGCAGCGAGGACATAAGAGAGAAACAACACTAAAAGAGTCGCTCTCGACTGTCATCATCTACTTTTATTTTGGCTCATGCGCATGAATTCATCGTTGCCAGCGATGCTCTTTTGTTTCGGCTTCAGATAGGCTGTCCTTATTATCAATATTCGTAGCTAATAGTTACCATTGACACACGCCCCCCCCGCTTCCAGGTGGCCCAGAAATGCAAGCTCGAGCCGGAGACGACGCCGCACGAGGTGCTCGGCTTCCGCGACCCGCCCGTGCCTCTGCCCGACTACAAGGAGCACAACGTGTCCAACTGGGTGCAGGAGCACTACGGCTCGAACAACCTCTACGAGAACGTCCACCGGGCGGCCGACGCCGACGCAGTCGCCGAGTACGCCACCAGCCCGGTGCACTCGAGGGGCAGCAGCGGTGAGGGCAGGCGGCCGCCCCCGCCGCCGCCCAAGCGCAGCGAGTCCACCCACCTGAGCACGCCCAAGGCGGCGCACTGATGCCGCGTCTGCTGAATGTGAGTCGGCGGAGAGTTAGCTCGAATTTCCATGGATGTTTGTGCGGGGATAGGGAGGGTGCAAGGTGGATATAGTAGGATGGTGAAACAGCTCTTCAATTGTTTTTGCGAAAAACTTGTGGACCGTTTGAAAAGGTAGTAATATTTCCACGACTTGAATGAAGATGGCGGTAAGATCGATTTTCAAGGAAGATTTCTGTTGCTTGTGTATGCCTGTGGTTCCAATCTGACAGGCGTGAATTGAAACAACTATAAGTTCTTTCTTCTGCTTTTCGGTGTCGTGTAATCTACACCACACTCGAAATCAGCTGATTTTCAGAGCAGTTATCCTAATGATATTCAGACGAATGAGAAACTTGAACAGTCAAGTACATTTTTTATGTTGTTTGTGATTGTTGATTGATATATTATATTATATATACTTTCTGAAAACTGAATGGTGTTTTCATCATCTGGATATGAATAATCAATCATCAACAAATCTTCATACCGGATATGAGTCCACACTCCACCCATTCAATACCCACCATTTTTTAAAGGAAGAATCAATTATACCAAGATTATTCCCATTTAACATCGATTTGATGTTCTCATGGATTTGTTTAGCTTGGTTTTATGTGACCTAACGACCACACTATTTCAAAATTAATTTCAAGTGTAACTCACACTTGGTTCAGACTTGGTTCAAATACACGAGGTGTAGGAGGGTGCTACACTTTGCATAAAAACGAAAGGGGCTATTGAAACACTATATTTTCAGTAAATCTGGAACAATTAACAGGTTAAGTGCCACGTGAGGCCAACGCGGAATCTCCCAAAAAAAAAGCCTTATTGGCCGCGTGAAGCCGACGTGGACTCAAATATTAGTCGGTCATAAAAGTTAGAGTATCTCCACAATGGCTTCTCGTATCCATTTGAAATACACGTGAGCGTTTTTGGCTCGGCCAGATGGTCTAAAAACCGTACTTGGCCTGTGCTTTTGAGAGTCCAAGCAGGACTCACATGGCTCATAATATTATTGAAATCAAAAGTCTTCCGTTTTTTCTAGTGCTTGTTGATAGGAAGCTGCTTCACCATCCTATATCCATCTTTGGGAGGGTGGTAGGCCGGGGTAAGACCTTGCGGATTGGGTTAGGAGCGAAAGGGAGGGTCGATCAGATCGATGCGAAGATCTTTCGATTACGTTACAACTCTTGCCTAAAAGATGCTCCAATTTTCAGGATTTTTACTTCACAGGTTGAAATCACCGTCTTCATTATAAATTATTGCGTTGAAATGTTTTATTCAAGTTTTCCGCGATAGTCGATAGCTGTCATGTGAACGGCCGTAATACTTGATATCTGAATTAATTTACTCTCTATTTATAAGGATAACAAAGACATTTATAAAAATGTTATAGTACCAAACGAATAATTTTCAAATTTCGAAAGAACAATTTTCTTCAATCCAGAGGAAACATTTGCAGGAGCCCTTACTGCTCTGCTCTGCTCTGCTCTGCTGCTCTGACGTCATGAACGAGTTGATCACCAGAACTTTGGCTTTTAACTCTATTTCTGCAAGGTTTCAATGGACCTACCGAACTGTGGAATGCAAGTGTTTGAATTGCTCACTCATTTAATGCTTGAAACAAAATTGGTTCCCACAAATATTGCGATTGCAGAGTGATCTGGAGTGATCTTTTGAAATGATATTTCGAGAAAAATATATTCGAAGGAGACGAATTTCTTGGGGATTTCCATTTCTTTCATCTAGTTTATCATTCAAGGATGGTCATTTCAAATCACTCTGTGTAAAATGGTATTCCATTTGTGATTGATGCTATAATAATAATGTCACTATTATTATAATTTCAAGAAGCGTATATTGCAATAAACCTATCCATCTATAATAATTTCTGGAATTTGAGTTCATTTTTCCCATTCACATTCCCAACTTTACTGCCAGCGAAAAGTCTGCATCGGGATGTGATTTTGAATCAATTGTGCCATTTACTTGAACTCTTTAGTGGATATTAGCTATATTAGACGTCGGTATCTGAAGTTTTTGTATATATCTAATGAATTGGTAGGTAAATTATTTATGATTCGAAAATGTCATATATTGATGGTGCTTACAATTTTCGTTGAACCATGTCAACACATCTCTGAACGAATATTAGTAACATTGATAAGCTTAATGAAATTTCAAAGAATAATTTATATTTCCAGCATTGATGTGGATTCAACGGAATATACCTAGTTGAAATTTTTGACAGATGTAGCATAAATTGTGTGTTTTATAAATTTTATAACAACTCTACCTAAATTAATTTGAAAATGTGTATTTATAAGATGATTATGAAGTTACAGGGTTCAAGAGTCGGTTATTTATTTTCTTTGTTTAAAGATTATTTTTCTTCGTATTTGATACTTATATGTATATAGATTAAATTTTTGGCAGTTCTGCACAAGAAACTGGTTAATTTAATGTCATTTGTATTATACTACCCACTATTATATGAACTTGTATTGATCTCTACAATGCCATTATCATATATTTTTTGTATGTTTTGTACTAATATTATAACTATGTTATGAAATGTAGCTGTTGTAGTTTTATATGTAGACAACTCTATGATTGAAATATTGATCCGTGAACTTATTGAAGAAACCGTTTACGTGTGCAATTTGAGTTTCACTTGTCTTGGCACAAATGGAGAAGTAGAAGGGCGTTGTAGATAATTCTAGAGTTTTTTTATAGCATTATTGTTATTGTTTCCATGAACACTTTGTATACTGTCTACCATTTATATAATTTATATACCTTATACTTATGTATGAGATTCATACATACACATACCCTTGTATACCCTAGGGTGGTTGGAAAAGACGGTTCAACAACTATTATCACCCTAAATAAATACAATTTTGGAAAATACCTGAAATGTAGTCGTTTCACTTACTATCCTACATAAACCAGTTTTGCATGATTCAGCAGTTTTCAGTAAAAATTTTATGAAATACATTTACAGCGATGCTATACTATACAATTCCTGTCACTTCTGCGGCAGTTGGAAGATCATTTGAAAGTAATGAAAAATCATTTGGGAAATAGTGTGGGTCAAGTTTTTCTCCGACATTTTATTGCTAATAGCTATTATTATTATTATTATTATTGAAAAGAAAGCCTGGATTTAACCGAGTTATTGATATTTTCTGAGAATAAAGCTAGGAAAGTACTTTTCTTACCAAGATATTAGTTAATACTTTCCTATGAAGAATCCTGATATGGATAAGAAAGGGAAGAAAATAAAAATATCTGAAAATTTTGAAATCCAAATTGGCGCTTATAAGAAAAAATTAAGTCGTCGAGGTGTTTCTTCATCATGCATGAAACTATATTTAATCTATTTTAAAACCCAATAATCTAGGATAAATCTAAAGCAATGCCATATTCGAACTCTGTAAAAAATTGTTGAATAATGCAATATTTCAGTTTTTCCAAAACTGTTGAAGATTCTTATTCCGAGTTCAATTCTGTTGATTTTCAGTATGACAATAAGCATTTTTGTCCTAATTCAACCAAATCCGTATCTCTAATTTTTAAACGATATACCTTTAGTGTGTGGTACTCGAATGGGTAGCCTTTATATATATAAATTTATAAAGTGTCCGAAACCATGTTGCTAAATTGTAACGGAAGATTCCCCTCGAAAAATGAATAATAGGACCTTCCATTTTTATCCTTTGTTGCAAAATCGCTTTCTTTCGGAACGATTTTTTGGTTATTATTGTTATTGTAAGAAAGGAATTCTACTGTAAACCAAATACCAATATCAAGTGAGACAATTTCCTCAAGTGCCATCTATAATAAGCTGATTTACGTAGCAACTCCAAACACATATTCGTTTCAGATTTCTTTACTTTAGTTCTAATCAACGCTTTTGGTGTCGATTGAGAAGTAGTTCTTGGCCCAGACCGTTCCCAGATAAAATGCATGCACAAGTCTTGTTATTTTATGGCAATAATTTTTGTACTTTCTGCAGCTATGAACCAGGTGTGTACTTAGCTCCATTTGAAGTGTATATGATCTATTATTTGAAATATGATTATGTCCTGCTGAAATTACTCTACCGTTATGTAGGAATTTGAAGGGCATGCTATATTTCATTTGGTGCATTGAATAAACAAAATTTAGTCACTTTATGATGAACCAGAAAAGATTTCAAGACTGGTTATTCTCATAATCTCATAGCCACCTCTCGGATAATATTGGAACTCTCTTCAACCTTGTCTGGTAACTTATCGCTGACAAGGCCAAGGCGTTCAGATTTTAGTTTCATCGTTGACTAAAGGATGACGCCAAATGACACTGAATCCAAGAATAATATCACTACAGGGTTGCCACTGCTATTACTTTCGTAATAGTTCTATTACTATTGAACTTAATCTATTACGCTATTACTATAGACCAAAAAACTGTTACTATTTCGCTTAACCAGCCATCAACAGTGAACCCGTAATTTTACCCAAGAATTCTACCAACTTCGATATTTTGCTTGTGTCATCCACCTTTCTTATGTCTTTGATTGTGAATCGAAGCACTATATTTGCAGGCGGAAAATTCGAATCTTTAACAATGTCTTGAAACATTGAAATAAATAAAAAATTACTATAGATTTGTTCATATTTTGTTTTTGTAGCATGGAAATTTGTGTTTCGACAAAAAAATCCTAAAGTTGAAAAATCTCGATTTTTCACACCCTATATCTCTGTAATCTTTCTCGCTATACCCCAAGTATGATTGATCGACGAAATCAGCTCTACAGGAAGAATCTAAATACAGGGTGTTGCTACTTTTCGATAGAAGCGGCAACGCCGCAACGCTGAGAATATTTTAGATCGATAAAACAAAACTGAAAACCTAAGAAACCAAATTTTCAGAATAATCCTACGTCCTGTTCTCCAGAAACGTCTAACCCACCATCGACCGTGAGTGACCCTGTAGAGCAGTCAATGTTTTTCGCTGGTTCTGGACCTCCCCCAAGGTCACACAACTCCACGTGGCCTTGGGGAGTGACCTTGGGCTGACCTTAAGAATAGGATGGCCTTGGGAGTTGATGCGGCTTTGGGGAGTGATAGATAAAAATCTAATGGTCCCTGCTGTGGCCGCATAAATGAAAAAAATAATAAAAGCATGTCCATGGTTGGAATTTTAGAAATATTCAAGAATGAATTGAACACTCTCATAAGAAATTCTAGCGGAATTTGAAAATTAACCAATGTCGATCAATTATTAATCAAATCATGTTTAGATCAAAGTAATTTGCTGGAATTTCAATAATATTCGGGAATAACCTCGATATTTTTAGGTACACATCATTCTTGAATTCTGATTAATCTCGAATAATTCCACTACTGAAGAATTCTGAATGATTCCCCAGTTAAATAGAAAGTATCTTCGAAACACATAAAAGCTAGACATTTTTAAGGAAATTCAAATGATCTATAAAATCCTTTGCAAATTTGAAAATCAACGAGACTCGGTATATAGTATCGCTTCTCATCGACTTGGATATGATTGATTCATGCGCAAAAAAAGCAGTAAAAAGATTATAGTTATTTTGCATTGTTCTTTGTTCTCATTCGTATCATTGTGGACAGTCATATACAACTTATATAATAATTGTTCTTGAACCATATCGATAAGCTATGATGATTTTGTCTGTTCGCGATGCTTGAACACTTTGGTTGTTCGGCAGAATATTGATGATATATACGCCGGTGTCATCATCATTGTCGTGACGGTATTATATAGAAATATAATAAAGACATCATCATCCCTCTAAGACATCGGAAGTACGGTCTCCTTTACCCTATTAACTATTGTGGATGTGTGATGTGCGGTTTATATTTACCGTACGTGTACCGTACGTGTGCAGTGTTCTAAAATGTGAGGTGCCGAAGGAGCAGCATCATCATGGCATGTAGTTCCAGAAAGAAAATGGAAATCACTACTCACGTAGGGGTGGATTGAAGAATTGTTTCCCGAGGGTGAGTGAATTTTGCATGCATTTGTTCCGGACGAGGCCCCCGTTCCTGTCGGGGCCTCTTGTCGGGGCCACCTACTTCCTGCCCTGCTAGATCGCCAAACGATAACTGATTTTTTTTCCATACATTGTGACATATTTAATCTATGATTGTGATTAGCTCACAAACATAGATTTCGAAGGTGAGTGATCTTCAATTTACATAGATATTTATGCACCAAAACCTGTGAATGTATTCAAACAATACATTTTTGTAACTTGGTTATATAAACTCGATTTTATTGTTGGTATTTGATAGTTTTTTCAAGCAGCAATCGCTACGCTTAGTTAGGTGAAAAAAAACTGAAATATCAATCAAGTGGAGTCATACACGTACCTACTTTTTTTCTCATCAACAGTCATTACCTATTCGCGAAAATCACGGAGTGGGCGGCCTCTGGTGTCAAATTTTCTAAGCCTTCCGAGGGTGATCAACAAAGCAATTAAGCATTGTATAGCATAGGCTCTCGTATTATTTTTAATGAAATTGAATTGTTTTGAATAGTTTTCGGACTTGTTTCGTGATTATCAGTTAGTTACTAATATTATTGAAACATGCAGCAAGTTCAAAAAGGTCGTAAAGACGAAATCGACAAAGATTTGTTCAGTATTTCAGCGTTCCTCCTACCGTACAGACATCGTTCCTTTGGCACAAAATCCTGAATTTCCTTTCAGGATTGTGTGAAAAATGGATGATCACGTTGAAAATAGGAAACCTTATCACCACAAACATTTACGTTTGTAGTAAGCACTTCCTATAGAACTGGATTTCTCAAGTGAATGCGAAGGTATGTCTTTCAGGTTAAATCAAACAAACAAGATCTGGTTTAACTGTAGTTGTGTATCTTGTTGTTTGTAATGAAAACCTTGATTTTACTTTAGGACCATCAAGGAGAATTAAACCAAGAGATAGGCTCAAAAAGAATGCAATTCCTTCAATAAACATCTGCAAACTTCAAGAGTGAGGGCAATGTGGGCTGAATGAAATCAAATCTTTATTCAAAATAAATAAACTGTGAATTGAATGAAGTATCAATTGAAATAAATGAATTTGAATGACTGGTAGACCACAAGGTCTCAAACTTTTTAAGTTATTCTTGGAACATACCTACTCATCTATATATTATGTAATTATTTTTATTATATGATTCATCATTTTATTGTTAACATGAAAATAAGAACTTGTTGCCTATTTAAGATAGGTAGGTATCTCAATATAAGCACCCCTGTACTCAAATAATTAAAGTTAATTGACTACAATTCTTTGTTTTTATTTTGCTAATCATTTATTTTTGGGTTAGGATAACATAATTATAGTTTTACAGATAAATTCACACTTCCACTGCTAATTTTTTCATGGAACTATTTTAATTTCATATTAGAGCTACCTACCCTAGAGCTGAAGTTTGTGAACAGGAGTTTATTTATATGTGTTCGAGTATGTGTTTGACATCTATCCCACAAAGTATGTGACCAGCTTTGAATAATGCTTTTCGCTATTTTAAGGGTTTCCTCTTATCTCCAATATACTCTAGATACTTATTTCAATCTTGGCCATACTTGAAATAAAGAGAAATCATTGAAATACAAATACCTTAGTGGCCCCCATTGATTTTGCAGAGGTGGTTTGAAAAGCCTATAAACACATAATAAATCCACGAACCTCACATAAAATACCTGTTTTGAATTCTATAAACGATAATCTATCAATATCGCCTCTTTTGGATACTCAGGATTATTTATTTCTTCCCTAAAATTCGAATTGAAAATTGACATATTACCATTGAAAACATATACCAAATGTTTGTTGATCACCCTCATGTAAAATTTTTGACATTTCTCGAGCGCTATCTGTTGGTTCGTGATTTTTGCGAATAACGTCGTATTACTCTGATCTCATATTTACATACACAGTAACCGCTACCCTCTTTGTTAGGTTAGGTGGAAAAGAAAAATATCAGGTTGAACCGTTCAAACCGTTGATTGATCAATCAACGGGTTGAACCGTTATATATATTGAAACATACCCTTTGTTTGACAAGCTAAATTTGCGTTTGCGTGGCGAATGGATATATAATTGATAAAATATAAGTGACGTAATCACCATTGTGGCTCACGCCAATCTAGCATTGGCCCATTTTTTCATCATAAAAACGAGTTTTCTTGTTCATTTGATTTTGACATTTAATATTTGTTGCTGTTGATGTGTCATGATTTGTAATGATAATTACATAATTGAAACAGAAATCAAAAAACGGGGTTATGATGTCTACATAATACTGGCTAAAAATATAAAGCCGCCAATTGTGGCCGCTTAGAGTTGAGCGAGCTTAAATGATTTTGTAGATACGGTGCATACAAAATCGTAACTATAAGCTTAGCTCAATAGCATACGACGAATACGGCCGTGAAATACATTAAAAATGACTATAGATTTGTTCATATTTTGTTTTCGTAGTATGAGAATTTGTAAGTACAAAAATGAAATTCATCAGTTGCAAGTTGGAATATGGTAATCAGTGCGCTACAAGAACAAAATCTGATCATTATATCTTGTGAACATCTCATTACATCACAACACAACGGAAAATCTATTACTTTCTATAACTATTTCGACTACAATTCTATTACGATTAATCACAGGGCACACATGACACGTAAATATAATAATTATAATGACAAACTCGAAAAAATATTGTCATACATTAAAACAAACGCCAATTGTTTTTAAATTTTTCGAGATACTTGTAAGGACAGCTTGACCTAACCAACTCGATATTACCACAGTCTCATTGAGTATCAAATTTGTTTCATCTATGAACTTATTATATTATCTTATTTAATTGAACCTACAAAACAAAAATAAGATACTATAGATGATAATTGTTTATAATAATGAATTATTTTGTTCCTTACATAAATGTTACATATTGATTCAGCCCCCCCCGGAATTTAATGCTGGATGCGCCCTTGTATTCGTAACATGCAGGTGCGAATAGCTATCTATATTTTGTTTACACAATGGATGCCTGATCAAGAGAAGGAAATCTAAATCAATTGAAAATCGCCAATATTCGCATGCTGTGATGTCAAGTCGTGGAATCGCCTATGAAAACACACCAGCTGTCTTTCAAGTTTCAATTCTGATTGGTCTATCATAATCGTGTATTGACGTGTATTATGTAACCATAGATCAAGGATATTAAACTATAGGATGGTCCATTCCGCAGAAATTTTTCGCCTGGATGTGACGTAGCTGGGAGTGAAACGTCACTTCCTCTCTGATTGATTTGTGATTTTTATCAGTGACAACATACAGTGTGATACAATGTCTCTGATTTTTATGAAATAAAAAACATAAATAATAATCTCATCAACATTTGAGAACTTTTCACCTTATTATTTTTGTCATCTCATATCACTATTTCAGTTAGTAAATTCAGTATGAAAGAATATTTTATCTTTCTTTGATTCAGTGATTTCACTTTCAACAATATGAACACAAATTTGGTTGGGAATAGTAAGTAGGACATCACTTTCTTGAAGATCTGCAGGACAGTGTGATAGTTGATAGGATTATAATCATGTTACATGAACAGTCTACAGTACCTACCAAATACCAAGTTCTTTGACAAAGTACTACAGTGGTCAGAAAGTCGATATGCATTGGAATAAGGAGTAAATATAGTGAAGGCAGTTGCTGACTAGCATCAATGAAATTCAACTTCACTAATAGTATTACTTGTTTTCAGGGTATGAACAGATTAAAAAATGCTGGATGTAACTATGAAACGTTTATATATAGTATAATAAACTCATCTATAATGTACTGTAAGAATTAATAATAAATTCCAAAACAATGAGAGGTAGGCCTCTATTATTTTGAAGTTATAATAGGTAGCTATTTATTATGAATATGATGTGTTCAATCATTAATCTGAAAATACACAATATCAAAATTTTTTGCTGAATTCTAAGAATAAATTGGATGTCTTCCAGTTTATATTTTTCCAGTTCTAGCTCTCTATTTATTGAAACAATGACCTATAATCATCAATGCTTACTTCAAAAATCGTTGAGGAACAGGGAAGTATCAGAAATTGTTATTCTACCTAAAGATAAGAACACAGTTTTGCTGATTTTAATAATATATTAACAAGACTCAATGAAATTTGTGATTGACAATTGTTTCAATGTATTCAGTTCTATTTCATTTCACTTGAATCAAATTCATGTAATGCTCATTAAATCCTCTTTTTGTCTATATTTTTTCACCTCTCTATCTTCAAGAAATTGTTTCTTACATTTAAAAATGGACAAAAAGGAGTGACGATTTTTAATGGATTTTTAAATCACAACTACTTATTTCTTTTTATTTGTGATGCCAGGCTGAACAAATTCTTTGTGTGAGATTTCTCCTCAATGGTGAACCTATAAAAATACCAATATTAGGATATTAGTTCACAAGAGTATATATTTCTTACTTGATTCATTTTCCGCTGTGTCTTCAGTTGTGGAATGTTGTGAACAAATACTATTTTCTGGGATCCAAAATTTAAGTAGCAGCCATGCAGAGAGGTATCTTATAAATCAATTCATTCCCTTTTTTGTTGAGTCTTTTGGCTCCGGAAATGCAAGAAACATGTATGCCTCAATCATTTTAATACCAATTGTAGAATCTGCATCCGTGTATAGCATTATACCTGCAAAATAACTGATATTATTTATTTTTATTCATTCTATATACCTATAGCTACTAATTCAATGATTAGCTTATATTTGAATGTGTATTTAGTTTTGAATCGTCCATTGAATTTTATTGACAACAAAATAAAACTTCTCGCTACGTTAATCACGTACGCCACTGTAGCGGAGGGAACAATCACAGTCTATCGTTTCCAACTCTCTTCCCTTCAACCCGACTGCCTACGAACTATAAGCCTTCAAAACAATGTGCGATGAAGGTATAGGCGTGCTGTGTCCATCTGTGTTTATACGTCCATGGTTACATCCCTTGCTTACATATATGAAAATATTTTATGTAACTAGCATTTCGTATGCCATGTACCTACTTACGTTGCCTTTATTTTTGAGATTTTGTCTAATACTGGTTTGTGAAGCTATTGAAATTCAGATAATTCAATATTTTCACCAAAGAAATGTTAACCCCAAAATCGAAAAAATAAACAAAGCGCCGTCATTATTCGATCATGGAAAAATCCAAGACCAGAAGGTAGCCGGGTGACGTCATAAAACTGGCTAGTGTGGGCATCATAGGGAATGGACCATCCTATAGTTTAATATCCTTGACCATAGATGTCAAAGCAAAGTTTGACGACAAAACGTAATTACCTACATCAAATTAAGAAGATGATTTCTGTGCTTCGTGAATAGTGTAGCAAAATACCACTGTGTTCTGAGTATTTTCTCATTCTATTTTAGAATGCTGTCAAATTAGAACTGCTGGACAAACAACATCACGCATATTTTCGCTTTCATTCGAGTCCAAGTATTTGGCTTCAACTTGAATTCTCTTTATTTGAAATGGTGAAAATCAGGTCTTCTAGGACACATTAATTTTCTATAAACTATTTCCTGCTCAGTAGCATTGACTGTCCAGTTGACAGGAGGATGACTTCATTCAGTACTTTAGAATTTTCGTCGAATTACACTTTGAGTAAAAAGTATTTCTCAATTAGATATCGCGTCATAGATGGACGAGTAAAATGGATACAGCTGAACACTCCACGCTTCTGTACCTAATCGAAATAATCGGTGAATATCTGCCAAATTATCAACTTCATTGAGATTGTTAGGCGCCATTATGGTCCAGCAAGGTTACGGGTCATTTACGGGTTCTCTAAAATGTTCTATATACTACTCGTCCTGAATAACCAGACTTCCGAGGATGAACCATATATCTATTATAATAACTATATAGGCAACAAGGATCCCAAAGCTGAAGCCGAAAAATGAAACAAATGATAGTCTGCGGGACTAATCGCAGATATGCGCATGCGCAAGTTTGAATTAAGAATCGACATTTCTTTCATCATGGAGGATTGTAGGGTTTTAGTGAGCGACAAACGTATGATAATAATTATTAAAAATCAATAAAATGTGTCACGTAATCTTTTTTTTAATTTACCACAATATATATTTTTCTAGTTACATTACGGAAGAAACTGATGATATTCAGATTCATCATGGGGGATAAAATGTAATCGTTGGCATAAAGTAAAATAGTCAATGCCAATGAAAAATAGAGAATATATCGCCAATTTAGGTTAGCTGATGTGATTTTGAAAAAGGGTTGTTCAATGTAAGATCGACTCAAATAACGCCTACCCAATGGATAACATTGATCATGAATCAAGTGAAAGCTAGCAACTATCAAATATTCATATTTTTTCAAAATTATACACACTGAAAATATCCGTCTGATGATACAAAATTCCGAGTTGTGAAATATTTCTAGTACTTCGTGATGATAATCCTAGTTATCTCAACTGACAAAACATCTACCTCCTCTTTTCCATTAGGAAATAATACGAGTCTGGAAATGCCACATCGTTGTAATACATTTTCAATAATAAGTCGCAGCAGTAATTATCACTATTCCTTATTGTGATGATTGCAGTTCATAAAGTCTGGCATTGTTCATCCGCAAAATTACTCGAATGTTTTTGCAAAATTGGAAATGAAAAATAAATAAGTTAATGAATGAATGGCTCACTAGCCTTTTTCCTTTAGAGTTCTGGGCCGAAACATTGTGTATTTGCCCTTCTTTGGCAAGGCAGTCTGCTTCCTCGTTGCCTTCAACTCCCTTATGACCTGGCACCCACATCAAAGTGACCTGGTTGTTCGCTGCCAGTTGTCTCAGGGATTGTTTGCAGTTTCAGGTCAGCTTAGACTCACAAGTGTGCTGCTTGGCTTTCTGATCCTGGGCACATGAGATATTTTTTCTATGTTACCAAGCCGAGAGGTTTTGAGAAATCAAAGTTCACTTCATTGCCCATTGGATCCAACAGTGTACCACAATGGTGAGTGCATACCTTTCCAGTTGAGGTCCTTTCTCTGCGCAGATTTGATGGTTTTTTATGACCACTCCAAAGTGCATTCGATGTTGTACCTAACTTGATATCTGTTTATTTAGACATGGATTCTAGAGATATGTTTTCCAAAATCTTCAAATGTCCGATCCGATTTCCTTCTTCAAAGTTCACCGCCTGGCTCAGTCTGAAGACATGCACTGGAGCTCTATGTCCGTGATGAAGTTAAATTGTTATGACACCCTGCTTTATTCAAGTTGGCCTATACAGGGTCGTAACAATATTACTACTTTAACTGGGTTCGTGAATATTTAGGCAGGAGAAAGAATAGTGGATGTAGACATAAATACACTTATCTCAGAGTAAGAATATCTATTTAGCATTTGAATCAATTAGACAGGCAAAGTCGGCAATATAAATAGGATTTCTTACATGTTTGGTGGTTGATCACAATCATAGTAACTTTTCAGATGATTTCGTGAACTAAACAAATTACGAGTATTGAACTGAATACCAGCACAACAAGATGACTTTTATTAAATGGACCAAAACCGAACTGTCTGATGGAAATCCATCTTTCACTGTTCTGCAAATTCACGTTCACTTGTAACACACTTAAGAGGGCGGCACGGAGATTACGAACTGAGGAACATTATCTGGAGTCGAGAGCTTAACTGTTGGATCTTGAAACTGCTCTGATTCTGATTCTAGTTTCATAGAATTTACAGGGACTTTTCCCCGCTAATTACTCTAAGTAGTGGTTCATGTCGATTTTGCCAAATGTAAATCATTTAAAAAGTATGGTCATTTCAAAAACATTTAATATAAACTATTTCAGATATAAATCTCATATTTTTACTCCATTACTCTTCGTTCATGTTAAAATAAATATTAGTTAGTTGAAGGTTACTGGGATAATTAGTTTTTACGGCTGCAGATCTCATGCCCACAAATTATACACGAGCTAATTTGAAATGTAAACAAAACTAACGTTCCTATTGGTTCCCTAATTTCCTCTCCTCGAATGATCCTCCCTTCAATTATACTATAGTCATCGTATTGTGCCTCGTATTTACAAAATCTTTATATCCTATGACCTATATCATACTTCATTCTCGTTATAATATAAAATATGATTGTTCGTAATAATCTCGTAGATGAAATTGCCATCCCAAATGCATCTAATTCCTACATTATTTCATAAAACAAAACTTTCCTTGAGTATAAACATTGCTCAGTACCTATAGGAAATATCGGCCGGAGAATATAAAATTTGTTTATATTACGAGCCGAGACGACCTAGCGACCCATATATATCTTAGAAACAGGTGGCCACTCGAACGAATATTTGTTGGTACCTGATATCGAACTCGTTACAGTTCATTCATTAGTTTTTCTGGGCGATAAAATATATTGACAAAATTGTGCATCATTACAAAATCATATCATGTCCAGTATCTCAAAGTGTTAACAGTGTTGACTAGGTACTTGTGGCTTGGACACACTAGTTTTGTTTAGAGAGGATAAGATGTGTCCATATATCAACTTTTTTTACAAGTTCAATTCACTTTGTTTGTTTGCGTGTATCATTCTATGCAGAGAAATAATAACTACCTACTCATAAGTCGCGAATTTTTGTGCAGACAGATCTAACGATAACCTTGTATTTTTCAGTTCTCTCGCGGTCCTCGTCCGATGGCGATAGGCGAAATTCACTTTGACATTTTAATTACGGAGTACATAACTAATTTAACCTTTGCCATCAGACCGAATATAAAAATTAGTCGTTTCCTAGAATGCGCACAGAGAATACACCGACATAATTACTAGCTGTAGAATGCGAAACGAATATGTTCGCGATATTTTATTTAAACAGTCTGATTAGTTGTTTTCTGGAAATGCAAATAGCCAGAATCTTTCAAAGGTTATGGTCCATCTTGAGGTTTCCATAGCGGAGGAGTCACACCCACTTGGGTGGTTGAAATCCTTTATGGACATCATATGGGTCTAATCCCCAATATGATAGTGTGGGAATCCCTGATCTCAGTCAGGATTACTCACTTAACACTCCACCCCCTACGTAGGCTCGTCTGACCGAAGTCTCCGATGACACATAGGCCTACTGGCCCATTTTATCTTGCCTAGTTGTCGTCATTGTACCCACTTTGGTGCCTTGTACATGTTTGTACAAGTCCTTCACTGGATGTGAGTTGAATATTTCTAGTTCGCCTACACTCAGAAAATGTAACTATCATAATTAACAGTAGTACTCCTTTTAACAGAGTAGAGTATGAATTTTGTTCAGATTACATGAAATTGTCCCTATTATGAGAAAATACTTTGCATACAACAATACATTTGTAAGTAATACCAACGTATTTTATTGTTAACGAAACAAATAAATCTATATTGCAGGTATAGAACTTTATTGTATTTAATGTATTTCATCATTAACAGAACATGGAGCTCATGTCCAACATCGATAGGAATTCCATTAATTCAAGAATATATTTACGATATATCCAATAGTAAGAATTTGAATAGAATATATATTACATTATAAGCTTCATGCGAATATTATTCTCACAACAATTATTCTGTAATCAATACAGTCCGTTGTTATTATTGCGATTTTTTAAATAATTAGCACTATCATATTCATAACATTAGGAACTATAACAATAACATCATTTTTTCTGTTTATTCAGTTTAGGAAATATCAAATGTATCATACCACTATATACCCAACAAAATCACTGTCAAATTAACAGTTATACCGTGAGCAGAAAGAACCGAATGTTAACGAATTTTTCTCGGCTACTGTCCATTGAATTTTTAGCTTACGTTTCACACGAAGTGGTTGTTTTGAAGTCGAAGAAAATAAAAATTAGGAATCACCTGAAATATAATAAGTTGAAAACATTGTTTGAAAAAAGTGAAGTTCTACAAGTAAGAAGGGGGACAAAAAGTGAGTTGGTAAGTACCTATATTAAAGTCCAATATTGATACACTGATCAAATTATTCCAGAAAACACCAGATATGTATAGTGAGTAGGTAGAGTTCTCAAATGTGTAAAATATTTTTCATTCCTGAATCATGACCCAACACTGCTTAAAACTGTTGCCACAGGGACTTTGTCATTCATATACATCAGTTTTATTGAAATTCAAGCACTATATCTCAAAAACACTGGAGAGATAGATATTCATTTATTTTGAATCGGGACAAAGCTGTGAATTTTGAAGTTCGCGTACAACTTCCGAATTTCAAGTATTTATATGGTGAAACAAAATATTGTTTGTAACGTCCATCAATCTGATATTGTAAATAATTGAATAATAATTGTTCCAGTTAACAAGACATCAAAGATTTCTGCTCTGAAGAACCGCAGATCTGTTGATGGAGAGACAGAATTAATCTTCGAATAACTTGTGAGAATTATTCAAGTATTGGTGAAACTAAGTTGTATACAAAATATATTTGGTGGAATACGATTTGAACTACTCTTGTTGATTTTGTTGTAAGAAAACATTTTGTTACCTTTATACTTTGACATTTCGGGAATTGAAATAAATATAATGTTCTGAAAAACTGATGTTATCATTTCTTTCCTTGTTTCTTATATTATTCTATTTCCTTGATACGAATTGACAGTTCCAGAAATTTTGTATTAAGCTACTATACAGGGTATACAAGTGAGGGAAAAAATATACGCGAACACACTGTATATTGGACAGTATAAGACCTGTTCACATGACAAAAATGTTCTGTTAATTGATTGAAACGAGTTGTTGGCTCGACAGTAACATTTTATTATCAATACAATAATATATCGTTAGCAGTTTTTGTTTGAAGGTGGCTGACAATGTCTCGAGTTGTGAAGAAAAGTTTCGGACTTCCATTGTCTAAAGGTATGAAGATTTGAATCCTGAGAAAAGAAAAGATGAGTTATGCTGAAAAAACGAAATAAGTGATGAATAAAAATTAACTATTTTATCGAATCAAGAAGATTCGAGTATCAATAAATCAGGTTAGTATTAGTGTTAGTCTCACCTGAAGACGATTGTAGATACACACAATCGAAACGTCGTGACAAACTCGATTTGAATCTTTCTCATAATTTCAATTCTTTATTCATTCATTTTATTTTAATTTTTAATTCAACTTTTCTTTTTTCAGGCTATTCAACTTTTCTTTTTTCAGGCTATTGATTTCTAATTCAACCTTTCTTTTTCAGGCTATTGATTTCTAATTCAATTTTTTTCTTATTTTCAGGCTCATTGACTAGTTAAACTCCCATTTGAATCTACATTTTTCGACTTCATATATACTAACACTAATACTAACCTGATTTATTGATACTCGAATCTTCTTGATTCGATAAAATAGTTAATTTTTATTCATCACTTATTTCGTTTTTTCAGCATAACTCATCTTTTCTTTTCTCAGGATTCAAATCTTCATACCTTTAGACAATGGAAGTCCGAAACTTTTCTTCACATATCGTTAGCAGTAATTCCTGATTCAACAGTAACACTTCAGTATCAATGCTATAAGGGTAACAATTTATCCTTTCACGACACCAGTATTATTCACAATGATTTTATTTCGAGAACAACGGTTAGTAGAACAATTTACTAATAAAATTTTCTGAGTGTATTGGTTGCCCAAAAATCGTACTATCAATTACATACTTGCAAAAAATTTCAGAGCACACGATTGAAATAAATTTATAAAATGGGTTGCACCTGGATTTTCAATACCAATGAAAATATAAATTAATTACGTTAAATAATTGGTTTTTTACGTTTTTGGCGGTTTTCCGACCCTCCTCTAGTGAGATAATAAGCTAAGATTACGAATTAGCAATTATTAGGAAATAACAATTACATCAACTAAGGAGGTGTTTGTAAAGATCATTTCAGAATTAGATTTTTTATTGTTCCGTGGCTGAAATTCAGAGCAAAGAAAGGGTTATGTTGTTCGAATATGCCCGCATGATTTGAATTCATAATACCTATAGTTGAAAAGATGACCATCTTCTTATTTGTTAATTCAAATAACAGATAAAAGTGTATAAAACCTCGATGAGATTATCCTGAAGAAGAATTAAGAAAGGTGAATTTCCTTATTCTTGCTTGTTAATTTAATTCTTTGATAAGTTGATATTATTCACCATGAGAATGAATTATCTAGATATTGCAATTGAAAGATTTCTCGAAATCATGAATGATGATCACTCGTTAAGTTTCTGATTCATGAAGCTCTCAATCGACTCTCGACCTCCCATGATTGATATTCGGTCACACACATTTCGCGACGCGAGCGAACAAAAGAAATACTCTTGTTAATTAAATTTCTTTGTTTGGAAGATTAATTTGAATTCGCTTCAATTTGGCCGTGACCGGTTCGTTATTCTTTTCATCTGCACAGTCGAGATTGGATCGCGCATCTTTAGGAGTGGTCTGAGATCATCTCTCCACTAGGTTGGTGTTGTTTACAATATATTGACCATATACAGTGAGCTGCAAAATTACGGAATGAATTCATTTTTTCTAAAACTACGATTAGTCCAGTAACCTGTTACATCAGACCTTGCGTCAAAACCGGTAGTTCTGATTTTTTGCTTACTTGTTTATGATGTTGGCCGAATGACAAATCCAAGTTTGTGACCTCTAGCACCGAACACAACCTTGTCAAAAATCGAAAAAACAGCGAAATTTTCGACTTCACAAGAGTTTTTTGCCATTTTCACCCTGTAAGACTAGGTTTTCGATAATATTCAAGCGATAGATTTATAAAGTGGACTAAATTTCCTACAATTTGAGATAAGAGTCATTTCTGTAGTACAAATAGTTTTTGAGACAAAGCCCTCGAGAAACTATCGATTTTTTCGAACTAGTCAATTTTCAGCAATATCTTATTGTGTGAGTGAGTGAATTTGGACCCCGTTTCTTAGGAAATTGCTTTCCCTTCGTCGTATTCCAGTGAATCCTAAAGATGTATGTAGAACACACAGTCCCTTTTTTAATGATAATTCAAGGTGATGAAGGAGATACATAATGAATTAGTGGTATCAAGTCCTCTTGTGGTTCATCCATATCTGGATGGCGAATCTTTGATGTCTTGTGCCCACAACTCATCCTCGATCATGTCGTCATCAGGCAGATCGTCGCCTTCTTTGGGATCAATGTCAATTTCAAGTGCAACATCTAGTAATCTAGTATGTTGCCATAGGTGGCCCCGCTGCAGTATCTGTAGACTGATCAAAATTCACCCAGGACAATAATATGCTGGAAATTGACAAGTTCGAAAAAATGATTACATTCTAAAAGGCATTATCTCAAAAACTGTTTGGTCTACAGAGATGATTTTTATCTCAAATTATAGGAAATTTAGTCCACTTAAAAAATATAGCTTTTGAATATCATCGAAAAATTAGTCTTAGAGGGTGAAAATAGCAAAAAACTGTTGTAAAGTCAAAAATTTCGCTGTATTTCATATTTTTGACAAGTTTGCGTTCGGTGTTTGAGGTCACAAACTTGGATATTTCATTGGGCCAACATCATAAACAAGCAAAAAATCAGAACTACCGGATTTAACGCAAGGTTCCACTTGTTGCAGACCTATACAAGGTTGGTTTTTACTATTTTTGGCACTTTTTCATATGATAATGTCAATATGTTATGCATGGCTGTGAAGGGAATTTTCAGTACTATTCAATGGTATAATAAACAAATATTAGAAGATATAATATTTCTGAAAACTCCAACTCGTTGGTCTTGATTAATTACCTGTTTATGCAAAATTTCAAAGTTATTGTTCGGTTCGGATATCAACTCAAAAAATAAAAACAAAATGAGTGATTTTCAGTTTTTTCAAAATATTTCAGGAACGGCTGAAACTTTTCCAGTTTGCGAAACGGAATTTTGAAGTTGATTGAATGGCGCATCTTTTGTCTAGTTTGATCAACTTTCTATGTCTTACCGTTTAGGAAATAGCAAATACTGTCCCTATGAAATTGGCAGGACCCTGTATACAATTCGAATCGCCACTTGGGTCAGCAATGTGTAACAACGAGACTGAAATAGAGGAGAACCCTAATTAAAGTTTGTAAAAAAAATTAATCCAAACCGCTAGTAAATTTCCCATAAGAAATTCACTCTGGATACGGCGCCAGATAGGAAGTAACAATACAAGGAAGTCTCGACTTGAATGCGAACAAGTGAAGTGTAGTAAGTGTCCAGGGGTCAAAGGTAACCCTATCTACCTGCCCCAGTGGTCAAGCTAGAGGGGTGGTCCTCGACCAACCCCTTCGGCTGACAGGACATGATTTAAACTTTGTTATAAGAGTGTTACCTCCATTTTTAATCACAATTAAAATGGTCACTCGACCTGCCTACGAAATTTGTACTTTGATTTCGGTTGTTATTTTTGTTACATTACCCCGGGGTTCGCCATATACACCCTTATAAATTTTAAATGATTATATTATAATGTTCGAGTAAATTTATTATGATGAAGGGTTGGTTTTTCATTCGGACAAAACGGTCTATCGTTTTTGTATTAGTTTCCTTCAAGAAGTTTGGTCTGATAATTTATTCGGGTCATTATAACCGTTACTTTATGTATTATTTTGGCGGGATACACATCATTCTGGATGTACATACCAGGAACCATGGGATCACGTATTTCTTGAAATTTGGCAGGTTCGTCAGATATTTTAAGTATATCCATATACAATATAGCTAATATCAAATAATGTAACAAGAATACCAGTACTGACGTTATCCTCAGAGAGATATATCTTCATGCTTCAAAACGAGAATGTGGCTATATGGAATTGAACTTCAAATTAGTATACAATATACATCATTGAAAATCAAGTTGTAGCACATTTTGAAGAATCTTACACATGATATAGTAAGAAAAAGATCGATGAGATATGAAGAAAGTGTACAATTTAAAGGGAAGATCAAATAATTGGTTTACTTTTGATGACAAATTCTTATTTTTACCATCAAACAAACAGAACTGGCTACAAAAAGATTACAGCTTCTTATTATCACTTTTCGATAATTGTTTTTGATATTTCATTATATTTTTGAGAGTTATTGGAAGCTTGATGTGCTCAGAAACAATCAAGCGATGAAGCGATTCATGTATTTTCTCTTTAATTCTGAAATTTCAATATTGATTCGAACAATGAAAATGGGAACTGAAATGAATATATACAACACGAAATGACATTCTCAAATCTTGTTCAATATACTTTTAACTTCAACTATTCGATAATTTTAAAGGTTAGTATAGATAGGTATAGATGAAACGCCTAGTACATACAGAAAAAAAAAACAGGACGATATTATAAATATGCCCAATACCTTTATCAAGGAGGATCTCGTACGAATTTCATACCTTCAATAAGAAGTCAAAATCCGTTACCCAGTCCCCTACAACTCATCAGTGGAAACCCAAAGAGAAAATCGTTCTATAATAGTAGCACCATGTACTATTTCTGTGATGTTAAAATATTTTTGAAATATTCCGAATTACCAAGATTTTTTAAATGCGACATTACACAACAATAGTTCATGTTTCGAGAACAGGCGAATATGAGATGCAAAGTTTCAAAAGGAACTCATATCGGGACATGAAAAAAATTGATCTCATCTGAGAAGTTTATCTAATCTGTGGTTTAAGCTTACGAAGAAAGTAAGGAAGTGAAGACTTTTTTCAGTGAACGTAGCCAATTATGTTTCCACTTGGATCGAAAATGTCATAATTAAAACGCTGATCAAAATTATCAGAATAACATCGATGATTTATGGAGCACCTTGATTATAATATAATGATATAGGACATTTGGTATACAAGAATACACAATATGGAATGTCTGTCTAAATCAATCAATCAATCAATCAATCAATCAATCAATCAATCAATCAATCAATCAATCAATCAATCAATCAATCAATCAATCAATCAATCAATCAATCAATCAATCAATCAATCAATCAATCAATCAATCAATCAATCAATCAATCAATCAATCAATCAATCAATCAATCAATCAATCAATCAATCAATCAATCAATCAATCAATCAATCAATCAATCAATCAATCAATCAATCAATCAATCAATCAATCAATCAATCAATCAATCAATCAATCAATCAATCAATCAATCAATCAATCAATCAATCAATCAATCAATCAATCAATCAATCAATCAATCAATCAATCAATCAATCAATCAATCAATCAATCAATCAATCAATCAATCAATCAATCAATCAATCAATCAATCAATCAATCAATCAATCAATCAATCAATCAATCAATCAATCAATCAATCAATCAATCAATCAATCAATCAATCAATCAATCAATCAATCAATCAATCAATCAATCAATCAATCAATCAATCAATCAATCAATCAATCAATCAATCAATCAATCAATCAATCAATCAATCAATCAATCAATCAATCAATCAATCAATCAATCAATCAATCAATCAATCAATCAATCAATCAATCAATCAATCAATCAATCAATCAATCAATCAATCAATCAATCAATCAATCAATCAATCAATCAATCAATCAATCAATCAATCAATCAATCAATCAATCAATCAATCAATCAATCAATCAATCAATCAATCAATCAATCAATCAATCAATCAATCAATCAATCAATCAATCAATCAATCAATCAATCAATCAATCAATCAATCAATCAATCAATCAATCAATCAATCAATCAATCAATCAATCAATCAATCAATCAATCAATCAATCAATCAATCAATCAATCAATCAATCAATCAATCAATCAATCAATCAATCAATCAATCAATCAATCAATCAATCAATCAATCAATCAATCAATCAATCAATCAATCAATCAATCAATCAATCAATCAATCAATCAATCAATCAATCAATCAATCAATCAATCAATCAATCAATCAATCAATCAATCAATCAATCAATCAATCAATCAATCAATCAATCAATCAATCAATCAATCAATCAATCAATCAATCAATCAATCAATCAATCAATCAATCAATCAATCAATCAATCAATCAATCAATCAATCAATCAATCAATCAATCAATCAATCAATCAATCAATCAATCAATCAATCAATCAATCAATCAATCAATCAATCAATCAATCAATCAATCAATCAATCAATCAATCAATCAATCAATCAATCAATCAATCAATCAATCAATCAATCAATCAATCAATCAATCAATCAATCAATCAATCAATCAATCAATCAATCAATCAATCAATCAATCAATCAATCAATCAATCAATCAATCAATCAATCAATCAATCAATCAATCAATCAATCAATCAATCAATCAATCAATCAATCAATCAATCAATCAATCAATCAATCAATCAATCAATCAATCAATCAATCAATCAATCAATCAATCAATCAATCAATCAATCAATCAATCAATCAATCAATCAATCAATCAATCAATCAATCAATCAATCAATCAATCAATCAATCAATCAATCAATCAATCAATCAATCAATCAATCAATCAATCAATCAATCAATCAATCAATCAATCAATCAATCAATCAATCAATCAATCAATCAATCAATCAATCAATCAATCAATCAATCAATCAATCAATCAATCAATCAATCAATCAATCAATCAATCAATCAATCAATCAATCAATCAATCAATCAATCAATCAATCAATCAATCAATCAATCAATCAATCAATCAATCAATCAATCAATCAATCAATCAATCAATCAATCAATCAATCAATCAATCAATCAATCAATCAATCAATCAATCAATCAATCAATCAATCAATCAATCAATCAATCAATCAATCAATCAATCAATCAATCAATCAATCAATCAATCAATCAATCAATCAATCAATCAATCAATCAATCAATCAATCAATCAATCAATCAATCAATCAATCAATCAATCAATCAATCAATCAATCAATCAATCAATCAATCAATCAATCAATCAATCAATCAATCAATCAATCAATCAATCAATCAATCAATCAATCAATCAATCAATCAATCAATCAATCAATCAATCAATCAATCAATCAATCAATCAATCAATCAATCAATCAATCAATCAATCAATCAATCAATCAATCAATCAATCAATCAATCAATCAATCAATCAATCAATCAATCAATCAATCAATCAATCAATCAATCAATCAATCAATCAATCAATCAATCAATCAATCAATCAATCAATCAATCAATCAATCAATCAATCAATCAATCAATCAATCAATCAATCAATCAATCAATCAATCAATCAATCAATCAATCAATCAATCAATCAATCAATCAATCAATCAATCAATCAATCAATCAATCAATCAATCAATCAATCAATCAATCAATCAATCAATCAATCAATCAATCAATCAATCAATCAATCAATCAATCAATCAATCAATCAATCAATCAATCAATCAATCAATCAATCAATCAATCAATCAATCAATCAATCAATCAATCAATCAATCAATCAATCAATTGAAATTGAAGAAGTGTTCAATTACACTGCAGGAGCCTACATTGTAACATACAAATTTAGATAACACGCCAGATGAGCTTAATATAAAAAAAGACAGACATCAATCAACACAACATTGAACTAGACTGTTAATGCAAAAAGCAGTATTTGTGAATAGAAATATAGCACTTGTAAACGGATAAGTCTGCCAAATGATGTTGTTGGGAGGAACACAATATCAATGTAGGTTTTGTAGTGAGATCACTCTGAATTTAAAATCAACCGACAATATAATAATCATGACCTTATGTGACATCTTGATTTTCCTCGTCGCAAAATTTCGGCATGATTAAAATGGTCAATGTGATCAAAATGATGTTGATGTGATAGGAATTGTTCACTACCGTTCAGTCAAATATTAGAAGTTCTTCCAGCAAATTGGTCAATTATCTCAAGGCCATATCTATCAGCGAGGAAGTTTGCAATAGACCGAAAAAAATGTGCCTAACCTTAGTCAATCCGAAACATATAAAAAAGGTCCATTTTTTCAGTGGGTGAACGAAATCATCTCGCCGTGCTATAATTTTTCCCAAGGATTTTTCTAATAACGATCGAAACTGATATGGTAATTATTTAATTGGTGGTTACATAAAGAGTTGGTTTAATTTTATCGCTTCTTGACAGGTCGGTTATTTGGTAATTATCGGTTTCGTTTTGTTCTGCATCATGTTCACAGACTACTTATACAAAAAAATACCATTCGATTAATAAATAAACTGTTAATTCGCAATATAATATGGATGAAAAAGTTGTTTTGGCGTAAGTATTTTGGTAACTTATATCATAAGCGAATCCATTTTTATCGATTATATGGTCCTTATACAATTAGCGACTGTGGAGACGGTAATGATCTCAAAATGCCCATATATATACAGGCGGTCTTGTAAAAAACGCCCCAAACAATATCACCATTTTTATCCGTTGTCAAAAAGAACACTGTAAAATGTATCAAATTGCCATGACCAAGTGCATTCTTATGTGTATGTTGCCCACTTTTCCTTCTGTTTTAATCTGTTTTAAATTACACTTGTTGAGTACCCATCTGATTAATTTGTACATATTCCTTGAAACCATTATTTTCTACAGTCAATCATGAATGGATATCATTCATCATTTCTTGAGTTGACTTCTGCTCACGGAAGCTTATTTTTTTTGGGATAATGATTCACATTTTGTGGAGAAATTTGAAATTAGGGTTTCCAGAATTATTCGAAAATCTTGGATAGATCATATGTAGGAGAAATTAATAATAATTATAATAATAATAATAATAATATTCATTTCTCTGATTGAAAAGTACAATTATTATTCGACAATAACGCACAATAATCAAAGAAAGGGTCAAATAAAAAATATTCACAATGAAAGTCCGAGAATAAAATCAATAAAATGTAAACGATATACAGTTCCACTTATTCTGACAAATACGGACATAAATATTGTAAAAATAAAATAAATCACATGAAAATTAGGTAAAAAATCAGTTATCAGTCACTTCCCTTGGCTGATAAATTCCTGGATACTGTAACAATTCTTTTGAAGTAACAGTGTTTTTAGCCTACTTTTAAAAATGTGTATATTTGAAGAATTTTTTATGTCCATAGGAAGCATATTATAAAGTTTACACCCATTATATTCTACACTTTTTTGATATAGTGTTGTTCTATGGACATTGACACTGAAAAGATCTCTATTGTAATCATGTGTTGGTCTATGCTGTATAATGAATAGGTCTGTTCTCAAGATTAGCGATTATTTTCTTTGTCTATTTGGAAACATTGAATGTTAATATCCGATTTCGACCTTTTATCCAAAGGTGGTTTATAAATGTCTTCATAAATTCGAAAATGATTGAGTCTTTTCGACTGGTCTAACTAGGTCAAGGAAGGCGGAAAAAACTGCATGGAAAACAGGAAATGAACAGGAAATTACCTATACGGTCGGCTACTTGAACTTTGGACACACTTTGACCACTCGAATGTTCTGGTTCTTTTGTGTCGATGCCCGATGGTCAGTTAGTTCAAAAAGCAGTGAGCCAGTTTTCGAGATATTGTTGATACTAGTTTCGGTATACGGTTGTTTTCTTTTCATGACATACTTGACTGGAAGATGTCGTTATTTGGTAATGGTAGGTTCAACGTCGCAGAGTACAATGGGGTCTAAACAGGATTTGATCGTGCTTATAATGTCAAAGGAAACAGAAAATGAGTCGTACGAATTCGATTCTGATTAGCAAGCATCGGCAGTCAAAACTGCGGATGATACTGATTCTAACTTTATAATATATTCAGCGTTCCAGTGCTCAAGATAACAGCAATAACTGATAGGATTCAGGTCACAAGCACCCAGGCTTTCTATAACAAACTTTTATTTCGTTTTACTCATCCCAGTATCTGTGTCTGTGTCTATTATCAAATCTTGAATTTGACCCACTTCTAATCATTTGATTCCTTTGAAATTTGGCATCAGATGTACCTATATATGTACAGGGTGAACAACTAAGAACGGCTCTCGGCCATATCTCAGCTACGGATAAAGATACAACTTTGAAAAAAAAATTATCTTGAGAAAAGTGACCCTAAAAAATAACTGGAAAATATTTTTAAGTTTCTAAGATAACCGCTAGGTGGCGTAACGGCTATGAGTGAAGAGAAAATTGAATTTTTCTCCGTATCTAGTATCAACAAGGTATTTCGAAAATATATGCAGATGGATCCTTGATAAATTCCTAGTTTTTTTTGTTTCACACTTTTTGTCCCATCTCAAAAAATAAAGTGGTGGGGGAACGTCAAATTATGTTTTTTCTAAACGTCTGTATCTCTGGTTATCTTCAACAGAATTCAATAATCTTGAGCTCGTTGAAAAGGCCTCTTCCTGGTCTATCGACTGTGATTTAAATTGGTTTTATATTCATATCACCGTTGCCGCTAGAGGGCGTGATCTAGAGTATCAATGGATATCGTGATTTTAAACAGAAAAATTAAATGTAATGGTATGCTTAGTATTACTTGATAAAATAGAGAAACTAGATCTCAACAGACCAACGAAAACCGCAACATGATAGCTTTCTGCTAACGGAAGATATTAACGATCAAAGTTGGAAAAATTATTTATTGCTCTAAGCATTCAAAATAAACAATGTAACAGTAAACAATGTAACGAAATCAACAATAAAAAATTACACAAATCACAACAAAGAACTACTAAGAACGTCATTAGTGGCCCCTCAGATGTTCAAAGTGTCCACCGTCATTTTCAATACAAGAAATGAGTCTCTGACGAGTGGATAGAACAGAAGTTTCAATTTCTGCTGCCGAAATACTCATTATTGCTTGCCGAATTCGCTTCATCATGTCATCCCTTGTCGTGGGTCTGTTGGCATACACAAGATATTTCAATCTTCCCCACAAATAAAAGTCTGAACACGTCAGGTCTGGGGATCTGGCTGGCCAATTGAATAAACTTCCTCGTCCTATCCACTTGTCAGGATATGTAAGGTCTAAAAAATTTCGAACTTCTCTATGGTAATGTGCCGGGCACCCATCATGTTGAAAAAACATGTCACGACGAATTGCCAGTGGTACATCTTCTAAAAGAAGAGGCAATTCATGCATTAAAAAATCTAAATATCCCTCCCCATTGAGAGTGTTATTAAAAAAAATGGCCCAATTATTTGTCCACCTATAATTCCAACCCACACATTCACTGACCAACGACCCTGATGTTGGACCTCCCGCATCCAGTGGGGATTCACTTCGGACCAGTAGTGTATATTATGGCGATTGACACTACCATCACTGCAAAATGTAGCCTCATCTGACCACATAATATGCATAAGTAATTCAGGATCATCTTCTATCATATTCAAGAGCCAGTTACAATAGTTCAGCCTGGTATCGAAATCTCGAGCCTTCAACTCTTGGTGTAGGACTATGTGATATGGGTGCAATCTAAAATAGTATTTGAATAATTAAGGGCAATAAGACAATTACTTCAAGAGATTTAACTCTCGTAATGCTTTGCTTTTGGACATATAAAACTTAGGTTTTCGTTACCAATAAACTATTACTTAACCTAACCTGTGTTCTCTTAGAATATTCAGAACGGTGGTTTGACATAATCCCAAGTCTCTTGCTATGGCTCGTGTGCTAATATGAGGGTTGAAATTAACATTAGCTACGACATTTATTATTTGTTCCTCCGTTCGAACTCTACGACGTCTTCGATATACAAGAAGATGCACATTTCCTGTGGTCCGAAGACGCTGTGCGATTCGAAAAAACACTCTTCTTCCGGGATGTCGTCTATTTGGGTACTCCGCCGCGTACACTCTACTAGCAACAGTTGCATTTTTCATGCATTCGAAATAAATTGCCAACATATCAAATGCTTCTTCATTTGTGAGAATCATAATTTTCTGATTCAAAGATCGAAAGAGATAAGTAAAGTAGATGAATAATCAACACAATTGCAACAATATGAATACTTTTTGACATATAGGAGACATATTATTATAATTCCATGGATTTCTATTTTTGTCTTCATGCAATAAATCATTTTTCCAACTTTGATCGTTAATATCTTCCGTTAGCAGAAAGCTATCATGTTGCGGTTTTCGTTGGTCTGTTGAGATCTAGTTTCTCTATTTTATCAAGTAATACTAAGCATACCATTACATTTAATTTTTCTGTTTAAAATCACGATATCCATTGATACTCTAGATCACGCCCTCTAGCGGCAACGGTGATATGAATATAAAACCAATTTAAATCACAGTCGATAGACCAGGAAGAGGCCTTTTCAACGAGCTCAAGATTATTGAATTCTGTTAAAGATAACCAGAGATACAGACGTTTAGAAAAAACATAATTTGACGTTCCCCCACCACTTTATTTTTTGAGATGGGACAAAAAGTGTGAAACAAAAAAAACTAGGAATTTATCAAGGATCCATCTGCATATATTTTCGAAATACCTTGTTGATACTAGATACGGAGAAAAATTCAATTTTCTCTTCACTCATAGCCGTTACGCCACCTAGCGGTTATCTTAGAAACTTAAAAATATTTTCCAGTTATTTTTTAGGGTCACTTTTCTCAAGATAATTTTTTTTTCAAAGTTGTATCTTTATCCGTAGCTGAGATATGGCCGAGAGCCGTTCTTAGTTGTTCACCCTGTATATATTTTTTGAAAATGAATGGTGGATCCAATTTGGGGGACAAATTGTGTGATTTGATAACTGGGCGTATTCGGGGTCGGATATTATGATTTTTTTGGAAAAAAATCGAAAATTCAACATGGCTGCTCCAATAATGAAAAATTGCAGTAACTGAGTTCATCTCGCAATATCCTCTTGTGCAGTCAAAAAACAACAATGAATGAAATTATATTTTCCTTTTTATTAGTGTTTTTGAAATCTCATATTATCAATGTATATATGAAGCCCGATTTTTTTTCGAACATTCCAAACGTTCATTGATTAGTTGATTGTGGATTATGGTTCTTAGAAATTGTATGTTAATAAGACGATATTATTTTCAAGGAAATAGTTAGTTTCACAACTTCGCCATCTGATGAAGAAAATAATATTGACGATGGCACCAAGCATGGTTATTGAGGAATTCATAGGAACAATTGTGAATCACATCATCATATTAGGCATTGTGTGGCCTGCCTTCTTGGAGAAAACACAGACTTGATTCTTGGTTGCATTGAACTCCACAAGATTGTCCGATCCCCATTTCAAAATTTTAGTTCAAGTCTTCATCAACTCGTTTTCGAAATGCACCTCTGGCTTTCCTAGATGACATTGGGGCTTTAGATAAGAAAGCAGTATGAAGCGCACTGTCATCCGCAAAGCCGTCAACAGTACAGGAGGATTAAATTGAGAGGGAACCCCTCAAAATATGGAGCTCACAAATTGAAACAATTAAGCTCAATTTATAAACTCCGCTGACGTAGCTAAAGTTGACGCTGCCGTTCCAAAATGTATTGAGAAGATATTCGACGGCACCTGCCTGAGCTGCGGAATTTATGAACAGATGTTTATTTTTAGCACATTCCATCTACGAACAGTAACTGGAACGTCAACTGTAGCTACGGCAGCGGAGTTTATAAATTAAGCTTTATTATTGATTCTCACTACGTGTCAGATTAAGCGAATTTGGGTCCTCATGTGAGTCCCAGGACACTCAGGTGTTCCTGGAAACGAGAAGGCGGACAGAATAGCAAAGGTGCTCAGACGAATAAAAAACATGGACTGGTATTTTCTATCCTTTTCAAGATGCCAACAAGACTGTCAAACCTTCTTGTTTCCACGATAAGAATCTATCGTTCGGGCCTCGTCGGACCAACTCGCCGTTTTCGTGTTTCGAACGAGTTTCTCAGATTCATGACATGGTAATTCATGTGGTCGTATTATCGTTCTCAAAGCGATGATTTGTGCGTTTTTTATCGAATAATTCACTTATTCGTGTATTAAATATACTGCCCCCGTAACTTAAAATGGTAAAAAAAAGGTTTATTTGTGGTTAAAAGCAGGTTTCTGGGATTGAAGTGTCAATAGTGTCATTTCATTTGTGAGTGCCATAGTCGTATGTTCGGGAATGGACCAATGTGGAATAATGCATAGATATTTATTCTATTCAAGATGATGAATATATTCAGTTGATCGTATTTTACAGATTTCGTTCATGCAGAATTTAATACAAATGAACAATGTATATTTATGTGGTTCATCCGTCTGAATGTTTGCCTCTATTCGCGAAGATCACAGAGTGGGCGGCCTCTGGTGTCAAATTTTCTAAGCCTTCCGAGGGTGATCATCAAAGCAATTTAGCATTGTATAGCATAGGCTTTCGTATTATTTTTAATGAAATTGAATTGTTTTGAATAGTTTTCGGACTTGTTTCATGCTTATCAGCTAGTTACTAATATTATTGAAACATGCAGCAAGTTCAAAAGGTCGTAAAGACGAAATCGACAAATATTTGTTCAGTATTTCAGCGTTCCTCCTACCGTACAGACATCGTTCCTTTGGCACAAAATCCTGAGTTTTTTTTCAGGATTGTGTGAAAAATGGATTATCACGTTGAAAAAATAAGAACTTATCACCACAAACATTTGTAGTAAGCACTTCATATAGAACTGGATTTCTCAAGTAAATGCGAAGGTATGTATTTCAGGTTAAATCAAACAAATAAGATCTGGTTTAACTGTAGTTGTGTCTCTTGTTGTTTGTAATGAAAACATTGATTATACTTTAGTAGGACCTGGAGAATTAAACCAAGAGATAGGCTCAAAAAGAATGCAATTCCTTCAATTAACATCTGGAAGTCATCACATGCAAACTTCAAGAGTGAGGGCAATGTGGGCTGAATGAAATCAAATCTTTATTCAAAATTAATAAGCTGTGAATTGAATGAAGTGTCAATTGAAATAAATGAATTTGAATGACTGGTAGACCACATGGTCTCAAACTTTTTAAGTTATTCTTGGGACATACCTACTCATATATATTATATAATTATTTTTATTATATGAATGAAAATAATAACTTGTGTTGCCTATTTATGATAGGTAGGTATCTCAATATAAGCACCCCTATACTTACTTCTCTCAGAGAATAAAGTTAATTGACTACAATTCTTTGTTTTTATTTTGCTAATCATCTATTTTTGGGTTAGGATAAAATTATTACAGGTTTACAGATAAATTCACCCTTCCACTGCTAATTTTTCCATGGAACTATTTTAATTTCATATTAGAGCTACCCTAGAGCTGAAGTTTGTGAACAGGAGTTTATTTATATGTGTTCGAGTATGTGTTTAACATCTATCCCACAAAGTATGTGAGCAGCTTTGAATAATGCTTTTCACTATTTTAAGGGTTTCTTCTTATCTCCAATATAATCTAGATACTTATTTAAATTTTGGCCATTCTTGAAATAAAGAGAAATCATTGAAATACAAATACCTTAGTGGCCCTATTGATTTTGCAGAGGTGGTTTGAAAAGCCTATAAAAACATAATAAATCCACGAAACTCATATAAAATACCTGTTTTGAATTCTATAAACGATAATCTATCAATAGCGCCCCTTTTGGATACTCAGGATTATTTATTTCTTTCCTAAAATTCGAATTGAAAATTGACATATTACCATTGAAAACATATACCAAATGTTTGTTGATCACCCTCATGTCAAATTTTTGACATTTCTCGAGCGCCATCTGTTGGTTCGTGATTTTCGCGAATAGATTTCATTTCGCACGACTATTAACAAGAAGGGTCAACATTACCGCCCGCTCTCTTCCTCTCTCCTCGATACCAAGAGAGATAGTTAGATCTTGTTTTCAAACAATGTAAGGCATGAGAGATAGGAAGGGCCAGTCTATGCATTTCATTGGTCTGAGCAAAGGTGGGTTCGAAAACAACTCCAATTGGATCTGAACCAATACTGAGAATGAATGAGACAATCGAAGCTACACATAACAGGACCTTCAATAAGGCTCACGAAAGAGATCCTATCACTAAACAGACGGTATCTCAAAATGATAGTTTGTCTACTATAACGGGACATAACCATCTCAATAGGTACTTGGAGCTAATCGGGATCAAAAACGATCCCCTCTGCAGATGGTGCTTGAAGGATCATGAGACATCATCACAGAGTGCCCCGGAGAAAAACTGCCTTTGGGAACATCGCGTTGCGCCCACAGGATGTGAAGGTGATTCGACTAAGGAAGCTCCTAAATTTTTCTCAGGAAATTGGCATGCCTAGTTGAATCAAAAGCTATGTGGGTGCACAAAGGGCCCGACTAAAGAGGCCTAAGTGCAAGGGTTTCCACACCCGCCACCAATGCAAACAAGAAGAAGAAGAAGAAGAAGAAGCGAATTTGCAACAAAATACATAATGAAGTTCTATTTATTCTTCTATGTTTATATATGTATAATAAAATATATCAATACCTAATATAAAAAAACGAATATTCATAAATTTATCAGTCACGTTACATTAAAAAATAATAGTTATTACTACTTCGATTATTATAGGAATTGACCCTTCCAAGAATAGAAAGTTATCATGGCGGATTTTGACATTTGACAGATTTAGGGAAAAATCTGTGGAAAAACTTGACACTTGACAGTTGACAAAATAAGTGTTCCATGTCAAAATTGAATTGAAATGGAAACGAATCCAAATTCCAGAATATCGAAAAAGATATTTCTTAGTTAAAAGGCACAAAGAAAGAGGATATTATTCTAGAATTTGGATTTGTTCACATTTTAATTCAATTTTGACATGAAACACTTATTTTGTCAACCGTCAAGTGTAAAAATTTTTCCTAGATTTTTCCCTAAATCTGTCAAATGTCAAAATCCGCCATGATAACTTTCTATTCTGGAAAGGGTCAATTGTCCACAATCCGTTGAGAAATGACCTAACGAGAGTTACATCAATTCGTTCAACAAAAATGCTACTACAATACAATGGATCACAAAAAACTCAGGTAATCCAACCATATGTGGACTCCGACGAAGAATGTTTACGGTGCTACCGCACGTGGTAGTAATACGTGTATAATGCCTACCTAGTAGATCCCGAGACTGATTTTACAATTATAGCGAGTTAAAGAATGAAATTTCTCGCATAAGAAGGACGGTGACCAGGTCAGTACCTATTGTTCGAAAAATAAGAAAAAACTTGGCGGATAGATCGTCGACACAAGCTGAAATTTGAATAATAAACGGTATTAATACTACTCTCCAGGCGAGTTCTTGTCACTTTCTGAAATCGCAAGCTCTAGGCATGGTCAGGATTTATTAATTATTGAGATATTGTCAACCAGTTTTGTTTTTTCTCGTTTGACAATATGATGGGCTATTCCACAATTTCTTTTATTTTTTTCTGCATAATTCAAGTACTAACCCAATCTAGTTCACTACGTATTTCAAACTGTTTTTCCTCAGAGCTTCGTGAATTTAATTTATTCTGAATCATCAAAAAACGAAAATTCTTGACGATTGACTTTCTCATTTCTGTCAATTATGTCATTCTCTTGAAATGGCTTTTGTCCTCAGGACTATCCGGCAATATCTCTTTTCAAGTTCCATACACGACTGTCACAAAATATAAGTAGATTCTGCGCAGTTGTCATATTTATAATAGTATACTCTGTAGTAGCACTCTGAATCAGAATTCACTAATAAAAACATTAAGTTTTTCACTGCTAGTATCTTCAAATCCATAATCGCTCAGAAGTAAGCTCCTCCGTATAATAAAAAATGCGTATCGAAACAGAGGCTATTTCGATACGCATTTGCGTTTTATAATGACTTCATTATGGCACCAAAATAGAGAATATAACTTTTCTTCGCTTGTCGTAGTCCAAACAACCTGTACGACAAAATAGCGTCTTATAGCTTGCATCATGATAATATACTAATTACTATTGTGTTATAATATATAAAATTCTCGTGTCACAGTTTTCGTTGCCATACTCCTCCGAAACGGCTTGACCGATTTTGATGAAATTTTTTGTGCTTATCCGGTATCTATGAGAATCGGCCAACATCTATTTTTCATCCCCCTAAATGTTAGGGGTAGTTCACCCCTAACATATTCCTCCGAAACGGCTTGACCGATTTTGATGAAATTTTTTGTGCTTATCCGGTATCTATGAGAATCGGCCAACATCTATTTTTCATCCCCCTAAAAGTTAGGGGTAGTTCACCCCTAACATATTCCTCCGAAACGGCTTGACCGATTTTGATGAAATTTTTTGTGCTTATCCGGTATCTATGAGAATCGGCCAACATCTATTTTTCATCCCCCCAAAAGGTTAGGGGTAGTCCACCACTAAATTTTTATTTTTTTTTTATTTTTCCTCTCCGGTCGAAAACTGATCAATCGTCATTTAATTAGTTATCCCCGCCAGATGTCTACAGGTGTCACTTCTGACCCAGTAAACAGCACGGAGTAGGGATGAGAACGAAGCCGGTCTCCTTTCTTTCTCACTCCCTACACATTACTAGGAAATTATTTATATGTCAAGACAACGTTTGCCGGGTCAGCTAGTTGTGTTATATACTCAATGGTTTTAGATGAAGACATGAATATTTTGTTTTCATCTGAATATCTTATGGGTATATTTGGCACATTCGAATGATTGTCAATTTCTTGCTCTCCCAGATATGCCATCAGAATGTTATTGCTCAGAAGGTTGATACGACATGAAAATAAACATCTAGAAGAGCCTCTCAATAAGTGGAAACTCAACTCAACTATGTGGGGCAACCTTATTGTGAAGAACGTTTTAATTTTTCCAGGCATTTTTCTTGAATATATGACATATATTCGAAGAGAGTTCGACGATATCAAATAAAACTCTCCTGGGTTCGCATGAATATTCTTGAATTGACTCCCGAAAAGAACCGAGAGCACCCTTGAATTATTTTTGACACTATTCTTGGAGTAGTGTTCCAGTTGCAGAGGTGCGGCAGATTCGTGCTGATCCTGCCAGTCAGAATATTCTCTATAGAAGTAGTTCGGATGCCACTATAAATTGCAAGTCCCATTCTCATTAACCTCACATGATAAAGAATGATATATGTAGAATATAAAATAATTATACCGATTATATAGAAGTATACCTGCCTAACATTCCCTTCAGATCATCAATCAGCACGGAGAAAATTTTCCATTAATATTATAGAAGCTGTGACGCTGGTTCAGAACAATCAAAAAATATTCATAATAAAAATATTAGGTTATCCACTCATACTGTTATCAGTCAAATACCCTAGAGTACAGGGACGGACTAATTGATGGCGGGGCCCAGGGCTATTGAACAATTTTGAACGCTACCCATTTCATCAGATTTTTGAGTGCCTAGGTCGAATTATGAAAATATACATCTTATAATTCATATTTTAGATATTTTATTTTTCTATTCTGTAAACAGAAATAAACGGAAATAAAAAATAAATACAAAATTCAACGACACATGACTATTTTCTCGATTGAAAATTACTTTGAATTGCTAGAATTTCTTCGACCATACTTTAAGGCTTATTGTTTATCGAATTGCCAAATTATTTGCGCTTTTTTACTTAAAATCGTGGATTCTGCTAGCTCAACTTTGAGCTGGCGAAATCAGATATGATATTACATCATTATTCAAGGCTCTTCTGAGACTCTCACTTCAACCTATTGCTTATCTCTATGTAAAAAACCTAATAATTACCATAATTGAGGATCATTTGAAACTTTTTATTCCAGCAAAACGCCACTTTTCTTTACGTTTTGTCAAAAAATCGCGGGTTTCGCTAGCTCACCTGGTAAGCATAACATAAAAAGAGAAATTTCATGAAAAATCTGAATAATTGAGGGTTCATTCAAGGCTCTGATTGCCGAATGTTTGCCTGTTCTAATTGAATTAGCTTTAAATAATCAGCCTTGAATTGTGTCCAAAAAATAATTCTAGAAATCCAAAGTGATTCTGCTAGCACAATGTTATGCTTATTTTACCTACTGAAAGTAGCCTTCTGGGATTTGCTTTGAATAGTTGATTCTATTCCCACATTATCTTTTATAACGATTTATGTATTTTTAATTTTGAAAACATCACCTGTTCTTTTTGGGAACTTGGAATCCTTATAGTGAAATAAAAGTGTGTTCTGAGTATCTGATTTATCAAGTGCCTTTCTCTTATTCAATTCCTTTTGAAATCACAAGTTTTTATTGATTATAGGAAATAACGAAGTTCATACTATCCTCGTAGATTTTTTCTTTCATAGAGCCCGGGTCGAATAAGAATTTGAATTCATTGTTTATGGCATCATTAGGTATACTCTCCCTCTAGTATTAAGAACTCTTGAAATGGTATCAAGTAACACATTTTCTGATTGGGTAATATAAATGAAATATTCTATAAATACAGAAGATCTGACGTGGAAAATGATATTATTCATCTTTCGTAACAATATTCTTTTCATCTATTATTATACAAGTGCACTAGCAATGGAAATTAACCGTTTTTTTTTTAATTTTGGGGACACTGCAGAATCCGGGGCCCTGAGCTCCAGCCCCTATAGCCCCCCACTTTATCCCTAGAGATTGAAATAAACAGTTTATTTAATATTTTGCGGGGCCTCCAGCCACTAACTCCCCCCAATCCGCGCCTACAGTCAATAAATAAATAAAAAAACATAAACTATTAGCGTCCTTCGGATCGCCCTGATGCCTGTTTGTGATTGAATGAATAGAAGCTGAAGTAATAATTCAAAGTAATTCATCTAATACCATAGATCTCCAAATTCAAAGGTTCTGATATAGAGTTTACAGTAATGTTTATAGTAAGAATGTTAGCTGTTGTCTCGATCCGGTTTCTTGGCGTACGAAGAACTTTTCCCCAAATTTGACATTGCCTCATAGGTAAATGTCAAGCATCAAGGCTGTCTGTCTCTAGACGAAAAGGCCATGCCGTTCGTTCTCGGTATTCTGAGAAAAAAACAAGAATTTGCGATTTCTTTTGTCTTAAACGCCGAAAGCATAAATATCGATTTTTTTCAGATGTTGCATGTTACACGAATACTCGTTCTGATTAAGTTTTAGTCTATTTTGTTTACGTAATACTTGGCAGTATAACATGGGATTGGGATTTGTGCAATCAATTCATAATTTATTATTTCGATCCCATATCAGTCTCTCAAATTACATTCTTGCATTAATCGCCATTGTGGAGAAATAATCTGGGAATTTCTGTTGGTAATATTTTAAAGTCTCACCCGTCTATAATTTTTTTTTGTTTATATAGCTACAACAGTTCAAATGATAAAGCTGAGCAGGGAAGCTATCATGTATTATTTTATGTAACAAAAAATCCATTCACAGGTGTAGCGAAAATCGTGAGTAGGTACTTCAACAAGAGTCTCTGAAACCGTAACCGTATATAAACCAGTTATAAACCACATCAGATAAACAAAAAAAAAATAGAATTGTATACACATCAGAAATGGACAAATAAATGAATATATATCTTCGTGTTTCCGTTTTGACTTAATCAATGAAATCTACATATTTTCAATTTTAAAAATAACATTTTATTACTAGTGCATATATTTCAAGATATTAGTAAAAAAGTACTCTGATGCGAAGAAAATAATAAAAATGAAAATGAAGCAAATAAGGTCTACAGTTTATGAAATAGTGTGTTTTGGGGTGCATTGAATACGAGATTGAATATTGGATATCGTTAGAGGAATATTCTGAAATTTTTAACATTTGAGATACCGATAACAAATTCGGAACATCGAATGTCTGAAATAATATCTGCATAGGGTTATCAATGGAAATATGCGATGGCTTATCATGAAAAATATCACATTTCAAGAATGAAAAGCAATACACCAGTGTTAGAGAAATCAAAGTTAGTCTACTTTAAACATTGTACATTATCCTCATCGACAGAGGTTGATCTTATTGCATATAACGTTGCCAAGCAACATGCTTTCAAAATGTAGTAAAATTATGTTTACTACTGATAACTGTTTTAGCTTGAAAGGTCAATTATAACTCTACACCTTTTCCAGTTGTATTTCAGAAAGCGTCAATTGAATTTCAGAATAGCGAGTTCGATTTCAGAAAGCATCAATTGTATTTCAGAATTGTGAGTTTAATTTCAGAAAGCGTCAATTGTATTTCAGAAATGTCAACTGAATTTCAGAATTCGTCATTTGAATTTCAGAATAAATCATTTGTTTACAAATGACGAATTCTGAAATTCAATTGACTATTCTGAAATACATTTGACACTTTCTGATATTAAACTCTCTATTCTGAAATACATTTGACGCTTTCTGAAATTAACCTCGCTATTCTGAAATACATTTGACGCTTTCTGAAATTCAACTCACTATTACACGTTCCCCCACCAGTGAAGGGCATAATCATATACTTTTTTCTTCTTTTTATAGCATCTAATCTTTTCAACCCAAAAGGTGCCCACGACGCTTTACTAAATCCCCATTCAGCCGCTCGGCCTCCCCTACTATAAGATGTGGTGGTCCTGGGTGGGGCTTGGCCACCAAGAACACCTGATTTCAATCCTTTTGATTTTTCCTCATGCGGGCTACTCGAAAGCTTCGATTTACTGTGCCAGTTATACCAATTGTTAAAACTCCAATAACTTATTTATGACTGCTCCAAAAAAATTCGTGTGATACCAGAGATTTTTTAGAGTTTAAAATTTTTCTTGAATGTTCGGAGGTAATGGATACCAATCAGAAACAGTCATCTAATGAGTGAGTTCCACAATTTCACCGATTAAAAAAAATAATTCAAGTGTAGTTCGTCAGGTCTAGTGCTTGACAATGGAAATGTCTCCATCAGCAGTCTTCTCAAATTATGTTTTGGTTCGGGTTTGAGCATGATCATCCCATTATTGTATTGTTGATGGATTTCATAGGAAACATTCGTTCAAAATTTCAGATCTCCATTTACTTTACCGTATCGACCTTGCAGATCTGACACGGGGGCTCTAGATAAGAAAGCAACATAAAGTGTACTATCATCCACAAAGCTGTGGACAGGACAGGAGGTCACATCTAACAGGTCGTTTATATGAAGTAGGAACGAAGTCGGTGCCAAAACGGATCCTTGTGGAATACCGGCATTAATAGCTATTGTATCAGATGATACGCTATCAACAACTACATGGAGTGGGGAGTGACCTATTCGAGCTTTTTAGTTAACGACACAGTTGTGACGGCAAACCATATGTGGTAACGAATGCAATATTTTCGGTCGGTTTTTTAGGGGGAGATGCATGGGTTAATAAAAATTTGTAACCAAAGCACAAACGAAAATACAAAAAATGTATTTTTTTATCTCAAATAACTGAAACTACTGAATAATATTACAAATAAGACTAAACAAACAAAACACAACTCGACAATTGTAATAAATAAGAAATTCCGAAAGAAAATATCTTAAACAATAATATGATAAAAGTATTGTTCTTAAAACAAATTTTAAATATATTTTTTATATTCAATCTACTCATGGTACTGTTTCAGTGATTCCGGTGGTCCTAAAAGTTTGCTCAAAGTCCTCCAAAGTTGATCTATGGGAATTTTTCGATATCCATGCATGAACATTGTGTTGAAATGTGTTTTTAAGTCGGTTTTCCTTCAAAACTATACCATTGTACTCAGAACGGCATCATTAGCGGGATCTAATTGAAGTCCAAGTGTTTTCTGAAGACACTTATTGGTGAGCAGCATCGTTACAAAAAAAAACAGGTATACAAAATGAATTTCGATTTCTTTAGAGCGAAAGCACCGTTTTCTGCCTTACTCGAAGAGTCTCTTTATTCATAAATTGAAAAACTGCATGTCGCTCCCATCATGGCCTCCCCTCAAATCCGCCAGTGTATGATATATCGAAAAATCAAACGAACCCCAAAAATATACAAGGCAAGTCAGTTTTTTGAAGCAGCTCAGACATTTTTCTCATGATGAAAATCTTATATAAACATATTTATGATTTACAAGGTGTCTAAGTTTTGATTTTTTCTACATGTTTTAGAAGTTTTCTCCTACCTCATACAGTTCTCAAAATAATGAATTTTAAATTTGGTACACCTATTACACTTCGAGAACTCAACATTTTGGACCATCACGCGTTTTTTTGTACCTACAGGGTGATACACTTATGGGGGTCGTACCCAATTAAACCCTCTCGAATTTTTTCAAGTGCTGCCCCTGCTTTCAATGAAATAGTCTGGTTTTCTCTTTGTTTTGGATACTTTTTACTGTTTTCGAAAATTGTATGGATTCCGAGAACAACAATGCTGAAAATAATTCACTTTGCCTACTTGAAACTTTATTTTTCGTACATACTTTATTATTTGATATTCAATTCACTAACAATAGTTGTTTTATTACTAGGTATGAAAGCCAAAGCGTCGACGATGCTAGGAAGCTAGCCAAAATATTATCAAATCTGTTTTTTAGCCCTACGAAACATACCTAACATAATATTTTTCTCCAATTTATATTCAATGCCTGTGGAGTGTTATTAAAAAGACGGTTTTGATTTCATTTGGACAAACAAATATTAACGTCAAATAAAATCAAAATATAAAGTTTTATTACAAGTAGATTATTTTCGGTTTCATCTCGAAATTCATACAGTTTTCGAAAAACAAACAAGGGTGCAAATGAATAATCTGAATTACAATTTCATTGAAAGCAGAAAGTTCGAGAGGGTATTCAGAAACGTTCAATATTTCAAAGTGTTTGAAGTGTAATAACAGGTGTCAATCAAATTTCAATTCTTCACATTGAAAATTGTACGAGAAAACTTCTGAAATATAAAAAATGACACCATGTGAATCGGAAACCAAGCTCCCAAATATATATGTTAACATATGATTTTCTATAGATTTTATTGTTCACGCTAGATCCGGTATCCAGGTTATTCGTTTTGTAGGTCCGGGGGGGTTGAAAGTACTAAGCCATTTTAGTTGTTGACCATACAAATGTGTTGTCCCACGTGAACATAGTACCTACTTTCTTGCAGACCTCTCTAGACCAAAAAATTACTACAGGATGCAGGATCTAGCGTAAGCAATAAGATGTATGTGATTTTCATATTGAAAAAACGTACAATTTTCCAATTTTTTTTTTACGCTACAACGCTACAACATTTTCCCCGATTTTCCCTGATGACTTTACCTGTGAGATGTGTATATTTCCCGATTTTTGGAACGAAAGTTAACCAAAACTTGAAATTTGACCGTTTGACAAAAAATTACAATTAATGGAGGACTGTATGGAGGACTGTATGTTGGTAACTACTGTACGTACAGAGGTGGATTTAGTCCCAAATTGCAGCAAATTTAATCTACTTTCAAAACGCAAATACCATAATTTATGAGTTTAGGAGATACAGGTAGTAAAAAGACAAAATCAAGTTCGGTTTTTCGAGTGCTATGAAGTTAACATAACGTGGTACATAGATAATTTTATTTTTGACCGATTTTCATAACAATATGTCCATATTTAGAACGCAATAAATGTTTAAATTCATAACCTTTCTGGTATATTTGAATTAGGTAGCGTTGATTGTAGCATTGTTGGTTGTTGCTAGGTTGTCGCTATGTTACATGTTTATAAGAAAACTTTCTTTATCAATCAATGTTTTTCCGTTAAAAACGTGTTTATTTTTTACCACAAATCGACGATCTTTTTCTGATATAATGGAGGATATTATAAATAAAGCGGAAAAAGCAAGACAATCATTACTTCCATCGAAAAGTGAAGCCCTATATCAGAAATACAACTTATATCTGAAGTGGCTGACACAGAGAAATGTTACGTCAAAAGATGCCAACGAAACTGTCTTTCTGGCATATTTTCAAGAACTGGTAAAGTATTTTCAGTATTTTCTGGTAGATTTGGTAATAATTGTATTTATTCGTTGCAGTCAGAAACGTTTAGCCCAAATTCGTTATGGACTAAATGGTCAATGCTCAAATCGATGGTGACCATATATGAGAAAAGAGATATCACCAAGTTCAACGAACTAGAGGCTTTTTTGAAACGGAAAAGTAAGGGGTATAAGCCGAAAAAGTCTGCTGTCTTATCTCCTAAAGATGTCATCAAATTTCTAAAGGACGCCCCTAATGAAATTCATTTATTGCATAAGGTAATTTTTTCTCATAATTTTCTTTTTCGTTTGTTTATTTCGTTTTATTTGTTATAGGTTGTTCTAATTATGGGTTATTTTGGAGGATGCAGAACTCAGGAACTTCTAAATATGAGTATAGCAGATATAGAGGACCGGGATACTGTTATGGTAGTGAACGTACCGGAAAGTAAAACTGGTGTATCGATGAAATTTACAGTTGTGGATGAAAAAGAGTTCTCTGCTTTGCCTTTATTGAGACTTTATATGTCCTTGCGTCCTGAAGGTACAAAACGATTTTTTTTTGAGCTTCCGACAAAATAAATGTACAACTCAGCCAATTGGAAAGAGTATGTTTGGCAAAATTCCCAGCAAAATCGCAATGTATTTAGGATTGCCAAACCCACTAACCTATACGGGACATTGCCTTCGTCGCACTTCTGCTACTGCCCTAGCCAATGCAGGAGCAACTATGACAGACTTAAAAAGACACGGAGGTTGGAGAAGTTCCACGGTGGCAGAGGGGTATCTGGAGGACAGTATTGAATTGAGAAATAAAACGGCGCGTATGCTGTCTACTTTGCCATCAGAAGAGGCAGGCACCTCGACTGTAGTGAACAGCAACAGCACCACCCATAAAAAAGAAGAAATTGTTTCCAGCGGCGGAAGTAATTTTCAGGGAACATTTGAAAATTGTACATTTATTATTTGTAATGACGTGAATAAGGAAAATATGTCTTAGTTTTCATTACATATAAACGTTTATAAGCATTTCTTGTATCATTTTCACCTGTAAAAGGTAAGAGGGAGTTTTTGAACCTTAATATCCCAAGGGAGTTATGACCCTCATTATAGATATCGTAACTATGACGATATAAGTGATATAAGCTTATAATGTCACTGTCAGAAATAAAAATCATAACAAGCCGTTTGTTTGTTTGCGATCTCAATGTAATGTTTGACTAAATAATAACAGCAACACTTCGCATCGCGTCAAATCGCTATCGACAAAAATACTCGACTAACGCCGCTGGAAGTGGAGAAAAAGCGATGATCGCCGCGAAGACAAAAGTAGCAAAAAAAAAAGAAGCCAGCTGAGACGTGCATCTCGGTGAAGGCCAAGGCCGGAACGCGAACGGAACGAAACGAAACGCCGATGCTGATGCTGATGCACCAGTCTCGCGGTGCCAAGGCCGACCTGCCGAAAAATCTCCTCCCCATAGCGACTCGCGATCTATTAGCGCGCGCGGTCCAGGGGCGGCACAAAAGTATATCTACTGTTTGTTACCCCAGTTAATTAACATCTATCGGTTAGGTGGTCGAAAATATGAACCACCTAAAAAACGCCCCCATCGCGGTGGTGGTACATAATTTGGACCACCTTAGTTTGGATTTGTTCTTGCTGGTATAGTGGTTTATTTTGTCGTTCACCATTTTATTTCCTCAATACTTGTGTCGTGAATGCTTAGTTATTCAAAACAACAGCAATAGCATTCAGAATAGCAATGGGAAAGTTTCCGAAATTCAGATTTTCATTCCAAGTTGAAGTTTATGAAAATTCATCGAATACGTATTTTTTATTTACCTCGTGCTTTCAAATTTGACGTATAAAAACATTCCCAAAAATGTAGTTACGGCTCTTCCACCATTCTGATGACGTACTAATTAAAAGAGCCTTGACAGAGATGGATAGATATTTTCATCATTGTCTTGACGCACGATAGCACTTTTGCGCCTGTACACAGTTGCCGGAAGTATCGATATGTCTAAATAGTCGGATATTCTGCTATTGCTATGATATCCAATGTATCATTTGTTCAATAATTCAAGTTGAAACTGAATTATATTTTGAAATTTCATCCCGGTGCCCAGGGGAATGTTGATTACAGACAAGATAAATATAATATTAAATAGAGTATTTTTTTGTTTTGAAATTATGTCCAGGTAAAAAATAATTTTGATATTGGCAATTTTTTTTGAAGTTGATTATGCTAGTCAAATATATCATGTTTTGATGAATATTTCGATTCATCCAAGAAATTATTGACTTAAATCTGGCAACAGTGCAAGCAACAGCTTTCTACTTCTTCTTTTTTAAGTCTGTAGGCTCAACCGAATTAAGTGCAGAAACTTATAACCAACAAATATCCCCAAATGTCACTAAATCTAATTTGCACGTCATAGTGTACCGCCATAAAAATTATATATCGCTGTAATTTGAAAACTAAAATTATTAGGATGATTCCAACAGTAATTCTAGACAGCAGAAACATAATACTTGTTATTCAAACAATAAGTTCGAAGAAAACTTCCCTATTGTAGCTGGGCTTACGGCTCCAACTTCAGTGTCTTCAAACCAAACAGGCCTAACTCCTCCTCTAGAAAGTCTGGTTTGATGGTTCCTCCATTGGAGCTGAAAAGATTGAAGCCTTTTGTTCCAAAAGAGATTCGGTTAACCTCATGGATGCTCTAGCCCGAAAGTACTTCGAGATAAATGTGTGCTCTTTGAAGCACAAAGGCACACCCAGTGCTTACCGATTGGAAGTGCTCTATATGCCAAGTAATCAAGGTGGATATAGGATGGTGAAACAGCTCTTCAATTGTTTCTGCGAAAAACTTGTAGACCGTTTGAGAAGGTACTAATATTTCCACGACATGAATGAAGATGGCGGTGAGATCGATTATAGAAGAAGATTTCCGTTGCTTACGTATTTCTGTGGTTCGCATCTGACAGACATGAGTTGAAATGACATCAAAACACAATATTTTCAGTGAATCTGTAATAATTATCGATATTTTGACTCTTCTCAGTCATTTTTTATCTAGAATAGATGGAACTGATAAAAAGATGACAGATGCACAGTTTCTGTTTTACCGACACAAGGTATGTCGCCATCTCTGATAACTTCAGGAAATATTACTACGGTATGAAATCAAGTAAGCAAAGGTCTACAGTTTATTCTAGTGCTTGTTAATAGGAAGCTGTTTCACCATCCTATATCCACCTTGCAAGTAATATATCAAGTGTCAAGTTTTCAAACTTGACACTTGATAAAGCTGATATTTTTGTCACACTTTTTCGAAAAGAGGATATTGGAAATATTTTTTTTCACGCCATACCTATATGATTTTTTTATGTAATGATACTGTAATTATATATTTTTTTGTGAGACAAATATTTTGTTCTGCTTGGGCTATTTTTCGAAATATTGGATTCTCATGTAAATCGTACCTATACATGTTTTCGAATTTCTTTGTATCAATTAACCGAGTTGAAAATTATTGAAAACGTCAAAATAATCCATCGAATTTAAACGATCACAAGAAGAGAGGAAAACCGTGTGACGTCAGTGCGCGAGTAATATTTATTGGTTTTACGTATGATGTCCTGAGGACATAACGGCGTTGTAAGATCAAAAATTGAAGACAAAATTTCAACATTCCTACGTGAAAACGAAAGAAAAATTAAACTGTCCGTAATGTTGATAGCTAATGACATTTCCTTTCTGTTGTAATTCATGATTTTAGATCTATTATAAAAGTTTAAGTACCTACCTATACTTTTAGTGAGGAGCTTTGTTTATATTCATGGTTGGTTCAGATAAACGGTGGTATGTACAGGGTCACTCACGGTCGATGGTAGGTTAGACGTTTCTGGAGAACAGGACGTAGGATTTTTCTGAAAATTTGGTTTCTTGGGTAATCAGTTTTGTTCTATCAATCTAAAATATTTTCAGCGTTGTAGCGTTGCCGCTTCTATCGAAAAGTAGCAACAACTTTGTTATTTCAAATGAAACACCCTGTATTTTGTTACATTATCGAATTCTCCCTGAAGAGCTGATTTCGTCAATGCATCATACTTGGAGTCTAGGGTGAATGATTACAGTGATATAGGGTGTGAAAAATCAAGATTTTTTAACTTTAAACTATCCATTATTGCTCAAAATGGCTTACATACATGTCCCTATCTTAACTTTCCATGTACTATCGATTGATATTTGATTGAAACAAATTTTGAGACTTGCACCATCCTGTATTTGTTTCTATTGAATGTCTGTAGATAGTAAATGGAAAGTTAAGATAGGGACATGTAAGCCGTTTTGAACAAAAATAAATAGTTTCGACACAAAAAATTTCCTATATCTCTGTAATCATTCACCCTAGAACCTCACCATGTTAGATCGACGAAAACAGCTCTTCAGGGTGAATTCGAGAATGCAACAAAATACAGGGTGTTTCCTTTGAAATAACAAAGTTGTTGCTACTTTTCTGTAGAAGCGGCAAACGCAGCAACGTTGAAAATATTTTAGATCGATAGAACAAAACTGATTACCCAAGAAACCAGATTTTCAGAATAATCCTACGTCCTGTTCTCTAGAAACGTCTAACCTACCATCGACCGTGAGTGAGTGTATAATAAATAAGTATAAGAGAAATCGAATCCAAAAGCCTATTGAAATTCCATTCCTCTAACTCTTGTTATATCGATTATCGATAATCAGAATTTATCGCTTTAATTGATCGAAAATGCCCCGCTTCATATGGGATTTTTAACATACGATGGAAATATTCGATATCAGTTCATCGATAGTATCGATAATTATCGATATCATCAATATAATCGATGATATCGATAATTTATCAACTGCATTACTAAAGTGATTGATAAATCCATGTTTTTTCAATCCTTCAAAAGCTGTTGAAACAAAAATTCGAATAATTTCTTGTATTATGTACGTGAAAATGGAAAAACTATTGATACAGGAATCAGAAAATCAGGGTTGGGCGATAACGATTTGGAAATATCGATTGTCGATAATAAGAATTCATTGATATTATCGGTTTATTGAGGATATCGGTAAATATATAATGGAACAACAATTTAAAATATGATAAACCTGATTCGTCAAATGTTACGAATTCCTTTGTTTGCAGAAAAAAATGCATGTTTCTTTCAGATCAAAAGTGTGTCTATTTGACTCGCAAATTTTGCGAACAGGGCTTAATTATTACTTCGCCTCGCAAATGCAAAATTCGCTTGTCAAACAAAGTATCACTTTTGATCCTAATTGTGATGAAGCGTTTTGTACGTTCATAACTGTAGTTTTCAGATAGGATTGAGATTTTATTGTCGCATTCATTTTCAGGTGCATTATGGTCACTCTGTATATAGAACATTTAGATAGTTCCGAAAATTATTCTACTAGAAAATGCTGGAAATTGTCCAATTCATAAAAATCATGTATCTCAATACTTTTTCCTGAAGTTTTTGCTCACCCGGCATTTTTTACGCGACTCCGCACCCAGCATTTTTTAGTTCGTAATTTAGAGGACGAACAATGTCAAAACCAGCAAGTTCATAAATACCCCGACGAGTAGATTTTGAAGGGAGATCATCGATAGTATATTCGCGCGTCTGCCGAAATTTTTGATTTTGTGATCCGAGATTGCCGTAGAAATCAAAACCCTTATTATTAACATATAGATATCATTCCAGAATTTTCTTTCATTTTTTATTAAACCTGTGCCTGTTGTGACCAGAGAAACATTTTGAATATTTTGTTTTTCCTGAATTATAAAACGCGAACCAGATTCCTGTAGTCGTGACAACCATGGTTGATTGTATTTCCGTTGTTCGCCGATTAATTTGTGCCTGACTATAGGATTAGCTGTTTACTACCCAGAATAACCGTAAGCGAAAATCCTGAGTTGTATCCTCGCGATATAAGTATTTTCACTTATAATACCGCTAGAGCTTGAATTATTGCTGAAATTCTTTTCGAGAACAAGAATATTTTGAAAATTTTCTAAAAAAATATTGGTGTTCGAGAAATTTTTTTCTGTATTTGATTGAAGCTAGAGTGGTATTCGTTATGGAAATTTTACACCAAGACTCCAGTTGAGATTACGCTAAATAAAATACAAAATACCGACCTTAGTTAAATAGGTAGCTGCTGGTAGTTCATACCATTATTCTTGACTAACTTCATTCTACTAGAGTTGGTAGAAATATACTTTCTCACAATAAACTAAAGTGGTACTTAAATATCTGAAGTTAAATGTGAATGTCATTTGACATATTATAAACGTCAAAAAATTTCTAGTGTGATACCATGCTCCATCCCCAAAGGAAGTGAGAAAAATTTCCGGAAATCGTTCTAGTTGCTATGCTAACGATACAAAATATAGACTTTTGATTGGTCGAAAATGTATAAGTAACACCCTGTTGAGTTAGATCAATCCTGAATCTCTCACCATTCAAATTTAACATACAATAATAGAAGATAACCTGAACTATTTTTCGCAATCACCTTGTAACGAAAATTGTCGATGGTCAGTGCCTTTTATGTAGGATTTTCGGTAGTATATTTCATTTCTCTGAATACCGGGAGCCAGTTTCATTTGAACTATCTACATAAACCTGTAAATTTCCGTTTTCTTTGAGACTGTTTGATGTGCTATACATATTTTCCTGATTCCTGACTCACCAGATAAAGTGTTGAAAGTTTTAGATTATGAAATAAATACTTTATTTTGTAACTGAAATTGTGGTTTGATTTTACCTGTAGAGCTTTTTTCTTTAGTTAATTTGAATACATCCTGTTGAAAGCAAAACTTAGTATAAACTAACTAATACCTGTTTGAATTAGCTTGTAATCCAGTCTAGTTTAAGGGAGTGTAATTAAAGACTAAGTACATTATCTTAGTAACTTGCTAGTTTAGTCTAACTATCTGACCCCTGGTTACACTGTATGGACTTACTCTGTATCCCTTCTCCACTGTTAGCTACCCAAAGGGCCTTCCAACGAACCTTCAGTTCTGGAAGAAAAAAAAACTGGCGCTCGAGGCACCCGCTATAACTTGTATAGAGTCCTGAGCCCCTTTGTAAAAGTCACCCCTAGAGAAATTACATAATAAAACAATGTACTATTCTGTTGCTGAAGACCTAAACCCAAAATACTAAGTGGATATTTGACAGAGGAGATCCCTATAAATTCACAATAATCATGCGTTGGTTTTCGTAAACGTAAAATATTTTCTGAATTATATTGCGAAAATAACAGTGCCAACCTAGGTGCAAGTGAGTCAGAAATTATAAAATTGTGAATATCTTGTGTAGTAGTACAAGCTTAATTCTTTCGAACTAAATTGAATTATTTGAATTGAAATTGTTGACGAACAGAAAAATTTGTTGTGACGCCAATGAGCGTGTTTTCGCGGGCAGGAACCTTCGTCGAATTGACGATTTTGGAGTATTGAATTTCTTCTGCTGATCTAAGAGTTCATTACATGCTATTTGTACTAGACTGGAACCGGCCAATGTGCACGCCTGAAAAAATTGTTTGCGTAGTATGATGGTCCTTGTTGAAATACTGATATCCGGCACTCCGGCAGTACTGGCGTACTGGCATTGTACAGCGTGTGAATCGTAGCCGTGGACGGCGAAATAATGTTGTTTGGGTTTGGAGTTTTATGCGACTTTGTTTTCTTGAAGGTGACGTGGTGATATACTTTCTTGAGAGCATCGGTCGATTATCACTGCACACCAAACACTAATAAGCGGGATTCACATTTCACAACCAAACTTTTTGCGTTTTGCTTTTTTTCGTTTCTCCTTCTGATTGGGGTTGGTGGTGCGTCAGTTAGATTCCTAATTCTGCTTCACCAATCATAAGCCGAAACGTAAATAGCAAAATGCAAAAAGTTTGGTTGTGAATCCCGCTTTAGGATATTAGACAATGGACAGTGTTTTTCATATAACAAATAACTTCAATCAAACATTTTTTGTGCTTTGAAAGGGTGGATGAATAAATAGATAGAGATTGAAACTCAGATAGCCGGTCTCCCGATTAGGTTCCTCTAAACAGACATATGATTTGTTCGAAGTAATTTCGCTATAAGTCTTTCTTATATTGTCTGATTCTCTACGAACGAGAGATGAGCATATATATAATAACAACTATATGGATAACACCTATTCTTCTCTTTACGCGAAAATGAAGCCAGTTTTGGAAAAACAAAAGACTGTCTGGCTTGCTAATGATGAAATGTGCGCATGCGCTGGTTTTGATGAGTTGAAATCCACTGACGTTTTCGGAATTTCATAGGTTAGGTATATTTGTTAACCGAAATTATGTGAAAGGGCGTCAATATAGTTATAAATGTACTTACTGATTGTTTACAGAAGTGATTAGTGAGTGATAGCAGTGATTGATCAAAAATTAGCCCACGAATCTTGTTCCGATGACTTCATCGTCACAGGTTTCTATGCAAATCGCAAGTATCGCTTTGTAGATCACATCCATTTCTGCATTTATCATCAACTATCATTCAATATCGACAAACAATCCATCAATGAATGAATATTTGAAAAATGTATGTCATGACGAAATAAAAACATCGAATTGAAGGTTATCTGACACATTTGATTGATTTTTAATAATTATCATACGTTTGTCGCTCACTAGAGAGCTACTCTCCTCCATGATGAAAACGAATGTCAATTCTTAATTCAAACTTGCGCATGCGCATATTCGCGATTGGTCCCGCAGACTGTCATTTGTTTTATTTTTCGGCTTCAGCTCTGGTATCCATGTTACCTATATAGTTATTATTAGATATATGGAGATGAGTACTTTCTATCGAAGAATACAAATTCTGTTGTAAAGTGTCAACTTCGATCAGCTGTCAGTTTAAAATGTTCCCATTTTTTCATTGTTTCATTGTTAACGGGTAGAAAGATAATTGACATGTTTTCAATTTAAGTCCAATATCACATTGATGGTGTTTTCAGTGATTTGTTTGATTAGTTTTTAATTTAACAACTTGATAATTAATCCATGATCAAACTTGAATTCAGCTAGTCGAATTTTCTTTCCTTATTAGTCGAGTGAATTGAAACATTATTGTGTGATGATTTTGAAATATTCGTTGTGCTACCTGTACTATTGATGATACTAACCTAAGACCCACAATGTTTCACTCCTTTTTTAAGTCAGAAGGATAACAGTTGACCATATAGCACTAAGAATAAAAAAACAGTCAGAGAAATAATAATATAACTAACACCACCAATAAAAGATCACTACTTCTTCGGATTTGCGAAGCTGTCTCCATGATGGTGTCTTCGCTATGGTGGATGGTTTCTTGATTATTCCACTTACCATTATACACCTAAGTCTACTGATAAGTTCTGACAGAATTCTATAAAATAGTAGGAGCCTATTCCATAATGAGAAGTAATAAAAATAATATTAGATAATGCCACGAGTTAATAATAGCCATTATTGCGACTACTATAACTTAGATCGTTAGAACCGGCAGATTACGTGTAACAATAGATGCTTGAAGACACCATCCGAAAAATCGGTATGATCCTTCTCAAGACCGAAGACCTTCAGGACTGGACCCCTTGCGGCATCAGGGTACCTTTACCCAGATTACACACCTAGACTGACCATATCCACTTGAAACTGGAACATATCAACATGACAGATAACGTTACTCAAAAAGCTGCGTCCATTACACGAAAAAATCGCTACCTGGCACCATAAATTCGTTACGGCACGTACCTACACGCTAGATTTGATTCCAATAGGGCACACACACGGACTTTCCTTCTCAGTGACTGGACTCCGGAAGGGTAGAGGGTGTGATTATTGCCCCCACCTAGAACCGTTACGCAGACAAGAAAATCAGACTTTTAAACAATATGTTTTTTTTTTGGATAAAATTAATAAACATTTCCAACTTCCAACGATCAAGACTGTGAGTTATGATTATTATATCATATACAGGGTGATGCATATTGAAAACAGAAAATTGGAAAAATTAAAACATCTTCCTATAATATCCTCAATTATCATCTGTTATCCCTACCAAAACAATTACACCAAAGACTAGGATACTTAACCTCTGAAAGAAGTCAATGGCATCTCAAAGTGGAGTGATAGGTCTCAAAGCAGGAATAAAGCTCTGAGTCATCTCCCCAACATTTATCTGGTACAGAAGATGAGCGAATATGTTTCGGTTGCATATACATCCATCATCAGCCTAAACAGATAAAAATTGCGACAAGAGAACATATGATACAGTTTAAGTAGGTTCATGAAGATGAATAAGTTACAATATGAAAATTGGAAAAATGTTGGATAAAGCTCAATTTATAAACTCCGCTGACGTAGCTACAGTTGACGCTCCAGTTACTGTTCGTAGATGGAATGTGCTAAAAATAAACATCTGTTCATAAACTAGGCAGCTGACGCAGGTGCCGTGGGATATCTCCTCAATACATTTTGGAACGGCAGCGTCAACTGTAGCTACGGCAGCGGAGTTTATAAATTGAGCTTAAATGCGTCAAACAGGTTATTTAATGGGACCTTTGTTATTCAGGATGGTAATATATTATAAAGATGAGAAAACATGTAGCCTGTTATCATCAATAGCGACATGAAATGGGATGTGGAAATGGCTTAGAGTTACTAATGACAATTGACATAAAATGATGATGCGTTGAAACTTAATCAAAAATACGAGGTATGACATCGGCTTAGAGGCTGACTAATGAGATGGAATATATTGGATGAACAATCATAAAGGGCATTGGCGTAGAAAGAATTATACATTACCATTCCTGTTGTTAAATATTTCTCTTGTCTTGGTTTTCCTGTTTTTCTTTAGGTACCTACCCATTATTGAAATATGATTATCTTCATCATCTCTCTATAATCAATTGGAGTAGAGAGAAGATTATATTATTAATAAATACTATACAGAAAAATAGGGAAACCAAGACAAGAAAAATATTTGACAACAGAAATTATAATATATGATTCTTTTCATCTCCACGCCAATGCTGTTTATGATTGTTGCTCCAATATATGAGTTCTAGATCATGTGTCGTTAGTGCCTGTAAGTAATTGTCACATATCATTTCACTTCCGTTTCCACTGTGCTATATGTTGATATTGATGATATCAGGCCACATGTTGTTTCATCTTTATAATACATTACCGTCCTGATGGACACAATTTGGGGCACAGGGCCCATGAAATGACCTGTTCAATGCTGGTATCTACATTTTTTGCAGCATTCGATTGCTAAGCTGCCTAGAATTGCTCTATATCCTATTGTCCATGTTCAGGTGTTCAATAATAATTGATATGTACTTAAACTATATCATTTGTTCTCTTGTAGTATTTTTTATCTATATTTGATGATGGATGAATATGCATCCGATACATGTGGGATATTAAGGGGGTTAATCTTCTGGACCAGATAAATGTTGTGGAGATGATTTCGAGATTCATTCCTACTTTGCTATAGGATTACTTGTTAGATGACATGATTCGCCCTGTTATAGGGGTTGTTCCAGCCATGAAGAGTAGCTTGGGAATTGCTAAGCACTTGACCACCACCAATGATACATAAAGAGACGTCATAATTGCCCACTTCTAAACAAGCATTTTGAGAAATAATGTATTCCTCTATCGTCTAGGCTAGGGAAAGCAACATTCTCATAAGGTTTGACAGGTGACAGACCCTGTAGGGGAAATTTCGCTTTTTGTTTCGTCAAGAATGAGCATAATTTTTCATGGACATTTTCAATTTCAATAGTCAGGATGCTATAGCAAGATGTTCAGATAACTCATTTTGATCTTTCCATGCATTGAAATCATTTCATCTTGAATACGTGGAAACATTTTTTCAAATATTTCAATGATTATTGAAACCATGGCATTTTTAATAGTGAGAATACTTTGCATATTAGGTAACACAGCCCCTATACTTTTCTTTGTAAAATGCAAGGGTTGCACGTTCTTTCTGAACGAATTTCATAGTTCATATCAATCACACAATATGTATACTGAATTAATTTATTCTGACTGTTCCACACTGTATACGATATGCATCATGTCAATAAGATTTTTTGAGGATTCCAAGATATACTTTACTAAATCTGAATTGTCGTTTTCACTCGATATTGATGTGAATATTTTATTGACAGGCATTCTGTTTTTAGGTCATTCACTTTGTGTCGAATATATTGGGGTTATATCTACAAATTGATCCAGTAACAAGTATCATAAATTGAGGCGGTTGTAGACAAAGCTAAATTATGAAGGAAATTCAATAAAATGTTTCTCTGCAAATGTATTTTTACCGAAATGAAAAATATGTCAGCAGACACTTAAACACTCTAATAAATTTCTCTACATATCCTTCAGTTTACGATACTTGTCACTGAATCACTTTGTATAATATGCAGAATTCCAGCACACACTATCCACTCCTATCGATTGTTTCTACATCGGCCGTTAGTTTCAATTTGCTTAGTTGTTCCTTTTTGACCTGATAATAATGTTCAGTAAAGTTATATCTAGTGACTTTTCTCGAATCAGATTTTCTTATCTCAAAGCAGTTTTTTGATTATTTAAATAACCAGTTCTAATTGCTAATACCTTGAAAAGCTTTTTGTTTCCAAAAACCATCATATTTACATATCCTTTCTGAAAATGACTTGGTTGGCTACTAAACTTGAAGTTTCAATACCAAATTCCTTCTATACCGACAAGACGCGGGAAATTTAAATAAAAAATATACAACTTGCTAATTTATGCTAAAATTAGATTATGGGAGGAAATAACATTTGAAAAATTCAAAAAGCTTTTATTGAATATACAAACACACCAATCACAACATAAGCCAAAACGAAAATACTGAAAAAATAATGAAAAATATGCAACAGTGTAAATATGCGTCGACACTTGACGTCAAAGAACGAATAGAGTACCCCAATTAACCTAGCAGAACCATGTTCGAATTTCAAAATCGTAATAGTGTAGTAATTTATTACTAATTTATTGCCACATTCCCGAATTTATTACCCTTCATTAAGGCAAAAAAACCAACGGTTCTGCTAGCTTTATATAAACCTAGCAGAACCACACCTTCAGAAATATTTTTTTTTATGTTGACATAGGACATAATTTGTTACTCTTTTATTACTAATTTATCACCATATTCACGAATTTTTTACTTTCCATTTCAAGGAATAAATCATCAATTCCAATATTTCGATCTAAACCTAGCAGAACCAAAACTCCAAGTATCCGTGTATAAAAATTTCATTCAGTCCATAATTCATTACTAATTAATTACTAATTTATTACCCCATTGGTGAATTTATTACTCTTCATTAAGACAAAAACTATGGATTGGAGTTTTGTTTCTTCTAGGTTGAGATCGAAATATCGGAATTGATGATTATTTCATTGAAATGGAGAGTAAACAATTCGGGAATATGGTAATAAATTAGTAATATAAGAGTAACAAATTATGATATATGTCGAGTATGGAAAAAAGAGTTTTCAAGGTTTTAAAGGGTGGTTCAGAATTTGCACCACCCTGTTTTGTTTTAATTTGATATTTTATTTGATAAAAAGTTAAGATAGGGACATGCAAGCCGTTTTGAGCAATAATAAATAGTTTCGACACAAAAAATTCTCTAATTCGAAAAATATCGATTTTTCCGAGGATTTTTCACACCCTAAATATATCTGTAATCATTCTTGTTAGGCCTCAATATAAAAAATCGAAGAAATCAGCTCTTTCGGGATAACCTGAAAATGTTACAAAATACAGGGGTGATGGGTGCTATTTGAAATAACAAAGTTGTTGCTACTTTTCGATAGAAGCGGCAACGCCGCAGCGCTGAAAATGTTTCAGATCGATAGAAAATATATCTAAATATCAGAATTGATGACTTTTTCCTTGAAACGAAGAATAAAAAATCGAGAATGTGGTATAATTAGTAATAAAAGAGTATGACCTATGTCAATTATGAAAAAAATATTTTTGAAGGTGTGGTTCTGCTTGGTTTATATAACAGAGCCGTTGGTTTTTTTGTTTCAATGAAGAGTAATAAATTGGCCAATGTGGTAATAAATTAGTAATAAATTATGAACTGAATGAAATTTCCATACACGGATACTTGGAGTTTTGGATCTGCTAGGTTTAGATCGAAATATTGGAATTTATGATTATTTCCTTGAAATGGAAAGTAAAAAAATTCGTGAATATGGTAATAAATTAGTAATAAATTAGTAACAAATTACTACACTATTACGATTTTGAAATTCGAAAATGGTTCTGCTAGGTTTATTGGGGTGAATAGAGTAAATAAAACATGGAATACAAAGCTACGCACAAAGCACGAAACATAATTGCTTTTTGTGCAGTTTCGTGTATGTCACTGTCACTTTTTAGTGCTGAGCAAGGTTAGTAGAATTCTACTAACCTTGAGTTTTCAGGTTTATTGTGACAAAAAGTTCCATTAATTTCATCGAATGAAAAATGAAAATGACAGAATGACGCATATTGGCATATTTGTTGAGGATACTAGATTCCCGTTGAGAGTACTAAGCTATTAAATGCAATCGGAAAATACTGAATTTAGTAGAATTATACTAAAAATTCCAACCCTGCATTTTCATGAAACTAGCTGATTATAGCTTGTCGACCCAGTATAGCATAACACCATCCATGTTGTTTTAAAGTCTCCTCGCAATTTTCGTACAGCCGCCACTAATCTGTAGGATAACGTACTTTCACTTCCTTGACAATGCGAGGGCACATGAAGGGTTCAAAATAAGATAACCCCTTTGATTTGATACTCAAGATTTATAAGCAAACGGGCCCCTGCGACGTATCCAAAGTGAAGTGTGAAATATGTGCATTGTGAGTTTAACATGCGATTTAGAATTTGATTTATCTCATCGCCCCTATATGGCAGCCCGATAGCTATATGGTGTAGGGTCCAGTGAGAAATTCGGTAGTTCCGCAAAGGGGGGAACACACTAAGCGATATTCCGATAAAGGCAATATGTGAACAAGATTTTCTCTAGGGATTCAACTTTATTTATTTCAACTTGTTGCTTCATAACATGTTCTATTGGGAATGCTTTGCTTCCAATAATTCGAAGCCATTATTTACGCGAAGCAACACTTTTTTGCGGCCCTTTCAAAAGATACTTCCTCACAATGTCTTGAATTCATAGGTTCTGATAAGTACACTCCCCTATACCTACAGCTTTAACTATAAGAGGGGGAAAAACATTGAATGTTAAAGTTTTGTGGTTTCATCGGTACTGTCTTTTGGCACTTCCAAATCAAACAAATGCGAATCGCTGGATGGAAAATATCCTTATATATATTCTTCATGAAAAACCCCATATATTTCAACTATAGTGAAAGACTTCTGTTTTCAAACATATGGGTCACTCACGGTCGATGGTAGGTTAGACGTTTCTAGAGAACAGGACGTAGGATTATTCTGAAAATCTGGTTTCTTGGGTAATCAGTTTTGTCCTATCGATCTAAAATATTATCAGCGTTGCGGCGTTGCCGCTTCTATCAAAAAGTAGCAACAACTTTGTTATTTCAAATGGAACACCCTGTATTTTATTTCATTTTCAGATTCTTCCTGAAACCAACCTAAACTCCCATTTTATACGTAGAGCTCTCTTGTTCATTTGACATTTGTTAGATATAATGAAATTCATTGGAGTGGAAGTATTGGAGGTTCATGATTTTATAAAAGCTCAAATCACACAAACAGGCGTATCTGGCTTTCACGCCCATACGTGATATATTTTGTATCGAATCCAGCATATACGCCATGATGGTGAATATACATTGACTTGCAACTATAAGAGATATAGTTACGCCACTTCGTGAGACAGAAGCATAGTACTGGCGTAAGTTAATGTTCACTTATTTGTTAGTTACGCCCATACGTGAAAGGTGGACGATATGAAACTTGTAAGTACCGTTTTTCTTTATTTTTTATTGCACGAAAGAAAAACCTACATACAGTCCGTGTTTTTTATATCATACCACCATTGGCATCTTGAAAACGGTAAGGAGGTTGGTTAAATCGGACAAAAGTTGCCCATTTCAGTGAACAATGAAAAAATGCTTTCAAATCGGAAATATCACGAATCGTTTTTGAAATATACGGGAAAACCGAGATAGCCCGTTTCTCCTCATTGCGCTGGCGCCTTTATTTGCAGGAACATGAAAACGTGTTCAAGACACACCTTTCTCCGGTTTAAGTTTGCCTCAATCGATACATAGCAGAACAAATTATTCAAGAAACTAAATTTCCAAAATAATCCTATGTCTCATTGGTTAACCATTTCAAATTTCAAATAGCACTCGGTCTTCCCTAGGCGTAATCTGAAACATCCCGTACCAACAGAATCAATTTGATAATATATTATCATCCATACATTACCTGACACCCCGATTGGATGTTCAGGCAACACATTTTGCCCACTTGCTGTTGGAATCAATCAAACGTTTCAGTTCCAAGTAAAAATGTCGAGAATAAATGTTTCAATAATGAAGGAGGAACAACAAACTGCCCACTTAGATTGATGATGGCGTCCATAGAGGTCGTGCCATCGTGACATATGTGGTCACGTGATGTATGACCCACCGGACGGTATTAGCAAGACAATTTAATCACCTTAAGGTACACATTCGACTCACATCTACAGGGTTCGTCGATTGAAAGTTGTTCGATGTGTTTATCTCTTTGGAGAGTAAAACTAATATTTTGACAATATTACTGTATAAAATTCCCACATTTCTAGGTAGAAGGTAATTAGCTTTCTCAACAATGTTGATTCTGAATTCTGAAATGATCATTTTACACATTTATCAAACGAAACATTTCTCGAATATACAATAATACAATATCAAATTAAAAATACCAACGAAACAAAATTATATGTTTGACAACATAGAAAAATAGTAACAAGAACAAACGCAACAGAATTATAGTCCCATAGGGGACAAATGTTTTTTCATCATCTCATTGGTACAAAACGCCCAAAACATTTAATTTCTTTAACTCTCCAAATATTTGAGAAAAAAATATTATTACTGTAATGTATAGTGTAACTTTCAAGACCTGAAAGAGAGAGAGAAGCAGTTTTTGCAATGGACCATGATAGGGTATTGTTGATGGTGATAACTAGTATGAATATTGAGAACTTCATTAGACATTGCGAGGTCCGGTTTATTGGAAAAAACACCGTATTTAGAATTGGTTGCATTGAACTCCAAAAGATTATCAGATCCCCATATCAAATTTTCAGTTAGATCTTTATCATTCGCAAAGCTGTGGACAACGAAATTGGTGCCAAAATAGATCCTTGTGGAGCACTGGCGTTGATAGCCACTTAAGTGGGCCCTTCACGTGCAGTTTTTCTTGGATTCACGGCGCGTGCTCCCAGCGCGTCACTCTAGGAGCGAAATTCCATGCCAAACTACACGCACATTCAAATTAACATCATTCCTCATTCATCTTGTTTCTCGATAACTAGTGGGTTCTGGTTAAAGTGATGTCTTCTTTGCATTCAAAAAGAAAAATTGCATGTTTATTATTATTGGATAAAGAAAATTATGAGTCCAACAGAAAGAGAGAGAAGTATTCGTCCAAAAAATAGTACTTGCGCCGGAATGAATCAAACTATATGGATCTCCTGAAGGAAATCAATAAATGTAACCCAGAGGACTACCGGAATTTTTTCAGTTTATGTCGGCAGTGAAGATAAGCAAATTGGAATACCATAGTTTTGGTTCATAATTTTCGTCCGTGCCACTGCCTGACTTTTTATATTTTATCTTGTTTAGTTCCTTCCCCGTAAACTGTTGATTTTTCTAACAACGAATGCCTTATCTGCTTCGGGTAGTATCGTTTTACACAAATCAACTAAGCAATCGTATGCTTGTTGTCTCAAATTTTTATTAGAATATTCTGCACTTTTAATCCTCCATAAACATGGAAAACTGTGATATAACTCGATGAACTCTGTTAGGAAATCAGTGGACAAGGGTCGTGTCATTCCTGAAAGAAACTATCATCAAAGAAAGAATTGAAAGAATTAATCAGTCGATGAGAACTCAACTGTTCAAAGTTTAGAAGCCAATAAAAATAAAATCAACTGAAGGAAAACACATACAGTCTAGTTGAATCAACTGTCTCTGTTCCACTCGTTATTACTCTATTGACTGTTCGTCTCCTGAGTCGGAACGGCGCGAGAATCGACCCTTCACGTTGGCTTTTGGTTAACTCCTCTGATGGTTTCGCGCCAGGAATTTAGGAAGGTTGGAACGTCCCGCGCCAAGTCAGATGCAAGACGCGCCAGGCGCGTATGAAAACTTCACGTTCGATTCACGACAACTTCTTACCACAGTATAACAAGAATAAATTGCAACGTATTCAGAACGCTTGCATGCGATTTGTATGTTGTATATCATTCGGAGAGCACATCAGTCCTTATCTAATAAGTATGGAAGAATTAAATGTCAAAGCCAGAGTTCAATATCTTACTAGTATATTTGTGTACAGGTTGCTACAAACTCAAATTCCTAGGTACCTATATAGTTTGATAACCAGGAGATCCGATCTTCATTTGGTAAATATCAGGAATGATTCTTTCAATATTCCCTTTCATAATACCTCGAAATTCGAAGGATGCTTTTCATTTTTGGCCCCTTCATACTTGAATCAGATACAACCTTTACTGGATCTTTCAATTACTCAATTTAAAAAAGTTTTGAAATCACAACTGACTATTTCCCAATGAAGATATTTTTCATTGTCTATAGATCATCATTTTTTTTTTAAATTCGTATATTTCCAAATAACTCGGGTGTGAATAATGTTATTGTTTGTCCTTAGTTAGTAGCCTTATTACTTACTCCTAGATAACATGATGAGTTTGTTCTTTTTCCTCGTTTTTTCCCTTTTTATATTCTTACTTTGTTCATTTAATGCATTTAATTATTTAATTATACCATGAAAATACTTGTCAATTTTGGGAAGGGTGGAAGATAGCTTATGGCTAACCCTTTTTCCCTTAGTGTGTAAAATTTAATTTTTTTATGCACAATAAACGTTATTATTATTATTATTATTATTATTATTATTTTGGAGTGGAGCGATGGAGCGTCACTTCGGAAGTCGAAGAAAAGTGCACGTGAAGGGCCCACTTTAGATAAGACAACATGCAACAGCATTAAGAGGAAAGCATGTAAGTAATCAATACAGTTGTGTAGGCAAACTATATGCCAAATTCATTCAGCTAATAGATACTCATATATTCCTATATACAGTGTCACACATAAAGTTCGCGACACATGGAAGTTTTTTTTATTAATAGATATATAGAAAATTTGACTTCGCAGTTAGTTTGTGCTCGAAAAATGAGTAAAATACAGCATCTTTCCTTTTTTCATGTGCTACTCTAAACCTGTCAAATTTGAATTATTTTTCGAAAATCCTCAAAAAATCAGTTTTTTTTGGAAATTTCGAAAAATACCAGAAGCAAAAGTTGCTCAGTTTCCAATTTTATACATTTGTTTCAAATTCGGACTCTCTACTGTCACTTCGACTTTTTTCCATTTTTTTTAATTTTTCGAATCTTTCGCTCTATCGATTCGAACGAAACATGATTAAAATTACATAATTTTGTTGAATATGAGACTTCAATGTCATACCTTGCCCAGGAAATACCCACATTGGCCTGTTACCAGAAAATAAAAAAAATGCATCTCCAGAAATTCGTCTTTGTTGTTGCAAAGTTCATCTAGTTTTTTCATTTCATTGTTAAACTGATGTGGATTTTCAATGTATGGACGTTAATATGTCAGTAATCGAATAAACGAATTTCTCTTCATTCTTATTACACTCGTATTTCTTTTTTCAGTTTTATTATTTTTTCTTATGTCGCGAACTTTATGTGTGACACTGTATATCGCCTAGATTACTGCCAAAAGACGAATGAGGTTGATATTATTTTTGTCCATTACGTTTTCAAGATTTGACTACTCTAGATTTTCGCAGTTTTGTAAATTTATTTTGATAAAGAAGATTTCGATATAATGACTTCTACACCTTTTCCAGTTTTATTTCAGAAAGCGTCAAGTTAATTTCAGAATAGTCACTTGTATTTCAGAATGTATCAATTGTATTTCAGAATAGTGAGTTGAATTTCAGAAAGCGTCAAATGTATTTCAGAATAGCGAGTTCGATTTCAGAACGCATCAATTGTATTTCAGAATTGTAAGTTTAATTTCAGAAAGCGTCAATTGTATTTCAGAATAGCGAGTTCGATTTCAGAAAGCATCAATTGTATTTCAGAATTGTGAGTTTAATTTCAGAAAGCGTCAATTGTATTTCAGAAAAGTCAACTTTATTGCAGAATTCGTCATTTGAATTTCAGAATATATAATTTGTATACAAATGACGAATAATTCTGAAATTCAATTGACTATTCTGAAATACATTTGACGCTTTCTGATATTGAACTGACTATTCTGAAATACATTTGACGCTTTCTAAAATTAAACTCGCTATTCTGAAATACATTTGACTATTCTGAAATTCAATTGACGCTTTCTGAAATAAACTTGATGGTTTCTGAAATACAACTGGAAAAGGTGTAGTGAGTTAAAATCAATATTAGAAAATGATACATCCACCTGAAACTTTCTATACATATGTTCATGAGTAATCTATTTGGGGGCCTGAAAAGTTTTTACCTTTTACCTGATCACGGAGAGACAGGTTGACACCTAAGTTTTTACGTGTAATCCGATACGATTTCCTGCAATTATCTCGTTTTTCTAAATAGAGACGTCAGTCTCATCCCCTTCCTTCCTCTTATGCCATTATGAGCGAACAAAAATAGAGTAAAATAGGAAGTCTGTCATCCCCTTTCGCACCCCGAAAAGTGCATAGAGGAAATACAAGTGAATGCATCGAAATGCCACCGTTACAGGTTAGATGACGGAGGGTGAGATGCTGGGAGATTATTTGGGAGAGGGATGTTACACAGAAAAAAATCCATAGGAAATTATTAGAGCAGATACTTCAATGTAATAGACAAATCAATTACCATATTTTGCCAGCACCAATGGAATTTTTTTTTCCGACTTCAATCTCGGAATTTCCGGCTTTGAACTCGGAATTATTTTTTTTCGACTTCAATCTCGGAATTTCCGACTTTGAACTCGGAATTTCCGACTTTGAAATCGGAATTTCCGACTTTGAAATCGGCATTATTTTTTTCCGACTTCATTCTCGGAATTTCCGACTTCTCGGAATGATGGAATAACTATCAACGCCGGTGTTCCACAAGGGTCTGTTTTGGCACCAACTTTGTTTATACTTCACATCAATGACCTGATAGAGGTGTCCTGTAGTCCTGTCTACAGCTTTGCGAATGAAAGTACATACTCCATGTACACTTCTGCTCTAGAGCCGCTATATCATCCAAAGAAGCTATAGAGGTGCAAGGCGAATACAGGTTGACACTATGATGATACCAGCAGCCATGATTGTTCTTATAACATCCTCAATATTCATCATTTTTCATTCATACTCATTATTTTTCGAGAAATATCTATATCTCGAAAAAATTTTCTTCCAGAAATAATTCCGAGTTCAAAGTCGGAAATTCTGAGTTTAAAGTCGGAAATTCCGAGTTTGAAGTCGGAAAAAAATAATTCCGAGTTCAAAGTCGGAAATTCCGTGTTCAAAGTCGGAAATTCCGAGTTTAATGCCGGAAAAAATATTAAAAAATCTCGGTGGCCCTTATACGCTTTCGTAACTTTACGCCCTGCGGTCGTGTCGTGTATAAAGAATACTTTTGCATCACCGGGTGTAAAATGGCACTTTATCGCCCGGTTTTGCGGCTATAACCTATACTTTAGGGCCCACGGACTACTTTATTGCCAGCCGGGTGTAAAGTGACACTTTACCGCCCGTCAGGCGATGAATCAGGCAGGCACTGACAATCAAATTAACAACTGAATTTGTTGTAAAGGAAAGCTGTTTTTTGACATTGTTTGCCTGAATTTTGTTCACAGCAAATAAGAATTAGTATAAAATAATTTAAGGAAGAAGAAATATGAAGAGCCGTTTATACAAATAACTAAAATAAAATAAGAAATGAGATTTCACCAATGAAAACAATTGTCTATTGTCAACTTCATCATCAAACTATTGGGATTAATATTTATTTTTCTGTTTGAATGTTTTATGATGATCCAGAAACAGAAGTAACCGAAAGAAAAATAGATCAAACCAAAAAAAAATCATCGAAATTTAATACTTTGGCAAGTTGTCAATGATTAGGGGTGTGTCTAATAGAAATCGCACTTGCACACATCCATTCTCGAATAAAATAAAATAAAATAAGAAGTTGAATATTGGGCAACTCTCATTTTATTGCTTATTCCTTATTTTACTTTATTACCTGTATAAACACTCTCATTGCTTCGTGTATGTTGAACTTTTTTATTTTATTCCTTATAATCTATCTTATCAACTGTATAAACTCTCTGTTTTATAAATTTATTGAAAACTTTCAATTGATTTCAATTCGATGACGATTGAAATATCTTGGTATTATCTCTTATAAAATTTCCTGTCGACAAAATTGATCGATCTTCATATCAAGGGGAACAAATACAGGGTGGTTCAGAATTCAGAATTCTGTATTTGTTTTTTATTAAATGTCAGTAGACAGTGAATCAAAAGTTGAGATAGGGGCGTGTGAGCCGTTTTGACCAATAATGAGTAGAATAGAAAAAAATACCAACTAAGTTAAAAAAATCTCGATTTTTCACACCCCATATATGTATATCTGTATAACCATTGCCGCTGGCCTCAAGTGTGATAGATCGACTTCATCAGGGAGAATCTAAAATGCAATAAAATACAGGATGTTCCGAAATAACAAAGATCTTCCGGAGAAACCAGAAGTGTCACAATAGCAGAAGTATTTCAGTTCGATTCAAAGTTTTCTGTTCACCGTGTCTACAAATTCTCAGAATCATGATGGCTAGATACTTCCAGCTCTCTATATAGCTCGAGTTAACCTATGAAAATATACCCTAAAAGTTGAGAATTTAAGAAAATGGACAATGTATCGGAAAAAAGTTAAATATAAAAAAAAATAATTCAATGTATCGAAAAAAAGATAGAACTTAGAAAAAATAAAAATCCAATATTTCGAAATAATATATTTTTTGAAAATACCTATTCAATAATATTTCGATACATTGAAAAAATAATTGTATTTCAATTGTTTGACCCCTATAGGAGCATTTCGACACATGCAATCAACAATTATTAATGAAAGTTCAGAAGAATATAATATAGCAGAAAGTCTTTCATTAATGGCGAGATTCCTCATCGTATAGTATAGAACTATTTCCCTCTATGTACCTATATGAGAGACGGATGCTGATTCGCTGTGAGTTGCATATTTTACCCCCTTTAGATGAAAGTTAGTGACAATAGAGGCAGAATGATGATAAATGGCCTGCCAGCTATACGCAGAGGATGTTCATGAGAAAATCTTCGCAGATTCCCACTGATTCGAGGGATGTTGTTACCAGATACGGTGGGGATGATTGCACCTATTTCATTTCCGGAACATCTATAGAGGTGCGTACAAAGGGTGGTTCACGGGGACCGTGTATTAGAATCGTTCAACTACACCTTTTCCAGTTATATTTCAGTGAGTACCAGAATAATGAGTTGAATTTCAGAAAGCGTCAAATGCATTTCAGAATAACGAGTTAAATTTCAGAAAGCATCAATTGTATTTCAGAATTGTAAGTTTAATTTCAGAGAGCGTCAATTGTATTTCAGAATAGTCAACTGAATTTCAGAATGCCTCATTTGAATTTCAGAAAGCCTCATTTGAATTTCAGAAAATATCATTTGTATTTTAGAAAGCGTCAATTGAATTTCAGAAATTGTGAACACCCCATGTTTTACGGTCTTATTTTCCAATACTCTCTGAGAAACTATGTAGTTGCTAACAAGTTGGAGTTAGTAGGTCACATCATTATTCCTATGTTGTTACAATGATAAACTATGTATAAAGTGGACCCTCTATATATAATTATATTTTTCGATTTTACGCAACATTCTTGAAATATGTCATGCATAATGTCCTATACCCAAGTGTAACTGTTTTCGAAGTATTTCAAATTGTACGTTAAAAATTGCGTTTGTAGGCCGATTTTTTTTCATTTCTGCACAGGATCATTTATTTTATATTATTCATCGATTCCTTCGTAGCAAAACACCGAATTCTGTTACAATACAAATGATGCTTTCTATTTAACTATTCTGAAATTCATTTGACGCTTTCTGATATTTAACTGACTATTCTGAAATACAATTGATGCTTTCTGAAATTGAATTAACTAATCTGAAATACATTTGACGCTTCCTGAAATTCAACTCACTATTCTGAAATATAAGTGACTATTCTGAAATTCAATTGACGCTTTCTGAAATTAACTTGATGGTTTCTGAAATACAACTGGAAAAGGTGTAGTACATGGAATATAAATCTTGAATTTGTTGTATACATATAGCTGTAATAAATCAAGCGAGTTCGTTCTGAACAAATTTCTGGTCTACAGCTATACGAGTGTAAGTAGTACCAATGGATATATATCTATCTTATTCCAGATAGTTCAAAGTATTTATAAATCCTGAGTTCAAACAATTTATATTCAAACTTATCTTTGATTATTTTTTGGTTGATTTCTGTATTTTAGCATTCGAACAACATGATTCAAAACCTTTCTTTATAAGACTACGAATAATAGATACTATCCCATTTGAAATTTCAACGAATTTGTTAAAAATTCCCGTGAGAAAATATCTATAGAAATGCCAATGGAATTAAGTGACTTCTTCGAAAAAAAAACATCTACTCACGAAATACAACGAAACAACAACAAGACTCCCAATATTTCTCTCCTTTATTTTTCCTCTATTATTTTGAATTGTTTCAATTGTAACATCAACCATCAAGTTTATTTCAGAAAGCGTTAATTGAATTTCAGAATAGTCACTTGTATTTCATAAAGTATCAATTGTATTTTAGAATAGTGAGTTGAATTTCAGAAAGCGTCAAATGTATTTCAGAATAGCGAGTTCGATTTCAGAAAGCATCAATTGTATTTCAGAATTGTGAGTTTAATTTCAGACAGCGTCAACTGTATTTCAGAAAAGTCAACAGAATCTCAGAATTAATCATTTGGATTTCAGAATATATCATTTGTATACAAATGACGAATTCTGAAATTCAATTGACTATTCTGAAATACATTTGACGCTTTCTGATATTGAACTGACTATTCTGAAATACAATTGATGCTTTCTGAAATTGAATTCACTATTCTGAAATACATTTGACGCTTTCTGAAATTCAACTCACTATTCTGAAATACAATTGATACTTTATGAAATACAAGTGACTATTCTGAAATTCAATTAACGCTTTCTGAAATACAACTGGAAAAGGTGTAGAATATTTCTGATAACATTTATCTTTTTTCGTAGTAACATAATCGATTATCAACGTGTACCAATTTTCAGAATGATATGTCATCCCATTCTACAGATCCACCGTGAAACACCCTGTATATCATTGGCAGTATTATTCACTTTCTATATTTCATATCTGTCAACTTGGATTGATAACTTCGAGAAACATGCGGCCATTGTAGTATTTAGCTTACAAAAACATTATATCTCGAATAAAGAACCAAATTTGTGATTCAGTTATATAAAAGTCCGATGTCTGGTGGTCTCATTTCCTACCCATGTCCTACTTTCCTGATCCTTACCTGATTTCAGATATCTTACAATGCGATTGCTTTCTTGACTCCCAAAATACTGCTGCTCCACCCTGAAAAAAATATATCATTTGTGAAATCTGATCCACACATGATCCACAAATCCTTCTATATCATTTTCTGTTTGTCTAAATATCTAACAATAATCGGCTGTAGGTACCTCTCGTATATTTCAAGAGCTTTCGGCTTTTCAACGTAAGATGTAGACTGACTAAGTACACTGCATGCATGAGTTATATCTAATAGAAAAGTAATTTAAGGATCCAAGAGATCCAATAAATTGATGATAGAAACATGTCTCCATCATTTTCTCATCTTGTTCATCTGATTTTATCAGTTTTTAATTCAAATCTAGTGGAGTGCTTACAAGAGTTATTAGAATTTTTCACTCAATATGGAGCAAGGACTTTTCCCAAATACTCCTTCCGATCCAAATATATAATATGATTTACTCTATCCCTCCTTATCCACAAACCTCTACAATATTTACTTTCCCGCTTAATATTTAGTTTTGAATTGTTCGTCAAACATGATTATCTCCATATTGAAGAAAGCCAAGAAATCATCAACCCAAATTGCTGTAATTACAAAATAATTGGCGCCTATTTTGTAAAAAATTCAAAGTTATAGATTTGTTTGTTTCATTGCTGATTTTGGTAATGTGTCATGTAGTTTTTCATTCCAGCTTCTCAAGGCCTGCTTGTGTCTATATAATGAATGCTAAACTTTTCTCTTAGCTTCAAAATCTCAGAGGCTACTACAAGAAACCTATTGTTCCAAATTTCCATTCACATCTATTGGATGAATATCTGAATCAGATTATTCGACCAGGTCAGGATCCTTAACTCGCGAAATTTTGAGAATTTTTTCAGAATTGTCATCCAGTTTTGGGAGTTGCCATGGGTCAAATGACGCATATTGATCATTCATCCATCTCTGCAGCAAACTTCAACTAACTTGCTCCTCCAACCATTCGTTCAATGTTCACAACAAGGCGAGTTGCTACACGGAAAAAAATCATAAACAACATTTCTAGGTGTAGATGAAACATTTATGTCATCATCACGAATATGCATGTGTCACAGATAATAATTGAAAAATGCTATAAACAATCTGTTGTAGGGTCTGAAAGTCTATTTACATCCAGCTATAATTTGTTGGCTCGAATCCCTCACCAACGATGTTGCGATTTGTTCTGTAACATTGGACACATTGATGCATTTGCAATAATACCTAGGAAATCTCACTACAGGTGCAAAAATAGTTGGCTGTTGATACAATACATCATTACCTACAGCACTAATATTTGTCACCAGTGCAAACACATCTGGCAGAGAGTGTCAACTATAATGTTCCTTACAGCAATTGCATTTATAATAATACCTGAAAATACTTGCTACTGTTGCAGTAGTATTTGCTACTAGGGCAAAAATATTTGGCTGGAAGTATTTGGTATAGTGTTTATTATAGCAAAAGCATATATTATGATAACTGAAAATTCTCGCTACTGCTGCAAATGCAAAAATACTTAGCTGATCATATATAAATCACTATCTTCTGCAGCAGTAGCATTTGCAATATCAGCTTAACATATTATTCACTGCTAACAAATTTTGCCCATGAAACCGAAATATTAGCAAATATTATTGTCTCGTAGATTAAATATATTAGTGATAACATCGTAGGAATGCTCTTACATGCAGCCAAAATGTCGGAAGTTTGGTTTGCTTCCGATACCAGTTGTATTAGTTGATACTACAAAGAATTATTAGGAGGAAATTTTTGTTGCATTCACATAGTTTTTTGCTGTCTCTATAGGTACTTATTCTTCTTGTTGCGTTGACCTATATTTTAGTACCTGTAGCGAATCATTTTTTTTTCGTGTAATTACGTTTGAAAATTGTCCATTTCGACTCCCACCTCTAAAGAAAACGTTTCAGTTCTCATTCATGCCAGCAAGGTAAGGGGTCGTCCGAATTTCGACCATTGATTCTAATCAGGAGTTCGTTACAAAATCCCACTTTATTCGACTAAACGAGCACATTCAAATCTAGTCCATTCTTTCGGGGCCGAATGGAAAGTGGTCAATCGGAAGTGCCTATACAGGAATAATTTGATTAGGGTCCCTCTTTCGAGGCGATAAAAAGGTACCAGGAAGGGCTTCGGAATTGGTAATTGTTACTTCCCGGACGATAACCCTTCAGGATGAGTTTCTTCGATTTTTAATTTCATTTATTGTGTCCATTCTTGATGTAGGAAGTTCCCATGGTCATCCATTACCTATCATCTATCAGAAATACTTTCAAATATACGGAGTGATTATACATTCAATAACCTCTGTTGAATTAGCAGAATTGCTTGATCATTTGAAAATACTTATTTTCCGTAGATACTGAACTTTTCTAGCTATTATTAAGTTCAAATTATGGAGCAATTTTTACTATACAATTCTTCCGACATCAATGTATTCCTAAGCTTCATTTTTAACTCGGAAAATAACTTATAGCCGAAACTACAATCCCCTCAGGAAATAAATGTAGGAAGGACATTGTTATTAAAGAAAATACTTTCAAAATACCTGTTGTATTGGTAACTCGTAATGAGCATTCCTGTATAATTAATTGTATGTACGACCGGGCGTAAAATGGCACTTTATCGCCTGGTTGTAAGGTCGTAAAATAGCACTTTACCGCCCTCGGACTACTTTACCAAGTATTTTTATCGTGCTTAGGAGGTAAAGAGGAATTTCTCAGGTATTTATATCAAATATATCAGTCGTGTATAAAATGTTGTATGTAACTTGCTTTCATGAACCTAGGTGTGCTACTTATACGCTGCGGTCCATGAGAGTATATTTTACGCCCTTGATACATAAATAAACATCTTGTCTTTTCTTGCACAGAAACAGGGTGTGAAATATATTTTTTTCCATATCACGCAGTTTTCAATTAAATCTGGAAGGATTTTTCAGTTTATTCACAGTCCCCTTTATCCCGTATTATTTTCCGATATTAGAAGATTATTGAAATTTTCCCTGAAAGTTTGGAGGTATTGACGTCAGATTCAAGGATATGTTAAAGTATATGAACATTTTACATTTATTTTTTACCATTTTACTAAGTCGCAATTGCCATGAAATATTTCGAAATCGACTGAACTAAGTATCAATAACCAATATATTTTTGGAATCAGGAAAAAAGATCTTAATTTTTTTGCAAAATATTGAAAATGACGAAGTTGATACTTATTTTTTATATCGATATTCAATTGTTTCATCTTGTATAACTTTCTTGAGGTTAATAACGAATGATATAAAATTTCTACAATCTCTAATGATAAACCCTGTAGAAGCTGTTTAATTATATGGAATGAAGGCAACATAGACAATTTCGTATACCATTTTTCAATCATCTCTAATGCAACATAATCGTAATACATTTTTAGAAATCTTGAATAGAAATCGAATGTCTGAAAAAATAAACGGGCTGCAATTATTTTAACACAAAAAATTTAGAGTCGATTCTGCTTAAACCGGAAGTGGGTTCCGGATTTCAATTGGTTGAAATAAAAACTCCTCGAATAAATAATATATCGTGTGACTTTTATTTTTTGTCATTGGGACAGGTATAGGGGGATAATACCCGGTATAGAGCATAGATAATTATTTCAAGAGGAATGTGTTTTTAATTTCCAATATATTCTGTTTTATTGAACTTTGTCTTAATTGATACACTTTTGGAGAAAAAGAGTTGTCATTGTAGACTCAATAATAACAGCGTGAGCCATTCATTTTATTGATTATATATAAATCAACTCATAACAACTATTCCTAATTAAGTTCAATTAGTTAAAATTGAGTTGTATAAATCTTAGAAATATGTTTCGTTTCTATCTTTACGTTTTAACCATTTATGATGAATCGTCAAGAATTTCCTTTTATTGGTGGTCAAGTGACAAATATCGAAATCGATTTTCAGTTATTGTGATAAGCAGAAACGATTTTCTATGAGGGATTTTTTTGTGACTAATAATATTTTTTTCTATTATATGTTGTGATCACCATGTTTCAGAATGTATGAAGAAAGAATCCTGTATGATGATAAAAGAGCAAATCACTTCCTCTTCTATGATCATCAGCAGAAAAAGTTAAACCGGAAAATATATTTTGAATACCACTCTTTATATTTGTAATATCGATAACCATATTGTAATATTTTTGACAACTCTTCATTGAATATTATGTTGACGATGACTGATGCTTGTTGCCTGGATGTGAATACGGTATGATAGATTATTATGTTACAATGTTTACCCCATAGATATTACTGCTTACGCTAGATCCGGCATCCTGTAGTAATTTTTAGGTCAAGAGGGGTCTGCAAGAAAGTAGGTACTATGGTCACGTGGGACAACACATTTGTATGGTAAACAACTGAAACGACCAATCAATGGCTTAGTACTTTCAACCCCCCCGGACCTACAAAACAAGTAACTTGGATACCGGATCTAGCGTAAGCATTAAGATCTATGGTTTACCCCATCGCAATTAGCCAAGTGAAAAAGAGGAAAAATTTTATTATTGCAGCTGTTATTTTTATTCATCAAAGTGTTTTGGAATATGTAGCTTTAGTCATCGCTGGTGGCACCGACGTTGTCGTTGGTGTTTCATTTTGTACAATAGGAATCGAAATTTTTTTTGTCATATTTTCTTCAACGTTTCACCTATATCATAAAGTGCATGAAATAGTATATAAACCTCTGGACTAAAGTGTTTTTAAATCCCACGACATATTATATATGAACTTATTTTCGTCTGGGGATTTAAAATACCACTTTAGTCCCTAGGTGTATAATATACTATTATATGTACTCCCCCTTGTTGCATTATTTTCGACAAGTGTTGACATAGCAAGTACAGACTTTAACAGAAAAAAAACATTCCAACATCATCACTCGCCGTAAGTTTTAGGGATCCCATTTAACCGACGATAATTTATGTCAGAAAAAAAAACAAAAACCCGAGATTTATATAGGGCGAGTCAGCTTTCAATTGTTCATCCGGCAGACAGCAATGTCGACCCCTTCGGCTTCCTATAGTCTTTCGCAAGATTCGCAGCCACCACACCGAATTGTCTCCGTGAGAAGAGGAGGGGGGGGGCGCCTCTTTTCTTTTCTTCTCTTCCTGAACCGAAATCATCCTGGTATTCACTGGTGAACGTTACGTCGTTAGTTTTAACGGCGGAAAGGGGCACGAGGAAATTAGACGAGTTATTTTGTTGTGTGCGGATGTTTCACAGCCTAATGGTTATCTGTGAGAAGCTGGTTGACTGTTGAGAGCAAAGATGAAATTCCAATATTATGAACGGGGTATATTCTGAAGCCCCCCTTAATTGTTCTATCTAATGTATTTTTTAATGATAATTTTTCGTAGATTTCATATTATGTCAACAGAAAAACAGTTGAAGATCTCAAAAAAAAACTCATGGTTACCAAAAACTTATTTTACTATTATTTTTCGTATATACAAAGTGTCCCAGAACAACGAACCATCAATTCTATAGGGTGAAATAGATACCTAAATTGAAACAACTTCGAAAATGCACCGTAGAGGAAAAATTTTATGATCGGATTATCTTGAATATTTCAAAATTTTCGAAAGGTACTGCTCTGAAATTCGTAGGGAAATTAACTACCGTGAATATGCATAAAAAACATGTCGTACTAAGTTAATCAATATACAGGGAGATAGGTATTTCCCATTATCTTTTAAGAAAATCTATTTTACTGCAGTATTTTTATAATGAATTGGCGTATTGGAAGATTCTTCGATTATATAACAGAACTAGATGAATAACTCTCAATCCTTACCACAGGGGCCGGTTGCATAAAGATTTAACAGACGATTAAATATTCAATTTGTTTATAACGAAGGCTTGACGGGCTTTTATGCAACCGGCACTAAATGTTTGAAGCCAACATCTAAATCAGTTACTAGGGTTATCTCGTTCTAAAACAAGGATAATAACAACAGATTCCTCTAGCACCATTATCTTGCTATCTTGAAAGGGGCTGAATTTGAATAAATTTAACTACTAACAACATTATCGTATTCATTCTTCCTAAGACTGAATGAAAACAATGTAATATCAAAGTTTTTCTGAAAATATACATCTTTGATTTATTACCCGAATGAAAATGGATTTAATTCACTGTCACAACTATATTGTTTATTTTCTGGCAATATGAAGTTTCAAAGTGTCGAACTTGAGAAATATAACAACATGTTGTTATTACTCATCAATTCCACTAAATATAGGCTTATCTACTACTTAGAGCATTTTCTTACCACTTGGGCTAACCATTTTATCACTTGTACTGAAATGATGCGAGCAAACCCTAGCGACTCTTGAAATATTCTCTTTCTCGATCATATTTTTACAGATATCCACTAACTTTTCATCTCAGGGAACCCGAGAATGTTTGCAAATTACCAAAAATCGTTTTGCATATGAATAATAATGTTTATACAACGAATGATACGACACTTAGTAACTCACCAATGGAATTTTATGTTCTGGTCATCACTTTTAAATCGTCTCTTACACATTTCACAGTGTTTCACCATCCTTTTAACTCAATTTGAACAGAATATACAAGGTTTTTAAGTAAAATCATATTCGAATTTTCACACAAAACTGGAAATATGCCGTTTAATGAAGAATCAAACAAAATATGATTTGAAAACGAGACGTTTCGCGCTGTCACTGTCAGCTTTCGGTCGATTATCGGTTGAACGAAATTAGCGGGCGTTGGCGTATTCACCAAAAATGCCGCAATCTCCAGAAATACGTACTATCTATAAACCACTCATATATAAATTAGGCATTCTATTACATGACGAACATTGAATACATAGCTTTTGATACACTCATATGACTTATATAAGTACTGAAAGATATATATATATATATTTGGGAACCTTGAAAAATTGTGGTCTTATGATGATTATCACTTTCAAATGTTACGATGTGGCAACCTCTGTGGGGGAAAAACATAATAATGTGAATTTCATGTCGGCTTCAGGCAATTTGGGGTGTTACTATATACTTTATGTCGTATATCGTATAATATAGGTATCACTATTGGCATCTCGGAAACGGTAAATGATACTAAGATGATTGAATCAGACAAAAGTTGTCTCTTTTAGTAAGAAAATATTACGAACCATTTTCGAAATATAGGAGGAAAACCGAAATGGTCCGTTTCTTTTTTCAGCTCTAGCGCCTCCATTTTTAGGAATATGAAGAAGTGTTCAAGAAACTCTCTCATTTATTTATAATTTGCAGTGCATTAATTTTCAATACAACGTTTCGTTCTTTCAGGGCAACCCTCAACTCCATTCTTCCAAACACGGACCTGTATTTTTTTCATGTATTTAAGTATTAGGTGACCAACCGAAAATTCTTGGTACCTACCAAAGATTATATACTAGATTTCAATCCTTCGGACTCTCAACGATAACCAGCCGAGTAGTGCTTCGGATGACACTCAAAAAGCTAAGGTCCTCGTCTTCCTTACTCTTACAAGTCTCAATGAGACTTCGAGGGTTGCTTTGCAACTAAGTTGGCGGTTAAAAACACTTTTCAAACACTTCTGAAGTCGCGGTAAGATAAGAACTACTTAAATTCGTGTATGTTGTATGGTTCAAACTTCAAACTATCTAGTGTCTATCTGATAATTTTTCAACCTATCGGAACATCGAATTAAGCCTTTGTATACGTTAGAATATAAGTGGTTATAGGTATAATAAGAAATTTATGGATATTCTAATTCTTAGAAATCGATAAAAATTCATTTATGAGAGTATTTTTCATAAAGCCGTTGTCAACATCTATACAGTGAGTCCCATCAGATTCGCTCATCAGTATAGGTATCTTGGCTCCTCAGCAAAGGTTTAATAATGGGAAAAGTCATAGATCTTATATGCTTACGCTAGCCGTTGTCGACGTCTATACAGTGTGTCCCAGATTCGCTCATCAGTACAGGTATCTTGGCTTCTATTATACCTACAGCAAAGGTTAAATCATGGGAAAAGTCATAGATCTCATATCCTTACGTTAGATCCGTCATCATGTAGTATTTGTTTGGTATTAGGGGGGTCTGCAAGAAAGTAGGTACTATGATCACGTGGTATAACACATACACATAGATCTTATATTGCTTACGCTAGATCCGGCATCATGTAGGTATAGAGGGGTCTGCAAGAAAGTAGGTACTATGATCACGTGGTACAACACATATGTATGGACAAAAATAAAAACGACCAATCAATGGCTTAGTACTTTCAACCCCCCCGGGCCACCAAACAAAAATAACCTGGATTCCGTATCTATCGTAAAAGGTTTCCCAAAAACGAAATCCACCATTTCCAGTTTTTGGTCGATATTTCCAAAACCAATAAACCGATTGTGAATCTGAAGCCGGTTATCCGAATGCACTAAGCTCTCTGTGTCGATCCCCATTTAACCTTTGCTGTAGGTTTATTAGGAGGTGAGATTCCTGTATAGAGAAGCGAATCTGGGACACTATGTATATTATTAGTGTCGAATTGACCTTGGATTGAAACATATAGGTAAATTACTTGACAAAGTTTTCCCTAACTTGCTACAGAATACGCATCACAACTAGGGCGAAAGTTTCGTCAAACTGGATCAGCAACCAACAAGAAACCAGAACAAACTTCTGTTGAGAAATGAATATGTTGGAGTTGCACTTTGACGACAACTTCATGCAGGCCCGAATTCAAGCACAAGAAAATTTGCTATGCTAGTGTTACCAACATCATCGGTTAAACCTTGAATCTTGAAACATTGTAGGTAAATTTCATCCCTACAAAATAAATTTGTTATACCATCTGAATGCAGATCATTGGCGAAGGGAGTTTTTTCAAGTTACGAATAATTCACGAATAGATTCTGAGAGAAATTTTCTTTTTCAACATAATCATGCTGTGGCACTGAAACTGCCTGAAAACTGAATGTTTGTGTCGGTATTTTTGGAGACCATCTCCGATTTCACCTACGAGGAGAAACTGGTTTGGAATTACTAAATAGATTAGTTTGTAACTAGTAGACATAATCGAAAATGAGGATCGTCATAAGGAAGATCACTTGATGTATCAATAAAACGGGACACTTTCACATTGCCTATTGAGGCTTTTTTTGATTAGGACGTTTCCTGGAGACTGTATCTGTATATATATATTGGGCAGCTAGATTCAACCGCACTCGATTCTTCCGACCCTGTATTAGGGGCATTAGGGCCAATATGCCATGGAACTCAAAATCTCTTGAAGGTTTGCAACATAGAATTGGTGAAGAAATGTTTTGCTACAAAAGGTCTGTTCGCTGTTTATGCATGAAATTTATATTGTACACTACATTTTCTTACACCCACTGGTCGTTGTCGATGAGTGTAGTGAAGTGGAGTGTAATAAGTTCAACATCTGTTCGGTGCTTATATTCTGCTTTCTACTAATCCTAGGATTTTGATTCGGAGGTTATGCTCATAATTATTTTGTGTGAATCTCTTTTGAATGCATCAAAAATGCATAGTGATGATGAAATCATCATTGCGAGGATCAATCAATGGCATTGATGTCAATTCTTTTGATGCTTTCGTAAATGGTGACAAATATAACCATTACGTACTTTGTTGAAGAAGTTTTTTTTTTCAAAATATACATCTAACCCCATTTTTTCCAATATCCATTTGCACTACACTTATCACACCTTCTCTAAATCGAGTGTAACACCTGGTTTCTTTGTGCTACAACATTTTAACAACGAACTTAAGGTCTGTTCGCTGTTTATGCATGAAATTTATATTGTACACTACATTTTCTTACACCCACTGGTCGTTGTAGATGAGTGAAGTGGAGTGTAATTAGTTCAACATCTGTTCGGTGCTTTTATTCTGCTTTCTGCTAATCCTAGGATTTTGATTTGGAGGTTATGCTTATAATTATTTTGTATTTATTTATGGCTTGTGAATCTCGTTTGAATGCATCAAAAATGCACAGTGATGATGAAATCATCATTGCGAATTCGGACGATGAATTGTTGACAAGTTCCTCTGACGAGGATCAATCAATGGCATTGATGTAAATTCTTTTGATGCTTTCGTAAATGGGGACAACAGATTCCCGGGTAACAAATATAACCATTACGTACTTTGTCGAAGAAGTTGTTTTTTTTTTCCAAAATATATCATTATATACATCTAACCCCATATTTTCCAATATCCCTTTGCACTACACTTATCACACCTCCTCTAAATCGATTGTAACAACTGGTTTTTTCGTGCTACAACATTTTAATAACGAACATAGTGTAAGTGTACACGCGAAATCACCGAACGGTATCAGTGTTACACAATCTACTATTCTGTACAATAGTGTAGTTAATGGAGACACAGCGAACAGACCTATGGTGTAAGTGTACACGGGAAATCACCGAACGGCATCAGTGTTACACAATCTACTATTCTGTACAATAGTGTAGTTAATGGAGACACAGCGAACAGACCTAAAATGTGCAGCACTTGTATTATTGAATGGAAACCGGCGTAGGACAGTTTGAACATTCAATTCAATGGCAATGAAAATTACTTTTCAACAGCTGCATTGTCAAATCTTGTTGAAGAGTGATATTTCAACATCTCGATTAGACAATACCTATTTCGATTTTTTCAGGGGAGAAATACTTTTCAAATGTTGTGATATGATGCTAGTGGAATTGGACAAAAGTGTAATTTATAAAATAGCTAGTTAGGAATTAAACTGGATGATAATTTCATCAAAAAATATTGCCAACACTTATACGTACGAATAGCTATAATTCCGAGTATAATTCACTATACTATTCACCTTCTACCATTAAGAAGAGGAAAACACAAACATGCTACTTTGATATTGCGAGGGTTTGTCAAGACTGAGGTTTCTTCTTATGCTAGGGGAAGAAAAACTACGAGTTCGCAGGTAGAAGATTTAAAAATTAGTCCGTGGATTATGGTGATGAATCCAAGGATTAAAAAAATCAACTTTATCTCCTAGGCACTAAAAGTGTTGCTTAGCAACACACCTATTAATCATTTTGTTCTGTCAGTATGAGGAAAGTCAACTTCTGGAGCTAATTTCAGAGCAAAAATGGATGACTTTTAAGTTGGTTGTAAAAAAATCATCAATCATGACAAGGTTTAGGGTTACAAGAGTTTGAGAAGTGAAAATCTCTCTCCACTTAGTTACAGTAAGTACTAATGTTGAATATATATTTGTAATATATTATGATATATAGGTATTTTATTACTTTGAGCAGGTTTTCATTGCAATCACGATTTGTTGCTGCATTGAATATGGAATATGATTTTTGTTCATTTTTCCCTCAATCTTTTATATTACTTTATATCATTCAGACGGCCCTAGGGCTGGATTTTGATGAATGAAAAGGAGGTGAAAGGTGACGACCTGCACCAAACAGAGAGAAAAAGGGTAAGGCCAGAGACCAGTATCAGTCGCTGACCAGTGGTCAACTGACCTTTGCACCCGCCACGAGACGTATTCGGACCCTTATAAGGGGATTACTTACTCGAATTCGAAGTATAATGCCATACGTGTTATTAGATGACTATGAGAATGCCGTTTTTTATGTTTGAAGGGGTTGTTAATTGAGATATGACACGGCAATTGACAAATTATTAGGTATCTCCCTTCTCAAACAGGTTGTTCGAAGCTCTGAGTTCTATTCGGCGTTGATTTAAAAATTAAACAAACTTACAGCTGGCTTTTTCACAAAAACACAAATTAAAAACTCTGGAGCACTGGTAATTAAATTCTGAATATGAAGCCATCAGCAAGATAAGATCATCATCACAGAACCAAAAGCTGTTGCTGATTGTGGGAGAAAATTTTACAAACAAAATGAGAAAGAAATTTAAAATTATATGGGTGAAAATATATGAATAATTGATGTTTTCTACTTGGTTTTCTCACACCAACAGATGATTCAAGGTTGAGAAGACGATTATTAATTTATGAAATAAAAAGGCTCTCAGACCTTATGAAATTAAAGCACAAACCCCTATAAAGACTCTGATACAAAATTAATTATGAACTTCAGATATTTGATTTATTCGAATTGGTTACATTTCTTTCAACGCCAAAAAATCACTATAACACCAATTTCAAAAGTGGTGATTTTGAAAATGTTTCAAATTATAGGCTCGATCACGCCTCTGATGTAGGAAAACGTTAGAAGATATTTTCATTTATGATTACGATGCTGCCAAGATGTTCAAGTTGCAAATTCATGTACCTACTTGACAGCTTGTCAATAATGTTTTTACTGGGGTATCAAAAGCCACTATTTTTTATGAAAAAATGTTGCAACTGTCATTCGAAAAGGATTGAATTTGGAAATGACTTTTGTACCCTAGAGGGCATAATTTCGGAATCCAAAACCGAGGTGAACCCAGAAGTTTCAATTAATATTAAAGTTCAGTCTTCACACCTCTTCGTGGTCACTTGAGAGACCTGCAGAACGTCCCTTTCCAAAGACTCGTTCATCCAACGAACATCGAGACTTTGAAACTTATTGCCTAGGGAGGTGTTCCCCGAGGCATACGATCTCCAGAAATTTAAGAAGAACACCAACTCCTACCTTCTTTCCCTTGTTTCTCACGATGTTCTCTGAACATTATAGGATATCCCTTTTCGTGAGAACCAGAACATAACAAAAAATAGGTGAAATACAGTACTTATCGAAGTTTGGACAAAAGCGAAAGAGGAAATTGGCTAACATCTTCAAAACTAAATATGGAGCTAAATATCGATTCTCCATGAAAATTGTATAATAATATAATCTACTGAATGTTATTTCTGTTCTTAAAATAATGTCTGTAACCATACTTATATGAAATAATGAAGAAGGAAGAATAATATCTTTCGCTTCCTGACATTTCTGTTCATTGCATTTCGAATCTGCTCTGGGACTATTTCACCGAATTCCAATTTTTTGTAATTCTATTTTTCCATATGATTAGTAAATTCACAGAGTGGGCATGTACAATTTTCAGTAGGTACATGCCTTTCTGATATTCTAACGAATAACACAGTGTTAACTAATCTCCGCTTTTCTACATAGAAAATTCTTTGGTAAACGAACTACACAGATATCTGGATATATAGGATTATATCAGGTAACTTTATTGAATGAGATTTCACTAGAATATTAAAAATGCGTAAGAAAGACAATTTTGCCTGTGGGTGGACGCCTCTTCAGATTCTTCAAATATTATCTACACAAGAGATTCGACTGGGTGAATCTTATAAGTAGTCCCTATAAAGCTGTTGAAAACGTTCCCATCTCTATATCTTTGAGAAATGATAACGCAGAAAACTATGTAACACAAACATTTCCCATTCCATTCTAATCGCTACACCCAATTTTTTTGCTCCCGCTCTATCGTCGTCATACAAAAAGGGAAATAAATAAAATGCGAAACATGACACGCAATAAAAACAATTTTACGATGGTGTATTTCTTGACCAACAAAGCATTAATCAAAAGAGGTCATATTGAGCCGTGACGTGCCTTCCTTCGTGAAGAGTGAGTTGTGCCCTGTGTGTGTTCTCGTGCCCTTATGACGTAATCTTGGAGTTGGAAGTGGGAAGGGTAGCAGAGGCGAACGATCTTTCAAGACAAATACAAACAGGGCCATCATTTTTTATATAGTAGATACCTATATCAAGTCAGCGATCAACTTATCTGACAAATGTTAACCACATAATATTTAATTATGCAGTGTCACAGAATAAGTCGATTTGTAAAAAAAAAAATTAAAAAATAACGAAGTTTATATCAAATCATAAACTTCTTTTTACAAAAAGCTGTTCAACATGGGTTTATCCCACAAAATCTTTTTATCACATATTCCAAAATTATTAATCCAATCTAGTTCACTAATTCAAAATATATCTGTATAAGATTCATGGCCAAATACCGATGTATTTTTTCATCTATACATATTACAAACAGGTCATGCAAACATAAATGAAATATTTTTTATACATGTATCAAGACCCGAATTTAGACTTAGACTATGGGACAACATTTGATTATTGTAGTTTTTTTTCAATGTACCTTTTCAACTTTTCTCTGACATATTTGATTTTTTTATAGTTCATCCAATATTTCTCCCTACAGGATGAATCATAGTGAGATATAATGAATTGTACACCAAGCAATGGTACGATCTTGACATCTAATTATGACTATTGGCCAAACATGACCTCAGGAGTCAAGAAGATAAAGATATTGCGGTACCCCCTGATATCGATAACATTTTTATAATTTCTATTTTTCGCTCCATATTTTAATGGATATGGTATGTTCTAACTATTATCATCTCACATATATAATTTTATCCACTACGTATCCTTCGACCAATTCTGATGCATAACATTTTTCGTTAACTGATATATAATGATGTGGAACAACAAAAGTACGTTCCATTAGTTCCATCCACTACGATTTTCACTGCTGGAAAAAGTATTGGCAATATTATTAGAAACAAAATTTCGATATAAATTCCTGTATATCGAAAAAAGTTGAATCAATTGAGAAATTATTGAATATTTCGGTGAAGATTCCAAATGAATTGAAGAAAAGTTGAAGACATTGACACATTCAAAAAAAATTAAAACCTATATTGAATTTCTCTCCAATATACCTATTCAATGATTTTTCAATACATTTGGAAAATGATTTTATAATTTTTGTTTCTGTAAAAAATTATTCAAGCGATGTACTTACTTAATAATAATAATAATAATGTTTATTCAGAAAAAAAGGGTATCACATTAAATATTAAATACATAATACATAAAAAATTGTAGAATCAAATTGACACATAATTAAAAACATTGGTGAATAAACTTGAGAAAAACCTACTAAAACCAAAGTTGTGCGTCCATCGCCCTGTGTCGGTGGAATTGTTTTAAATTTGCTTATTACGAGGATTTAAAAAAACTAAATGTACAATATAAAAAAAGATATTAGTAGACAAGTGAGTGTTAGTGTTAGTTGGATTTGAATGTTTTATAATGAATTTGGATTTGAAATATTGATATTCTTACAATGAAGGAATGTTTTTTTTTCTATTTTCAAATTACTATGAGTTTATGAGCAGCTGATCTTCCTATATAGATAATATGATGCTTGAGCCTTCTTTTGAGTATATTTATTGAGTTCGAACGAGTGATAAGTTTTTTAATTTCCATGTTAAGAGAATTATATATTCGCGGGGTTAGATGAGTATAGCATCGCTGTCCTATCGATTTTTTTGATAGATTGGTTCTCACATTCTGATTTGTTTTTTGCCTGGTCGAGTAGGAATGATCTAAAAAGTGTAAGGCATTTCTGTTTTTAAATAGATTCATCTTGCTTTTATTGATCCTGAAAATTGAATGTAGCCTTTTCATTTCAAAAATTGAGAACATGTGTTAACTTATTGGGTCATCTTGAGAAGCGTTTGAAGTGGAAATTCTACTATGCGGGACAACCCCATTGACATTGGGTGTTGGTATATATAGGTGTCATATCTGGAGAGCGTGGTGGTCATTTAACTCTATGATATTCAAATTTTTTTGCTAGAGCTATTTATAAAACAAGGCGAATATTATTTGAATTCGTACTTAATTTTATAAATAGCTGGAGACTGTCCAAGTTATATATATGAAAGTAAAAATTTATTTCTGATATATCGTTGAATTCGTCAAGTTGAATTTGAGTCGAATATCACTCGAATTCGTACTTAATTTGATAAATAGCTCTAACAGACCTGTTGATCCACCATTTTCAATACATTCGTTAGATTAATTTGCTTCCATATAAAATTTCAAATTGATTTTCGTCTTAAAAATAACACATAATATATTGCCTTTCCTATGGATACCTGCAAGTATCATTCCGAAACCCTTTTGGAAAGTTTTGTATAGAATCGAGTATGTCGATGGGAAAAACTGTTAGCATTACACCTTTTTCCAGTTAAAATAAGTATCCATATCACACATTTATATTCAAATTAGTATGTAAGCGAACCCAGTCAAATGTAAGCAACAACAATATCACAATTTCTAATGCAGTTACCTTCTTCGAAATCGAACTCAAGACCCCTATGAAGGACCGCGACATGACCTAAATCAAGACGTTGGACATTTCCGATTGGGCCCGAAAGCAGGACATCGCCAGGTATACAAATCAAAATAAAAAATGCCAAAGGATTGTGATGTGTAACAGTATCGCATGTAAATTTCCAGATGTATTGTCACGTTGTCAGCAGAAGAAGTTCGTTACGATTTACGAACGAAAACGTTAGGACATGTTTTTAATGCGTTTCGTGAGTTACGATTTCATTTGCTTTACTACAACCCTTTATGCGATTATTTAGGAGATATTTATCAGGAATTCAGTTGGCACAGTGTGAACGAGTTACACGTGTTTTGTGAATTATGGAACGATTATGAATTTCGAATGATGGAATCAACAGGTGTGAACTAACAGTAGGTACCTATTATTGTACCTACTTACATACGAACATTTTGCTCTTGTATCTGTTTCTGTAATAGAGACTTTTGAAGGACTTTGGTGAATATATTCATGGTATGAACCGGGTTCTCAGCATTATGGTTTGTAAAATAATTCCAATTGCCTACTTCTCTTCCAGCCCTTTTTGGAGTTTCAATAATACACGCGTTTCGGGAATGGGGAATTCCCCTTCGGACGATAATGAAGTAATTATTATTAAATATCTTCAAAACGACGCATTTCAAACTTACCATTTCAACCTTTTTTTCGAAAAACAATTTCAAATGTTAAAAAAAAAGAGACTTCATTTGGGGATTTAAAATTTAAAGCACCTTGTTCCTATTTCACCATTTGGCAACATCGACTGCAGATTTCATAAATAATAAAAGACGGCAAATCCATTACGTTGATTAGGTGAATAAAGATAGCCATATTTTGATCAGTTTAGAATACAGAACTTGTCCTACCAATAAGTTCTGTGGATTAGGTGCCATTCTGCTTATTTCTGTCCCATGTTCCTCAAAAAATATGCTTCTCAGTTTTGGAGGTTATGTTTATGTTTGACTTGTGGATGGACTGGTGTTTTTGTGGGACTGAAATTCATGTTTTGACTGATTATTTTCTTATATTAGCAGTTTGACTACTGAATTATACATTGCCTTCGAGTGTACATACTGAAAGTGTAGCCAAATGTGAGTTGTTGTTCTTCTAGCCTACTAGGCTCTGTTGCCAATTTGTGAACTAGAAACAACGCGATTTCAAATTTAAAACCCCATATTTGAAAAATTAGTTTAGATAGTTTGCGTAACGAATTCGAAAAATTCATGAAATAAACTCATAATCAATAAGTCCATACTTGCATTTGCTGTTGAATATAACCCAGTGTTTTCGAAGACATCACAAGGGGAAATGAGGCCGACAGTAAATGGTTGGTAGCAAATACTGAAGAAGATTGTGTATGTCTAGTAAGATTGTTCAAACAAATTATGTGAACAGTTTTATTTTACTCCAAATCCTTTCTGGCAAAAAAACAGATTCGAAAGGATGGTATTATAATTCTCCTATTGGGATAAATGAAATATCTGAATGGTCCAAATCCTCGGCGAAAAATATTGGACTTGATGTCAAGCGGGTGAAAATTACGAACCATTCGAATCGAGCTGCCGCCGTAACTGAATTGTCCAGGAGTGGTATAGGTGAACAAAAAATTACGGGACATAGCAACCCATCGTCATTAACACCGTACCTTCAGTTAGATGAAGAACATCATAGAGACATCATTGGTTGCATTCGTACTACCATCCAGGAAACAGTTACTATACCACCGCTCAAAATACTAGCATGCAGCAAACATCAACAAAAGACGAGAAAGTTCTGAAAATCAATATTTTTTTAATAATTGTGTTTTTAACAATAGTACCATTCTGTTGAATCAAATAACCTTATTCTTATTTTTTAATTTATTGATTTACATATTCATTAAATTGTCTTACCGAATTACACTCTATAGCTTTTTTTTAATCGAAGTAAACTTGACATTTATATAAATCAAATTTTGTTGCCATTAGGCAATTTAACGAAAAAAACTGCCTCTGAAAAAATTCCGAGTCCGTAGGCAACAGAATTCGTATTGATATATGTCAAGTTTACTTCGACAAAAAAAAGCTCTCGTGTGATTATAAGTGAAAAATGATAACTGAATATTCATATGGAGATATCTCGCTTTTGTTTAACAGTATTATATGTGACACACTCATTGGTGACTTCATGAAAACGAATCGATAGGTGGCTGTCAATGATTGAAGTATGACTACTTTCTTTTCTTTTTGAAGTTGTATATGACGAAACCTCAGTATCATTATACACTTCGATGATGGAGACATTTCCTCAGCATCCGTCATTCACAGGTTTGTACGACTATTCTCGGTCATGATTGCTAAGTTAGGTAGTGCTTGGGATCAAGATAAAACCACGTAAGTGTTCCAGCGGGATCCGGAGCTCTTATTCGTTAGGCAAATGTCCATTAAAGCTAGTTCTGTGGCTGCAGCACGAAAATTCAATTTCGATGTTGTCCGAGTAGGTTAAGTTTTGTGCATGCAAATGCGACCGCCCTCCGCCATAAATCAATTATATGAGAGAGGACACAACAACTCTTGTTAACGAACTTCTATTATTTGTAGATTCGCTGGATAACTTCTCTTTGCTACTCGTTTTTTTTTCACACTTGTGTGGACGACGGTTTGTCTCCTAATAATTATTTGGTTTCCATATTGTCAACGAATTTTGGTTTATAACATAAAGGTTGATTTATGAATAGAATATGTTATCCAATTTTTATTAATGATGTGTCAAAAGGAACTCAACCTCACAACAGCTCTTGACTCTCTACAAATCTCATCCCAAATCAATTCGACCATCTATCAGATTCATTAACGAGATTACTCAAATATTGCAGCACTGAAGATACGTTGTGAGAGTTTCACTCTTACAGATTCTACTATTTGGTAATTCTTCTTGGGTTGACTTTCACGCAAATCAACCAGCGAATTTCTCACATCATAGCCAGAACATAGAAATACTATTATAGGTATGTATGTACACATATAAATACGCTAGAGAATATTTAAAAGTATGCTAATGCAATAAAGCTGATCGTCAGTGAGCATCATTGATGTAATTTGTTTACATTTACCACGGTCTTTGGACCAAATCAGATTGGCTGACAGGACTCAAATTCTTGGGCATACATTTATTGAAAATGGCACATCAAGATTCTCTGGTAGAGGAGGGTCGGATAGATTTCGATAATGCATGAAATTTCTTATTAAAAATTGAATAATCTACTCATTTTTAGCTACATAGCACAGTCCGATGTGTGATAAAACATGAATGATATCCGAGAATAAAAGAAAACGAACTAATACACTTTTTACTCTTTGAAAAATGGTCCTAATCTTAGATATCTGATATTGGGAACAACCCATTCCAAATGTTTTGATACATAATTAGGTTTCAGCCAGGATATGTTCTCAACCGTATTTGAATCTGTTGCAAGTAGTATGGTGACATAAAGGGTGAATCCATCAGTGGTTGCATTTTATGGGACGTATGAGAGGGCTGATAGGTTAAGTTAAGAATTTCCATCCAATATTGAGAGAATAGGATCGATCATGAAAAATGGAAAAGCCATAAATTGGACAAAAATTTTAGAAAGAGAAAACAGTCTATCCAATTAAAAATATCAAACATAGTTTGAAATTGAATGTCCGGTGGACTACGAGCAGAAAACAACTACTTTCCTGACAAATACCTCGCAGAACATTGAATTATACACAGTAAAAAATATATATTTGTTAATGTCTATTTAGTTGAAAATAGCAAGAAATTTGTTAATAACCACAAATATTATATCTATATTAGCATAAAATTCATCCGAGGAACTTGTTAATGATGCAATTTGTTCTTTTCACAACAACGATCAGTTAAAAAATGTCCGTAACAGAAATTGTAGTGAAAAATACTATGTATTTTGTTGATTTCTATGAATTTGAGTGAAATAGACAAAACAAATATTTAATCTTCCAAAAAGTAGTTGTCATTTAATCAACGTTTGACGACGATGTGCAAGTCAGAATGAGGTAGGCTCAGTACTTGATAGTCTTTCGTGTTGTTGAGGTGTCAAGCGTGCAAAGTTTTGTCCCATCAGAAAAGAAGCAACACCTCCATCAAGTTAGAATTCACTGAACTAATTTCTGGTCGATGCTGATATATTCGGTTAATCATATATGTACATTTTTTACTCAATGTATAGAAATCTGTTTGAGTGTTTATTTTTCAAATTATTTTGATTTTCTTCATAAAACTGTAAATATTTGTGAATGCCCTCATTTTTTAAATAAAATTGAATTGAGACATATTCATTGAGTTTCATTCATTTTCCACATGGTACATCTTTTGCTTATAAATTTTCATACCATACCACTGAACTTGTGGAATCGGCAATATGCTATTATTAAATTTATATAATATTATATTGTTAAATTTACAATATTATATTTGAAAGAGCAAAATTATATTTTTGAATTAACAATATCATATTGCTAAAGTAACAAAATAGAATACCAATCCACTACGTTATTTAGTACTAATTAACCAAAATGATTTGTCGAATCACCATCATTGGTTTTACTTTCATCGAAAGAATATTGTTGAAAATACGAAATATATCCGGTGATTTCGCAAAACCGTTTTGTAGTAACTCCAAAAGAACTAGTATGATTTCGCAACTAAGTTTTGTTATTTGTCAACCAAGCTATTGCACAAATTGACAAGATTAGTTCGACTACATGTACTTTTGTTAATTTAACTAAATAAGGTTAGTGGATCGAGCTGAGCAACAAGTTGTAGTTAATTTTAACTACCCAGTTTTTACTGTGTATGTGCTCCTAGTCCATGCAACTATTCACACTGAAGAAAGAAACATTTGCGATCTGCATTCACAGTGTGAATCGTTGCATGGACTGCGAGCAAATATAATTCAATGTTCTGCGTGGTATTTACCAGGAAAGTAGTTGTTTTCTGCTCGTAGTCTACCAGACATTCATTTCAAACTATGTTTGAAATTCTAATTGGATAGACTATTTTCTCTTTCTAGAAGGATCGATCATCTTTTGATTGATTCACATTTTTGATGAGAAATGCTGCATCTATTTCGAATCCATCCTGATGGATGATACACAGAAACTGAATCAGGAGATTCAATTTCAGGTCCATTAGCTCAGGCTTTACATTTTCGCGTGGGAAATAGGGGCATGAAATTTTCTGTGATACAGATGCCTAATTTCGGATATCCGAAATTGAGAACCCTGTAGTATCTGATATTAGGAATACAGGAATTTTCAAATGTTGTGTAAGGTTTCTATGATGACATCCATAATTTGTGCTCATCTAATTGCATGTGGACATATGAAATAGGTAGTAGCGAATATCCCACTTATACATATTTACTATCTACTATACAAAATAAACTATGAATTACATCATACATATATATGTTCTCACATCATACTCATAATTATCAACTTGGTAACAACGAAAACAGCAAGAATTTTGAATAGTTAGGGAGATATTCAGAACACACGTTAATTTCACAAAGGCTTCAAAAATAGACAAAATCATAACAAGTTGCAAAGTAGAACGAGTGTTTTCAAAATTTGAAATACATGAATCGTTATAAAAGATTATGTTGCAATAAAAGCCATTATTCAAAGCAAATCAAGGAAGGCTTCTAGGTATAGAATAAGCATAACATTTAGCTAGCTGATTTTATTTGTATTTCTAGAATTATTCTTCGGTCATAATTCAAGTCTAATTGAAAGCTAATTTAAGGTTAATTTGATGTCAGTTTATGATCCTGTTGAAAAATGTTCTCTCTTCGTTTTTTTTATTTAAATTCTATATAAATCAATCAATTTCACTCGAGCTAGGAAAAACAAGAATGAAAGAGAAAAATAATAAGAAAATCTGAATCTATCGTAGTTTGAGGCTCTGATTTTAGCATTGTTTTAGGAGAAAATACAAACTATCTTCAAAGCATGCGAGTTTTTGTGCTAAATAAATTGAACACAAATCTAAATATGGTTATTTCAGCCCAATGCAACGGCGAAATGTTGACTTTTTTAAATGCCTGAAACATAATCAGAACAGGCAAACATTCGGCAACAGGCTAGAATCAGAGCCTTGAATGAACCTTGAATCAGCTAGATTTTTCATGGAATTTCTATTTTTATGATATGCTTAACGGTTAAGTTAGCAAAACCCGCGATTCTTCTAAAAAAAACGTAGAGAAAAATGGCGTTTCGCTGGAATAATAAAAGTTTCAAATGATCATTGATGGTATTATTAGGTTTTTTATATAGAGATACGCAATAGCTTGAAGTGAGAGTCTCAGAAGAACCTTAAATTATGGTTTCGCCAGCTCAACGTTGACCTAGCAGAATCCACGATTTTTCGTTAAAAAGCGCAAAGAATTCGACAATAGGGTAAACCAAGGTGGATATAGGATGGTGAAACAGCTCTTCAATTGTTTATGTGAAAAACTTGTGGACCGTTAGAGAAGGTAATAATATTTTCACGACTTGAATGAAGATGGCGGTAAGATCGATTTTAAATGAAGATTTCTGTTACTTGTGTATTTCTGTGGTGACAATCTGACAGACGTGAATTAAAACGACATTGAAACACTGTAGCCCCTTTCATTTGTATGCAAAGTGTACACCTCGTGTATTTTGCACCGCTTTTGAGCATTCGTTTCGCGAGGTGTAGAATGAATAACATTAGGTTAACTGCACTGAAAAACAGCTGGTGTAGATTACACGACACCTAAAAGCAGACGAATTACTAACCGAATACAGAAATTCGTAATTTTCGTTTTAAATTTTCAGGAGAAAACCAAAAATCTACGTTTTTAATTAGGACGTTCTTGAGGTACTTTTTCACAAGGAACCCCAATCTTTCATCGTATTTTCCAATGCCTTCTTGATGCTAAATATACAAAATTAAACAATTTTTGCATTTTTGCATTCTCTTGACCGTTACAATTAATATAATTTTAAAATCAACCCACAAATAACTCGATGGTGAGTGAAAATATATCCATTAATCCAGCAGTAGCAAGCAGTACTAAACTCATTCAACGTTACCATAATAAAAATGTTCAAAAATAAGACTGGAGTTCAAGGCAACGATTGTCACAATTCGCGAAGCCGTTGATTACTCCTTCACCTCTGAGAAGAGTCTAGAGGACTTTGGTTCATTCCAAATTGAAGAGAACGTCACCGTTCGAACATGCCAGTGGCGTAGGGTCAACGAGATGCTGGGAACGCACATTCGCATTATTCAAGAGCGATGGCGCCACTGACACGCTATCACCTGTCAGTCTCTCGATAATAAAGCGCTGTCACCTGTCAGTCTCTCGATAATGAGAGTATTCCTTCCAACTTGGTTGCGAAGCAACCCTCGTAAGTCTAGGTAATGTATGTGGTAGGAAGACGAGGACTTTAGCTTCTTCAGTGTCATCCGAAACACTTCACGGCTGGTTACCATGGAGAGTCCGAAGGATTGATATCTAGGTACCAAAATTTTGTCCGGACCCTCTAGGCTATATGCCAGCGCCACAACGAATTCGGCCACCAACCCAACCCAATTGTCCTCACAAAGCAAATCTGGTTATTATAACTGTTAACTTATTTTGATATCCAATTTATATTTACATTTGAAGAAAATTGCATAAAGAAAACATTTTGCAATGGTTTTCAAATATATTAGCAAACGTTTTGGTTTAATAAAGCAAAATGGCATGTTTACTGATATTGATATATATATCTGAAGGAATTTGCTCTAAAGGCTTTCTTTCGAATAGGCCATTTCATAAAATCGTACAGGGATAGCTTTCCTTATGAAACAATGGCTATCAACGTTGATGTTCCACAGGGATTTGTTCTGGCACCAACTATGAAGACCTCGACACATTTATGAGGAAAAATCATATGGAACATGCCCAAAAAGACCATCGTGCCAAACTCGGTCAAATCCCTTGTTTTTCAATGGACGTCTGTCATATATGTGTCACGTATAAATAGGCAATCGAATCTCTCCTTCTCTGATGGAAGTGGAAAAATATCAGTTTTTTGACCACCTTGAAATATCGAATTTATATGTAGATATAGACCATGTGAACACCTATTTTGATCCTATCTTTCACTTGAAAAACATTCCGAAAATCAAAGAGTCAGGGATGAATTAATACTGATAGTTACCCGCTAAATATACCACTCAAGTGGAAGAAGGGGTTTAACCATAGATCTTATTGCTTACGCTAGATCCGGTATCCATGAGGTTACTTGTTTTGTAGATCTAGGGGGGTTGAAAGTACTAGGCCATGCAGACCGCTCTTGACCTAAAATTTACTACAGGATGCCGGATCTAGCGTAAGCAATAAGATCTATGGATTTAACTATAACTGCATGTAAATCGGTGTCCAAATTGCCATTATCTTAGATCTCTCCTAATACCTATCCATTTTTGGAACAAGTTTACATGAAAAGGTACCTTTATTTTTCAATGTTCTAACAGCTACAGAAATATCAGGAAACAATTGTGGACCACCTTTTTCATCACCCTGAAATAATTCATTTATATCTGATAGTTTGATGATCTTGAATCCATTATCGATTTCTATGTACTAAAACTAAACATATTACAATCACAAATACTTGAAATCATCGACGATATCATCATAACCATCATAACCTAGATCGGACAGCAGAAATCATCTACCGAAATCTTTCGAACAACACTAGTTTCAATCTTTATACAAGGATATAAATAGAAGTATATTTTGAAGTGAAATGTGAATTGGACATAAAAACACGCACTAATATGGTGAGGGCATCCAATATTTGATGTATCTATACTAAAATGTTCACTTTCAGATAGCGTGGTTTCTTCATTTCATTATTGAACCTCTATAAGACTCTCATGTTAAAACCATTTAGTATAGATCTCCCGTCAAGAGAGTGATTCTAACCTCAGTAATATCGTCTATATATAGTAAAATCAGTGGAAACGAATATGATGATATCAGGCCACGCACCAAAAATCAGAAATCATTCTTATCTTCGGGAAACTCAGCGCAAATCCCCCGTTCCCCCGAAATGCAACTATCCACCTTATCATACGGCACGCCGATTACGCCCCCTCTCTTCTCATCCCCCATCCCCCCCACCCCTCGGAAACAAATGCCCGGCTGGTACGCAGTGCACACACGCCGGCATTAGAGAACATCTAGCACAGCATCGCGGGGAGATGAGGGGGTAGTAATTACGCGCTGGACCACGGCCGTCTTTAATCAATAGCACGAGCCAAGTCGTGTGTGAGTCCCTCCCCCTTCGCGGCATTCCCCCCCCCCCCCACCCCTCCGATCCCCCCTACCCCCTTCCCTCCTTCCCAACGACACTAACTTCATTTGCATGCCCAGAGCGTTCGCCCACCAGAGTGGAATATTGGATAACCTAATGTATGACTCAAGGGCGTGTGGAAGGAGGGGGGTGGGAATTGGGGTAGGGGTAGGGGTGGTCAACGGATTATAATTGAATTGTTGGCAGATTCGTTTTTCGGCCAGGAGGAGCGTGAAATCGTTATCGATGATTATTTTTCGGAGCGTTTAGCAATTAGGATTATCGTTCGTTGTTCTGGATCGTTTTGATGATGCTACCAACGAAATTGGATAATCGAATTCAGAATGAATAGAGCTGTAGAGCACGTCAACGCAATTACTTATGTGCAGGCGTGAGAACAACCAACAGTCCAAGTTATGTTATATTCGAAAGTTGCCAGAAAAAATATAAAGAATGAAATATATGTGCAACAATCTAGACTAAAAATGTTCACATAAAACAATATAAAGGAGTGGAGGGAATGGTGGAATTTCTGCTATGTCCTAGAATAAGCAGTGAATTCGTAATGTCTGGATCACAAACCAGATGAACAGCTCTCTTCTGGATGTAATCTAGGAACATCAGCGAATGTTTGGAAGCTGTGATTCATAGAACATGAGAAGGAAGCTATTGGGTGAGTAGTAGTCCTTGCAAGAAATAGAAAACCGAGTCTCTGTGAGGAAATTTTTGCGCTAGATCTCACATCTCCCATCATGGGGTACCTGTCGTTGATGGCAATAACCGAGCATGTATATTGACGGCTTCATTGAAACATCATCATATTCAACATTATGAGGTGCTTTTCTGATGGGGAAATACTATCTGCATTCAAGTAGATTATCAGATCAAAATTCTGACTTGATCTTCATTTACAGTGACGAATTTCTCTGGTTGATATAGGGGATCTGAAGAAAAAGGCGATATAAAGTTTACTATCATCCGCAAAGCATTGGACGGGCAGGAGGACCTCTAGCGGATTGTTGATGTGTATGTAGTAGGAGAAAAGTTGGTGCCACAATATGCAACACGGGCGTTGATAGCTATTTCATCAGATGAAACGCTATCAATAACTACATGGAGTGACCTATTCGAGAGAAAACTAGATAGTTGTGGCAGCAATATATATAACAAAAGTTTTCTTAAAAGGCACTAGATGACCTTGAAATTTATTGCTTTCTTCATTACCTACTTGGAGATCACATAGTAGTGCAATAATTAGCCTATAGTTACTCGAAAGGGACATCTTGCATCTTCCAAGCTGTCTTCCACTTTTAGGAAGAATATCGAATTCATAACATTTTGAGAAAAGAGAAAAGAGATATTCGAATAAGTAGAATGAGAGAAAAATATGTACAACAAGAGACATGTGTAACCACGATGAGAATGGAATGATCAATTTGAATAATAATCTTGATTTTTCCTCACAAATATGAGATGAATGCGCAAGGTGAGGTTAAGATATTCATCTTTTTGAACAGCATTATACCATGACCTCACAATTTATTTCTGAAGATTCAATATTCGATCACTTTTTCTACAGAGAGAGTAACATAAAAAAATAGAGACATACCATTTGGTAGATCATTAATTGAAATGATATTAATATTTCCCTATATGGTTCCTTGGAAACAAAAATTCTTACTTCGCACCAGAATGTGTAAAAACTCTTAGCTGCCAAGCATCCAAATAGGAGGCAAGATAGCAGCACTCCTAATTCCAGCGTTTGATGAATCTAACATGGCAACATTTACTTCCAATATCAACACTGGTATTCCATAAGAATTTCACTTTAACATCCAGAGAATGCAAAGGTGCAAAGCGGGAACTCTGTAGATGAAGGTTTAGCCGACTATGCATAGAAGAGGCAAAGTACATTCATTTAACTAACTTGCAGCGTAAATAATGAGGTTCTTCATAATCTAAAGACAAAGTTGTATTGCCAGGAACCCTGATGAAATATTCCACTATTTCATCCAGAAAAGCCGAGGGTTCAAAGCGGAGACAAATCGAGTGCATTGAATCGCTGGCTTATAGTCTAGAGGGCCCGGGTTCAAATTCCGCGGCGGATATTGGAAATAATTATTTATTTTCTATAGTATCGTTTAGTGGGATGAGATAGGTGACCAACCGAACATTCTTGGTACCTAGACTCTCAACGATAACCAGCCGAGTAGTGCTTCGGATGACACTTAAAAAGCTGAGGTCTCCGTCTTCCTTACTCAAACAAGTCTCAATGAGACTTCGAGAGTTGCTTTGCAGCTAAGTTGGCGGTTAGAAACACTTTTCAAACTATTCTGCAGCGTAAATAATCAGGTTATTCATCTTTTAACGACAAAGTTGTGCTTCCAGGAACCCTGATGAAATATTCCACTATTTCATCCATAGGAACCAAGGTTGCAAGGCGGAGAAAAGTTGATAATGTTGATGAAGGTTTAGCCGACTATGCATAGAAGAGGCAAGGTACATTTATTTAAATATCGTACACAACCAGGTTCTTCATATTCTAAAGACAAGGTTGTACTGCCAGGAACCCTAATGAAATATTCCACTATTTCATCCAGAGAAGCCAAGGGTGCAAGGTGGAGACAGGTCTATGATATTGATGAAGGTTCAGCCGACTGTGCATAGAAGAGGCAAAGTACATTTATTTAAATATCGTACACAACCAGGTTCTTCATATTCTAAAGACAAGGTTGTACTGCCAGGAACCCTAATGAAATATTCCACTATTTCATCCAGAGAAGCCAAGGGTGCAAGGTGGAGACAGGTCTATGATATTGATGAAGGTTCAGCCGACTGTGCATAGAAGAGGAAAAGTACATTTATTTAACTATCCTGCAGCGTACAGAATCAGGTTCTTTATTTTTTACGACAGAGTTGTGCTGCCAGGAACCCTGATGAAATATTATTTCGATACAATACTCAGTTTCGAGAGCTGACTGATTTTATTGGGAGAAATATGAATATAGAGTGACGGACTCATAATTAAACATGCCTTGATGAAAGTAAGGTACGACTTCTCTTAAGAAATCTTCTTGAGATAAACATTTGTAGAATTTAGGTAAATATATAACTGCGAAATAAAATAATGTCTTGAGACTTTCTGGAAAATCTTCCACACGTCCGTCATTCAGATAGTTCATCCCCGCCACTGTTGACCACCCTAATGTATGACTCGCCCTTAACGCCCCCCCCCTTCTAGTTAGCCAGCATTCCTGCAAATTCTCTCTACTCTGTTCCTGCCGACTTGAGCAGTGAAAAAACGGCATCTTTCCTTCTCTACCGGTCCGCTATTCCTCGCTCTTGCTGTACCATTCTTCCTGCTGACCGAAGGCTATTTGGACAGGCCGTTGCTGAATAGGCGATTAAACAAGAGTAGGGGGAAGGGGGAGGGGGAGGGGTGACGAAAGGGGTCGGAGGGTGAGGGTGCATTGTGATGCTGGAATTCCTTATGAGGATTTGTCGGGCATGGATTAAGGTGGGATCGGTTGATGAGGAATCTCCTATCTAAGCGTTATGTCCTCTGGATTATAATCTTCAGTATAGTTGCGGATTTTCAGGGGACGATATTATTATGCTGGGTACATGAAGTTGATTTGTTGTTTCTTTGATTTTTTGATATGTGAAACATTTCAAAATGGAATTTTTGATCTCCGTTTTTATTTTTTCAAGCAGAAACCAAAATGAACAAGACGTTATTTTCGTTACAAGGAATCTAAATATATCATCGTATTTTTCAAGGCGTTCTTGATGTCAGAGATATAACACTCAACTCTGGTTTTTCCTATATGCGCCATATTGGATTTCTGCATTTATAAAAAGTCTGTTATTTTTTGAATACAATGATGTTGTATCACACGATATGTTTCTTTACGTGGTGATCAAAATTAAGAAAAAATCTTTATTGTAAAGAGTGCTTTGGAATGAACAACTAACCACTACTAAATTCTGGCATTTTAATTGAGGACCTGAAACGTTCACATTTCTGAAAAATGAAAAAGCCATAAATTGGACAAAAATTCTTAGAAAGAGAAAATAGTCTATCCAATTAGAATATCAAACTACTTTCCTGGTAAATACCACGCAGAACATTGAATTATATCTGCTCGTAGTCCATGCAACGATTCACACTGTGAATGTAGATCGCAAATGTTTATTTCTTCCTAAGACGTGACAAATTCACATCGAGACAACCTACAGACCGGTTTCGGGATTATTGCCGCATGGTGTCGCCACTTCCAATTGTCTCTTGGAACGCGGCTCAGTGCGGTCAAATAGACGCGACGAAGTTGCATTGGGACAGGCAACGCTTCGAGTGGAGATCTTACGGTCTCTACTCGGATAACTACCCTGCACTGGTGAGGGCCAATGAGCCTGAAACCGGTCTGTAGGTTTTTAAGCGTGCCTGTCTCGATGTGAATTTGTCACGTCTTAGAATGAAAGAAACATTTGCGATCTGCATTCACAGTGTGAATCGTTGCATGGACTACGAGCAGATATAATTCAATGTTCTGCGTGGTATTTACCAGGAAAGTAGTTGTTTTATGCTCGTAGTCTACCATACATTCATTTCAAACTATGTTTGATATTCTAATTGGATAGACTATTTTCTCTTTCTAAAAAAAAAGTTCACATTTCTGCTAAGCTTACATACTTAAAAACTAAGGTTTTAACTTAGGAAAGAATATTATAGGATAGCTTGAAGTTTTTTCTCAGCAAGTCTGCCAGACATTCAATCTAAAACTATGTTTGATATTTTTAATTGGGTAGACTATTTTTCTTTCTTCGTATATCTTATAATAACGGAGATCCCAATGTTACAGCTCGAAAAACCCTGTATTCGTTGTTGTAATTGAACATGTAGTAAAGTTAACAATCAAAATAAATTAATTCATTGTATGTGCTTTGTAGACCTTCTTTATCGAAATGAATAGCACAATTAAAAATATCAAATTATTACGTAACATTCAGTATATTCTTACTGGTTCCGGAAACGTTCAACAATATTCTAAAAAGTCAAAATGAGAAAGGGTGAGATGGAATTCCCACATTTAGGCCGTTTCAGTTATCTTGAACTGATTTGTGAACATCCTGTATTGGTCGGGTAGGGGGATGACCGGTCCAGAACACGACCAACGATAAGCAGATTCGACTATCTGTCGGACTTCGTAATAGGGCTAGATGCAAATCTGGATTTGCACTTTACGTTGGTCTTGTTGGTCATTTTACTTCTGTCCGGTTCAATACGGAAGAAACACTACTGGAGAGACAGACGCGCATTTTCAGAATAATCTCATTAGTGTAGGTGGGTACTTTAATACAATCTCGGATGTAACATGAAAGTTAGACAAAAAAACTTTCGTTGATTTCAATATGGATTATGGATGAGTAATCAATCCAACATTTTATCTTCACTCAATGTTTTCCTTATCTCATGTCTGTGGAAAATATTTCCCAAGAATCCATGTCTATAAACCGACAGTATCATGCCAGTTAGGTACGACTTCGAAATGCAGTTTGAAGTGGTCATAAACAACTACCAAATGTGCACAGAGAACGGACCACAACTGGAAAAGGGATGCATTAGTGTGATATACTGATGGATCCAAGATGGATGAAAGGGCTGGAGTGGGAGTTACAGGGCCAAATTTCAGGCTCTCAAAATCCCTTGGTAACACCCCAACAATCTTTCAATCAGAAATATATGCTATAGAGATATGTGCCCAGGAGTAACTCGAAAGGGACACTAGAAGGGCAAAAATATATATTCTATCAGATAGCCAAGCAGCACTAAAAGCTCTGAAGTCATACACTTGTGAGTCTAAGCTGACTTGGGACTGTAAACAATCCCTAAGACAACTGGCAGCGAACAAACTGGTCACTTTGATGTGGGTGCCAGGTCATGAGGGAGTTGAAGGCAACGAGGAAGCAGACTGTCTTGCCAAAGAAGGGGTAAATACACAATTTCTCGGCCCACAACCCTTCTGTGGACTTTTCAAAGCCCACCTGAGAGAAGAGTTCCGACGCTGGGAAGCAGATGAAATGAAGTCTCACTGGAATGAAGTGCCAGGACAAAGACAAGCGAAAAGGCTAGTGAGCCTCTCGCCAAGGAAAGCTAAATAGATTCTTGAGGTGGACAAAAAAGACTTGAAACTGGTAACGGGATTCCTCACTGGACACTGCCCTCTGAGGTATGACCTCAAAAATATGGGTAAAACAGAGAGTGATAGTTGTCGCTACTGCGAGAACTTCGCTGAAACTGCAGAACATTTGCTTTGCGAATGCCCAGCACTCTTCTGCAAGAGACTCAAGTTCCTGGAAGAGGCCTTCTTAGAGCCCTCCGAGGTCAGGAATCCCGGGCCTAGAATAGATTAAGGGTTATGCACAAAAGATCTAATAGGTCGAGGTGCTTGAGAGGCTGCACAGCTTTAACGACCCCCCCTACAATCTAAAATCTACAAGTGTGGATTTATGCAGCATCATTTCACATTTTTCATCATTTAACATTTATCAATTGATATTTAACAATCAACATTCAATGAAAATGCTATCATTTAAGCAGATACCATTATAAATTAAGAGAAAATAATAAGCATTCGCACAAGTCCGAGATTCCAGTAATTTGAAATAATCTTTTATTTTTCGTGTCCATTTGTACCTTGGATTTACACAAATAGTAGTGAGACAGTGAGAATAAAATCATGCAAGTATACTCAACTAATTCAGTTTTATTTGTCAGGAAGAGTTCATTATAAATATTTATTGACATGTTTTTCACCTGAAAAGGTATATTTTTGAGGAAACTAATAAAGAATATCTATCTCTATCAAACCACAGTAATAAAATAAATACATCAGACGGCCAATCCTCATTCTTCTGCGGACCAATACGCGGTCATCTGCATACTATTTGCGCACTTGAAGAAAATCTGGTACATTTAATTTAGGAAAGTTAAGAGAAATTAAGCAAAAATGCCCCAATCACCGCGGTGGTTCACTATTTGGACCACCTTCAGTTGAATTTTTCCGTCACATGTGTATTTCAGTTCGGACATGATTCATCTATTGCCACTGGTTCTTCACAACGGCAGGTTGAAAGTTAGGTACATTGCTGACTTGGTGGTAATTTTTTTGGTCACCACTCCACTTCTCAAATATGAATTGAGTTGATAAATTCGAACACTTTTTTTCCTCGGTGCTTATGTTGTGATTGCGTATTGTCTCTACAAGCTATTGAAGCTAAAGCATTTAGAAGAGCAATAATTTTAGCTGGGCTTACGGCTCCAACTTTAGTGTCTTCAAACCAAACAGGCCTCTCTTCCTCCAGGAGAGCTAGCTCCATGGTTTGTCCATTGGAGCTAAGAATATCGAAACGTGTTCCAAAAGAGCTTCGGTTAACAGCATCTATGCATCATCCCGAAAGTACTTCAAAAATGAGGTATGCTCTTTGTAACACAAAGGTAATTATATGTTTTTCTGCAACCGACTCGAAAGTTGTCCATTGTTCTTCTGAAATTAGCTATCGAAGTTGACGTTTCTCTTACTGATACATTAAAATGATTAATATATATGTTGATAAGCAACACTTCTAGTGTCTAGGCGATACAGTTTTTCAAATCCTAGGATTTGAAAATGAGGTACCTCCTAGCATTGTGATGATATGTACACGATAATTATTACAGAAAGAATGACGCCATATTAAGAATTATAGTATTCATTATGTTCAACAAGAGACTGTTTCAATAGCATACCTACATATAATACAATCAATTTGTGATATTGATGGTATTGAATCTACACTTGAAAATTGAATAAACCTGATTTGTCAACAGCTACAAATAATAAATAAGTAGGTAGGTATATTTTGTTGTTTCTTTATATGGCCTCGATCTGCTCCTAGGGCAAAATTGGCCAGCACATTATTCTGGAATTTTTCTAGGGCCACCTTTAAAGTAGCTTTAAATCCATTTAGTAAAGCTAAGTCAAGTATAAAATGATAACATAACGGTACTTCAATAGCATTTAGTATCCAAATGGAAATCAAATCCCCGAATTCTTATTAGGTTATAGTTATAGGTCAGGTTATAGTTATTCTTCTTATTTTTATTCTATTGCCCTTATTTGACAGATCCTTTCAGTCAAGGTTAGAATTGCCTAAGCCGCAATGGTAGTTATTTCATTTACCCTGAGTTCCTGTGTATAATTTATCAGTTTGGCTTATATGCCGAGTATTTTGATGGTCACCGGGATGAGAATTGTTTGAATATGGAAAATATAGGGTTTATAGGGTTGGTAGAATTATGAGGCTTATCAAGATGCCAGAATAATTTCAGGGTTGTTTAAACGGATCCTACAAATTGCATTACGAATCTTTTCAAACAAGAAATCGTATATTCTGAGCTAGAATTTTAGTGACGGTTGTAGAAAAAAGTATGCATCGGCCGGGAATCGAACCCGGGCCGCCCGCGTGGCAGGCGAGCATTCTACCACTGAACCACCGATGCTTATGTATATAACAATATAAAGATCTGAACATGAATTAATAGCATATGGTTTGTTCGACTACATAGTGCAGTGGTCTCCAACCCATAGGGGCACTGGGCCGCGGACCGATATCTCGAATGGCCCAACGAATATGCTGAGAATATGCTAAGCCTCACCAATACCTCGCATACGGGAAATATCACACAAATGTTCTAGTTCTCACGAAAAGGGATATCGTGAAATGTTCAGAGAACATCGTCAGAACCAAGGGAAATAAGGTAGGAGTTGGTTTTCTTCTTGAATTTCTGGAGATCGTATGCCTCGGGGAACACCTCCCTAGGCAATGGATTCCAAAGTCTCCATGTTGGTTGGATGAATTCGGTATTTCTTTCACTTTATGTTTATATTTTTGGTACTTATCACTGTATTTCATTTTGGAGGCATGTTCATATCGGATTGAAAAAATTATTACATCAGAACAATCTAAAATATAAACAAGCAACGCCCCCCGCCCCCTCAGCAGACCACGGTATATCGACCGAAATATCGAAAAATATACGATCGGTCCGCGGCGATAAGAAGGTTGGGGAGCACTGGACTAGTGTAGTGTAGAATACTCGATGGTCCATCTAGATTCTAGTATAACATCTGCTTTGTTTTGTACTGGTTGACTAGAGCTCCATGCCAATATTACGTTTTTCTTCGAATAAAACGTACAGATCCTGACCAATATTCTCAAGACCGAATAACGTATTTCTGCAACTGAGTTGCCATCCTCAGGAGAAGCACCAAGTCAGTTTTGTACAAAAAATAAATTGTCCTAGAATGTGAAAATAGGCGCCCAATGTAATAAAGTAACCAACTTGTCAAAAAAGCGTGCGCGTTCATTTAATGGTTAGGTAAGTAGGTACAAACATCAGAATATCGTTATTTTCGTTATCAGAATAAAACTGTTTAGTTTATATTTTTTTCTACACTTTTGACTTCAGATTCGAGTTCAGGAGGCCCAAACACGTAAGTACAATAACTTCAGCTAAATCGCTTTGTGTCTGAAGAGTACGTCCACAGAGTATTGGTATCAAGATAGTAGGTATGTAATAATAATAATAATAATAATAATGTCTTTATTGGACAGCGAATTTACAAGAAACAGTTCAATTTTCAAATAAATGTCCCAGGCGAGGTTCAGGTACTCCCCCTAGGAGGAGCCCTGCTCTACCACCTAACCTGTGGAATTAAACTAAATAGCAGTATATCATTGGCCTCCCAGAATCCAATCAATAAACCACATATTACTCATTATATAAACATGCCAAAGAAATAAAGAAAATTAACAGTGTAAACGATGACACATCATAATATACAATACAATACTTCATCTTACTAGTGTATAGGGTGAATAACAGAGGCCCTAAAATGGACCCTTGCGGAACACCTCTATTGGTTTTCTTCCAGTTTCACAATTTGTTTGCGATCACTTAGATAGCTGTTCAAAAGCCAGGTAGCTGTATTACTAAAACCAAAATAGTGAAGTATTGCTAAAAGAAGTTGATGGTCTATTCTATCGAACGCTTTACTATAATCAAGTAAAATAAGTGCTGTGAATTCATTTTTATCCCATGCTCTCAGAATATCATCACACACGTTCAGCAGGGCCGAAGCACAACTATGTTGCGGTCTAAATCCAGACTGATATTGAGGTAGCAAGTCGTTTTCGTTTAAGTATGCTCTGATTTGGTTATCCATTATTTTTTCGATTATCTTAGACAATGTAGGTAATATACTGATCGGTCTGAGATCACCAAGCTCAGTAGCGTTTTTGATTTTTGGAATAGGCGAGACCAGGGCTATTTTCCACGATTCTGGAAATGTGGATGTTTCAAAGCAATAGTTAACTATGTGAGTAATGTACGGAAGTGTGACAGATAAAGATATTAAAAGCATTTTTAAGTTAATTCCATCGTAACCCAAAGCATTAGATTTCATATTGAGAACCACCTCATTAACAATATCAGAATCAACTGGTTTGTAATAAAAAGTATCCGAATTAGGATGGACGTTATTATTATAATAGTTCAAAGTTAAGGGATTAGGAGAAATAGCAGAAATAGAGTTGACGAAGAAATCGTTAACTTCATTTGGGTTAAAAGTACCAGATGAAAGCACATTGTTAACTTTGGATTTGAAATTAAGATCGTTCAAAGCTCTCCAGAGTGGTCTTGTGCCCATTCCATGAAGCATCTTGTTTTTGATAAAAATTTTTTTTTCGTTTATTATAGCCATATTACAATAATTTCTGAGTCTTTTATATGATTCCCAATCTTGTGGACTCCTACTGGATCTAAATTTTGACAGAGCGTTTTGTTTCATTTTAAGAATTTGTTTGAGATCATTAGTTAGCCATGGCGCGTATTTTTTTGTAATACGTGATGTTGTAATTGGTGCGTGCTTGTCGTATGTGTTTGTAATAAATCTATCAAAAATTTCTACTTTCTCATTAACATCATCTATATAAAGAATATCGTTGAAGTTACATGATCGCAAGTCAGTGAGAAATGAGTTTGTATCGAAATTTTGAAAATTCCTATAAGTTGTGTATTTAGCTTCCATAGTAGTTCCCCCTATATTGATTTCACCGTGTGCCAAATTGTGATCTGATAAGTCAAATAAATCAAAAACATCTGAAGATAAAATTTCGTAATGGTCCGAACAAATAAATAGATCTAGTAAAGTTGAACCGGTATAAGAGGTTCTGGTTGGTTTATCTATCACTTGCTTTAAATTTAGCATCTCCAGAATAGATATAAATTTCGTTTGATTGGTACTATCGAGTTCAAACATATCCAGGTTAAAGTCCCCGCCACACATGACATTATCATATATGGTAGATATTTCAGTAATGATTTCTTCAAATTCAGTAAAAAATTCAGGGACTGAGACATGTAGACGATATATCACCCCTGCACAGAATTTTTTTTATGGTAGGAAAATGATATCCACAATTGTTCAAAGCTATTACGCCTTTCTATATGTACGATAGTTGAACTGGAATAAATGTTTTTTATGTATATTAATACCCCACCGCCTCTCCCAACTTCCCTATCGGCTCTAAAGATCTTATAACCGTCAAGTGCGATAATATCATTATCTGTATTCGGCGTCAACCAACTTTCCGTCACTAATATCAGATCATAATTGCACTGCCCGATGTATTCCCTGAATGAAGCAATTTTAGGTAAGATTGATCTAATATTGTAAACAGCAAACTTAAATGAAATCATCTGATTGAATTGTAGGAAGAGAAAAGAGAGAGAAAGACATAGAGAGAGAAAGAGATAGAGAGAGAAGGAGAGATAGAGAAGGAGAGAGATAAGTTCATCGTTGTCGTTCCTAACAAAAATATATATAAATCAATATTACACTTATTAAATGAACCTAGGTCTGAGGATGGAATGTAGAAGTTGTGATAGTTAAATAACTTTGCGAAAGTCATCCTCATTTGTTACATGAACAGCCTCATGACCCTCTTGTTTTCTCATGTAAATATTACCATTTTTCACCCATACAAATTTAATGTTGTGTTTAACTTTATAAATTTTTGCTCTGACTAACAAGTTTCTATTGTAACTAGTTAAAAATTCATTAACATAAATAGCATTGTGTTCTTTCAGCAAAGATTTCAATGAGTTATCCAGATTACGAGTCGAAAAGTCATTTTTCACTTTCCTATTATTGAGAAAGGTTACTTTATATTCCATTCTGCTGAAGGAGATGATTAATTTAGAGTGTTTCACTCCTTTTTTATCCCAAAACAACGCATGCGCTACACGGTCGGCGTGTTATTCCTGTTCGTTGTCATTTGTCAGTTGGACGTTGGACATCAATTCAACATTACAGGTCACAGGTCATTCGGTATCAGCATTGTTTGAAAGTTTTTCATGTATATCCGGATATCCGAAGGCAGCACATCACTACAATAATATTCATTTGGCCATATCCCATATCCAAAGACATGTCGGTCTTGTCTCAAAAGCGTTTTACTTTAGGTAAAGATATCCTTTTTATCTGTGTATAGTTATTTATGTACCATAAGTGCGTTATATAGATCCTAACTCCCGGAGGGTAACATTCACCCGAGTGCCTTTGGCCCGAGGGATGAATGCTGCCCGATTGGCGTTAGGATCTAGTAACAGTAGTACCTAACGCTCGTGGTGCATGCAAGATTTTATTTTTCACGAAAAAATTATCTTGAACGACGTTGTTTACTTCATAAATTTCTTCTAATATTATTTACTGCGTTCTGGTCGGCAACTGAGCACAAGTGAGCTATGCAGTTGCCATGGAAACATTGAAGAGGTTGCTGAGGGTTGTTTATTTAATAAAACGACGCTGCATTTCAGCGGGCGTTATGAGCTTCATTCGGGTACGAACGATTACTGTTCTAGGACTGTCAGGAGCATGCGCAGTAGAATTGGTCGCGTTCGGGTTTTGTCGAACCGTTCTAGGACTGACTTGTTACGCGTTCGGGTTTTTTCATAATCGTCCTGGAACAGTCCTAGAACCGTCCGAAATCAGTACCTGCTATCGAGCGTGAACCGTTCTGGGATTATTTTTGACGCATGCTCATTTTCATAGGTGTCATTGTGTCAATTATTTTTGTTTATTCTGTTTGTTGCTGTTTTCAAAATTTTCATTGATTATGGATTTAGTAGATTTGTTTGATACTAGTAGTTCATCGTCCTCAGCAAGCAGTGATGAAGAGTTCCTTGCTGAAGTTGCTAATATTGTACCTAATCTAATAATTCCTGAACTTTTGTTAGACAAACCTAAAAATGAAAGATATGCTGAGGAGACAATTCCATTATATTCAGACAGACAATTCATTGAACATTTCAGGTGAGTGTCGAATTATGTAAGTATGTGTACAAGGTACAACATGTTGAAAATCTAGCTAAAAATGCTGTGATTTTTACCAATAATTTTTCCTTAAATTTTCATGTTAAATGTACATTACAGTATTCTTCCTTCCTTTTCAGGTTTCCAGAGGAATTGTGAATAGACTCAAGGGAGTATATGTTACAGTATTTTTCCTTCATTTTCAGGGTTCCAAGAGAAATTGTAAATAGACTCAAGGGAGTCAGTATTGTTCCTTCCTTTTCAGGGTTCTAAGAGAAATTGTAAATAGACTCAAGGGAGTCAGTATTGTTCCTTCCTTTTCAGGGTTCCAAGAGACATTGTAAAGAGACTCTAGGGAGTAAGTATATTACAGTATTCTTCCTTCCTTTTCAGGGTTTCCAGAGAAATTGTAACTAGACTCAGGAGAGAGTTTGAAGCTTCAGAATATTATTCCAAAAAAGATACAGGCTTCAAACGAATTGGTACACAGTAAAAACTGGGTAGTTAAAATTAACTACAACTTGTTGCTCAGCTCGATCCACTAACCTTATTTAGTTAAATTAACAAAAGTACATGTAGTCGAATGAATCTTGTCAATTTGTGCAATAGCTTAGTTGACAAATAACAAAACTTAGTTGCGAAATCATACTAGTTTTTTTAGAGTCACTACAAAACGGTTTTGCGAAATCACCGGATATATTTCGTATTTTCAACAATATTCTTTCGATGAAAGTAAAACCAATGATGGTGATTCGACAAATCATTTTGGTTAATTAGTACTAAATATTGTAGTGGGATTGGTATTCTATTTTGTTACTTTAGCAATATGATATTGTTAATTCAAAAATATAATTTTGCTCTTTCAAATATAATATTGTGAATTTAACAATATAATATTATATAAACTTAATAATAGCATATTGTCGATTTCACAAGTTCAGTGGTATGGTATGAAAATTTATAAGCAAAAGAAGTACCATGAGGAAAATGAATAAAACTCAATGAATATATATGTCAATTCAATTTTATTTGAAAAATGAGGACATTCACAAATATTTACAGTTTTATGAAGAAAATCAAAATAATTTGAAAAATAAACACTCGAATAAATGTATTAACTCTTGACAGATTTCTATACATTGAGTAAAAAATGTACATATATGATTAACCGAATATTACCAGCGGATTTGGTACCCACGTTGGGCGCCAAAATTGTGTAACCAAATATGGTACAACTTATCTTTATTTCAACCTGTCAGCTGCTCTAGATTCGGTGGGTCGTGGATAAGGAAAAATTGTTGAATTGCTTTTAGGTAGAAATGTAAATTCAAGATACAAGAATGATACAAATATGTCATCAAAAATTGAGCGCCATGTATTTTATTCAGGTTAAAATACAAAAACCTGTGATCTATGCAATCCTTTGAACAGTAAAACTACTAGATACAGTTAACAAAATATATTTTCTACAATATATCTATGGATTGTGAATGAGAACAATTTTGGAATCCTAGCAAAGAAAACTACTAATATTTTTACAAGGAAAAATATCTATAAAAATATCTATGAAATTGATACTAATACAATTTTAATTTCAGCAATAATATTGAAAATCATTACAATGAAAATCCGGTGCAATAATTCATTAACTTTATAAATGTTCTCCAGAAAGAAAAAACAATTGATATCTAAAAGTAGTCAATGACCTGTGGCTGAAACTTTGAGTATCTCTGGATCTCAAATAGAGAAACAACACTTACTCTGGTCTAGAATATGAGGTACCTGGATTTCCCTACACTTGGCAGCTCTAGCAGACTTTGATTTCAAGTATGAGAGTCCAACTACTCAGTTCATCAGACTGCATCCATACTTGGAGTCTCTAGCAGAATTGGAGTTGCTCAGTAGTAGATCAGGAACTAGAAACAGGAACACAGGATACCTCTTTTCTCAGATCAGGAACACAGGATACCTCCTTTCAATTTTAGATTCCAAGGTATTTGCTCAAAGCCCTAAAAGCACATTAGACAACAGTATATGTCCCTTACTAGAGCATCAGTTTGTTTCCTCTAGATCATATGTTGAGCCAGTGTTTGCTTGACCTCAACTCAGAATTATGCACCAATTAAATTTATATAATCAAAAGAAAATCTATTCAAATGCTGAACATTATTAGATATCACAAATTTCTATGAACTTAAAATTTAAGAGGATACTTAGTTGGATGATGGACTTAATTTCTCTTTACTTAGATCTTATATAATTGAATCATACAAAGCTCATGCAAATATGTCAACAAGAAAAAAAATTAATTCCAAGACATTCTCATTATCTTTTGACGAACCCCCTTCCTAGAGACAAAGTTAGTGCAGAACAGCAGTTATGAATGGATATTATGTTGATTTCATTTCTTCAAACATATGAAAAACAATTCCAGAGAAAACAAAAAAAAATGAGAGAAAGATGGATTTCAACAATTAATATATCAGAATCAGACTTTTCAGCCAACAGAAAAGACTGATCAGCTCTGAAAGCAAGTAGACAATTTCTGGAATTTAGCTTGAAAATTCTGGTTCTGATAAAGAGTCCTGTTTCTGGGACCAAAAATTATCTTTTCAGTTGAATCTTATGAATCCTTCCTTTTATCCAATATTCTCAAAATTTGGAAAATAGCACCAGGAATGGAATAATAACGTGGATCCTTGGAAGATTCTGTTCAAACTGAAAGCACAGAGAAATCCGGCAGAAACAAATCTTTCACAATCTCATACTAAAATTTTCCAAAATATATTCAATCTTTGACCTGAAAATACTATAATGCATGCAAAGATTAATATAATAGGAAACAATATCTTCCAATGTTTATCCTCTCAAAGGCAGGATCACATCAAAATTTTCAAGATATAAACTTATTTCTCGAGAGCATCATGGCGTCTCAGATAAAAAAAAAACATATCAACCTCTCATTTGTTATTCTGGAAATTTTTTAGGAAACAAAATCAATTGAATTTAACGTAATCAATCAATATCTCAATTTAGAAATCATAATCTTTCCATAATCAATTTTCTAGAAAATCCATTCATTTACCTTGCTCTCAAGAAAAAAAACTGCAACCACTAGACGTCTTATCTCTAGGAAGCTTGACCGTCGAAAGAGAGCGAGTACCCGTCTTTTTATCCCTTCTTCATAAAAATTTTATCTATCGACCGATCTAACAGATAGCGTGTAAACAGTTGTTGCCATATTTATTTAAATTCCTTTAATTATGCATTACTTAGTAATTGGCATTCTTATAATCAAGTTGGATGAAGTAAATTTGAATTTATTCAGTATAAAATACCTCTTAGATATCCCATCGTCACACTGAAACACTTCATTTGTGCAAAGAAGGCAGGGAATGATCGATTTAGTTGAAAGAAAAGAAAACAAAATAGCAATAACCGAAATAGTGGTCAAGCGACAACAATGTGCAAAGCGAAATACTATTTAATATACTTACCTGTCAACGATCAACTAATCAACCAATCAAAAAGCACTAATTGAATTTGTGAAACCACAATATACGAGGGAGATGAAAGATGTCATTAAAAAGGAACGAAATTTAAATACGTGAGAAATTTCGTTACAAACTATCAGAAATGATATAATTCACGTAGATGTATTCTTTGCCTGTTTATTCCATCTCTCGAACTGGAATCTCCGTCTAGAATGAAACAAAAAGGTGAATGATGAATCAGGAATAACATGAATTTCAAATAATGAAATTGAAATAAGAATTAATAAAATAGGATGAAAAAACTCAAAGGAATACTTACGTTCCAAAGAAGTTATTGAATATTCTTATGTCGTCAACCCTGATCTCCTATTTCGGAAAATTTTATGAATGCCTTCAGGAAATCCTTCGAGAAATCCAGTAGTTCCATGCTGAGCAACTAGAAGGAACTTCTAACTTTCAAGTGATGAACATAGTTGCCCAAATTGAATGATGCTGAAGTTATAAGATGACGAATTTCATCTGGAATCAACTGCATCTTTCCATGAATCTCCAAAATATCTGCAATAATTGAAAAAAATCGGTTATGATTTCAATTATTATTGTTGAAGGTACTGGGTAGTTTGTTTGAACACGATTAGTGAATTTAACATCAAAAATTATAGAACAAGCATAAACCGTAAAGATAGCAGTAAAATACCTCTACCTTTATTGGAAAAGACTATTCAGTATGAGTACCTACTGAATGGTTTGAATAATAATATACTATATAATACCATATTGATATTGAGTATGCTGAAACTGAGTACAGCACTTGATTGAGTTTTTATACTCAAGGGTACATCTCATCTGCTCTAGGTCAATGAATACATTTTTCATCTACTTACTTTCTGTTGCAATTTCTCTGTTGGCGTTTACTACTCTCGTATACTGCTTCATTTTTCACTCGAATTTTGTGGGATATGTTGAATATAAATTAAGTCAACCACATCCATCTTGAATTCTTGAATCAACCATATTGTAACTTGATATATTATAGCTGAAAAAGGTAATGATTATTTACAAATTGGTTTCTTACCAAAACAATATTGCCTTTATCTTTTTGTGGAAGTTGGGCACTCTTATTACATTGTCAAGACTAAACCCTATCGATTCTTCCTGCTTTTTGAAATAATCTAGGACCATATAATTATTCTTACATACATATTATAGTCGATAATAATGCATTAGATGAATCACGAAACGGTTTTGCAAAATCACCAAACATTTTGTATTCGTAACAATGTACTTTCGATTAAAGTTAAACCAATGATGGTTATTCAACAAATCAATTTGGTTAATTACTACTAAATATAATGAAATATCATTTCATTTCGTTACTTCAACAATAAGATATTGTCAATTCAACAAATGGTTTGGTATGGGAACAAATATATTCTTGAATGAATATGTAACCAAAAATAAACAATTAAACCTTACCTTCAATATATATTTAATATGCAGCAATTCTTCATCATCGACCAGAGATTAGTTCAGTGAATTCTAACTTGATGGAGGTGTTGCTTCTTTTCTGATGAGACAAAACTCAGCACGCTCACCTCACACCGCACACCTCAACGACACGAAAGACTACCAAGTACTGAGCTTACCTCGTTCTGACTTGCACATCGTCGTCAAACGTTGATTGAATGACAACTACTTTTTGGAAGATTAAATATTTGTTTTGTCTATTTCACTCAAATTCATAGAAATCAAAAAAAGACATCGTATTTTTCACTACAATTTTAGTTACGGACATTTTTTAACTAATCGTTGTAGTGAAAAGAACAAATTTCATCATTAACAAGTTCCTCGGATTTTATTTTTATTTTTATTTTATGCTAATATAGATATAATGTTTGTGGTTATTAACAAATTTCTTGCTATTTTCAACTAAATAGACATTAACAAATATATTTTTTTTACTGTGTAGTGAGAAATGTATTCTGGCCTTTTTATGGTTTGCCAGCAATAAATCAACTTCATTTAGAGATGTGGCAGATAGGTTCAATTTATCTATGAGCACACTACACAGAATTGTTCAAGATGTGACAACTTTTCTCTCCAATATGTCTAACAACTTCATTGTTTGGCCATCAGCTATGGAATGCAGAGATATTTCAGAGGGATTTGCAGAGATGGGTTTTCCTAATGCCATTGGCTGCATAGATGGCACTCATATAAGAATTGATGCACCTACTGATGATGCAGAATCATATTTGAACAGGAAGAAATATTATTCTATTCAGGTAATGATTCTATTACATACTATCCTCTTTTTCATATAATGAGAAAAAAATCAAATGATATGGGATCACAGCTCTTTTAGTTACAATAGTAGGTACTAATCTGAGCTAAAGAATTCACATATTTTTATATTTTGAACAGGAATGTGAAGTCACAATGTAGTAATAGTTAGTGCTTGCTTAAGAGTTTCAAAGGAATTAACACAGTCTTCATTGAAATTGAAAGGGATATCTTTTTGAAGTAGTCTTGTCAGTGGTTTGGAAGTCTTAGCGAAATTTGGTATGAAACGTCTATAATAACCGGACAAACCAAGGAATGACTTTATGTCTTTCGGATTCTTGGGTTGAGGAAAATTCTGTATACACTCGACTTTGGATGGATTTGGTTTTACGCCATCTTGAGTAATGAGGTGTCCTAGGTATGCGACTTCTTTGCGGAGAAATTCGCATTTGTCGGGTTGTATTTTCAAATTAGCTTTCCGTAATCGTTTGAATACTTCGGTTATACGAGCGATGTGTTCGTGGATCGTAGGGGAATAGACAATGATATCGTCCATGTAGACGAGGCATCGTTCGTTTTGGATTCCCATAAGGATGTTATCCATTACTCGCTGAAAGGTGGAGGGGGCATTTTTCAAACCAAATGGCATAGTGGGAATCTGAAGAACTTTTGGAGCTTAAGGCCGTTTTAAATCAGGAATACATAAATCAAAAGCACAGTTTTCTGTGATTAAAAACTTGAAAATCATCTTCCTCTCAACACCACACATAGTTATTAATCCCACTTCAAAATCCCATTTGTCAGAAGGCTCATTTTGTTCATATTTTGAGGAAGGACAGTAATGAATAATAACCAGAATCTCATCTTTGTTTCAGGTTCAAGTTGTTTGTGACAGCTCTAAAAAAATAAGAGATATATTCATAGGTTATCCAAAATTTAGCAGAAAAATGTAGGGATTATGTTCTGCTAGGAGACAGTGCCTACCCTTGTCTAAGAAATTTATTAACTCCTTTCAAAGATAATGGAAATTTGACTAATGTACAGAAAAAATATAATAAAAAACTCAGCCATTGCAGAGTGTTCATTGAGCACACCATTGGGCTTCTCAAGCAAAGGTTTCGTCAGCTCTACCATCTGAAGAGCAGAAAAATAGAATTTATTTGCTACTTTGTGAGAGCATGCTGTGTTTTACATAATATGTGCATGGATGATATGATATTCAACTAAATGATTCTGAACCAAAATGAAGAAAATATCAGAAATGAAGCTGATAATGATTATAATGATGAGAGGAATGAAATTGGTGTGAATTATAGAAATTATATAGCTGCCACATTAGACATATGACTAATATTCAATTAATACATACCTATACTTCAATAAAACATTACATCTTAATTTTAATTGTATTGTAATTCTTGTACTAGTATCATAACAGAAAAATGTGAAAACAATAAACGCCAATAAAAAACAACAAAAGAGGAACCCAGGAACAAATTTAAATATGAAGAGAAGCATCAATTAATCATTTGATCTTTATTTTGGCTTGATTTTAAAAATTGAATATACTCCCCTAGTAATTCATTTTTCTTTTGTTTTTCTTGGAGATTTTTTTTTGCAATGTCTAGCTTTTCTTTCTCCCTTTTATCTCTTCGCTCATAAAAAGACTTCATATCGTTTTTGAGCTCTATTAAAATATCATTACGTTTCTGGTAAGTGCAGCCAGGAACACGCTTACGTTTTTGGGATTTTGGAGTAGTATCTATCGTGGGATTTTGTGAATAGGAACTGGAGGGCTCATCAATAAATATGGGATCTTCGTTCTCTGGGATTGAAATGCAGGGAATCATGGTAACACTCGAATGTTCTGGAGATTTTTCTCTTAAAGTACTATCACTGGATAGAAGTATTGACGGTCTAATATTTTTCTTTTTTTCAAAAATGTCATCCATTTCACTTTCAAATTCGAAGTTCTTCATTCTTCCTCTACCCGTTTTACTATTATTGTCGATAACCTTTTTATAAGTCCTCTCCAACACTTTGAATCGATTTTCACATTTATTTGAGGAAATAGTGATCTTATATTGATTTGACATCTCTCTTGCTACTAATTCCCATAATTTTTTCATTGACTTCACCTCAAAGGTGCCTATTTTTTTTAAATAATTTGTAGAGTTCAAGGAGCTTTAAAGTTCTTTCCCTATTAAAAAATTTATCTTCTCCAGTCTGGAGATTTTCTTTTCGGAAACATATGAATTCATCCATACTGAAATCTGAATTGAAAATAATAATTTAGATATTTAATATAGGGAACCATTTCAATATGAACTCACCACCTGACATTTTGATAATTTAAGGTAATGATCTTATGACTTATTTTCCGCAAATTATTTTTCGATATGTCAAATTAGATCATTGAATTATTCGTTTTCAATTGTTTTCATATTTTGCCGCGTTCGGGTTTTCATAATTTTCGAACCGTTCTGAAACAGTCCTAGGATTCGAAACGAGTGCGCACCTTTTCTGCGCAGTTCAAGAACGATTCTTGAACAGTTCTGAAATCGGAACCCGAATGAAACTATTGTAAGTCTCCATACCAACGCCACGACTGCGAACTGCGCGCGACTGCACAGCGATTTGACCAATCACAGGCACGACGTCAAGTTAAAAAGGGCGAAAGTTAACTGAATTTCAACTTTGAACAGCAACTGCGCGACGTTTCAACGCTGTTTATAACATTTGGTAACTTCACACCTAACCTAACAGCAGTAAAATCAAAAATTAGTGGTCATGAAGTCGTGACGACGATGTTGTACTGTTAGTATGGAGAGCATAATGATTCATAATTTCCGGGGCGTTATGGGTTTGTTAATATAGCAACCGTTGCCAAGTTATTATAAAGCAGTAATGGACAAGTGAAAAATAAAGAGTTGAATGATGAATGAGAATTGGTAAATGTCTGCATAAATGCAATCATTGAAATATAAGGAGTACACAGAAAGAAAAAACTAGGTAAATATTATAAAAAACACTACATAGTAAAAAAAATTCTTTCGGTATGAAGATTTTGTTCTTCACTAGAATCAATTTATTTCAAATGTCTAAACAGATAGTTCTTCACAATTATTGATAGAAGATTCCTCTCGAATTCAGTAACATGAAATGAATGTTTTGATATTCATAAAGAATATTTCTTTCAATGTTACAGAATGCGTTTGTTCAAATATAACGAAAGTTCTACGAGTGAAAGAATGATTTTATCAAATTATGTAGCATCAAGAAAGGTATGAAAGAGAATAGTTCAATGAAAATATGGAAAACTGAAGAATATTTCTACCAATGGTAGAATAGTTTCATCATGGAGAAAAAACATTTCTATTCAATTAAAAGAACTGTGTTTCTGTTTCTTTTGCTCATTCATTTGAGTTCCGATTTAAATTTAAAATTAGAGGAAATAGAAGAAAAAAACATAAATATAAGAAAATGCATGATTCAATAAAAAAAACATAAAAATGAATGCTTAAATAGATTTCAGATACTTGAAACCATTACTATTCAACTATAGAGATAGGTTTCTGAATGTCCAATAATAATTAATTTTCTACTTACCGATCATTTATACCATTCACAATACAACACTGAAAAATCAATGAAATATGATGTCACAAGAAATTCACGTAGCAAAATGCTAATAAATAGCCCAATAGACCGTAGAAGGGCGCAAAGCATTCTAATAATAGATTGATATTCTGGGCACCATCATGATTGGTTTATATTGTGCGTTTCTCAACAGGTAAAGAACTCTTTGTTAGGGAAAAAAATATTATTTTAGATGAACGACGAGTTTATAATGTTCTCTTAATAAAACATAATATGTATAACTTTTATTCAGAAATAAACATACTAATTCAAAAATACAAGAAGTGATGAATAAAGAGAATTAGGGATAAGTGCTATTTACTTGTTTTCCAAAAATAGATATCGAATATGAAGATGCAATAATGTGAAACATATCAAATGTGAATAATTAAATATAAAATCGGAAATAGTCACAAATAATACATAAGATTCAATAGACTATACAGAAAGAAGAATGGTATTCAATAAATACGATAAAATACTATAAAAGCGATAATATACAGTAAATAAAATACAATAAATAAGATAAAATAGTAAAATATAATGAATACAACTATTTAGGAGGTAGGGAGTTAATTGATTCTCGATTAGTGGTATCACTTTGTTTTGAGATCTCAATTTGATTTTATCGGTTATTACAATCCCTATATACATATATTGCTGTAAAATTTGTGGATCAGTACTTGAAGTTGTAATAATTTCGGATTTCATTTAAAAAAGAGAAAAAAAAAAGTATATTTATAATAGTAAGAAATATTTTCTTTAGTATTCAATCAATATTTTATGGACCAACCGGAAGAAATGTTTCATAAATGTTAAGAAAAAATCTGTAGTTGATAGAGAAGTATCATCAAGTACATCAAATGGAAGAGTACAGAACAAACTCTAGTGTTGATATTCTTATATAGGTATGATATAAAAATTATATTTAATCTGAAAGATCTACTTAAAGAAATTCATTTTGACATTAACAGAAATTTCGTACTATTCTCTATTTTTCTTGACATTATTTCTGTTCATAATAGAGAATTGTCATCATATAAAAAATTGTTTTTGTTAAATCACCTACGAAACCATTTCTGTTACTACTATCAAATGATTTCTCTCTGTGTATATATATTTCATATAGAGAAGACCCTGTACACGAAGACGGCCATAGAGAGCTCGCCCCGGAAGACAAAGACCGAGTCCGGAACGGGGAGAAGAATCCCCGCTAGAATTTGCATCGCCCTATCGGCCTGATAAATGGCCGTGGCCGGGCCTTATCAGCGCTGTCCACCCAACACAGCGGCCACTCTACCAAGTGCTAAAGTTTAATTTACGGCAACCGCCCTGCATTGTCACGTCTTACAGTCTTACAGATGACTGGGGCCGGGGGGCAGTTGGTCCGTGCCGCCCCCCCCCCCTTGGACCCCGCCGCCCCCCATTGCTGTAGATGTGTCTCCCCGGTCGACGGTGAATTTGCCTCTGTGGATTACTTTCTGGACGCTTCCGCGTTTCGACTGTGGGCGCAGGGCGCAAACATGGGCGGCCGAGGGAATGGGGCAGAGGGGGCGCTTGGATTGAACGGGTGTAATTCGAACAACCAAGATTTGTGTTTCAAGAAAATTATGTTTTTCCAAAATCGTAGCAAAAGGCTTTCGACTGTCAAGTCATCATCAGTGTTCAGACACCAGAAATTTTCGTTACCTTGGCCTGAACTTTCAGTATTTTCAATGCAAGATTTGATACGAGCTCTTCTGGCATAGCAAAATTCATGGACAATTGCTTAGAAGTTGTTTGGTCATTATTATAAGGGTAAAACCTTGGGTAAAACGCATCAAATAATTTTTAGTGCTCTACCGATCAGCCAGTATATGAATATTGGGGTAGAACACTTGATAGCTCAGTGGAGGAAGGGAGGTTCGTATTTCACTATGGTGATAAATAATATGCACCCTGTTGGAATGGGGTAAAGACGCGTCTATATTCACTATATAAGTCAGGTAACTACCTACACACAATTCAGACGTTGGGACTAAAACTCCTAGCCCAGTACGTATTTGGGGTTTGCACAAATTTACGTGTGACCTACTTATCACGAGATATATATGCTCAAAAAAACGTTAATATGATGGTTGACCAATATTACATGCATAAGCTCATTAGCATGACTCCAAAATTGGTGGAAGCACAAAAGGGGCGCAAATGAGGAATTAAAAGGGTACTCATCCGGTTCCTCCTATTGTTTCACAGACTGCAGGCGTTGAGAGGTTGTTCTCAAACCTCAGGGTGCCAGCTGATGGTCATTTGAACAACTAGGTAAACTGCAGACGATACTTCTCGGGCCTAGTCGATAGAAAATGGATGGTGAGCTTTTGATCGAGTTTATAGAAAACTCCTTATTCATACCTTTGCTGAAGGGTGGCATACGAGTGAGATTTCGGCTTTCAATCCCTCTGAACCTGAGGAAGCTGCTACCAGACAGAACTGATATGCACTAAATATCGAACACAGTAATTTAATCCCCACACTCGGGTAATATTCCAGAAAACTATATCATACGTAAGTATTTCTCGAAAGTAAACACCACTGTGCTCTCACCTGAAATCTTTTACTACTGATTTGGGTATTCTAAATTTTAACTGAACTGAGATGATTCGCGACATACTCTCACCAATGTATTCGTACTTGTCATCCTTTTCTATCACCTTCAATATTACTCCCAATTACTCCTAATTAGGAAACCACAAAATTAGACCGTAACAGATTATTGACAAACTTTTCAGAAAACTGTTTATTTATTGTCAAACTTTTCCAACAGTAGTCGAGTTCGGCAATCCCATCCGAGATGCGAGGGATTCTCTTATCACGTGACCACGGATTGGTCAGATTTATCGGAATAAACGAACGATTCAGAGATCGATGTCAGATAAAAGTGTCAATCTGTTCTGTTTCGAAATTATTGGTTGTTAATTCAAAAATAATGAGTATTCCTGCTGCTGTATTGATGGCACTAATTGAATGAGGCTATCAATTACTGTTTGAATATGATGAAGAGGAAGATTTCAGTATTTTGAAAAAAATGGGCAATTTTGCTGAAGAAACGGTACCCCGGTTTGCGAGTTACCAATACAGGCATCATTTTAGAATGTCCGCATCTACCTTTGATAATTTGCTGAACAAATTACGTGTGGTATCAGAAGAATAAGTGGTAGCTGCTGAACATCCAGAAATAATGCTGGAAAAGCAGCAAGTCATGATTGCGATTTGTTTGTCTAATATGGATAGTTTTCAGTAATGAACCCCTCTGTACTTTTGGAATTAGTAATATATCAGTTGTTTGTTCTTTTTAGCTCAGTCGCTTATTTAGGTTTAGGACCTTCATTTTTTCAATAATATAATAAGTACAATGAACTATAAAGATAAAAACAATGCTCTAATTTGACTTAACCTAACGTCATAAATTCAGATTTATCGCTTTGCTCAGTCAAAATTCTCTGAGCACAGAGATCGTCGACGGATCGTTCAGATATTAATTGCTGAACGGTTGAGATTTACTTCCCCTACATCTAGATGTCATAAACGAATGATTCAGATTGATCGGAGCAGTCTGACATGAATACGTTACTGATGCACAGCTAACTCATTCATCAAATACAAAGTGTTATACAGAAATAATATTGAAATATAACATTCTTCCCCTTCAGTAATGAACCTTGATTTCATTACTCAAATTTTCTCTTCAGTGACGTCTAGAATACAAATTTTAGCAACAGATCTTCTGTATGTTCCATGCTGTATTTTAACATCGACAGCTCGTACATTGCCATCATGCCCAGGATACACAGACTATTTGGCCAGCTATTTCATGATGAATCGTTGTATGCAACAACTACCACATCACCTACTTTGGCATTCCGTGTTTCCTCAAACCACTTTGTTCTTATTGTCAGCGTTGGCAGATATTCCCTTAACCATCGTTTCCAAAATTGTATGGCTAAGAATTCAGCTGTTCTCCATTGATTTGTCGAAATCATATCGATCTTAGTAAATATTCCACAGATTGAAGAACCACTTTAAGAGCCAAGGAAATGGTTAGGGGTTAAAGCCTCTTTGTCACTAGAGTCTAAAGAAACATGAGTCAATAATGGTCGACTGTTGACTATGTGCTATGCCTGGATCAACGCTGTGAATAAAGGTTCTTCTTTGGGTGCTTGTTCTTTCAGAATGGCTTTCAAGGCTATTTTCACTGATTTAGTCGTTCCCAACTGCCTCCCATATGAGTACCAACTGGTGGGATGTGTGTCCACTTTATGCCTTTCGAAGTCAATTCCGTTACGATTTGGTCCTCACAGAGTTCTCTCATGGCATTTTTCATTTCTTTATCGGCTCCTACCAGGTTAGTACCATTGTCTGCATAGATTTATGCTGAACAACCTCTTCTTGAAACGAATCGTCGAATCGCCATGATGGCACTATATGTGGATAAGGAACTAGCCAATTCTAAATGAACTGTCCTAATTATTGAGCATGTAAACAGAACAGATCTTTTTTCACGACGTTGACCAACAGTTACAGTAAGTGGACCAAAATCATCCAGTGCAAGTAAATGGTCTAGCAAATGTTTCCATTTTACACAGTAGTAGGGGGCTATTTCCGGAACAATAGGTTTTGCTCTAATGTTCTTGCATTTTTGACAGGAATTCCAACAACTTCTCACAGCTCTTCTAAGATGTATAATCCATTACTTTTGCCGCAGTTCATTTGCAGTCTTGACCATTGTCGATCTAAATGAACATCTAGTAGACAGAACTATTATAGATAACCGTGAACTATTTTGAAGTTTCAATGTCAAACTGGGCATAACCTAACGTTTTTATTCACATTTTGAATAACGCGCTGCTTTTAGCAAAGTGAATCTCCTGTTTCAAGCACAGAATTGTGTGATGTCATTAGAAAACAGAAAAAACATCGTGAGAAACTCAAATGCGAGGCAAGTGAATGTATTGGCTTATCGAATGTACAAGTTAATATAATTTTAATCACTTACGTTGAGTTGTATAAGTGCTCCACGCATAATTCATAGCCACTGAAGAAAGCACACAAAAATTGGTCCTTATTTGAACATAAACACCACACACACTTACATTCACTTGTTTTCAACATATTTCAGCAGAATAAACTAGTATATTTGAATATAATTCAAAAAAAAATTACCAAACCCATTCCTATCACCCATGCAGTAGATCTTATCAGTTTATACCAGGAAGAAAATATGTCATATATTGATATGTCAGGTAGAATTTCTAATAGATTTTAATGATATTCAATACACACTGCAAGAATATAATCTTTTTCATTTCCAAAATTTCTTCATCAGATTCATCCTCTACCAACTGGTTTATCGGCCAATCATTTTCATTCTTTTTCAAAAATTAATTAGATTTGATGTGTAATTATATTTCATTAGATTTTGACATATTCAAGATATAAAACCTGTCTACCTCAAAATGTGAACATTTTATTATTTCTCCTATCCATTTCGCCACTTCCTGTTTATTTGGTATTTTAACTCATCATCCCAGTCTATACCTGATCTTCAAATCTCTTGCATCAAAATTCTGGCTTGCACAGTGAAATTTGCTAAAAAACCCATTGGATCAAAAACACTCATTACGGTTTTTAATACTTCTCTCATTGTGCTCCGTCTTTTTCCTTTCAAAACATCATTCATATGATCAAATTTGACATTGAAAATAAATCTTTTCGGCAACCGTCCGGAAAGTACGTACTTTCCAGACGATTTTTTTTTGAGAAAGTGGCATTTTTCCGGCCTAGTCCGGGAAGTACGTACTTCCCGGACTAGGCCGGGAAGAATCACATCGTTGTTGTCATTGTTAATATGAAAATCTTGGTAGTATGGTTTTGATAAATGCAGTTGATCATTACCATAGCAGCAAAATAACGACTGACAGCTATCTGATATAAAATTAGCCAACATTCAAAAATTATCAGATGAAAACAATCAATGTGAAACGGAAACTTTACCTTCTTGTTCTGACTTCAACAAAAGGCACTTAAATATACCAAGCATTTCAAACAAATTGAATCCATTCAATATTAACAATTGTTCTAATTTTAATATAAATATTAATATAAATAAGAATTGAAATGTTCGAAATTTTGTTCTAATAAAGAAATGTGTTTCTTTGATTTGTTATTCTACACGGTTGCCGAAAAAATTGTGTACGCAACACGCCCGAAAACAGTTTTTTTGGACTCGCAGACTTTTGTCCACTCATCCAAAAAAACAGTATTTTCCGGACTTGTTACGTAAATTACTATATCAGTATTAGGATTCCAAAACATTTCAAGAACGCGTTCGATTGGCAAACCGGTTTCTAGGTACATATCTTTCATTTTACCAGCACGAAGATCTGGAGGAATATGTGACAATACCTCTCATGAAACTACCCCGTCTATGTACTTCTATGACCTCGGAAATTATTTTGCACGCACTCGGAATATCAACTGCTTCAGGAAATACTGCATTGAATTCCATAGCATTTTTCCTCATCATCATCGTCGATTTTTCGAAAATCATTGAAATCATTTCATATTTATCTACAGGACTAGTCAAATCCCTGCCTCTGAAAAAAATCTTCGTGCAACTCTATCTTCCTGACGTATCTGTATTTTATGAAACATATCCATAATATCAGCTGAAAAAACAATGTTTTTCTGCCGAAATTTACAAAGAACGCTGATAAGATGATTCAAAAAATCTGGACATTTTAATAAAACATTATTCAGACTTCTGTTATCAACTTTGGCAGCTGCATCGAAGAAAAGTCTAAATTTTGCTGGTTTTTTAGGAATCAAAACTGCAAAATGTGGTAGAAACCATTTACTTTTTGCATGTTCTCGTACTTCTTCAGGTGAACACTTCTTCGCAAATCCTTTCTCTACGTACTCCTTCATTTTCAAACAATATTCCTCAGCATACTTTGGTTTCTTTTGTACTAAGTCTAACTGTAAGGATAGTTCCTTGAATATAGGAAATCAATATTTTCTTTTTTCTACAATAAGTCTACTTCCCATTCACTTTCATCAACTTCCACTCTTTTCGATGTTCTTTCTAAAATTTCTAACGCTCTGGCATTTTTTTGTTTCTGGCTTTACCTTTTGTAGTTGAACTCCCAAATTTTCGACTTCATCCTGTCGACGTATATGAAAAACGAAACCTTCATCAATTCATAAAAGTACATCTGGTAGAAAATGCTTTTCACATTAATAAAATATATGTGCTTTTACCAACATTGAGATAAACCAATTATATATTTTTTTTAATTTTCAAATTTCAAACTTGTAAACGAATAATAGGTGTTGAATGTTCAAACGTCCATAGAGACGTCTATGGAAATCTTGTAATACCTGACAAGTGGGTATTGATTTACCTTCATACAAATGTATATTATGATACAAGTTTTATAAGACGCTATTTTGTCGCACGCGTTGTTTGGAGTACGACGAGCGAAGCGAGGAGTGCTCCAAGTGAACAAGTGCGACAACGTGTCTTATAAAACGTGTGCCATATGCAATTTCTTCTATTTTGAATTGATTTGAAGAAAAAATTGTTTCAATATCGATAAATAACAGAAACATCTTGGATTGGTAACAATGATGACATTGAAATAATTAAAATCTGACGCACAAGCGGAAAGCTCAATTTACAGTTGAGCGATTTTGTTTATTGCAATAACCAGAGGTGAAAAATTCAATGTTGTTACTGTTTGTATTGGTCAATTTAAATTACAATCTGAATTAAAATTTACCAATAAAAACATTGAGTTTTTCACTGCTAACATCACCAAATGCAAATCGCTCAGAAGTAAACTGGGCCTAACTCTTCTGACTTTCATTTGACAGTTCGATTGTACCAATCTTCGAATAATAAAAAATGCGTATCGAAATAGAGGCTATTTCGACACGCATTTGCGTTGCAAAATGACTTCATTATACAACCAAAATAGAAAAAAAATTGTTATCAATCTTTTTTATCTTTATCTGAATTGATAGAGGAATGTTTCTTATGCAGTGATGATGAATTAACAGTCGACAGCGCTTCGCTACAATTTTGAAAAAATATAATTTGCATGAAATACAAATTTGAGTTGTTTGAATTACATTGATACATGCACACAGCCGATTAAATCTTCCACTTAAACTGGTGTAGCCCGCAACATTTCTTTAAATCATGATTCCTAAGTACTAGCCCATCAGTCTTGTTCACACACCATGCCCCTCATGAGGTTGATGAACCACGAAGCGGTTTAGGATATCTCCCCATCCCCCATTTCCTGCCACTTCCACTCACTCACGAGTGGGATTCAACTATGTTGGGTTTGGCAATCCGCAACCCAGCAATCAAATTCCCCCTTTTTTCCCAATTTCGGTCACTCGACCTCAAAATCTTCAAATCTAATAACATTTTGTTGTATCCCTTAACTTCCTGGCGGGAGTTTTTTTATTAAATTTTGAGGTTGAACTCCCAGTGAAGGAGTCCCGTTACCAGTTTCAAGTCTTTTTTGTTCAACTCGAAAAGCTTTATAGCTTTCCATGTGAAAAGGCTCACTAGCCTTTTCGCTTGTCTTTGTCCTGGCACTTCATTTCAGTGAGATTTCATTTCATCCGCTTCCCAGCGTCGGAACTCTTCTCTCAAGTAGGCTAGTCCACAGAAGGGTTCTAGGCCGAGAAATTATGTATTTGCCACTTCTTTGGCAAGGCAGTCTGCTTCCTCGTTGCCTTCAACTCCCTTATGACCTGGCACCCACATCAAAGTGACCTGGTTGTTCGCTGCCAGTTGTCTCAGGGATTGTTTACAGTCCCAAGTCAGCTTAGACTCACAAGTGTATGACTTCAGAGCTTCCAGTGCTGCTTGGCTATCTGATAGAACATAGATTTTTGCCCTTCAAGTGTCCCTTTCGAGGAACTCCTGGGCACATATCTCTATAGCATATATTTCTGCTTGAAAGATTGTTGGGGTGTTACCAAGGGATTTGGAGAGCCTGAAATTTGGCACTGTAACTCCATCTCCAGCCCTTCCCAGACAAGCTAGCCGCTGCACTTCCTGCAGCTTGACTTGTGCCCTCTTCGTGCTTATTAATATGATCGTTCTCGATGTGAAGGTCCCTATAGATGAATCTATTCGGCATATACCATGGTGCATTCACCGCCATTCTCAATTATCAAAGAGTTACTGTATTTGTTTCTTTTATGTTTTTTCATACCGCTTTTTCCTTATAGCTTCGTGAATTTCTTTAGAACTGACAACCAATCTCTCACGCGGAATCATATTCGCTAGCTGATTCAGAAGAACAATAACGTAACTTTTGCTGTTATCTTCTGACTGCATGAGAGGAAAACCCTCGGGAAAACCTATAATGTTCGTGAAGAAACATCGTGCAAACCAGTAGAAGGATATTGGGAGAGGAAATAGGCGTTGGAACTCCTCATGAAAATTTGGAGTTTACATGGCTATCAAGAAAAACTGCTCTACAAATTTAGTTCCACAACTTCGCCATCCGATGAAAAAAAATTGAAAGAGTTTAGTTCGGCAGGTCTCAAGCTTGACAATGAAAGACTGTCGAGCATTCGTCTGTCTGAAGTCTGCCTCTCGTGATGGAACGATATACGGGATTTCCGTTGAGAATCGGCCACAAAAATATCTATGGAAAGGGCAGAGATCGCACACTTTTCTGCGATGTTCTAGAGAGGCCAATGAGTTTGTCAGAGCAGGATCATCAACTAGCCCTCCTCTGAATAGAATCCAGGAATGTTTGGGTGTTGACCTCCAAACATGTGAATAATATTTCATGTCAGGTCGAATCTGTGCTCTGTAGATCATGAGAAGTTGTTGGGGTATGATGTAGTGGCAACTATCACTTCCTGATTTGCCCATCTGTTAAGCTTTCCTCGGTGGAAGGATCAATCGCCTTTTCACTTCCAGTGCTATTTCATTTTATCCGATTCCCAGCGTCGAACCTCTTCTTTCAAGTGGGCCTTGGAGAGTCCACAGAAGGGTTATGTGCCAAAAATATGTGTATTTGCCCCTTCTTTGGCAAGGCAGTCTGCTTCTTCGTTGCCTTCAACTCCCTTATAACTTGATTGTTCGCTGCCAGTTGTCTCAAGGATAGTTTACAGTCCCAAGTCAGCTTAGACTCACAATTGTTTGACTTCAGAGCTCTTAGTGCTGCTCGGCTTTCTGATCTTATAAAAATTTCTACCCTTCAGACGATGATCCAGAGTAAAATAACCATTGTTTTGTTAATCTGAAAATAAAAGAGTGAGAAGGCCCATGGTACCATGCGTCCAGTAGTGTGGCGAATAAAACGTAACTTAGTAACCCTGTAAGAGGAGACATTAAAAGATAATCTTACTACGATCCCTAGCAGAAAAGAACGACCCTTTCGTGTGTGGAGGAAGCATGTTATGAAGACGACTCATATACTGAAGGAATCGGAGTCGAACTACGTGTTGCTAGAAGAAGGACTAGAAGACCTCTTAGTCTAGAACAATATGCAGTGCATCAGGCAGAGATGGTGTTAGACATTATGCTCGAACACATATTAAGAGTGATACTTATAAAAACGTCTATTCCTTGCGTATGCTATCAACAGATAAAAAAGTTTCAAAATATTTCCATTTCGAAGAGACTCATCCTTTATCGAGTGTTCAGCATCTTAGTATCGCTGACTCAATTTCGTTGGGAATAAATTGATGGAAGCGTTCAATATATTTTATAGAAGGCAAAAACCGATATCTGGAATGTACTCAGGATTATGTGAAAAATTTCGCTGTTATTGCTTATTAAGATACCAGAACAGCTGCAGGACATTCTGAATATTACTTGGTAATATTGATGTTCATCTTTGTCAAACAAAATATTTCAGACATGGGACATCCTAATTTTGGAACGATCCTAAGCAGGGAAAGTGGGAATTGAACTATGTGGAAACACCACATTCCTAAGAAAAAGGGTTGGGCTTCCAATAAAATAGAATTTTTCGCGAATCATATATTGGCTCTGACCAATTAGTGAACTAGGTTTATCAATCTCATTCGTTAGATTATTCTGAACCCTTTGTATTAAAAAAATGTTTGCTTATAACGAACCCGCTTATTGCGAACTTCCGTTTATAACGAACCAATCTATAGGGTGCGAAAAAATTATCATTAATTCCTGATATGTATTATCATTTTTATCCTTTAGAGCAGGCATGGGCAACCTTTTTTCGTAGGAGGCCAAATAAAAAATTCAGTAGGGACCACGGGCCAGGACGAAAACAATCTTATTTAAAAACAGAAAAGGGACATATGAAAGTTTTTTTTATTAATAGATATAAAGAAAATTTAACTTCGCAGCATCTTTCCTTTTTTCATGTGCTACTGTAAACTTGTCAAATTTGACATTCTTTTCGAAAATCCTCAAAAAATCGTTTTTTTTTTAAATTTCGGAAAATGCCAGAGAAAAAAGTTGCTCAGATATCAATTTTATACGTTTGTTCTAAATGTGGACTATCTACTGTCATTTCGACTTTTTTCATTTTTTTAAAATTTCTCGAATCTTTCGCTCTATCGATCGATTCGAACGAAACATGATTCAAATTTCATAATTTTGATGAATATGAGACTTCAATATCATATCTTGCTCAGGAAATACCCACAGTGGCCTGTTACCACTGTTACCAGAAAATAAAAAAAAATGCATCTCCAGAAATTCGTCTTCGTTGTTGCAAAGTTCATCTAGTTTTTTCATTTCGTTAAACTGATGTGGATTTTCGATGTATGGACGTAAATATGTCAGTAATCGAATAAACGAATTTCTCTTAATTCTTATTAGACTCGTATTTCTTGTTTTAATAGATTTTTATCCAGTTTGATTATTTTTCTGACCAATAATTCAGTTACAAACAAACCCGATATTTCATACTTTTCTGTAAACTAAACAATGACCTACAGTTAAAAGGTCAAAAGACTTTCTTTCTAGCGATTTGTACTAGACATGATATAAAATTTCGTGATTTTAAACAATACAAGACTAATGCAACATCTCGGGATGAAAATAGTAGGTACTGATCAAATCGAAATAAAATGTTCACTCAGTAGTAGTCGAAGTGACAGTAGAGAGTCCAAATTTGGAACAATTTGAAAATATAAAATTGGAAACTGAGCAACTTTTATCTCTGCCATTTTTCGAAATAAAAAAAAAAACTGATTTTTTGAGGATTTTCGAAAAAAATGTGAAATTTGACAGGTAGCACATGAAAAAAGGAGAGATGCTGTATTTCACTCGTTTTTCAAGCACAAACTAACTGCGAAGTCAACATTGTATGTGCACGTCCATCAAACGTTGGTATTACACAATAACTTAAATGAAGAATTTATATGACTCAACATCTATGACCCATATGTGTAGTTCATATTCCTACAGCCTGAACTAATGAGAAATTTGAGATTTTTTTTCGCGAGAAATTCAATATTTTGTGAAAGTTGCCGTAAATCAGTATCGATAATCCTCGGTCTATTTTTCGATTTCGTGAAATTTGTTTCTGAGAAAAATTGCTCTCAGCAATGAGTAATGTCGAAGAGAGACATCATTTTACACGTGAACGAAAATCCTCAAATCTGGATGTAAATTGTGAATTCAATGAAGATAGTTCATGTGGTGGGGCCATATTTGCCAAACATTTTTATGAGTAGCTTCCCCACAACCGAAGTTTGTTTCGAAAACATTTCACATGGATGAAGCACATTGGCAAATTGTCCCTTTTTCTATGTTTACATATATAGCAAACCAGATTTGTCGTTCCTTTGAGGTTCGTTATAAGCGAACATTACTGTAAATATTCCTCACACGACTGTCACCGACACTGGGTGAGGCTCACATAGGTCACAAGTGCTGAGGAACTTTTTGCGCATGCAATAAATTCATTGGATTCATATCAACCGAGAATAATTTTCTCTCTTTCACCCCTAAGTTGTTTAGCGCCGGCTGACCGTCCGATAACAAAGTTTTCTCCTCCCCCTCATATTCCCCCGACCAAATGACCTTCATCTTTGAGCCTTCTGCACCCTCTATTCATTATTCCCGAGGCCTGAACCTGATATTCACGCATGTAATGAAAACTCATATTAAATAATTCAGATTCTCCCTTCTCGGAGATAACGATGTTTTTATTAGAAGAGGTGAGAGAAATCATCAAATACCTGAAAACCAAAAAGGCTCCCGGGATAGACCACATCCCGAACAAAGCTCTGAAGCAACTCCCCAGGAAGGGGATAGCAGCCCTTACCAACATAGGGAACGCAGTATTGCGGCTGAGACACTTCCCAGATAGCTGGAAAGAAGCCTCAGTGATAATGTTGAGAAAACCAAATAAGGACGCAACCCGGCCCGAAAACTACCGCCCAATCAGCCTACTACCCGCCCCCAGCAAGGTGATAGAGAGGATCATAAAGAGACGACTAGAAGAGATGACAACAGAACTTGGCATACTTCCAGACGAACAGTTCGGCTTCAGAAGCGGACACTCGACAGAAATGCAGGTCACGAGACTCGTCGACTACGCAACCGTAGGGTTGAATAGGAGACACTTCACGGGAGCTGTGTTTCTAGACGTTGCCAAAGCTTTCGACCGAGTCTGGCACGACGGACTTATCACCAAGATGGCTCTACTAGAGTACCCCACACCCATGGTAAGATTAATCGACTCTTATATTCGCAGGAGAACTTTTAGCACCAAGACAGGAACGGACAGATCGGAAGTGAAGTCCATGAGAGCAGGAGTACCCCAAGGTGCAGTGCTGAGTCCACACCTCTACTCCATCTACACATCTGATATTCCAAACAACAATAGACATTGCACCCTGTCATTGTATGCAGATGATACAGCCATCGCATCTAGGTCCCCTAGAGCCGAGTTCGTTACCAGGTACCTGCAAAGGTCCATTGACGAGCTCGAGCAATGGTGTATCAACTGGAAAATCCAGATCAACCCGGAGAAGAGCCAAGCCATACTCATCACGAGATCTAAAAAACCTCCAGTCGGACATGTGTCGATAGGAGGCCACGACATCCCATGGACAAACTCAGCAAAATACCTTGGGGTAATCATCGACAACAAGTTGACCTTCAAGGCTCACGTGGACTCCCGTGTGAAAACCGCCATACGAGTCAGAGGACAACTGAACCCACTCATCGGACGCAGAAATCCGATGAGGATCGACCTGAAACTCCTCCTCATGAAGACGATACTCCTCCCGATCCTGACCTACGCAGTAGCAGCCTGGGGACATTGTGCCAAAACTCACCTCAAACGAATCCAGAGTTACGAAAATCGATGCGTTCGTATGTTCGTCAACGCACCATGGTTCGTCAGAACCAACTCCATCTTCAGAGACCTGCAACACCCACCCGTCCTGGACAGAATGAAAATTCTATCCGCAAAGACCCATACCAAGATGGAGAGCCACGACAACCCCCTCAACAGAGAGGCGATGGATTACGACCCGAGATTCCGAGAGCGATATAAACGTCCAAAACACCAGCATTTGGACCAACAAGCCCCTTAGGTGAGTAAGGGAACACACAGGTAAGTCAAACACACTACACACCGGAATAGTAGCCTTTTTTTAGCCTGAAAAAGGTTACCAATTCCAACAAACACTGCGCCACGGAATAGTAACTATTTCAACGAATGCAAATTCTTACGTTTCCGACTAACACCCAAGCCCCTATACGCCATGCTATCCCACTAACAAGTCAGTTTTCAAAACATCAGTCCCTGCGGATTGTTTTGCTCCCCTTTTTCCATCACCCCAAAACGCCAGACTCTTAAAGTCCCACTGCCACTAGGGCTTTAAAAATATGAGGACCGTAGCGCTGCTACGGGGGTTGGTGGATACGGGTAGGGCTGTTCCTGATCACCTTCAGTGATTAGTAATGTCCTTATCCGGGGCCTCATAACGATAGGGCGCGATGTTTTTATTTTATTTTTCAGAGTTGAAGATCCAACTTGGCTAGAGAGTTATTATGGAAGTTTAGTGGGTTTCATATCCATTATAGAAAATTGAGTATTTGGGTATATTGAAGGTGAAAGGTGACATTCATCTAGGACTAAGGATTGATCAAGACGAAACATTCATAACATGTTCTTCTCTGAAGGTCCAATAGTCCATTTGGGCATTCGATGTGATTTAATTCATATTCTTCTTCAGTAATATGGAGTGTTGATTCCATTCATAGAAACGAATTGTTTTGAATGAAATTGTGGATTTATTTGAAAATTGAGAAAGCCATTAACTTTTGAAAAAAAAAAAGAAGAAAAAAAGTACATAGGTAATTTTCTCTTCACTGTGCACTGATCAACTAAGCCTTTACATATGAACACTACTTGAGGTGCCATATTTTGTCTTTGTCAGAAAATAACCTATGTCTAGCGGCCCTGGGCTCTTGGACTATTCCACCTACCTCGATAGGATGATCCAACAATCCCAACGAAAACTTAAGTAGGCAGCACAATGAATGAATAAAAATCATCTTACAAACAGATTTAAAAAAATTATGGTTATTATAAAGAAACTAGTACGATTATGTAATGACACCAAGACTTTCCAGTGGCCTTTTCCCTCATCTCAGCCATTAGCTCATCAGTTTTATATCCTCACATGCTTGTAGCTTGTAGAATGCATAGCTTCAGAATGTCATAGCACCACAAATTTCCATTTGATCTCTATTTTCTCTGAAAGTGTTTTTATCTCTCGCGGCATATCAACGATGTGATGCAGTTGACCACAGATCAGAACGAAATTACCACTGAATTCGTTTCACATTTTTTGCTGATATCAGATGGTGATTATCCATCAACCATGTTCTAGCCAGCACAAAGTTATTCTGTATACTCTATTAGAAAACACCCGTTTTCTATGTGACTTCCTAAACTCCCCAGTTACGAAACTGCTGGTGCTACGCATCGAATCTACAACAGATTTCATTTTGGATGGGTGTTCAAGCACATATTCATCTGAGCTACGAAGACTCTCGTATTATAATAATAATTTTAACACAACTTGGACTTTTTTTTGTTCAATAAGGTGGATAAATCTTTGATAGAAATTTATAGATTGTACGCAAACTGGAAGCTTGTAGAACTTTTGGTGGAGTTCAGTTGAGTTTGTTTTCGCTTTCTGAATCCATTTGTCAAATTATGACCTTCCATGGCAAGTCTGATTCAAACATTGAACTGCATACCCCACATTCCATTTCAATTGTGTACAACTGATGTCAATTGTTTTGTAGGTATTGAATCTACTTTGTCGCTGATTGGCTATAGCCCGTTGTATAATAGTATATTACACAACATGTGTGGAAAGTGACATATTTCACGTTCCGAATGCACGTTCCAACGAGTTTTGTACACTATTTTTCCTACGACTCCGAATACTTTCATTTCGCGGGAAGTCTTGTCAAAAATGTAAGTTAAGCTATAATATCTATAATTTCAGGTGGTTTTGATTTGATATCAAGTACTGTTTATTTCCATATTCAAGATTATATTTGAATAATTCTTCGACAATTCCTTATTATAAGAATTACTGATTGATTGAATTAGTTTTGTATGGGCAAACAATGTTATTGATATTCGACACCATACGCCTGCTAGCGCCAGTAATCACGCAACCAGGAATACAGAATCACAGAAGTACGTAGTGCGCAAGCGTGTCCGAGTTAGTCCGTCCTTGACTCCTTCGAATGATCGAATGTAAATAGTGCAAACATCTGTGATACTGTGATATGATGCAACATGCAACTGACGCAAGCCGCGAATAAAACTGTAGCCGTACTCTTTTTAATGATCTCACCTGCTGTCATCAACAACATCAGACATGTATAGAAATAGTTCCAGTCACTGTCCCTAATTTTTATCAGAGTGAATTCAGAGGTTATGTATCATTGACACATTGAAATTAATATATAAACAATTCTCGATATAATTTCAATAAATAATATGAATTTGATTTGAGAACGCTTTTATATTGACAGTGAGTACCAACTTATATACCTGAAAAATACCTCATTATTTCTATCAATTCAGGCGAACGTGTGATATTTTTCATTTCTACACGTGTGCTTTTTTCATTCAAATAACAACACCATAGTGATATGAGCTACTTTCCAAATAACAAAACAGTGTGCTATATGACGTTTTCATACGGGGTCGTAGGAAAACGCTCTTACACACGGGACGTGGCTTGTTTTGTGTAATGCATCCAGTACTCAAGGAAAATGTTCCATTAAAAGGGTCCATTTTTCAAACAGTCATAAAAAAAACATTAACTTTTTCTGAATTTTAAAATTTTAATATAAACGCCAGCCGTGAAACCTTATCAATATATTTTTACGAAAATATTGGAATGATCAGATTGTACAATTCGAATGGACAAAAAAACTATTTGGAACTGAATGCTGGTGAATCTTGCGTTACCTTTCGCTAGATCAGAATCCTGTTGGAGTGGTATCTACAAAAGAAGAGACGGTCGATTTTTCACCCACTTCTGCCCCCGGATGTTCCCTCTAATGAGGCCAATTTGTTTGAAGGAGCTCTCCCAAGGAAAACACCAGCCGAACTTGTTTTCATCCTGATTTATCGCTATTGCTTATATCACTTAGAACGGTGTCGAATTATTGTTTCTATTAACGGCCGTTCCGATAAATTAGCAGCGCCCTTTGTCAGGGGAAATAAGGATTTGGTCGGAACTGTTTTCGTCGGTGGTTTTCGACTAAAGAACTCCTTCAGTTTGAGCTCGCGGAAGTTTATACTCGTAAACGTTTTGGAATTCAGAGTTTCAAACGTATCACTATAGTCCATTTTAGTTAAGAATACAGCGTTGAAGCGATAGGGAAGGGTTTTCCTCGCTTCTTATTGGTCTAGAAGCCAGGCAAGTTTACATAATTTGAAATATTGCATGGTTAGTTGACCGACCACTGTGTAAAAACACTGAAATAGAATCCAAAGTTGACGAGATTGAATGTTAAAGTCTCATTTCTATTATATTTACCGTGAGTATTGTTAATCGAGGAGTATGATTTCAATAATCGCCGGACATTATGGTAATAAATTGTGATCAACAATTCAGTTCACCATTATTCAACTTCTGGATGCATTGAAAATTGGATAGTTATGGCAGAAAACCCTGGACCAGACTGTGCAATCTGCATAAGTTAGTGCCAACGCCAGGAAGAGTTATTCTGGTAATCATGTACGAAGTGTGTTTATCAGACATATAGAACAGGAAAACTCACAAACGAAGTGTTGTTTGCAGCATCTGAGGTAGCTTTTCGGAATCAATCATGTCGAAAGTTATCGCTGAGATGCATCAGGCTGAAGGCACTGTTACTTTCCCAAGAAAAAAGCGAATCCAAAGGAATACTTCTGCAAGCATTGAATGAAGCTATGAAGTAACAAGCTATTCTTGCAACAGCAGCATTTCGATCAAAACATTTCCACCTACCATTTTCAATATTTTGTCCTTTGAAGCATAATCAGTCAAGTAAAATTAATAATGACTTGACTTTTTATTTGACTCAACATTACATCAGATTGAATATCCTTGGAATACGTCAACGAATTATTGTTCACTTATGTGCTTCTTGAAATTCCATAATAAAATTATTGTTGTACTTTATTTTTTGCAGATTTGTTAGTTCACTTAGAAATTAATGATTCAAGGCATCTTTTATCCTGCAGAATATACCCTTGCTACACAAATATTCAATTATTGCTTCATCACAAAACATGTCCATAGTTATTAAATATTTGAATTTGGCGGGTTTGCTAGTGTAAACCGGGCTACGCCCACCAGTCCCACCACTGTATTCTCAACTGAAATGGACTATAGGTTCCTTGTTTGACTTTTGCTGACTCTGGTTGGCCTATTTTCAGATTTGTGTATGTGACTGTTGAACTTCATATATAAATGGTAAGTAGTAAAACAACATTTATATTACCACTAGAGCTTTAATTATCACTTGAAATATCTTCGATAACACGAATTTTCTACAAAATATTCATGTTGAAGAAAAAATTCACAGTTGTTAATTGAAACTAGAGTGGTATTCAGTAAGAATATTTCACACCGAAATATTATTGAAGTCACAGCGTTGAAGAGATATGGAAGGTTCGAAAAACGCTTCTCATTGGTCTAAACAAGCATACACAATGTAAATATTGCGAATGGAAGTGGTTGGTTGACCAGACGGGTGTGTATAAACATTAAAATAAAATACATAATTGTCGAGATTTACTGTTTGTCTTATTTCTATTATATTTAACGTGATATCGGTTGATCAAGATGTACAATTTTAATAATTTCAGGACACGATTTGATTACCTATATCATTGTAAAATGTGAATGTATATACAGAACGGGATTAAGAGGAAAACTCAAAATTCATTGTACTTAAGTAGTTGGTTGAAATATATTTACAGTGAGTGCGCACCAGTTTCACCAACGGAAAACGCTATAAGTATTTGAAGTTAGGTGAATGTGATTGTCATTCAACCTATAAACGTCAGAAAATTTCCAGTGCAATACCACTAGACTCATTACATGAATTCAATCACGGGTGAGATTTTATTAGACTATTTTACAAACAAAGTGAATTATTGATTCAGATTAATGCGATGGAATCTATCGCAAATCTTGATTATTTTTATTCGATGTTTAACTTTCAAATACAAAAATCTGAAAACACCGAACTTGGCAGGCCAATCAGAGTCAAGAGTTGAGTTTGCCTTATCGATAATCCGAACTTGACTAGAGCTCCTAATTGGTTCATTTGGCAATTGCGTCAAGTAGTCACACTAATTCTGCCAAATTTCAGATTTCTCATGTTTCACTTTGGGACACATTCTAATAAAATTCAACAGGTATTTTTCCGCATAACGAAACTGAGTCGCTTGGAAACAACAGCAAATAAAGTTCGCAAGAAGAGTGGTGTTTTCTTCAAGGAACTCAGATATCACTTAAATATCACTTAAATATTACTGCTGAAAAGCCTATAATTTTCATTTAGGAAATACAAGTTTGTATTATGTGCTAAATTTATTTCCCAGAATCATATCAAAGCGCGTTCGACCGTTAAGCTATCATCAGTGAGTACCTGTAAGTAAGTATGGCGAGAAGTATGGACTAATAGAACGGGATGAAATCGAGAAATGTTGATAAATAAGAATAGTAAAGAGAACATAATTGGAAACATATGTGAAGACTAGTTACTCGTCAGGTAAAAAAATGTATACTTCAGGTGTAACATATTGAGAAGAATTTTATTAGAATTTATAGTTTTCCCAACTGAAAACATAGAAGTTTTATGAAAAGAGATAACGAAATAAAGTGACAAAAATCTTTCTCATCGAATGACATTATGTACTGTCAAATGTTTATCACGAAAGAATAGAATGTATGCTGAGTTTTATAACACGCTATTTAGTCGCACGCGTTATTGTTTGGCAAAGTTTACAGAATCTAATAGTAAACTTTGTCCAAGGGAACAAGTGCGACAATGTGTATTATAAAACGTGTGTCATATACAATGTTTTCTATTTTGCATTAATCGGAAGTCTTTCATTGAAAAATATTGATTTGATATCGATAAATAACAAAAACATCTTCGATTGATAAAAATCATGACATGGAAATATTTAAAATTTGACGCGGTTGCTGTCACATGCAATCAAACTGCGCAAGCATAAAGCCCAGTTTACTGCTAAGCGATTTTGGTTTTTGTGATACCAGCGGTGAAAAATGCAATGTTGATATTGTTGTTATTGGTCAATTTGAATTGAATCACAATTTAAATTTAAATTAACCAATGAAAACATTGCGTTTTTTACAACTACACCTTTTCCAGTTGTATTTCAGAAAGCGTCAAGTTAATTTCAGAATAGTCAATTGTATTTCAGAAAGTATCAATTGTATTTCAGATTTGTCAGTTTGATTTCAGAAAGCGTCAAATGTATTTCAGAATAGCCAGTTCGATTTCAGAAAGCATCAATTGTATTTCAGAATTGTGAGTTTAATTTCAGAAAGCGTCAACTGTATTTCAGAAAAGTCAACTGAATTTCAGAATTCGTCATTTGAATTTCAGAATATATCATTTGTATACAATTGACGAATTCTGAAATTCAATTTACTATTCTGAAATACATTTGACGCTTTCTGATATTGAATTGACTATTCTGAAATACATTTGACGCTTTCTGAAATTAAACTCGCTATTCTGAAATACATTTGACGTTTTCTGAAATTCAACTCACTATTCTGAAATACAATTGATTCTTTCTGAAATACAAGTGACTATTCTGAAATTCAATTGACTCTTTCTGAAATACACTTGATGGTTTCTGAAATACAACTGGAAAAGGTGTAGTATCACTAAAGCTTCCCTTTTAACTTACATTTGACGGTTCGAAAATAGAAAATAGATTATTTGTAACACCTCGACATATATCTTTATTTGCAAATATAAAAAAAATTTACAGTAAATAACTTGAAATAATTAATATCCATTCTGAATTAGTATATTATAGATCGAATGTATATTTCTTAACAGAGATAAATATAATGCAAATAAACATTTCAACTTCCTAGTGTTTTCAGAAATAATGGATGTCCTGTGAAAATATGGGCAAGTGCAAAGGTAGTACCAGTATGTCATCTTTAAAACATATGTGGAATTTTTGATAAATAATTCTAAATAATTTTTATTGTGTTACATTAATATTTTATTTCTGACAGTGACATTATAAGCTTATATCGTCATAGTTACGATATCTATAATAAGGGTCATAACTCCCTTGGGATATTAAGGTTCAAAAACTCCCTCTTACCTTTTACAGGTGAAAATGATACAAGTAATGCTTATAAACGTTTATATGTAATGAAAACTAAGACATATTTTCCTTATTCACGTCATTACAAATAATAAATGTACAATTTTCAAATGTTCCCTGAAAATTACTTCCGCCGCTGGAAACAATTTCTTCTTTTTTATGGGTGGTGCTGTTGCTGTTCACTACAGTCGAGGTGCCTGCCTCTTCTGATGGCAAAGTAGACAGCATACGCGCCGTTTTATTTCTCAATTCAATACTGTCCTCCAGATACCCCTCTGCCACCGTGGAACTTCTCCAACCTCCGTGTCTTTTTAAGTTTGTCATAGTTGCTCCTGCATTGGCTAGGGCAGTAGCAGAAGTGCGACGAAGGCAATGTCCCGTATAGGTTAGTGGGTTTGGCAATCCTAAATACATTGCGATTTTGCTGGGAATTTTGCCAAACATATTCTTTCCAATTGGCTGAGTTGTACATTTATTTTGTCGGAAGCTCAAAAAAAAATCGTTTTGTACCTTCAGGACGCAAGGACATATAAAGTCTCAATAAAGGCAAAGCAGAGAACTCTTTTTCATCCACAACTGTAAATTTCTTCGATACACCAGTTTTACTTCCCGGTACGTTCACTACCATAACAGTATCCCGGTCCTCTATATCTGCTATACTCATATTTAGAAGTTCCTGAGTTCTGCATCCTCCAAAATAACAACCTGTAACAAATAAAACGAAATAAACAAACGAAAAAGAAAATTATGAGAAAAAAATTACCTTATGCAATAAATGAATTTCATTAGGGGCGTCCTTTAGAAATTTGATGACATCTTTAAGAGATAAGACAGCAGACTTTTCGGCTTATACCCCTTACTTTTCCGTTTCAAAAAAGCCTCTAGTTCGTTGAACTTGGTGATATCTCTTTTCTCATATATGGTCACCATCGATTTGAGCATTGACCATTTAGTCCATAACGAATTTGGGCTAAATGTTTCTGACTGCAACGAATAAATACAATTATTACCAAATCTACCAGAAAATACTGAAAATACTTTACCAGTTCTTGAAAATATGCCAGAAAGACAGTTTCGTTGGCATCTTTTGACATAACATTTCTCTGTGTCAGCCACTTCAGATATAAGTTGTATTCTTTTTGATATAGGGCTTCACTTTTCGATGGAAGTAATGATTGTCTTGCTTTTTCCGCTTTTTTTATAATATCCTCCATTATATCAGAAAAAGATCGTCGATTTGTGGTAAAAAATAAACACGTTTTTAACGGAAAAACATTGATTGATAAAGAAAGTTTGCTTATAAACATATAACATAGCGACAACCTAGCAACAACCAACAATGCTACAATCAACGCTACCTAATTCAAATATACCAGAAAGGTTATAAATTTAAATTGCTGTCCCTCGGGCCAGAGGCCCTCGGGACGCAAACTTTGCCATCGGTAATTAAGGCCCTCATAATTCCCTTAATACATAAATAACTATTATGAAGTGGAATGTATGTCTTGCTCAAATTTACCTTGTGTATTCATACAAATATCATTATTCATTGTTGAGTAAGTCGTTTTCTGTTTGCAAATCATCTGAAAAATCTAATATATTCTTTCAAAAATCGAGAGTTTCTGCTGGGGCTGAAATTATGATTATATGTGATTATTATTGAAAGGTGAAAGCTGCGTTTTCATTTGGATTGAGATCCTCACTTACGACTAAAATTTCCATCGAAACATTTTCCGGATTCGGCCCTGCGTTCACAATCTAATGCCTTCAATGTATGCTAAAGGAGACGTCCAGTTAGTTGCTTGCGCACGTGTCACCATACGAAGCGCCATGTGAAGAGGAAGGACCCTGAGAATTGGAGGATAACTACCGGAATTAGGGGGAATTCACGAATTTTCGTCGTGCTAGCGGATAGGGGACATTGGAGTACGCTCCAAGAAGAGCTTGGGTGATTTTCCTGCTGACGTTGAGAAGGCGATTTGAGATTGTGGTGTAGAATTTAATTTCTCATCATTTAGTATATCGATAATTTCGATATAATGAAATCCATATGGTCAGGCCAATGATCTAATAACATATACCTACTCTACTAGATTATATCGCAAAATTAATGCGAATCGGAAAATAGTAAATAATGCATTGATAATATTTCTACTCAACAACACTATTGCATTCTGTAAGTATCATATCATGATAACATAAAAAATCCGCAAAAAAGTTAAAATATTTCAACTTACTTAATTGCGATTTCTTTTCAGCGGCCATTTTATTTTTTCCGATATTCGTATAAGCATGAGCATAAGCATACCTTTAGACCCAATTATCGGCATCAGCTGATGTAGGACAAACATTTTGTTACTCAAGTGTTTATATCTCAGACCAATAAAATACATAGACTGGCCCTTCCTGTCTCTAATGCATTGCATTGTTTGAAAGCAAGATCTCTTGGTATTGGGGAGAGAAGAGGAGAGCAGGCGGTAATGTTGACCCTTCTTGTTAATAGTCGTGCGAAATGAAATTCAAAGAGGCAAATATTCAGACGGATAAAACCACAGAAACATATTATATTCTACATGAAGGAAATCTGAAAAATACAATTTTGATCAACTAAAAATATTCATCATCTTCAATGAAATAAATATCCATGCATATTATTCCACATCATTCCATTCCGGAACGTACGACTATGGCAGTCACCAATGAAATGACACTATTGGCAGTTTAATCCCAGAAATCTGCTTACAACCACAAATAAAACAATTTCCACCATTTTAAGTGACGAGCAATATGTTCAATACACGAATAAGTGGATTAATCGAGAAAAAACGCACAAATCAACGCTTTGAGAACGCCAATACGACAACTTGAATGACCATGTCATGAATCATGAATAAACAATCTGAGAAACTCGTTGGAAACACGAAAATGGCGAGGTGCTCCGACGAGGCCCGAACGATATATTCATATCGTGGAAACAAGAAGGTTTAACAGTCGTATTGGCATCATGAAAAAGATGGAAAATACCAGTCTTTGTTTTTTATTCGTCTGAGGTTTATATCAAGTGTTTCAGTCTGAATATTTCATACCTAACATTCTCGACCAATGAAAAGACTATATTCTGTATCGTTACCACAGCAACTGGTACACAAATTTCTGGAAATTTTTGTCCCCTCCTTGGGGCAGAAGCATGTAATTACACTGAAATTTTTTTGACATTCACATTCAACATTCAAACTCAGATATTGAGTATCACTGAGTTCGAAAAATATTTTTGGTCGAACTTACGTATTTTGACCTCCTGACCACGAATCTGAAGTAGTATTTTCGGAGATGCGGCCCATTTCGTCTCAAAAATGCACCATTTGACATCTCAAATTTCTGCTACTAAAAACAAAAAAAATTCACCTTTTTAAACATCACACACGTTTACATATACTCCCTTTCCAACACTTTTCAGCAGAAAGAAACGTTATTTTTACAAAAATTCACCTTTCTTAGAAACGTAAACAAAACAAACCTTATTTCACTGCTTTAATGGTAACTTATGTTTATGATGTTGGCAACGTGAATAACGCGATTGGTTGGGTTCCGAAATTTCCAATCAGCACTGTTCAGTGCAGATCGTTCTAAAATTACTGAATCATAGTGGTAGTAGATCACTGAAACCAGAAAATCAGTGAAAAAAGATGTTTTGTTTACGTTTCAAAGATGGGTGAATTTTTGTGAAAATTTCACACCTTATATTTTCGACCAATACAATCAAAAGCCTACATTTTGTATAGTTACCATAGCAACTAGAACGGTTTCAGGACAGTTTTCTTTCTTCCTTTAGGAAAGGAGCATGGGATTACACATAGATTCGGCATCATGTAGTATTTGTTTGGTATCAGAGGGGTCTGCAAAAAAGTAGGTACTATGATCACGTGGTACAACATATATGTAGGGTCAAAAATTAAAACGATCAATCAATGGCTTAGTACTTTCAACCCCCCGGACCTCCAAACAAATAATTTGGATACCAGATCTAGAATAAACATATTAAATCTATGTACTTATCTAACTCTCACAAGCTCTTGTAATAATAAGGCAGACCTAATGACCAATATAAAACTGGCACAAGAAAGAGCTGAAACTTGGTTCAGAATAAATAACCTCAAATTGAATACTTATAAAACACAACACATCCTATTCTCCACCAGTGCCTCTGAAGTACATGGCAATAGTGTAAAAATGCTTGGCATCAATCTTGATGACAAACTTAATTGGTCAACTCACACGGAGCAGCTGTGTGCTAATCTCTCGAAATACCTATTTCTACTGCGGAAATTAAGAACCATTATCAGTCCGCATGCCCTATTATCAGCATATTATGCCTTCTTCCATTCCCGAATTTCTTATGGTACAATACTATGGGGAAACAGTGTCCACGCTAAGAATGTCTTTATATTACAAAAGAAAGCCATGAGAATAATGTCTGGAGTGGGATATGCAGACTCCTGTAGGCCTCATTTCTTATCTCTGAGAGTCATGACAATACCCTCTATTTATATATTTCAGTCAATCCTCGAAATACATAAGAACAAAAATAATCATGATAAAAACGCTGACTTCCACGATTACAATACCAGGGGCTGTCAATTAATAAGACCAGCTAAATTAAGATTGCAAAAATCCAGTAAAAATACTCTCGATGTAACTCTTTATAATACACTGCCTTCCTATGTAAAGGAATTGGACCTCAACAGTTTCAAAAAACACATGAGAACTTATTTGAACTCGAATGGATTCTACACAAGCGGGGAATACATAGCTGCCCTACTGTCCATGCCAAATAAACTGACACTTGCCAGCTAATTTTAAATGTTTGCTTTTACCTGTTCTACTTGTTTTATATTTATAACATGTGTTAGTTTTCAATGTTTCTATTGTGTACCGGTTTGACCATTATTTGTATTTTAATGAATTTTAATCTGTATATGTACTTTGATATACTGTGACGTGTCTCATTTGTATTCTGAATACACCTAAAAGACAAAATAATCTATCTATCTATCTATATATCTATCTATCTAACTTCAAATACCAATAGCGTTTTCCATTGGTGAAACCGGTGCGCACTCAGTGTGTATATATTTCTACTAACTTCACCTCAGTGGTTCAGAGTTTTCTGTCTTGATTATTCAATGTATCCAGACGATATCAGTAAATAATGATGAACTGAATTGTTGATTCACAATTTACGATAATATTCCAAAATAGCCGATATAGATTTGGTGGCTAGTGGACGGGTAGCGGCTGACTATGAAAACTGTCAAATGTTAATGAGAATCAAATTCGTGTCCTACGATTGTTGAAATTGAACATCTTGATTAACGGAACTCACGTTAAATATAATAGAAATAAGACTTGAACAGTCAATCTCGTCGAAGTTGTATTTTATTTTAATGCTTGTACACAGCCGGGCGGTCAACTAACCACTTGTATGCTTGCCTGGCATCTAGACCAATGAGAAACGAGGTCGAACCTTCCCTACCTCTTCAACGCACATACTTCAATAATATTTCGGTGAATTCGTTGTCGAATTTTTAATTAAAAACTGCAAATTTTTTCTCCAACACGAATATTTTGTAGAAAATTTTCAAAATATTCGTGTTGTTAAAGGAGTTGCCAGTTATAATTCAAGTTCTAGTGGTATTAAGTGAAAATTACAATTTTTTCTGCTGAAAAGTGTGGGAAATAAGTAAAAATCTAAGCGTGTGTGATGTTTTGGTTCAAAGAAGGGTGAATTTTGTTTGTGTTAAATAGCAGAAATTTGAGACAAAAAAGGGCCGTATCTCCGAAAATACTCGAGACCGCCGCGTTTTGATTTCAGATTCGTGTACAGGGGGTCAAAATACGTGAGTTCCAGCCAAAATTTGTTTCGAACTCATACACAGATAAAAAGGATATCTTAACCTAAAGTAAAACGCTTTTGAGCCAAGGTCGCCATGTCTTTGGATATGGCCAAATGAATATTACCTTGACAAAAATCAACCACATCCTTGGCTCTATTCTATTGAAAATCTCCAATTATAAGGACATATGACCTAATTTCAAGGATTCATTATCTTGATCTGAGATAGCAAAAATATCGATCAGTTAATCCGAAGGTAATCATTTCTTTGATCCAAACATCTCAATCTTGACTCGAAGGCGAATGATCTTTCTAAATGTACATGAAGTGACTGACCTCAAAAACATGTTCTTGAAAGAAATAAATAAATGGTGTTCTTCAGATAGAATAACGATAATCTAGAAAACAAACTTATATATTGAATGGGAAATACAAAAAATACAGTGATATTTGACAAATCTCAAGATTAACGATGTAGTGATGTGCTGCCTCAGCTCGTTGAGTTCGTCTGATTTCAGATGAACATTGTCCATGGAAGTATATGTAAAAAAGTGAGAAACTTTGTTATTGTGGCATCACCAACCAGGCGAATAGCAAATATCTGTTTGGTCCTATAAGAGAAAATTATCTTATTTGAAGTACATTAACTTTCGTTTGAGATTTTGATCTTACCATGAATAATTTTCTCTTATGCTGAGATAATATTGATTTTAAGGAAGGTGCTGGAACAAAAGTATTCTCCATTTTGATCGTTGTGATGACTATTCATGAAAAGAACTTTAACTCACAGCTTGCCGTATACAAAGGTCATCAGAATGTATTCAATTATAATAAAATACATTACATAAATTAACACGAAATTAACTATAAAGGCTAGCAGATACTTGTAGTGTCAGTAACAATCACAGAGTAAAAATGCATATTTGTATTATACAAATATAACGGCAAAACTAATATAAAAATAAATGCAGACAAATGCCCAGGGGACAAATAACTTCACTCATGATGATAATCGGATATTCAGGAAAAACTTTAAAACAATGCTAAGTACGAACGTGCGAACCGATACCGACCGAAACCAACCGAAACTGACCACGAACAGGGACACACCGACCGTGTAGCGCATGTGTGGTTTTGAAATCAAGGACGTACCATCTTCATACAATGACGTACTCTTTAGATGCGAACTGATTAATTGAAAAACTTATTCTCAAAGACGGTTTCCTCAAAACGAGGACATAATTCGTCAAGATAATTAGGAAATTTTGCGAAGAACATGAAATCTCTTTTGAAATAGTATATTATGCAATGAGCACAAAATGGCCATTTTGTTGCAAGTTGCATACTATACTTTTTCTATGACAACATATCGTTCACGTTTAATACATGCATACATTGCAAAAACTTTGAAAGAATTAAACTGATGATATTTCATTACTCCGAATTCGCCGCTAATGGGCTTTCTATCAGAATTAAAATATAAATTGAAGAAATATGTAAATATTTTCTACACAGAAATAAAAGTCTATAATTGTATGTATGTATCTAATTAAAGTTGAATGTGCAATTATTGAATGTCATATTTGGAGAGCTTGATTGCTGAATACTCAATTCTTTTCGAAATTGATAATTTGTCGACGTTGAAGTAGACGGCTTCTCGCGATTTTCCGTTTCTAAATTCGTTGGTATGCCTGATGGTATGTTCTGTATTGCATTTGCAATTTTATTTGCTATGTCAAGCTTACTTTTCTTCGATTCATCAATATATCCCTCAGCGACTGTAGTAGATTTCCAGCCACCGTGGCGTTTTAACGTGGTTATGTCACCTCCAGCATCAATAAGAATTGTTGCGGAGGATCGGCGAAAGCAGTGCCCAGTATATAACTCGTAATTTGGCAATTTTAAATACTTGGCAATGTTTTTTCCCATAGCTCCAAACTTATTCATACCTATTCTCTGAATGGTACACTTTCCTTTTTGATAATTAATGAAAAACCATGGACCATTAGAATTTGGAGGGCGAAGATTTGCGTATTTTTTATAAATTTCGTAGAATTTGCCAGTTACAGTAAAATTTCGTATTATTTTGGTTTTACTGTCTGGTATTGTTACTAAAACAGCTGAACCAAGATCATTGAAATGAGTAATTTTCATTTGATGTAATTCATGTCTTCTACATGCACCCATTACACCCATAACTAACATATTAAACATATTTTTCATCAAATGGAAATATAAAACTTACTTTTGTTGCCAAATATATTTCATCTGGAGCCTGTTCAATGAAATTATTGATGTCATTTGCTGTAAAGATCTTTGACTTTTTGGGTTTGTAGCCTTCAGACTGCCGCTTGAGGAATGCTTTCAGTTTTAAATATTTGGCAATATCTGTATTATTATAGATACTAGGAGTCGTTCTCAGCATTGAGAAGTGTGACCACAAAGTGGAACTTTTAAATTTTTTGGCTATGTCGCCAAAATAAGCCATTAAAACGTTCTCAGAAAATGATTTTGTCTTTTGATGTACCTTCCATTCCAAAAAAAGGTTATGAGCGCGTTGATACATACTCTTCGACGTTTCCGGTAATAAATTAAGTGTTGTTACGTTCGCTGCTTCTATAATGTTTGGAGGTGTCAAATCTAAGTCGATATCAGTATCAGTTTCCATTTTGATGAATAGTTTTTATAGAAAAGAACTATGAAATTACATTTCAACAACTTATCGCTGGATGTCATAATTTGACAAGTCGTAGTCGTCGTGATTTTAGAGTGAACCTAGACCAAGGTGGATATAGGATGGTGAAACAGCTCTTCAATTGTTTCTGCGAAAAACTTGTAGACCGTTTGAGAAGGTAGTAATATTTCAGCTACTTGAATGAAGATGGCGGTGAGATCGATTATCGAAGAAGATTTCTCTTTCTTATGTATTTCTGTGGTTCGCATCTGACAGGCGTGACTTGAAACGACATTAAAACAATAAATTTTCGATAAATCTTGAATGAATATTGATATTTTGACTCTTCTCAATAATTTTTCATCTAGAACAGATGAAACTGATAAAAAGATTACAGATGCAGAGTTTCTGTTTTACCGACACAAGGTATGTCGCCATCTCTGATAACTTCAGGAAATATTACTACGGTATGAAATCAAGAAGGCAAAGGTCTACAGTTTATTCTAGTGCTTGTTAATAGGAAGCTGCTGTTTCACCATCCTATATCCACCTTGACCTAGACCTAACACGAAATATTTCATTTCGCATTTGTTGCTTAGCAACTTGCCTAGCAACCGATGCAAAAATGAAATTCTGTACAAAATGTGCTTGTTTATGATTGAAGTTACAGTTATAAAATGAACATTTATCGAGGTTGTCATAGAAAAAGAACATATTAGTTTCAATTAAATACATGTCCTTAGTTGAAGATAATCAACAGCCAAGATAATATATTTTCTTGCGATGAGAAGTCATTTTTATCTGTGATAGGAGTGCGATATACAAAGTTTCACCATACATTGGGCGTCGAAACAGCCAGTCCATCCCTGTGACCGTCCTGCGGCGCTGAACTTACCAACCGAGCGAGAACAGAGCCAAGCAAGCAGGCTAGCAGGAAAGTCGCCTCCGCACAGATGGGGAGTGGGTGGGAATGGGATGAAAGGGGAGCGGAGAAAGGAAATGTAAAGTAGGCTGGTGGACCTGGGTCCGGCGAGGCTGCCCCTAGGTATTGATCTGGAGAGAGAGGCGAGGGTGTGAGTGTGTGTTTGCTGACACGCATCCCCGCTCCCCCCTTTGTGTCCCTGTCCCCCGCTCCGCTCTTGCCCCCACCCCCTTCCCCCCGGCCGTGAAACACTGTCTCATTGTTTGGCGGTACCTCGCAAATTTCGACAGGCATCAGGAAGAGGAGTTGCCGGGAGTTTGGAGAAGTTGTGGCGCGGTTATGGGGCAGGCGTTGCTGGAAAGTCCGGGTTATGAGGATTGCCTCTAATGAAATGGCTAACGGCGGCAACGTGAAATGTATTGGACAAACACAACGCAACTTGGGAACTCGATTTCGGGAACATATTAATTCGAACAATCATTTCGAAAAGTCGAGTGTGGTTCAGCATTTCTTGAAAAGCAGTATTTTTACCAATTATTGTTGAACAACATTGATGAATCAAAGTCGTGGCTCTATTCCATCTTGATGCATAAAATAAACAATGCGTCAAGTTCGAAAGATGTCGGGAATAGGAGTTAAATGAAGAAATGCCCAAATTCAGTTTCAAATCTTCTACGACCAATCAACCCCCACTTCAAAAGTTTGAATGACTTACTCATCTCCATTATACTTTTTCCAGTTGTATTTTAGAAAGCATCAAGTTAATATCAGAAAGCCTCAATTGAATTTAAGAATATCGATATCAGAAAGCGTAAAATGAATTTCAAAATGGTCGAATGAATTTCAGAATTCGTCATTTAATTGTATATCAGAAAATATCAAATGTATTTCAGAAAGCGTCATTCGTAATTCGAAAGCAGAATTAGGTCTCTTTCTACGAAGAAATCGATATATGAAAGAAAATAAATGATCATGTGAAGAAATAAAAAGAATCGGCCTGCATACGCAATCTTCAACTTAAAATCTGAAAAATTTAGAAAACAGTTAATCATGGGTAGAGATATGCGTGAGATATATAAGATTTTGCGTGAAATATAGAAGGGTCCCATTCAAAATAACAAAATGGTTGTCCATTTCTGGTAGAACCGCAAGTGCTACAGTCTTGAGAATATGTTAGTTACAAGAAAATAAGGCCATAAAAAACGGGGTGTTCACAATAAACCTCTATTTTCTTAAATACAAGTAACTATTCTGAAATCAACTTGACGCTTTCTTAAATACAACTGGAGAAGGTGTAGTGAAAAGTATTCTGACGGTGATGATGACATATCCATAAACTTATTGAAAAATCATTCAGATACCACTTCCAAACTTTCGTCCCATGTTATCATGAATGAATCATTTCACTCAGGAAGTTTCCTGATATCCCCAAAATATTATTGGTGATTAGATTTCATTCTGATATCAATAATAGGAGTTCATATTGACCATAAATTGGAATTTATATTAGATATTCGAGTATCAGATTGTAATAATATATCCACTGGTTGCCATGCCATTCGTTCAAGTTCCTAAGACTAAAAATTCGAAAAAAAAAACTGAAACTAATCCATGTATGTACTCCTGCAGGACCTGAATGAGGATCTAAGACCAATACACCAATTACAAAACTAATAAAATGAGGAACAAAGGAACCTCAGTCAAGATCAGATCAAATCTCGGGGTACTTATTATCTCAAAAATTTATTAAAACATTATCAAAACTGAAGTATCCTACAGATAAAGTTTCAGTTTGTTTGGTAGTGGTTTCTCCATGGATTTATATCCTCTAGTTGGCAATACTGATTGGCTGTACTAATTCCAAGGTCACGACTCTTGTCTGTGCATGGAGTCTGTAATGTATGTTTTCATTAAGGTTCAAAAAGATAATTTATGTTTCTCTTTTGAATAATACTTCTATTAATTTGAATTTGTTGAATATGGATTTAGATCATAAATGCTTCTACGCTAGATACGGCATCCTAGTTATTTGTTTGATAGGTCCGGGAGGGGGGTTTAGCGTACCAAGCCATTGATTGGTCGTTTTGAAATTTTGACAATACACGCGTTCTTCAGCGAATTCTGGTGTCGATCAGGACTGATTTACATAGTTTCGAGTGTGTTTCTTCGAGAAATTTGTTTGAAAACTCGCATTTCCCATCAAAATTTCGAAGTCCTATTTGATCTGCAGAATTGTATTTCATAATCCATAAGCCCTTACCCTTCACCCCCTCTCATCAATACCACTCTAATATCAAACAAATACTACATGATGCCGTATCCAGCGTGAGCCTATAATCTAAGCTCCAGATATTCACCTATCTGCCAGTTGAAATTAAGCAGATAACTATTTGATATTTCAGCTGCAGGATAAGCGTTATTATGGTATAGATAAACCGACGTTACCAAAATAACTGGTAGTTAAGCTCCAACTGATAGATAAATTGCAATTGATAAGCCAGCCCTGAGTCATTCTCAGATTTACCCATTAAAAAATCCACCCTATTGGCTAGTCTAGTCTTGACTGATCTCCGATGACATCACTTGGGCTTTTTGACCCATTGCAGTAATTTCGTTCCTTCATGATAGGTCGCCATAAAACAACAGTTTCTTTATGATTTTCCATTGCTCCCTGTTCAGAGTTAGCAGGTCTGTTGTTTTTTTTTTCGGCACGGGCCTACAACTTGCTCTTTCCCCAGTCTGTTTCCTGGAATATCATCCCAGTAGTGTTTGCGTTTTTTTCCGGACACTGTATTGTACTATACGGTTTAGTATCAATTAATTATATTTTATAGTAGAAAATATGTGATACGATGTATCACAACTTTTATTCGATTTTTCTTTCTCATATGATATCAATTATTACATTTCTATTCATAAAGGACAAAAAGACAATGTACAGGGCTATTCCAATTCGTTTCTGTACATGGGGATCTCGTAAACGATGAGAGATAGAGTGTCGGTTAAATTGTGGCAAAGTTGCGTATTTTAGATACCTATTCAATGATGTGAAAAAATCGAATTCAGATCTTTTGGTTCTGGAGGTATACAGGAAAAATCAAAAAATCCCAAATTATTTATTTGCCTGTATCTTCTTTATTCGCAGACATATTGAAAATCTATCCACATTTTGCTATTGGAACTTGATGATCAGAATATGTTCATGAATCTTTTATACAGGGTATCATCTGCCTTGGGCCACCCCCATCTTTGAATTTTTAAATATGGACCTGTATTTTTTGTTGTAGTTTTTGGATCGTTGACGTTCACTTCATACTAAGAAATTAAATTTAATTTTATATTTCGGGATGTTTCGGTGATATTTTATTATAATTGGGTTAATTATTCCCTTTTAAATTACTAAATAATTTGGGATTTTTTTGTTTTTCCTGTATATCTCCAGAACCAAAAGAGCTAAATTCGATTTTTTCACATCATTGAATAGGTCTCTGAAATACGCAACTTTGCCACAATTTAACCGACACTCTATCTCTTATCGTTTATATACGAGATCCCCATGTACAGAAACGAATTTGAATAGCCCGGTATATTGAATCTCATAATAGGAGATAGGTATTGAGATTTATTACTTCAAAAAGGATTCAATATATGATTAATAATATATAATAATCGTTCGTTTTATGAATTTATGTATAGATCCTCTGAGGTATGGTGATAATGTTCCACTATCAATACCACATTATCAATCAACAATAATTTATTGTGAAGTGAAGAATTGTAAAATTTTGGAATTTCCTCATTGGTAAAATATCTAGTATCCTGATTTTATGGAAGAAATCATCACGTGAGAAAACGTATGAAATTTAGCAAACAATACAGCAAGAGGTCAAAATATGATATATAACAAATAAAATAATTTATAGCACCAAGTATAAAAGTATAATATTAATTTATATGAGTGTACATATATATTCAAAAATAACTAGAACTTATTTCTGAAAGCAAATATCCAACGATATCATTATAGAATTACTTCAAGTTGCATTACCATATACACATTTCAGAGCAAACTCCGACGAATAGAACACCTGAATATCAAAGTTGTGTCCTTTTTATTATACATTTCACAATTGAGTGTAGAATGGTGTTAAGTAGAACGATTCTGGAACATAAAATCATAAAAAACACCAAATGGTTGAAATTTAATAATCAATGGTGCCATCATTGACGTAAACGCATAAAAAACGCACCTATTATATAAAATTAACACCAAGTTACACCGTGTTACGATGGAATCGAGGCGGTATATGAATCATCTAATTTGATGTAAATTAATAAAGATATTGTATGTAGACATCTGAATGGTGTGAATTACATGCGCTCATCTGTTCGATAATAGAACCTTAGAACTTTTGCCAATAGGTGGCACTGACGTCCTTCCTACCGTACCTGATTTTAATATTGGGCATGATATATTGGATGATTTTCATATAGATCAGTATCAATTGGCCTAGTCCCTATAGTGCCACTAATCAGGATAAATAAGCCGAAACAGTTCGTCATCATCCGAATTGTCCCAAGATTAACATCATATAAATTATATTTCAATAGGTAATCCAATTCAGTAAAAAACACCGGAGGTGGTGAAAAAAAAAACTGATTCGCATTAATATACTCATGATATGCGGTGTTCCTTTACACCTGAAAACCTTTTCAGTGTTCAAACGCACCGAAGAGAATTTCGTGGAGATAGGATTCAGCATCAAGAAAATCACAGAATGTGCATCACACCACTGCTGTTTCAAATCGCACTTTCGGAAATGCATAAATAATAACACCACCAAAGTGTTGATTTTGCTAAATTCAGCACTAACACTGGTGTTACTGACAACTGGGTTTGATTATTAAAAACACCTATGGAAAATGTCACATAACACCTACAGTGGTGAATAATATGCCGGTGTTTACAGACACCAGATGGTGTTAGCTGGTGTGAGCTGGTGTAATTTTTTTCTCATTGTGTCGGTAATCGTACTACATGGAATGATTTAAATCATTATTATATTTCTGATAGGTACAGTATACTACAATTTTTCCTTGAAGGCTCCAATGAATCAGTTGCTCAAGAGTTTCTATTCAGCACTTTTCTTGAGTATCTATAGGGTCACTCACGGTCGATGGTACCTTAGACGTTTACGGAGAACGGGACGTAGGATTATTTTGAAAATTTGGTTTCTTGGGTAGTCAGTTTTGTTCTATCGATCTAAAATATTCTCAGCGTTGCGGCGTTGCCGCTTCTATCAAAAAGTAGCAACAACTTTGTTATTTCAGATGGAACACCCTATACTTTATTTCATTTTTAGATTCTTCTTGAAGAGCTGATTTCGTCGATCTATCATACTTGGGGTATAGCAAGAAAGATTACAGATATATAGGGTGTGAAAAATCGAGATTTTTCAAATTTAGGAATTTTTTGTGCCGAAACTATCCATTCTTGCTCAAAACGGCTTAAATGTCCCTATCTCAACTTTCCATTTACTATCGATTGACATTTAATTGAAACAAATACGGGTGGTTCAAAATTTTGAGTTTTGCACCACCCTCTATTTGTTTCTATTAAATGTCAGTGGATAGTAGATGAAATGTTAAGATAGGGACATGTAAGCCGTTTTGAGCAGAAATGATTAGTTTCGACACAAAAAAATCCTAAAGTCGAAAAATCTCGATTTTTCACACCCTATATCTCTGTAATATTTCGCGCTATACCCCAAGTATGAAAGATCGACGAAATAAGCTCTTCAGGAAGAATCTGAAAATGAAATAAAATACAGGGTGTTGCATTTAAAATAAGAAAGTTGATATTGGCCACTGTGGCATGCCACATCTTGTATAAAAAGTTTTTTTTTGAAAAAAAGCGCAACTAAAGATACAAATCGACGTGTCCGAGCGTTTTTCCTAAAACGCCACCGTTTATTTATTAACGAATTTATTCCATTTGGCTGGTACACACTGTATAGTTTTACCTTTATTATTGATGAATTACGTGATACTAGTTTGGAGAACATTCGCTGAAAGGTAATGTATGTAAAGGTAAGCAGATAAAGGGATTCAGATCCTTGTGATTCGTGATACCACTGACAACCCAGTTCCCTAATTCAAAAGATGAGACTTCAGGATTTGAACCAACCGAAGCTCACGTCACAAAGTATAGGTTATACTAACCAGAGAGTTGACTCAGAGAAAGGCGGGAATGTTACCAAATGACCTTGAAAATTTATTACGAATTAAATATATTTGACAACAATGACAACTGATTGAAGGAGTTTGCTATATTTTCATCTGTTTTTTAAGGAAAAAAGTGAATTTATAACATGAGGAAACGATTACTGGAAATATTTTGGGCTGTACCATTTGTGGTGAAATCTTTACTCGTGTTGCTGTTATTATATATTTGACCTAACCTCAAAATATCGCTTTGATAAACAGAGACTTTTGTGTCGAATTAAGAGCAGTCGAGGTTGCCGTTTTTTATTTATTCGACACCAAATATAAATTACCCACTAACTTATCTCTGCATTGAGGAATATTTTGATTGAAGCAGTGGAATTTGATGGTCACAAAGAAAGTTCGAAAGCTATAGATGAAGTACCTATACAAATATCACTTCAGTTCTACAGTGGTTGCAGGTAAATTGATACAGAATCATTTTATTTTTATATTATTCAATAATTTCTTTACATATTACATTGCATATTTTTAGCTATAGCAATGCTGGTCATTGGTCAAACTGAAGCAGTAGTGGATCTGAAAATCAGTACAAAAATCTAGTGGAACAGAAAATCAAGAGAAGTTTTTATTGAATATTCTGAAAGGGCATTGATAATATCAAAGTGTAGGGTAAATGTGTATAAGAGTACGCACTTAGTGAATTGTGTTCAATATCATTTTTATTTTTGAAGATATTGATTCGATTTCGCTACCAGCATAAATGCCATTGAGTAGAGATCACTTGGGTAAGATAATTTCTTGATGAATTTGACTATAAGAATTGATATATCTATTTACATCAGTCCATGCAAATGCGCACTCTTATGCAGATATGTTTACAAGAGTACGCATGTTAATGTTCAAGAGTGCTCATTGATTTTACAAGTGTTGTTTATATCTAGAAGCGAAGAAGATCATGAAATGAAGTAGTTAATATGAGGTGACTTTATTGAAATAAATAATGGGTATAATCATAAAAACAAATATGCCTTCATTCTGGCTATAAATAGAAACAATAATTCAACTTATAATGAAAAATGTCAATTCTTACTTTCTTTCTTCTTGCTTTGCGAAATTGTATTGATGAATCCTGAATCAGAAATTAGTTTGAGTGTGCCAGGTGGGGCATATACGAAAAAAGTTCATCTTTCATTCGTTTTCTAAGGAGGAGGAATATAATTTCCAGAAGCACTCATACAACACACAGCCGTAATGAGTTGTCCATCACGCTCCCCACTCGCGACTTTACCAACAAGTTTTTTACCTTTGGAGAATAACACTTTTGGAAGTTTATTGGGTACGGTGGAGAGTCCGGTCTCTTCCATGTTGTAAATACAGTCCGGGGTGTATTTTCTCTTTTCGAACAAGTTTTTCAAATTTTCGAAAAACCTTGATACTTGGGGCCTATTGAAAGACATAATTCTCCCCATCGAACCTTTTTCGGGCTGTCGCAAAATAATGTTATGCCGTTGACAAAATCCTGCGAGCCTAGATTCACCAGCCATTTTTTTATCTTTGTTGAACACATTTGATTTCGTTTATATCGGCTCATTGTAGGTTCAGATCAACGATACCTTCTAAACAAAAAAAAAGAATAATGATATAATGACCATTTTCATAATTCGCAAAAGAGTATGCACTGCGAATTTCAAACCTCACAAGAGCACGCACTCTTGTTAGGTTCGAAACGCGCGCTCTTGTACTATACTACGTAGTTGCGTGAATTTGATTGAATTTTTCGTACATGCCACTGACTAGCAATTTCAATAGATTAGAAGAAGCCAATTATTCGTAATCAATTGTTCGATAGCGAGAAAAAGTTAAAAGAGCTATTACGTACCTACTAAAACATCAAAAACCTGAACCACGAAATTTACATCAATGACATCCAAATTATTCACTGGAGGATTGGCACGGAATACACAGGGATATACGACTGATTATGTCGGTATTGCAGCGATCTTTATGAGTTCTTTCATTGACAGTGAATGAAAATTTCAAGAGATGGCGATTATATGTAATTTAAGCACTGCGCACTCTTATCCATATGCGCACTCTTGTACACATTCACCCTATAGTATAAGGAAAAAAAGATTGGGCAGGTCACTGGTCACTAGAACATCTTAGAGTAGTGATTCCTTCTTGTACATTTCTTATGATGCATTGGTGAAATAAAATTCTCAAATTAGATGATTGCTTTATACTTGAACTTGGAGAAGGTTTATCATGTAATTGATCTTTGTTGATTTCACCAAAAAAATCTTAGAAGAATTGTTAAGATCCACTGAAAATCCATGAAGTGTGCTGTTATGAAATCAATTTTCTGTGAAGTTGGATATATCTGCAAAATGTCCTCAATTATAAATTAACAAGTGATGAAAGACTATTCATGCTGGTCAATTAAACACACTGTAATTATTATATAATAAAGTGAAATTGCCAAATAAGTTAATTATTTCTGAAAAATATTGTAAAAAGCTCAATTCATAAGTATTCATAATTTTAGAGAAGTGTTTTGTGATTGGCTAGGAATTAATTCGGGCGACAGAAAGCTATCTAAAGTCCAATCAAAATTCGAAGAGGCGACGCCTGGTTAACAGCAGATAACGGCATCATGTAAGCCAAACTTCAAGAAAGATGTCATTTTGTGAAATTTGACATAGACAGAGTCAGATGACCCAACGACCAATCAAATCACATATCTCACATAACCATTTCATTCACAATGGTTATTTTTCCCTCTTCAAGGTCAATCGATACTATTTTACTATTTCATTCATAAATACGCTGAGTCGACTCTCTTGTTAGTAGAACCTATACTCTTTGCTCACGTTTCCTATCTGATAGTGCTACGATATCTCCAAGATTATTATTAGAGCAGACCCCATCGAGAGCCTCGCGAATATCTGACAATATATCCATTATCCAGAGTGCGGTTGCGACCATCGATGATGTCGACGCCAAGGGATAGAGAGACGCCCGTGACAGGGCGATCGCAAATGTGTCCTTAGGGCGTCTTACGCATTTCACATACTGAACGCGATTAGAGTTTTCGTCCTGCGGGATAGCCAGTGGCGTGGGAATCATGAATTGAAACTAAGCAAGTAAAGGCTAGGTGAAAAATAGATAGATAATAATCAATAATGCACTAGAACATTTTTTAGACCAATCAAAATACGTTATTTTGACAGATCACCATGGCAGCAAGTTATACTGGAAATTTTTTGACGTTTACAATAACATACCATTTTTGACAGACTGGTTTTAATGTGTTCACATAATATTTAGTTTTGATACATTTCAATTATAAAGCTTTTTTATATTCTTCGGTCACCTCCTCTCTTCTTAATGGCGAAAATGCAGGACATAAGTCATTTAATTGTATATTTTCAATAAAATACATATAATATATAACGCACGTTAAGAAAAACGCAAAAAAATTTTTCCTAGCACTTGTAGTTACTCAAAACTTATGTGAAATTGTAGAATATACTATTTTCTATCTTGAAATGGTATTCCCATGCAACTACAATGAGTAGAAATTACCAATAAGAAGGCCTAAATAATTGCTGACAAAGCTATGACGCGCTATGAATCTCTTCATGCAGCTTCCCGCGAAACTTCTAAAATTATAATTTTCTACCACTTGTAGTAAGCTCAAGTAATTATAAAATGTAAGAATATCATATTTTTTCTCCTTGAATGGCACTTTTGAGCTACTACAATCAGTATTAATGAATAGTTTATAGGCCAAGAGTCCATTGGTGTGAAGACAAACTGAATATTATTATGTAATCTGTTCCTGTTGGTATGTATCTGTAAAACTGATATTTTTTATTTTCTACCACTTGTAGTAACCCAAAGTAAATAAAAAATCAAAGAATGTAATATATTTCATCATAAAACTGTATGTATGTCCTTTATTTAGTCATTGACTAGTATAATTAATACACTTAATACATATTAATACACAAATTATTATACAATTAACACATATAATAGTCAAATAACAGAGAGTAAAGACACTTATGTCAACATATATTTGAGTATAACACCATTGTGGTAGGTGCAGGTAATTATAAAATTGTCAATAAAACGATTAGTTATTAAATATTACAATGGTTAACACAAGAATAAAACAGTTCATGATATACAAAAATGAATAATAAAATAAAAGAAGAATAATAAAACCGTATAGGAAAATCGGTTGAGTCATTCGTTGTTCATAATATAATTTCGCAAATGTACTTTAAATTTTTCCAAAGTAGTAACTCATTGTATGCTGTAATTCCCATATCATAAATGCTCTTTTTAGTGATCATAAGATTTGTTTGTTTTATATGTATATGGTTTCTTTGGCGTGTATTGTATGAGTGAATGTCGTACCGGAACTGTAGGTTCCTTGAGAGATATTCAGGAAGCATATTATTTACTAGTTTATGAATGAATATTAAGGTTCGAAATTTTATTAGTTTCTTTAAAGGCATCCACTGAAGCTGTAGTTGCATATTCTCTATACTTACAAATCGATTACACCCCAAAAGGAAACGCATACATCTATTTTGTAGAATTTGTAGCTTTTGAAAATCCGTGTCTTTGCACATAAACAGAATAGAGGAACAGTATTCAAAGTGAGGTTTGATTATGCTGTTATATATCATATGTTTACTGAACTGAGTAAGATTTTCGCTTATTCTATATGCGAATCCAATCTTTTTCGATATTTTTTTGAGATATATTCAATGTGCTCGCTAAAACATAGTTTTTCGTCAATGACAATGCCTAGATACTTTATACTTTTAACACGCTCGAGGTCTAGATCATTATATTTAATATTTTTATTGATTGAATCATTCAATTGTCGTCTACTTTTGATAATCATGTATTTAGATTTATTTATATTTATGATTAATCTGTTCGTGTTGAACCACTCACTAATTCTTGCAAGGCTGCTATTTTTCTTTCTTTTCAAGCTGTTAGTTTCATTCCCCATGATGTATATTATAGTGTCGTCGGCGAATAAATGAATATTGCATTCACCCAAATCCAATTTGAGCATGTCATTGACAAAACATATAAAAAGTAAAGCGCCCAGAACGCTTCCTTGAGGTACTCCCGATATCACTGCATTACCGTGTAACTACAATCATTGTTGAAATAAATTTTAAAAATATCTGATTTTCCTCCACAATTCTTACCAAATACCACGCGAAGTCAAATTAATATCTGAAAATTTTTTGACCTCTAGTGGTATTACTAGTGAAAATTTCACACCTAACATTTTCGACCAATCAGAAACCTATATTTTGTATCGTTACCATAGCACCTAGAAATATTTCCAGAAAATGTTCTCTCTTTCTTTGGGCAAGGTTAGTAGTAACCTTGGGACCATGGTAATAAAGGTCCGTTCCCTATGGAGCGGCTGCCGCGCAGCGTCTAATGCGCAGCCGTCTGAACGATGGCGGCTGACGCTAATTCTCAAATGAGCAGCACTAGGCGTCAGATGCTGCGCGGCAGCCGCGCAGCGGCCGCGAATGACAGCCGCTTCATAAGGAACTGGATTTTTTTGTGCGTTTATAGGTTGAATGTCATTCACATTTACCCAACTTCAAATACTTATAGCCAGAGATAAGTAACCCTAACAAGATGTGCACGTCTTATGGGAGGTTTGGAAATATAGTCACGTGATTGATTTCCGTTTCAACGTATTATCACAGATGGCGTTTAATGCATTAATCTTCATTTTCTTTCATGAGAAGTTGGCGTTTCGCAGCTAAACAAATTACGAACTTTCACGAACTTTTCAAGTCAGAGATGATAACCTCAACCTTCACGTTTTGGTTTTAATGTTTATTTTTCGAAAATTTTTGTTTGAATATGGTGAGAAAATATGAATCACCATCAACTATTCATCCTGGACTGAACAAAATTACCACAGAAGGAAAGTGTAGATAATAACTTGAAGATTGGAAAAAAGTGTTTCAACATGAGCTATGTATGGAAAAGATTTGATTAATGACATTCTAAATACTACATTTCTCAATTATCTGCTCAATTATGATGATGAAATTGCTTTATTGAACTTATATATAAAATATAAAAAATGCTCAAAAGGCTATAGTATCCCATAATCGATTGTACCTGGTAGAAAATTATATTTAAAAATCTTCAACCTGCTGCCAACAAAACATTTTGGGATGGGAAACAGTTTTGACAGCATATGCAATATAAGGTCTGGTCAAAACTGCCAAATAAATCAAATTTCCTACTGCTGATATGGAATGAATGTTCTCTTCAAGATCACTGCTTTCCTCAGCTCAATCAGTTTTAGTCTCTCTGCTGGATATGATACAGGAAAGGCATTATCCATGTGATATTTTTGGATGATTTGTTTTACATATGATTCTTGATGAATGAAGATATCATTCTGAATAATTTGCATTTCCAAGTAGATTTCTCCTGGTTCAATAGTTACCTTGATTGATTGTTCTTACAAACTTTTTATAAGCTTTCACACAAAATCTGTTCCATCTTCGTATCCGTCAAATTGGTTCATATTTATATACATGGTGATCAAATGTTCAATCTTCAACATTATTCAAGAGGATTTGAAATTTATTTGTGAATACAATGCTAAAACAAAGACACACGGATGAAGAAAAAGAAAGAAAATTTTGACCTTGAACTGTGAACATAGCCCTTGGGACATGGCAGCCAGATATGGCAGCTGGAAAAGCTATATTCACTCTTTTGGAATCAACGGCACTAGTTCCATCTTGTGGTTGATTCCAAAAGCATGAAAAATATATTGCCAATTTACAACATTGACGTGCACATCTTGTTAGGGTTACTTATCTCTGCTTATAGCGTTTTCCATTGGCGAAACTTGTGCGCACTCAGCGTAAAGTGTAAATATATTTCTACCAACTTTACCTCAGTGGTTCACAGTTTTCTGTCATGATTATTCAATGTATCCAGACGATATCAGGAAATAATGATGAACTGAATTGTTGATTCACAATTTACGATAATATTTCGAAATAGCCGATAAGGATTTTGTGGCTAGTGGACCGGTAGCGGCTGAAACATGAAGTGTTAATGAGAATCAAATTCGTGTCCTACACGGAAAGAAATCTAGAGAATATATTTTATTGTAAAGAAATTATGTGGCTCCTCGACATAATATATGTATTCCACTAAAAGTTTTATATTTCTGGTAACAAAATTTTTATGTCACATACAGTCTCCCTATTGTTAACAAAAGAAAATGTTTATATTTACTGGTAATTCGTATTTCCAATATATCTTCTCTCAAACATTACCATTTTATATATTTGATGATATTAACATAACAATTTTCCATTCGTAAGCATATGATTTGTCGCTCATAGACATCCACTCCTTGATTTATCATCTCTTATTTAAAAAAAAATCACAGCATGTATGGTGAATATTAATATAAATGATTTCAGAACATATCGAATGGTGGTGGTTGGGCCAACGCCACGCTTCGTCATTCGTGTATCATATCGAACTTTGCAGTTTTGCATTGTATTCATTGATTCGTGTGTCAATTCCTGCGGCAATAATAATTTCTTTCAAGTTCATAACATTCTCAACACTGTGGCTGTGCTACGATTGAATAGTGCGAGGAAATATGAGTATGGAGACTATCCCGAAGGAATGGAGATTAGCTCATCGATCTGTTCAAAGGTAAGTGCACCTGCCGTTAATATTTTGTATATAGGTTGGTGATCGACAAATCGACAAAGGAGTTGATGTGCTCGTTCCAGGCTTGCATGGATAGATACCTAAACTTCATTTTCAATATAATATGACTATACAATCATTTTACCGTTGATAAAATAACCTATAAATTGTGTCGCGTCTGGTGTTAGCTTGACCTGTTGACCTTTGCCATCAGAAATGTTTCAAGTGATTCTTCGAATGGTTCGTATAGGGTCCAATGGGATACATCGAGAGTATGATTTTTAATGAATAGGTGGTTTAGGTGTGTAATCCGATCGTCATTCTCCAGACTTGGGATTTCTCACAAACTGTATAGTTTCGTCTCAGATTTATATACACGAATCTTTTGAACAGGCATTTATGTTTAGATGACATACCTAGGTATATGACTGTTTACATTCATGTTGGGTTTACTTTCAGATAATGGAATTGATGATGATACTGGAGAATAATGGTTTGAAATAGTCGTCTCTTGAACCGACTTTACATTCGTCGATGGTCAAGCCAGTAATTCTGGATGGAATTTACTATATGTGTTTATGTTATTGATACTGGATAAATTATATGTATTCAATTTGTACTGTCATTCCAATAGTTTCATAGTTCTCATTCAATGGTGAATAAATATTTCTTTATATTGAATCGATATCTACTTTAATTATCATACATAAAAAATATATGAATGATAACTAAACAGTGATAGTAAAATTACCCAAATATTTTATTGATATCCATATTGGGAATAGAGGTATGTAACTCATAAACATACAACTTTTTAACTATTGAAATAAGTTATATTTATCGTAACCATCATCAGCCTCTGCTGATGAATATATTAGTTTAAAGTTCGAAACATAATTTATGTATATGCCAAATATACCAATTTTTCAGTATTGTACATAAAATATTTCACTATCGAATATAATTTATAGTACATACTACTCACCACATATGTTAGGTACAAACAAAAACATATGCTGTAAAATGATAAAAAGTATATTCATGGCTTTTAAAATAATTTATGTTTATTCCTGCCATATATCTTTTAAATAATTTTATTTTAACGCTCACTAAAATTTATTCCTGTCACATATAGTACCAGAAATTATGGTAGTAATTACCATATTTCTAGTTATATCTACTATACATTTTTCTCCGTGTACGATTATCGAAATTGTACATTTGATTACCGGAACTCACGGTAAATATAGTAGAAATAAAACTTAAACAGTAAATTTTTTTAAAGTTGTATTTCATTTTACTGTGTATCCACAGCCGTACGGTCAACTTACCACTCGCCTGACATCTAGACCAATGATAAAAGAGGTCGAACCTTCCCTATCTCTTCAACGCACATACTCCAATAATATTTCGATATGAAATTTTCTTACCGAATACTACTCCAGCTTCAAATAAGAACTGTGAATTTTTCCTCCAACGCGAATATTTTGAAAAAAATTCATGTTGTCGAAAAATTGTCAGTAATAATTGAAGCTCTTAGTGGTATAATAATCACAAGCGCTGATAATACTTCCACGACTTTATATGGATGGCGCCACGTCCGCATCATGATGATTATTAAATTTCACAGTAATTTCGATCTTGTGTGATTTGTTCGATCAATAACATGATTGAACAATCGAACAGTTTTCATATTTCAAGTCAAAACCATATAATTATGAATTATCTGTCACTGGCACTTAAACAAGAAGCATAAAATACATATAGAATAATCTAGAGAACATTTCGATAGTGATATCAAATGCGATACTAACGCCATCTCCAAACGATAGGTGAAATAATATCAGGAATATGATATTTGCTGGACCAGGTCTACAGGTTTTAACGAAAAACAATTGAAGATTCGTTTCACCATATCTAGATCCACCTTTGGCAAAGGCTTTATATCTATAGATATCCCAAATGTCGGCCAAGAGTGGCCAAGACGTACAGAAATCGTCAGATACTCATTTGCTCAAGTTTTTTTTCTCTGTCAGTGGCTCAGTTTTAGCTGGTTGTAAATTGCGAAATCCTGAGAAGTTAAATTATATGTTAATCTGGAAATGCAAGTAACAGTCGAGCTTGGATTTTTCAATATGAGCTTGACTTTTTTCATTCAGATTGTATGAGATTTCAGGGGGTGAAGGCTATGCAGCATCACAAGCACCTCGACCTATCAGATCTTTTGTTTCATTTCATTTGATCTGAGTTCCTGACTTCAGAGGTCATTTAGAAGGCCCCTTCTAGGAACTCAAGCCTCTTGCAAAAAACGCTGAGCATTCGCAAAGCAAATGTTCTGCAGATTCAGCTAAGTTCTCGCAGTATCGGCAGTAACTATCATTCTCCGATTTGCCCATATTTTTATTGATGGGAATACCTCACAGAACAGTGTCCAGTGAGGAATCCTGTCACCAGTTCCATGTCTTTCATGTACAACTCGAGATGGTAGTGATAGACTCACTAGTCTTTTTGTTTGTCTTCGTCCTGGCACTTTATTCCAGTGAGGTTTCATTTCATCTGTCTCCCACAGTCGCAACTTATTTCAAGTGGGCTTTGGATAGTCCAAAGAATGGTTCTGGACCAGGGAATTGTGTTTGTCCTTCTTTGGCCAGGCACTATGCTTCCTCACTAGCTCTAAATTCCTTGTGACCTGGCACCCACATCAAAATGGCCTGGATGTTTGCTGTTGATTGTTCGCAGTCCCAAGTCAGCTTAGACTAACATGTGCATGACTATTTCAGTGCTGCTTTGCTTTCTGATAGGATATAGATTTATGCACTCTTGGTCCGTGATCTATGTGGATTTCTTGGTTGTTTATCACCACTTCAAACAGCATTCAGAACTAATTCCCAACTGGCATTATATCTTTCGGTTTATAAATTGATATGATCCGATCACCTCCTCAGTTTTCTGTCTGGTTCAGTATTGAGGCAGTAATTGCTGCTTCTTTCGTAAAACATATAGGTGCGATGGTAAAAAGTTCAGTACACTAAGTCTAATAATTGCAGTGACTTTCACCATATTATATCATAGGTTGATACGCATGGTACTTGAGCATTGTGAAGTTCGTGGGATGACCATGTCAGGTCCATTGCAAATCTGCTTTCGTGCCATGAGTTACTTCGCAACTCAGTTCCACATGATCTACAAAGCACAGATTGGACGTGTGGTGAAGTATTGTTCACATATGTGGAGTTCAGCTCTCAGAGCTGTTTGTCTGTTTGATGATTTTACACTCACATACTTCTCTAGAGGTAGGCGATCGCTTCTTTCATCAGTCAATGATCATCGGAAATCACATCTATTATTAGTAGATGTAAAATAATGTTTCTCAATGAACAGGCAACTCGACAGGCAACTGGTCTATATATTGTAGATTATTATGATATATGCACAATGTAGAGGTTGTAGTTTGTTTATGAACAACAAAATTCTTCGACTAGACTAGACTTACGTCTGGTCAGAACAAGCTAACACCATGGGTAGAGGGATGGCAGCTCCCCTCCACCTAGAAATTTAAGTAGATTGTAATTGGTTGGTATTGTTGGTAATTCTAGGTGTAAACCTTGTGTTCGACACGTTGTTCTTCTTTCACCCTCCTGGGTTATTTCAACAACTCAGATATTAGGTATTATAATAATTTGAAATTATGCATTGAGATGTAAAATAGTATCCAAGTGGTCAAAGACGTATTCTGATTATTATACAATGAACCCTTGTTTGCTTCGATGTTAAAATAAAACATGTACGTCACTGGAGATAGCTGGTCGCATAAGCAGGACAGGAACTGATAATAGCAAACTCCTCCTTCTGGTCCTTTTCCTCGACGCAGTCATATTAATAATTTCGTATTATGAAAGGATAAAGGGATAAGGATTGAGGACCGTGTCTATGTTTTCTCACCTATATGGGGCGATGGGATTTTTGCTCTTACATACTCGAAAACGGCTTGGCGAAATCAATACAGGGCGCTATGAAATACAGGGTGTTTCATTAATATTGCAAAATAATGTGGAGTATAGATTTCTTGCAGAAAAATGAGACATTAGTTTATATCATTCTCTTTCCCAAATACCCGCAGTTTTTGAGATAAAGGGCTGTCAAAGTTTGAAAAAATGTCTCGTTATTTCCAATATTTTTGAGATTTGGTGGATTTTCAATAATTAACTACTTATTTTGATGTACTTGATTTAAATCTGTTCAGTTATTCCAGTGGCGTTCTAAGGGTCAACTGGGCTGATAATAATATGAAAAAATATGTGACGCTACTGTTCTTTGAAATCAAATACCTTTTTGAGAATCAGCAATTCAAAAGGAAATATAAATGGACCTTATCACTGAAAAATATTGGGTTTTCTACATTGTCTGATAAGAACGTTTAATTTTTACAAAAAAAAGTTGGCATTCTCGAGAACTACTTACGGGTCATTAGAAAAAAGTTTAAAAATAAAATTTCCTCATTTTCTGCAAGGAATCTTCTCTTATTTTTTTCTACAACATTATTGAAACACCATGTTTATTTTGGAATATTCTCCAAAGTGGCGAAAAAATGTCCCTAACTCAATAAATGTCACCGTTCATATTTTTCCTGGCAGAATAAAAAGACGTAATGTATGTTGACAATTCAAAATGTGACACTTTTGTTTACTTCGCTGGACCTACGTACAGTCGACGAATAACAAGACGAATAGCAAAGTTGCAGATTCGATATGGATGGACCTCTGAGCGGGAGACCCATCTAGTCGAGCTTTGTTATACTGTCACATCCCTAATGGAAATATATTTATCCACGTCTCGTATTTGAAACGATTCTGAGATACAGATGTCTCAGATATATCCATGCATACAAATTATCCTATTGAAAATAGAGTATTTCAGCAGTTCTCATCGGGTAACCTAAGCATTTGCTGTTGATAAAACTGATTTGAATACATATACACTAATTGATAATAATCCTCGATATAAAGGATGTACCAGGGTGTTCCAGGATTGACTTATTTAACTTCAAAAATCGATACCCAACAATTCGTTTCGAATTTAGTAATGAATTGATATCTATCATATTTTTATATAGGTACCATTTTTTAAAAGAAGACGTTTCCAACAATTATAATCTCACTTGAACAATTGGAAACAAAATTATGTGAACATTAACAATAAGTATTCAGCCTAAGTAAGGTGAATAAATGATGATACATTTTCATAACCTTCAATTCATCATCGGTGTCGCAATAAAAAACTCGAAGGGTTCCATATCAGATGGGTTGAAAAAAATAACACCCAGTGCAGCTAGGTTGTCTTTTTCACTGTACAATATTCATTGAAAACCAGTCTGCCCACGAAAAATACGTGTTTAATATATTATTTCATAATTATTCTCTGTCGATTGACAAAATTCGACGAGTTGAATCTGGGACACCCTGTATAAAATTTCGGTTGCATCACGAAAACTAGAATTATTATTTTATAGTTTCTGAATTCATGACAATGGAGAATTTGAGGATAGGAACAGGGTCTTCACGTATATTTTGAACCGAAAACTTCCTTATCTATTGTTCAATTATCTTTTTCAAAAAATGATCGCGTGTACTTTTTCCTGTGGATTTTATATATTTCAACAGAAAAACAGTTGAAGAACTAAAAAATAAAGTTATGATTACCAAACATATTTTTTAAATGAAACTCCCCATATATTTTGTAACTATTAGATAGAGTGTATTTTTCTGATTTCAAATATATTCACAAATATCTTGTTATTTTCAATATGGATTTCGAGATATTTGAAGTTGAAATTCAGATTTTATCCGTATTCTTTCTGCCAATCATGACATAGATGATAAGGGTAGCTATGGAAATAATTGAAATATCTGTTGTCAGATTGATGACTGCTATATAAAACTGATATTATCATGTATTTGTGAGGTAATTTGTCATAATGGGTTTCAGTGACAGAAAAAAATAAGATATACCATCAGAATATTTCATCTAAATATTAATAATGTATTGGTTCGTACGAAAAGAAATATCCTGTAATGTTCAGATAAACATAAAACGAATTCTATAGCGAGTATATAGGGCATGCCTTAAGAGAGCTGGTTTTTTATGCCACAAAAATATGGAAATCATGCAGCAGCAGAATATTTCGAAATAGTTGACAAAAAATATTTAATTTTTTCTTCCCCGAATAAAATCTGAATTTCAACGTCAAATATCTCGAAATCTATTAGAGATAACATGATATAAGTATGTATAAAACTATACTCTATCCAAAAGTAACTAAATATATATAGGGTGTTCAATAAATAAAATATTATTGGGATCCATAACATTTTTATAGACGTTGAACTGTTTTTTTGTTAACACAAAATCTACAAGAAAATGAAAAAACTATTGAATAATAGATGAAATAGTTGAGGTGGGGTTCAAAATATACGTGAAGATCTTGATGTATACATCGGAAGTGACAAAAATAGAAATCATTCGAAAAAGCGATATTTTTTTAATATTCAAACTGAGACAGTAGGTACCTACTGAGATTTAGGATATGTACTTGGTTCTAAAGAAAAAGCCACCAATTTAACGGAAAATAAAATGCTACAGTGACTACTATGATCTTGGGTGACATTTATCTAATTGCAACCAAATTAAAAATATTTTTCTACCATAAGTTTGCTGAGTTAGCAAATATGTGATCATCACAGGAGACCAAATGTCAGCCCATTCATTTGTATAGCCTTCTGCACTCTGTGCACATTTCTCAAATATTGAATATCAAGGTCGTCAACAAATGGGGCTCGTAAAACTAACACGATTGAAGTGTCAAACCGTGCAAATCAGTATTTATAGCCAAAACTAATTTATACATCGAAATAATCACCGGAGAACTGACTGGTGGGTATTGTTGCTGATAAAGCAACGTATTCCATGTCTTAAGTTCATTGCCTAATCATCATTTGGTTTGGAGATTAATATTCACGAAGCAATGAAAAAAATATGAATCAATAGAACGGTAGTTATTCGACTTGTATTAAGATGATAGGTGAAATAAGAATATCCTTGTAAGGGTTTTACAAGTTGAAATATTCGTTGAGAAAATCTAAAGTGACCACATTTCGTGGAATGGAATAAAAAAAAGCACGGCTTCCATTAATAAAATTTGCTGTAGAATCAAAAATAGAAAGAAAGTGTGGCAAATTTAGTTGGAAAATATTGATCCGTTCGAAAGATTCCATACAAATTGACTGGGGAAAACAAAAGTTTGTATAGGTAAGTGAGAATAAATATAAAAAATACATGAAGTGACCCGACATATGATACATTCTTAGAAAGGGAAAGAAATTCGTTCCAAGCAAACCATAGCCATCTATATGATGATTACTATTCGAAAATATACAACTTTAGACCATAACTCGAAATCGCATCTTTTGTTTCAAATTTTCTGGACGCCAACGGATCATACAGAAAAAATCCCACAAGAATGTGAAAATTATTATCTCGTAACTTCACAAACAACCTTGTATTAGATCAAAATGTGTCTAAAAACGAATTTTTGTGTAGGTGTAACTCCAAAACAAAAGCAAGTTTTTGTTTTCACCAGTGAATATATCAATAACAAAGAGAATGCAATCTCAATTTTTTATGGTTACCAGTTACCCTATACAAAGATCAAAATTTGCCTAGAACCCTTCACATAAGAATATAATGCAAAAAATATTGCCTATACTTTCATGCAGATTTTTCGTCCTCTTATTCCTACATGAGTTGATCTTTCCCGAGATGTTGGTGAAGAATTTCCCATTGAGGTTAGGTTGAATTTTACTAATGCATCAATCATCAATTTCACAGTTACATCAATGAATTTACTGGTGACACCAATATAACTTTCAGAAACCTGAAAGGAAAATTCTGCCAACTCAGTGACATCTTGGGACAGGTCAACTTGATTTCTTCACAGTTTCAGAAGCGATGAGAAAAAATTTCGTGAATGCGGCATGTACGTTTATAAATCAGAATTCCAATTTCACAATATCTTGTTGTGAATCCAAAGTTGTGAATGTGAAACAAAAAATTAACGAATAGGTAGTGTATTTTCTTATTATCAATTTTACATTCCCGAAATAAAATCTCAACTTCATTTGAGAGGCACAAACTTGAAAGTGAAATTGTCACCTCGATCCTTGGCATGAAATATCCTTCATTACATAAAAACTGTACTCTACAAAATAAGTTTTTTCAGTGAATACTAAACTTCGCATTCGATACTAAAAACTGCCAGCAACCTTCGAACAAAACAAGTTGTTTTACGATCCATTTCATCGTGCTACAATATTTTTCATACGAATCAATACAGTCCTTGAATGGAAATTCCCCTTTTCAGAAATTCTTATTTTTTAGCTGTTCCATCCAGTATAACTAGAAGGCAAACTTCATCAAGAAGGAAAAGGAGAAGCGATCGGTCGATTTACGCATCCAAGGGGCGGTTCTGAGGGGGAGAGGGGGGTTGTCACACACAGTCACACACACACGAATAGCCTTGTGTGGAAACTAAGAGAAAGAACACTGACTGGAATATTCAATCAAATCAACTTACCAGTTTCTTTTTTATCATCGGGTAGTGGAGCTATCCGATATGTGACGTTTTTACAGATCACCATCATTTCAGGAAGGCTTTCAGAAAATTCTGCTGAAGGACAGGACCAGAAAATCGAATTGAAGAAACACTGATGAATATACAATGACTTTCGGATGATTGGATTAGATTCGGATTGGGAAATAATCACCGCCACCTTTTCGGATTTACTAATATTATTCCATCCTCGAATTCTTTGAAGTTTATTCTGGTTTTTTCTATTTTGGTTCTCTAATGAAGTCATTATAAAACGCATATGCGTATCGTATTAGCCTCTGTTTCGATACGCATTTATTATTTTTCATAAGTTCATAAAATCGAACTGTCAAATTAAAGTCAGAAGAGTTAGGCCCAGTTCATTGCTATACGATTTTGGATTTGGTGATACTAGCAATGAAAATCGCAATGTTGATATTGGTGAATTTTAGTTGAGATCGGGATGATATTTGAATTGACCAATAACAACAACATTGTATTTTTCACTGCTGGTATCACAAAAGTCGAAGTCACTTAGCAGTAAACTGGGCTTTATGGTATGAACTGACAGTATCCGTAATTTCAAATACTTCATTGTTACCAATCAGAGATGATATTATCATTTATCGATATTAAATCAATCTTTTAAAATATAAGACTTCAAATAAATCCGAAATATAAAAAAATTTATATGACACTATTTAGACAGTAAAAAAAAATTACACCAGCTCACACCAGCTAACACCGTCTGGTGTCCCTGAGGTCCTGATTGTTTTAGTGTCAGTAAACACCGGCATATTATTCACCACTGTAGGTGTTATGTGACATAGATGTTTTTAATAATCAAAACCAGTTGTCAGTGTTCAGCAGAATGAACACTTTGGTGGTGTTCTTTATGCATTTCCACAAGTGCGATTTGACACCGCAGTGGTGTGATGCACATAATGTGGTGTTCATGATGCTGAATCCTACCTCTACGAAATTCTCTTCGGTGATGCGTTTAAACACTCAGCAGGTATATGCGTACACTTTCCTGTAACACCATATCATAAGTGTGTTAATGCGAATCAGTGCTTTTCTTCACAACCTCCTGTGTTTTTTACTAAGTTGGATCACCTATTGAAATATAATTCATATGATGATAAACTAGACTCAGAAGAATCTAGGGACAATTTGGATGATAACGAACTGTTTCGGCTTATTTATCCTGATCAGTGGTACTAGGGACTAGTCCAATTGATACTGATCTGTATCAAAATCACCTAATATATCAAGCCCAATATTGAAATCAGGTTCGGTAGGAAGGACGTCAGTGCCACCTATTGGCAAAAGTTCTAAGGTTCTAAGATCGAACATATGAGCGCATGAAATTCACACCATTCAGATGCCTCCATACAATATTTTCATCAATTTATTTCAAATAGGGTTTTTTCAGGATGCAATATTTAACGAATGATTTATCAAAAATATCTTGAAGATATATAGACTCCTGGATTCGTAAATACTTTAATGAGAAAAATAACTATGAACTGATAAAAAACAGATTGGAATTGATAGTATGAATTATGTAGTTTTCTTGACTGTTCTTGTCATAATTGATTCATTGAAAAACATATTTTTTTCATGTCATGACAATGGTTTGTCACTGCCGTCTTCAAATTATTCCATTCGATATCGGTTGTACGGAGTGTTTATCCTGGGTTTTCAACATCTTCCCCGGCCGGAATAATTTCCAAAGGAAACAATAATTGAATAGGTCGCTTCAATATGCATCCATTGCTGGTCTTGACTTTGCAGGCTCTGATGCGTCCATCTCTTCCCTTGAAAACTTCGGTGATTCTTACTAGCTTCCACAACAATCTAGGTAAATGCTGATCATGAAGTAAAACAACATCGCCTATCTTCAAATTTACAGATTTAACATTGATGTTTCTATGGGCGGACCTCAATTGTTGCAAATAATCGATACTCCAACGTTTCCAGAATCTCTTCATAGTTTGGTCTCGAATTTTCCATTGTTTCAGGATATCATTACGACTGATATCTTTCTCCATTGGGTTCATACTGAAACCGACAGAGGCATTTCCAGACAGAAAATGCGACGGTGTCAAAATCAATAGATTTTCTGGATCATCATCTATATTATAAGTTAGAGGTCTTGAATTAACTAAAGCCTCGACTTCGGTTAAAATTCAATATCGCCTTTCCAATAGTTAATTTTAAAGCTTCTTTAACGGTTCGGACCATCCTTTCCCAAAATCCTCCTCACCATGAGGCTCGTTCGACAATAAATCTCTATTCTATTTTATGATCACGGGCCATGTTCTGAATATCAGCACAAGTAAGGATTCTTGATAACTGCTTGAGTTCCATGGACGTTCGCTTAAAAGTCGTAGCATTGTCAGAATAGATGATGCTAGGAACTCCTTCCTCTTCTAGATATGAATCGGCGCAGTCCTCGTATACAACTTTCCACAAAATCAGATTATTCATACACCGCCTCGATTCCTTGGTGTAACTTGCTGTTAATTTTATATAATAGGTGTTTTTATGGGTTGACGTCAATGATAGCGCCATTGCGAATATTCAATTTCAACCATTTGGTGTTTCTTATGATTTTATGTTTCAGACTCGTTTTACTTCACCACATTCGTGTCATTTTTCACTACTGAGATCGGAATTAACACCACTCAACACTCAATTGTGAAATGTATAAAAAAAAGTACACAACTTTGATTATAATATAGCATAGGCGCCGATTACATGCATGGGGGCACCGGGGCCCATGCCCCCTCTGGGAATTATCTGGGGGACAACGCCCCCCCTGAGATTATACTCGAATTGGACAACCATTGGTAATGTTGCACTCAATATGCGATCTATTTTCCAATGAAAACTTTTGTTTGTACCCATGTATTTTGATCTCAGGAATCCGAATTTGACAATGATACCGTGAACAAACCACTATTTTTCCAGATAATTATGCATATATATATTTTTTTCTTAGATAAAAAGTATAGTGAACCATGGTACATGCATTTAGCATGTCCAGTGATCTCAGAACATAATATACTTTCCGAAAACTTGTGAGTTAGAGAAGTTGAAATATAAACTTTGGCCAAGAATTATATGGAAAAAAAGATCGCATGATAATTGCAATATTATCCATCCATTTACTTTTGCAATAAGTTGAACCTGGAATTTTTTATGCAATGGGAATGTACCTGTTATATACCTGAGAATAATGTTTTTTATTATTATAATTATGGTTCCAATATTATTAGTTACAAAATTTTTAGTTTTCACTATATTATACAAACAAAAATCAATGCCATTTTTTGCCCCCACTGGAATTAAGAAGTTTCGGCGCCTATGTTATAGAGGAGAAGTATAAAGTATACAGGGTATATCTTCATGAGGTGAAGAAACTATTTAAAATCCAACTAAAATATTTTCGTTATTGTCACACTTCCAGTTTCTCCAGAAGTCATCTTTGTTATTTTCCATGGAAGTCATCTTTGTTAATTTCCATGAAATACCCTGTATTTTGGAATAAATTTTTGCTTGATGCCTCTCCTGATTCTGATTCAAATTCTAATTGAACCATTTTTGGGATATTCGATTTTTTTTCTAGCGAAAGTGATCAAAGACTCCTACGCCATTTTCATGTTAATTGGAATTTCCAGGGATATGCAGTTACTGAATCATGAATAATAAAGGTCACACACCATAATCACATCATCTGAATGATTTACAGGTGCACAAAAACTTTCAACAAAAAATTCTGTGGAATACAAGGTGTCCCATTGAAAGTAACAAAGATGGAGTCACTTCCAGTGAATCCGAAAGTGTCACAATAACAAAAATATTTCAGAATTATGCTACTTTCAGTTCTCTGTATAAGGATCGCGTTAACTCATAATATAAAAGCCATATTGAGTGTCAAATGGATCAATCAAGGCATTGATGAGGTGAAGAAAAGAAGTATCAAACTCTCGATCAAACCGCTCCATTGTCAAATGAGAAATTGGAGAAAACTGAAGGAAGAATAAGGTTTGAAAAAAATTGGTGTTGTTTCCTTGTTGAAGTCAGTACGAAATCATGTCACTGAACACAACCAAGAAAAAATGAAATCAACAAACATTAAGTACACACATTATGTACTTCAATCAAATCGATTTGTTTCATTTTAAGAACGATGCCTGAATAGTCTTCAACCAAGCTCATTTAATGCTTGCAATAAGAAATCAATAATGTATTCCTTCAAGACAATTTATTTCTGTGGCAAATGGATTCTCCGATGCCAACTCTCTTTCACTCACACACACTCACTCACACTCACTTCAAGACAATTGTTCCGTCTTCACCAGTTTTCCTTTCTTATGTTTTTTCTTTGTGTATTCGTCTATTAATAATTTTCACCAGATTTGCAAAATTATAATTCAACGCTTAATTCGGCTTTGTGTCCTATTCCAATTCTGAAGAAGTATATGCAGCGCTCCTCGTAGCAATATATTTTGTCAGTCGCTGAAACAGCAACAGAAGAACCGGGATTCGCTATATAGACTCGCGACAGAAAGCATCTACGTGTTTCGAATACCTACTCAAAAAACTAAGAGATTTGCTGGTCAGCTAGTGTTGTGTGATCGATCCAACGGGTTAATACGCTCATCATCCTGGAACCAGCAGTCTCCACAAGCCGCCACTAGAGCCAACATACACTCAGGTGAGAACCACAGCCACGTAATCTCTCTCGCTCTTTCTTCTTGTGTCCTGAATAATGTTTTTTTGGGAACGTCATCAAATCATACTATCCTATACTATAACACAACCCACTTATCTAATACAGCTACAACAATGTTATATGATTACGAGAATATGGTGATTTCAAAGTACTATGTATCTTGAACGAAGAGTAATTATTTTTCTTCGTGTGGAATATTTTTTACTGCCTTGGGTTAATTTTTCTGTATTTAGTGATTCAATGATATTATTAACAGGTATCAAAATGTACCTTGTTTCTTTGAAGAATGTAAGAATTACTACTACTCCACTCCTATCAGAAGTTCTTCGCCCTCTCTGCTTAGGCATTATTTCTCAATAACTTGAATTCTCTCGAGCTACGCTCAGATACAAGCAGGAAGTGTCTCTATCTGGTGATAACATTACAAACAGGTTGATGAAATTGTAGAACCAAGAGTGAAAGACGTTATACTTATTTTTGAAATCATTAAGTGGGTTCTTTCAACTTTATGAATTACTCAACTCAACGAGTTGATCTTCTCGAATATTACTAATTTATTGTAAAGTCGAGTGAATATCCTAACAAAACCATATCCTACATTAGAAAAATTCAATACTTGAGACATTGAGACAACTTTTTTAGATGAGGTATAGACGAGCATATAGAAGAAATATATTTTCTTGAATGGAGTATTTTTTTATGTGTGTATGAAAGAAAATGATAGGCATTAGGTTTCGTGCTCCATGGATCAATTTTAGAACCATATCACTTTTCATCAATCCATCTTCGTCGGTGCACAGAAGTATTTGTTTTGAGGGGGATCAAATTTAAATCAGCCAACTATAAGAATGAAAGCAGTAATAAGGTTCAGTTTTCGAATATTCATAAGTACATATTTAGTGAGTTAGAAGATGGAATGGTTGATACAACAATTTTACGATAGAATGGTAAAACATGATCAACCTACTGTATAAATAATTGCACTGACATGCCTACTCTTCGGTACCGAATATTTTGAAGTTGCGATAAAATTTGAAGCCACCTGTAACTGATATTTTCACCCATTTGCAATCGATTTATGGAGTTGTACAAACAAGAACAAAAGAATAGATAATTCCTCATCAAGTACTATGCAGTGTGAATGAGGATCCAAAGTGAGAAGGGCACAATTATATATGTCTACAAACTGGAGGTAATCTGTTTGAAAATTCATTTTTGGGATTTCTCAACATCTATTCATTGACCCCTTAATTGCGCAACTTCTTGCTTATTCGACCTACTGTGTAACTCTTACGGCTTAAGGTTACCGAGATCCCCATGATGTTCGTCATTATCTTGGGCACACTGTATATGCTTCAATCAGCGAATCTAGTATTTCGATCGTATTTAGTGTTTAGACACAATCCTGGAAAATTTTAACTCCAAGTAAGTTGTTCCTCTCCAAGTACATGATTTTCAACAACAAGATTCGAATTGAAGAATTCATTTATACTTATCACGAAAATGTTTATATCGATAAAAATAATCATATTTTGCTTACCTGTGTCGATATTTCCAAGAGTAAAGTCGTATTTTTGTGGTTACACTGAAAACTACTTTGCGTTAAAAATTCACCATATTTTATTTCGCGAAAACTTGTCATTCGTGCTAAGAGATGTCTGCACACTGTATGCACATGTTATTTAAAGATCCTGCTTGCGGTACAAAGTGTCTTGAAGGGATAACTTGTGAATTATTTTTTCTCCTTTCTATAAATCGAAGTAAATATCTAGCAAGAGGATTCCTATACCCACTGAGCAATGTAATATTTATTCAATATTACAGCAACCCATCAATGCAAGGTTGTAAGGTTTGTCCTCGGGTTTGTCGCTGCAAGATTGCAGCAAGCGCTGAAACGGACCTTCCCTAATATAACAAATTCAATATTTCTTGATAACACATTCTAGCAAGGTTCCTGCAACATTAGATATAAATTGAATACAAGTTATTTTTTTTATATTGGGAATGTAATGTTTCCAGTAAGGTTACTGCAATATAACATGTAAAGTATATGAAAACTATCATATTGAATATTCCTACTACCACCTTGTTGCAATATGGCAGTGACTACTTAATAGAAAAATATGTGTGGAGCCTATTGAAATCTTGAGAATAAAAGCACACATTTCAAACATAAAACATATAATTCACAAAATGAACGCAACATAGACCAAAAATAAAATAACTAATGAACTGAAATTAACATCTACAAGTATATACTTTTCGAAGTGGCAGTCCAATATTCAGTAGGAAAACTGAAACAAAAAACGATAGATGAACTATAGTGATAATCTCGGTTATAATAATAAAATCAGTAAGTTGATGATCTGATCATGAATGAACTCTGAGTATATGGCAATAACCTTTTCTTTTCTATTCTTTGACTATCAAAACGAGTATACTACTTCACGTAAACATTTTATTGATATTTGCGAAAATTTCTTACGTTGAGTCTGTTTCTTAAAACATTTCATTCAATATCACAAAGAAATAAAAAATTCACCTTACCTTCGAACTATCCATATCATATTTTTTGATGAGAGAGTGCACTTTATCACTCAATCCAATATAGGAAACCTGTGCAGTAGTCTTGTGAATTGCAATTATTTAAATCCGATCACCGATACACAGAGAACAAAGAACTTGACGAAACAACAATGGCTGACTGCCGATGCGAGATCTCTGATGCAATGATCTTGCTATAAAATAGTTGAGACAATATTGCAATTGAAACTCGATCAAAAGTTAGTTTTGTAACTTGCAATGCATTTGTTGATGGATGGTTCATGTGATGTTACAAATGTAATGAAGTTACAAGGTTTAGGCAATATTACAAATGAAATTGAATGAAATTGTCATGCTATATTACGGGAGCAAGCCGCACATAATATTGTAGCAATATAACATTGCATGTTTAGTGGGTAGGTATATGACTTAGAGGGACTGTACCTACTTCAAATTCTCATGAAGGTAAGTAGGGCGGGCTTTGATACAACGAAATTTTGTGAAACCGATACAAAGCATGAAACCTCATTAGAAGCCTTTTCCACTCGTATATATTTTGGTAATGCCATTATGCAGATCTGTACTTATTGTAGGTACCTACTTTATTAGCAGTTTATCAACAATTATGACGCCTGTGTATCGGTAATGTCGATTTGGTTTTTCGATAAGGCCATCCTAATTCGTGGAAAAATATCTAATTAAACGTCGAAACGACGAGGCTTAACGACACATCGCCGATGATCTCAAAATTATTATTAATGATCGCAGATTCATACTCATTATAGGATTCTTCCTCGAGACTCGAAATTTTTTCGTGAAACAACACATTAAACCGTGACGTATTAATTCAAAAGCGTCTATCTCGACGAAGGTAAATGCACCTTTGTCCTTGTAGATCGCAAATTGCAAGATGCATTCGAATTTAAATTCGGCTTACGTCACGGTATTTTGATTCGCTTAAGTGGACGGTGTTTTTGCATCTGTAATCATGCTCAGCCGAAGTGAAGACGTTGGTTGGTGTTTATGTTTATCAATATACACAGACGCTTTGTCAACCAACGTATTCATCAATAATAGTTATTAGTTATTGAGAGTATTGAGACTCGCTTCGAAATTGGTCCGAATTTTTCATGTTTTGGTATATTTAATACGTATGCCCTAAAGAGACATTGTATCTATTTTTTTATGCATGACCGGGCGTATAATGTCACTTTATCGCCCGGTTGTGCGGGCGTAAAATACTTTACCACCCGCCGGGCGTAAAATGGCACTTTCCCGCCCGCCGTACATTAAATTATTAATTATTCGCATCCTCAGCTGCTTTACTGATTTCTGGTGGAGCACAATTCAAACTTTTTTCGTCACTGGAATACATTTCGTAATGACTATTGTCTGTATTGACAGCAAATATGGCTACTAGCCTATTCATTCACCCACCAGTCTGGAACATGAGCGAATTGTAAACCTTTAATAACTCTCTTATTGAAAGAGAATAAGTAAAAACACTGTCACGTATTGCTTTTTCGAGAGGAACATCATGGGCGTAGCAAATTTTTTTAATAAGGGTTTAAAAGGTATTTGAGAACCGTTTTATTCCTATCATGCTTGAGAGGTGAAGAGGTATTTACAATAAAATATACTGGTCGTGCATAAAATGTTGCGTGTTGATAGCCATCGCTATCGCTCATGCGTTTACTTACACGCTGCGGTCCATAAAAGCCTATTTTACGCCCTTGATTCATAAATAACTATTATTTCATTAAACTGAGTTAGCTATCTCATTATAATGAAATAGAGTATCTCCTTATAAAGACCTAGTTATCTCATAATAATGAGATAGCTAACTCATTATAATGAGATAAATTATCTTATAACAATGAGATACTTACTCATTAAAATGAGATACTAACTCATTATCATGAGATAACTGAGTCGTTATAATGAGATACTCTATTTCATTAAATATTAAGATGATATTTTTGCTACTGCCGAGTTGCCACAGTTTCAATGCAATTTTCTCATGTTTCATCGATAGTAGAAGTTTAGATGTTTGAGAAGTTGACTAAAGAATCTCAGAATTCTGATGAATATTGATAATTATCATAAAATCCTTTCATCGAGTTTCATTTGTTTCAAAAGGGAGGTGCAGGTAAGGCTTGTGTAAGGTGAAATATTACAAAATATTACTGCTTTCTGTTGAACTTGGCTTGATCTGCTTGATCCATTATAGTGATTGTAATAAGTAGATGATATGGATGTCAAGCAACTTATTGAAATTTCCTAGCAATATCGTGAAACCGTAGGACTTTCCTTTATAACGAATGGAAAAAATGTAGTAGTTTCATCTCCAAGTTCAGTAATTAAGCAATAACCTACTGAAATATAAACAACATCACTGATATACTTCAAAGATTCTTGTATTTTCATATTCTTTGTTTTATTCATAAACCTAACTGAACATTCTATATTAATTGGGAAAATACAGTTATTGGCAACATTGCTTAGTATTAACTCATTATTATGACTTATGATATCTTATTATTATGAGATTGATTTATCTCATTATAATGAGATAGCTAACTCATTATAATGAGATGAAAAAATATCTACAATGTCCCTTTAGAGCTTTCGTAATCTATACATATCCAACCATTGTCGATCTAAATGAATGTAGACGGTATAATATTGTCTGTTCACTGGAAGAAATGACGTCACTTTCTCCGTGAGGCAGAGACATCTTCTCATAATAACCGTGAACTATTTTGAACTTGTAATGTCATACTGGGCATGACCTAACGTTTTTATTTACATTTTGAATAACCCGCTCCTTTTAGCACATCAAAGCTTCTGTTTCAAGCACAGAATCATTCGATATCATTAATTCATTGATCAGAAAGTCAGGAAATAGAAAAAAGCATCGTCAGTCAGTGTCAATGATGTGAATGTGAAAAATGTGTAATGTCACAAAATAAGGATTGTTCAATGTGTTCGAAATGGAGAAACTAAAAATGCGACGCAAGTGAATAAAGTATATAGCATATCGATTGTACGATTTTAGTAACTCACGTTGAGTTGTATTGCTCTACGCATATTTCATACCCACTGAAGAAAGCACACAAAATTTAGTCCTCCTCCAAACACACTTACATTCACTTATTTTCAACAGTTTTCAGGAGAAACAAATGGCTTCGAACGACTTCTATAAAGTAGCGACCTCAACTTGGCAGACGTTTGGGACTTGAGTGAACAGACAACATTATAGTTCCAGCCTACTAGGTTTCCATTTAGAACGACAATGATCCAACCATTCATATGTATTCGGATGAATAGGAACATAACTGGGTATCTCGAAACTATGGTGGGAAATTGAAAAATAAATATTTTATATTTTATTACCAATCATAATTACCCGCGGTTAATATCCAAAGAGATGATGCCGTACGAACAAAAAAAATTACCTGTTTCATCCTCTCGCAAAAAATGTATTGGGGTATTGAATGATGATTGGAAATGTGAACAAATGTTGAAATTTTGAAAAGTCCTAAAACAATAATCTGTGTAGAATTAGAAAATAAATACCAAGTGTTATTCAGAATTTTCTTTCGGTATACATGTATGAGTTCTTTATTTCCTTTGGTTTTCCAGACACTGTTATAGCTCGTCGACAATTATTACCTTGTGTATGAATATTTTTTTAATTCATTATAGTTTCCATCAGTTCAAGATGGATAAAAATTAATTGCTTAATTTGTATTTATTTTAGAAATATATCGTGATGCTTGTTTTCGATTCATGTCGAAATATATCTGCAGTTTCATTAATCTGTTTTACACTCTTATTTTCGATGCCATACACGGTATGGTATTGCTTCTAATCCACGAATGGTTCTAACAAGAATGACATGCACCGATACAGTTTGTCGAAATTTTCCGTATATTCCACGTTTACCTAACTGATTTCAAACTCAACAAAAGGTTCACATATATGAGACTCAGATTCCATCAATTATATACTGGATGATGATATATTTAACATACAAAATGTATTTTAAAACTGCTGAAATGGAGCAAATCTTACACAAACATCGTGTTTTCAGAAATATACGCACTGCACGATGTTAGAATTAGGGTTATCAATACTTTTTGATCTAATTTTCTTGGTGATGGCGTTGTTCGAATGTGCCGCTCTCTAGAAACCACCCCGTCCAAGAAAATAACGTTGCCAAATGGCCGAAGGGCCGTACAGAAGAGAAAGGTGCGCGTAGGGCTCCAGAATATCTGCTGCGAACAAAAGGAATTCTGTGGTGCGCCGGTCCGTGAAGAGAGATACTATCTGAACTAGAAGTAGAAGAGAATGCCATTTAGATGCACCTCTCGAATTTCTCCGTTTTTTAAATTAACCGTATTTAATTACCGTTGTCGGAAAGTGCAGTATCCTGCTCAGATTTCGAAGTTGGGAGAGAACAACAGGACCAGTCGAACATTATAATGATGACAGTGGGGTAATGGAAGCTTGATTGGAATTTGCGGATGTTGGCATCCTTTCACTTCACCTGTCTGATTGACAAGCATAATCTAAATTTTCATCTACTCTACCAGGTGGCCACGACAGTCGTTTTGAAATATTGACAGCTTGATAAACATCAAACTTAGGGTACTATTCTACTAATTGAACTCTATATCTGCATACTTAAAATAGTTTTCAGACTTGAAGAAAATAACTCGAATTGCTTTAACAGTGATAGACACATTCACTTCTTTTGGAACAATAATTGTCCTAAGATTGAGGTAGGGAAGACCGAGGCTAGTTGCCTGGATTATCTGACGAAATCCTGAATATTTTTGTCTCATAGAAACAATACTTGGTTATCAAGTGACTGTTTCAAATCATAATAAATTAGTTAGTAGTTAGTTAGTTAAAGTAGTAAGGTACCTTCACCAATATACACCAAGAAAATCGAAAAATGTTGAATCAATAAACTATTGTGTTCTGAGAATGTTCATGAAAAAAGAAAAGATTAAAACGTACTGAATATTAAAAACCGAACAGGTTCAAATGTAACTAGGAATCATCGAAGAAACTAAAATGATCTTGCATTCTAAGGCAAATCGTTGAACTTTTTTTTGTAATATTCCGTTGGTAAATGTTGTTCTCATGAGGGACCTCGTGAGAAAGAACAAGACAAGAACAAGACAAGAAGAAGACAAGAACAAGACAAGAACAAGACAAGAACAAGACAAGAACAAGACAAGAACAAGACAAGAACAAGACAAGAACAAGACAAGAACAAGACAAGAACAAGACAAGAACAAGACAAGAACAAGACAAGAACAAGACAAGAACAAGACAAGAACAAGACAAGAACAAGACAAGAACAAGACAAGAACAAGACAAGAACAAGACAAGAACAAGACAAGAACAAGACAAGAACAAGACAAGAACAAGACAAGAACAAGACAAGAACAAGACAAGAACAAGACAAGAACAAGACAAGAACAAGACAAGAACAAGACAAGAACAAGACAAGAACAAGACAAGAACAAGACAAGAACAAGACAAGAACTGGTTATGATCATATACTGGATAATAATGGAATTATAGTATTCATGAAATACATTCATATTCTGATGTATTATTAAATGAATATTCACAAGTCCTATTCTAGTCGATTTGAATAAAGTCAACCTCTTTATATTTGTAACATAACTCCACATCTACTAGACTGGGATAATCAGAGATAATGGTTTTGAAATATTCACAGATTGATGAAAAAAATTTCAGAAAAGTTATCTACATCTGGGCCACCAGAGACCATAAATTTGACTAAATGCTTTTTCCCTTATCTGTTATTTCTTATAGTGATCGCTATCGCTACAACGTATTTTGGTAGTTGGTCGATAAGAAACTGAATTGTTTTGAATATCTGCAGTTTTCGTCTAAACATCGTATATTTGGACTCAAAATATTTTTCGTAGTTGTGTGGGGTGCGATGACTAAATATTATTGTTTTGTTCGCAAAAACTAGCAATAGTCAATGAACTCTTCAGAAATATGACAGTAGCGTAGAAATAATGCATGGACATTCGAACAGGCAGAACGTTATTTCTAATTGACCAATACATTTTTTGAAAATTGACAGGTCTCTGCAAAAAAATAGCACTTTCTATTCTGAATGTTGTCTATGATAGACTCCTTATCGGATAATACGAATAAGTTGACTGAAATCCCAAATGATGTTTTAGATAACTATTCCTTTGTTCCTTCAATCTTTTCAATGCATATTTCATACGTTATAGAATATTATCTTTCTGTCCTAGTTATAGAATGAAAATGCTTGCAAACTTTCTTGTTAATCAAATTCACTCTACTACTTTCTCAAGCTTTAATATAAACAATATAAGTCAGAAATAACTTTACTCAATCAGGGATATTCCAATATTATGTCATACGGCACTGTTCGACGTAGGTTTTGTCGAAAATACAAAACAAATACATCGTAATCTTGGCATCAAAACAATTCAGCATTGGGTCCATCCATGCATGTTTGTTGATCTATCTCATTCAAATGGTGCCTGATGAGTAAAAAACAAAGTTGCTAATAGGTATTGACGTAATTTGATACTTTACTGTGTTTTTCATCAGATTTACACTCGTTATTGAGTAATTTGTATGGTTATAATGTGTTTCAACGAATTTGATTGAAATTATGGAAATATAAGGTGTTGGGTTTGCTACCTACAATGGAATTAAAACTATCATGCTTTTTTCTTTAATAATGGAATTTAATGTAAATAAGGTCAATAAGAAAGATTAATCATTCAACTTATCGATATAAGATCAAAACAGGTCCTTAAAGTTTTACGTGTAATACGACGAAATAATTTTTTTTGTTTCATTTTTGGAAGCGTTCATCTCTTAGAGGAAAGGCTTAAGAATTTTCACTTGAGATACCCTCATTAATTTTCGCATTTGGCATCACTCGGTATAATATATTTATAAAATCAAATGAATACCTCGACTAAAGCATATAATAAAAAGGTAAACTTAGATAGATATACAGGCTGTTTCGTCTAAACCGCACATTAGAAGTACTAGAGATATCAATTATGAATTTTGAACCAGCCTGTATTTGTTTCAATTATGATCAATTAATAATTAATAGTAAATAACAAATTAAGACAGGGACATGCCCAAAGTGTGACAGATCGAAAAAATCAACTCTTCGGGGAGAATCTGAAAATGTAATAAAATAAAGGGAGTTCGATTCGAAATAACGAAGTTGATATCCACTTCCGGTATACTGGAAATGCCGCCATATTGGAAATATTATCATTGTAAACGACCCAATTGATAATTATTATCACATACAAATTTTCAGATTACCAGTGCCTCGAGTACTTCCTGAACGCCTGGGTGTGTGTGTGGCCTATATATCTAAGACCTTGAAGACTGTGAATCGCACGAAAAAACTACTTGATTAGTTTTTCTACGTGGTGCGGACCTATGAAACTGATGAAATATGATAAGTGAAGTAAACAACATCGAAATAGGATTTTTGACTATACGTTTGCGCAATATGAACCCGATAAACTATAAATAATGATGTATGTAGGCATCACGTATTTTAGCGAAATCTTTCTCTAATTCTCTAAATATATAGTCCGTTTGAATTGAATGGTGAGCACTCACAGTCATAGAAAAAGTATAGTATTCTACTTTCGTGTAATGGCTATTACCAATTCTCATGAGTAATAGCTTCATTAAACGCTTGTTGAATAATATACTATTTAAAAATACCAAAATTCCATGTATACCGTGCGGGGTTCATTTCTGGATGATCCATGCTTTGAATCCACCTTCTCCTACTTTCAGGGGGGTGCATCTGCATCTCAGATCATAAAGAAGCATCTGCATCTACACATTATACTATTAACCAGTGGCAACGAGTTATGTCTAATGGATGCTCAAATAGAGGGTTTAGTTAGAGTGGTTCAAGGTCAAATGCCTTCAAATTTGAAGATAGAAAGGAGCATATTTTGCGTTACGTGTGAAACACCTCGGTACAAGAATATTTGTGAGTAATCGGGTTCCAAGCTTAGTTTCAAGTCTAAACTTGATATAGACAAAAGGTTATAAGTTACTTCTGTATGCTACGCGCTACTGCAGTCATACCGATTGCCTACATGGGTGTATTGGCCCCGATGCCCCCATGCACTCGCCGCCCCTGCTATTATCTTATGTGTAAAATATAGAATTATACTTATATATATTATGTGGATAAATGTAATGTGAAATTCAAATCGAGCGAGTATTTGAATATATATTTCGCTCAGAGAGTAGAGATACTGAATTTTAACAAAATATTTGGACAGCAACCCAGACGCCTTCAGTTTTTATTCAAACATTAACATATTTTATTTTTCTAAGTATGTTTCTTGCCAGGGGGGTGCAAGTGCACCCCCTTGCACCCTGCTAACGGCGCATATGATCAAATACCATACCATATAATAGCCTGAAATATCAATTATTGTAAAAAAACTATTACCTACTAACATAGTAGAATATGAAAAATGAGGAGCTAATAGTGATTTACGTAACAAGTCCGGAAAATACTGTTTTTTTGGATGAGTGGACAAAATTCTAGGACGAGCGTAGCGAGTCCTGGAAGTCTGCGAGTCCAAAAAAACTGTTTTCGGGCGTGTTGCGTACACAATTTTTTTGGCAACCGTGAAGAATAACAAATCATAGAAACACATTTCTTTATTAGAACAAAATTTCGAACATTTCAATTCTTATTTATATTAATATTAGAACAATTGTTAATATTGAATGGATTCAATTTGTTTGAAATGCTTGGTATATTTAAGTGCCTTTTGTTGAAGTCAGAACAAGAAGGTAAAGTTTCCGTTTCACATTGATTGTTTTCATCTGATAATTTTTGAATGTTAGCTAATTTTATGTCAGATAGCTGTCAGTCGTTATTTTGCTGCTATGGTAATGATCAACTGCATTTATCAAAACCATACTACCAAAATTTTCATATTTACAATGACAACAACGATGTGATTCTTCCCGGCCTAGTCCGGGAAGTACGTACTTCCCGGACTAGGCCGGAAAAATGCCAATTTCTCAAAAAAAATCATCTGGAAAGTACGTACTTTCCGGACGGTTGCCGAAAAAATCTTTTTCAGGATTATAAGAAGTGTATTTTCTGCATCAAAATTGATGTAGGGTGACTTGATCGAGGAATGGTTATTCCACAATATGCATACTTTGTTGTATTTGCTGCCTCTTGAAAATATGCCAATAAAATATTTCTGTTATTTTAAAGATATCAGCAGAATAACATATCTAATCTAACTCATTCTGGTAAACGCCCTGTTGTGATATTGTCTGATGTCAGCAGAAAATTCGACTGTGTCAATCATGACATTTTGATAAACAGACCTGAGACCGGCCAAATATCGTATCAAAGACAATGTTTTTTTATGGATCACCACTGTCACCAGATTTTTGAGAAACCATAAACAGTATGTATGCCTCAGGAGAAAACGTTACACAATTGGACATTGATATGGGTGTTCCACAAGGTTCCATTCTAAGACCAGTTTTATTTTTCTTACATGTGAACAGTATATCGCAGGTGAAAACATCCAACCAACGTCACTTTGTACGCAGACGCTGTTCTTGATATCTTAGTCGTTAGAAAATTCCCTATTCCTGATGGGTATTGAAAAGAAGTGATGATATGCCCATATCTATCACAGATACAGACATACATGTGAATGAACATTGATGAACACCTGAATTTGAAAATCCATTGTAAAAACCTGATCAGTAATCTTCATCTCTAATGTTACTTATTGAAACACTTGGCAAATGGTTTTTCACACATATAATCAATTGCCGAAGGTGTATTACTTGTGCACAAGTAGAAAGTTGTCTTCGATATTGTATTTTATGATGTATTTATAGTACAAAAGAAAATAATTATTAGGTGTATTATTTCTAATGTGTCTAGTATCACAAGTTGTAGAAATATATCTATATCGGTCACAAAATATCGACACTTCTTTTCTTAATCTATTCAAATATATTCATACATTTAGGAATAAAATAAGACTGATGTTCACAAAATTAACACTCTTAATGGAGTAGGCATTCATGTACACTTGGCAATAACATTTTTAATTTTATATCTCCAGATAAGAATGGCTATGGGCTTCTAATAAGCTACCACAAGAAGTCAAAGAATACTCTTCACAGTCTACTTTCTAAAGAAAACTCGAGATATGATAAGTAATTGTGAAATTTTTCTATTCGACAAACTAGATTTCATGATTAGATGTCTAGCATATTTATTGTTCCACATTTCAGAAATATTGCTGTGTTACTCTGTATATTCTGGTTGTCTTCTGATAGCCTTTCTTTTTTTGCATACGTATGTATCTATTGACAAATGAATTAATTGTGTATTAAGCCTAGTCTCAATTTGAGTGTTTTCATCTTCCATATTATGAAAGTTGTTGCGTCCATAATAATAATTATCGTGATCTCATTGACACTGAAAAGCAATAAAAATTGACGTCAATCAATGCGAAACATAAAGAAGCTGAGTTTTTGCCACAGGGCGTTGGGAAGTTATGGATGAAAAATTGAATTTCCCTGTATAATGATCAAGCCATCAGCTTTTCTTGGGAACTAAAATTCAGGCTAACATTCCGAAACGAAAATCTACGATTGGGTCAAAATTTCAGCAGAATCGGACAAGAAAAAAAAGTTACATGGCGATCAGTTTGGCAAAATTATTTCTTGGTCGCGATTTTCTTCTTATAATAGCAATGCTAAATGAAAAAATAACTCGATCCATTCGAAATTGACAATAAGGGTAGGTAGCGAGGTACTGTATCTCAGGAACTAATAGTTGTAGAAGTTTGGTGAAAAAATCCTTCACAGCAACCTTGATTACGAAACTTGAAAAAATAATTTGATACTCAATTACCTATTTTGTTTCTTTGATGAATTTGTTTATTATATGTTCTTTAAGCAATAACTTTAAAACGAATTAAGATATCGCCATGCGGTTTGGACATATTATATTGCAAATTTGATCTACTTTCCGAATCTAATAAAATAATCACAAGGTTCCATTTACGATTTCGCAGAAAAAAATAAAAAAAATGGAAAATATTATAAAAAAACGCCCTCGCGAGGACGGTAAGAACCAGAATGGCATGAATGGTTTTTTATTTTATTCATCAAACCTTCCTGTCTTGAACCATATCTTGTTAGGAGAATTCCGTTGAGACGTACTCAAATTATAGACATTTACAGTCCAAAAAGTTTAGGATCCTCTCCCGCCTTTATTTTACGTCCTACAATAAAACTTTATTTTTCAAAAATATGGACCATTATGTTGACATTAATGATTATTGTGAGAGTATTCATTTCTGAACTTATATGCATGAGAAATTTTTTTGAAAAAAATCAATTTTTATACGATCGAAGCTATTACGCCCTCTAGCGGTGGACGTATCGATTTAAAAAATATTTCCAGCAATTTTTCTTGGTTGATTTCCTCTGAAGGATTTGTTCCCCAAACTTCTATGACAGTTTCTGAGATACAGTACCTCGTTACCCTTAGGCCTTATTGAATCACCCGGTACAATAAATGATGAATCCAACTTGCTTCCGCTTCTCATTTTTTGCCGCTTCCATCTTTCCACGGCTCTAACTTTCTTCGACACTGTAAGAAGCCCATCATCAAGGGATTTCTTCATCTCTTTTTAATGCACTTCCCATTCTGTGTGTCCTTCCAACGTGCAGAGAGAGACAGACATAGATAGAGAGAGATACGTTATGTTCTCTCGCAATGAAAATCTTCCAAGCCTAGGTCAGGGATAAGAAAGAATTCGTGCCATTCTCTCCGTCTCAAACGATTAATTTGATATTTGATTCGATAGAATAAGGGTCTGCCTCGATCTGGGATGGATATTGACTGAGGAATTTGCCCTGATGACGATGATTATGTCGTTATGTGGGTGAAATGGGATGAAAATCGGGATGGTTGACAAAAAACTGAACTATTCATTTGGCAGCATCGTTGACTACAGTTCTATGAATTGGTCGTCATCTATAAATAAGCATTTATAATTATTGTTATTATGGAAGTTCGTATAGGTATACCGGGTGATCCCGAGATATAACTGATAATTTTTAACTTGAAACAACTTGCAGGTAGGTTCAAACGGTTTTTTATTCAGCCCATCTAAGGAACATTGATGACACAAACTAGTTAATGAATATGCATTACCTATCTAGCTTTAATTATTATGTTTTGGTAGCTACTGAACCCTATAATATAGATGTAGAATATCATTGAGAACATTTATTCGATGGGTAATGATCAAATGATTTTTAAATCGTGAATATACAGTGTGAAATATTAAATATCAGTATCTCAATAATAATAATAATAAAAAATACTGAAATTACATATCTCTTGCAATGCATGAATTTCATCCTTGATGAATTCAACCTCCTTTCATGCATGGGAAGTAGTGGCTGATTTGGTATCGCACTGGCATTATATTTTTCAATGACAAATAATAAAAAATGCCTGGATCTTGAATAATCGCGAGACATCAATGTATTCAGGACTTCAAGAGATCGAAAGACAGAAATGCAATAAAAAGGCATCGGTTACAATCATGTTGAGAAATTTGTGTCTCATCTTCATATAGTTTACGAAAAAGCATAATAGAATTTGTAACATGTCGACATCCGAAAATGGTTATCGAATGCTTCAAATCAGAAATTAATTATATCTCCTGCAGTGCCTATTCAAATAGGTAATTAGGTGGGTACCTAAAATCGAGAGATGGCGCTCCTTACCAACAACCGCAGATAATCTACCCAAATATAACAAATACATCACATAAGAATTATCATTTGAACACAAGAATGGATGTGACTGACTGTCCCCAGTGATATTCACTAAGCTTCACATTATCAACATTATGTTGATATCCATTATAAAATGAAAAATTAATTTACATATTCGAAAGCGATAGTAGACATTCCATTCACGTATTTATCAACGTGAAATGGAATGACCATTTGCGATGTGAATGGTAATTCGCGGATTCAACTACCATGAAAGTTTTATTGGATTTCATTTCGATGTTTGCACTATTGTACTGTACCATGGATGTTCAATGTTCTGCCATAAGGAGTTGTCGCATAATTGCAGTATATGGTAACTCAAATAGATACCTATTCATTGCGATATTCTGGCAACTTATTGACGATATGTGATGTTGCGGACATCAAGCACTCGCCAATAAGTACTGTTGCGCCTTTTTTATAAATTCAAGAAGAACACCAACTCCTACCTTATTTTCCTTGGTTCTCACGATGTTCTCTGAACATTACAGAATATCCCTTTTCGTGAGAACCAGAACATAAAGAAAAAACATTGCGAAGTCGCATCACCACGATGGTAATTCCCTGCAACTTCCCTGCCACCGAAACTGGTTAACTAGGTAGAACTTCAATTCGAAATCTGAGTTCATAAACACAACTCACTGGTTACTGATAACAAACACACTAAGTAATTAAAATGGACTGAAATACTAGAGCAATTACGCAATAAAAAACCGATTTCATATTTCCCCGCTAAGTATTAGAAAACTTTTTTTCATAAAATATGACAAGAAGTCACCAGCTAGAAATAAAGACAACACTTTGAGATGCCTACACACATTGAAAATTTATATTTATATTTTGGTTGTATAATGAAGTCATTGTGCAATGCAAATGCGTGTCGAAATAGCCTCTATTTCGATTCGCATTTTTTATTATTCGGATATTGGTACAATCGAACTGTCAAATGAAAGTCATAAGAGTTAGGCCCAGTTTACTTCTGAGCGATTTTGATTGGTCGATATTAGCAGTGAAAAACTCAATTTTTTAATTGGTAAATTTCAATTCAGGGTGTAATTTGATTTAAATTGATGAAAACAATAACAACATTGAATTTTTCACCGCTGGTATTGCAATAATCAAAATCGCTCAACTGTAAACTGGGCTTTACGCTTGTGCGTCAGATTTTAATTATTTCAATGTTATCATTGTTACCAATCGAAGATGTTTCTATTTTTTATCGATATTGAATCCATTTTTTTCCTCAAATCAATTCAAAATAGAAAAAATAGCATATGACACACGTTTTATAAGACACGTTGTCGCACTTGTTCACTTGGAGCACTCCTCGCTTCGCTCGTCGTACTCCAAACAACGCGTGCGACAAAATAGCGTCTTATAAAACTTGAATCATAAAATACTTTTATTAATTTGGGTAACTATATAATGAATTACCAATGAATGAATTTGGCGGTCGAATGAAGCACCAAATGTACCGAATGTATCATGAAAAATGTGCTACTAATAAGAAACAATAAAATTAGTTGGTTCCGACTTTATAACATGTTGTAAAATTAAAATGCATCCCTAATTTCATCTCTCCTCAAGCAGCAATTACAAATTCGGCGAAAATCAGACAAGCAATTTAGAATCTTGGTACCAATAACTAAACACAACGAGTGTAAGAAAAATATACCCAATGCTGTGAATACTGTCAGTTCGTATCCTAGGGGGTGGAACAAACAACACCGGGAATACAATTACTAAGAATTTCCGAAGATAACAAAGGAGATTAGAGAAGGTCAATAAAAGCGACAGAGATGGATGTACAGAGTTTGAACACGTGCAAATAGAAAGCACACAGAAAGCCCAAAAGCTTCTACGACTGAGTATAAATCTACTAAGACTAAGACGAATTTGTTTGGGCAATTCTTAGAAAGTTTGCATTGAACATTATAACATGGAAATGTATTTACTTTAACAATGCAAAAGTAATAAAATTGTGGAGATTGCTGACGTTATTCGAACAGGCTCTTTTCACACCACTATGTAATATAATCAATAGGATGTAACCAATCACAATGCATAATGGATAACTCATAATGCGTAATGCATAATTTTGAAATTGAAGTTCCTTATGCACCCGTTTATACAACTCATAGTGCACAACTCGTAATTTAATGCATAACGCACAAGTTGACCAACTTTTAACTTTTATGCATTATTTACTATGTGAATTGAAGACGCGTCTGACAAAAATGTCAACTTTTCACATACAGTGAGATATTTCTGTGTTTTGGTTGTAAAAAAGCAGAAATAATGGCCAATCAGCCATTATATTTGAATTGTTCTTTGTCCAGTTTCAACATATATTTGAACAGCGTATCAAAGAGTCCTTCGGTTTTTTTTTCTCATTAATTGGCCTATACCTTTTCAGATGATTCGTAGCTAAAGCGACTGTATAGTTGCAGCAACAGTCATAAATAATAATGTTAAATTTGTAACTTTTATTGCTTCTGATGTATCTCTTCGTACCTCCATTTTGGTAAAGGTAGGGAATATGGGTCCAAGTCCGATTTCGACGAAACTTTCACAGATGCTTCATAACATGATAAAAATACTATATCCATCAACATTTTTCCGCGGAAAGATCTTTTTCCATGTTTTTATGACAAATTTATGTCGTGGTACTCACTATCAAAACTCAAATACAATCTATATGACAGCTCCCTTCAAACTCCAAACAGCGAAACTGCTATTGCGATGTTGCCGTTTCGATTTCAAAAACATTCGATTTAGGTAAAATAAATAAAATATTTCGGAGCAGAGGACCAGAATTTCAAAATTTCAGAAGCAAGGATAAATGGTTCAACTTTAGAAAAAAACACATCATATTCATTCTGAGAATTCTATAGAAAAATAGTTTAATTTTTAGCATTATCCTTTCAACAATAAATAGCATTCGGATCTTTAGTAACTTAAAATTAAACAAAGTTAGGTTAGGTGGTTTTGTCTTCTTTTCTGTTTCCAATTTTCATTCATAAGAGTTCCTACAGGAAGTAGAGAAAAATGAACAACGTGGTAATAGGCATGCGCGCGCTCGCGTGTATGTATTATTGATATTTGTCAAGCAATAAGGGAATATATTTTCTATAATGGTTTAAAAAAATAGAGAAGGTAGTAATAAATTTCAACAAAGTTAGGTTAGGTGGTTTTTCCTTCTTTTCTATTTCCATTCATCAGCGTTCCTACAGTAAGTAGAGAAAAATGAACAACGTGGTGATAGGTATGCGCGCGCTCGGTCGCGTGTATGTATTATTGATATTTGTCAAGCAATAAGGGATTAGAGTTTCTATAAAGGTTTAAAAAATAGAGAAGATAGTAATAAATTCCAACAAAGTTAGGTTAGGTGGTTTTTCCGAGGGTTTTTCCTTCTTTCATCTTGGGTTATCAGGCACCATGTTCTCGAATTATCAATTAAAATCTGCTTATTTTCACAAATCTGATGTAGACGAAAGATTCGTTATCGATTCGATGAATGACATGATTACTTTTTTCCAAGAAAAATGTGATTTCTTTTCGGAAAGGAATGAGGGAATAACTTTCATGTGGAAGTAATACCATTTTCAAAAAATTCATCAATTATTTAAAAAATTCTATTTGATTAGAATTGAATAGAATTATTTCTGAAATCAAACCGGCAACGTTGCAAAAATATCTGCTCTAACAAGCTGTCATTAGTGTCATTCGCCAATCAAAATGTTTTTGTATTCAAACTTCATTGATAACAAGTTTTTAACTTTTTTTAATTCTTGTTATTACTTTCAAAGGATCAGTTAATTTATATAGATTGTGCATGTAATTATTGTTGGTTCAACACAGTGCCTACCAATCGAAAAGATACATTGGACACTCCTCACAACGAATTGTGTGCGTATTTTGAAAGCAAGTGGGGGAATGTATGTTTTTCAAAAAAAAAAACATGGAAAAAGGTCTTTCCGCGGAAAAAATTTGATGGGTATAGTATTTTTATCATGTTTTAAAGCATCTGTGAAAGTTTCGTCGAAATCGGGCTTGGACCCATATTCCCTACTTTTTCCTTCATTTTAAATCAATAATTGATAATTATTTATCACACAAGTCACAAATGACAAAAAAACTGTTATTCAAAAAATGTCGCTGCCAAATCTGGCATTTATTAGAGCAATGAGCATGACAATTATGCATTGCGTTGAGACTTCTTTCTGTTGTGCATTATGCATTGAAAATTATGTATTATGAATTAAGCACTATGAGTTATCCATTATGCATTGTGAGCTGGCTAAACCCGCCTTAAATGTAATAAAGTAAATGGATGTAATGATAGCCTGATAGGACAAAAAACTCCTTCGCCCGGTTTTGTTGAAATACGGCAGTGTTATTCACGGTAGGTACTACCACAGATTGTATCATGGGGCTAATTTAGACTATATTTGAGACAAGTCATGAAAAGATTCTGAAATGAAAAAGGTAGTACTTTGATAAAATAAATTTATTCAGGGCTAAATTACCACTTACTATCCTTGATGACAGGGGCAAGGAATTATTATAGTGAACAAGTGCGACAACGTGTCTTATAAAACGTGTGTCATATGCAATTTTTTCTATTTTGAATTGATTTGAAGAAAAAAATTGATTCATTATCGATAAATAACAGTAACATCTTCGATTGGTAACAATGATGACATTGAAATAATTAAAATCTGACCTGTGATCTGACTGAGATGCTTACAATACCTGGTGTAACTAGTCAATAGAAAAAGCTTCGTGGATGGATTTGGCTCAACGCCAACTTGATATCCATCATTTTTAATTCGATGGCCATCCATTTCAAAAGATCCGCCAGGTGGCGAAGTGTTGATAAAATGGCGTCTCGCGAGAAATTATTGTTTACAAATTCAAATAAATGTGAATTGTGAGCGAAGTTTTGAGGTGTTTGTTGCTCTGATGATATTCATAACAGTAATTTACCAGTTATACAATAGGTCAAATAACTATATCGAAGAAATACGATGTATTAATTCCATACGGGGGCTGTATTCAGCCAAGACATCAGAAATAAATTAGAATCTATGATGATTGTGGTCCACAAACAAGTCATCATCCAGGTATATTTCAGTTCCCAATTGTATAAACGAATGGTGAGTACCTCAATTCATGAAATATATAATCTGGACATACACTGTTGGAAATTAGTTGCTGAATCAGCAAAAAAATATAGTCCCAGTAGGTCTACAACATTTTATAGTTGAAATATCAAGAGTATTTGAAGTTAATTTTCACCATAATGGTTATTGCTCGTCTTAACAACAGCCTATTTGTATGGCTACTACGTCTTATTGGTGAATTAACTACAGTAGTTAATAATTCTACTTCACCTTATAGTTGTTCGCAGTATTCTCTGGAGTTAATTGAGCAATTACAAATTGTCATTTTCACTTTAATTTGTTGTTATGAGTCCTACGTCATAATGTAGTTCTAGCTACAAAAAATTGTCGATTGTACTACAACTCAGTGTATTTTCAACAATATTCTACTGCTAGAATTCAAAGTTCAAAATACTGAAATAACCATATCATGAAAGACATTTTATTTTGTGAATAGCAACAATACGAAAAAAATCCACTATTATCACAAAAACACATCAAAAGCTGTGATTCACTACAATGCTGGTCAACCTCTGTCTGTGTTTGTTATCCGAGACAACTTATTCCTATCCTCCTGGAGTGTTAAGTATCTCTCGTTCAATTGCTGAAACAAAAATTAAATTAATAATTCATTTTGGATTCATTTTGTCATGAATTTTTCAGAAAAGGAAAAATTGCATTATTAAAAAACAATCCAAGTAACTCTTGAAATCAATTGGATTTATTAACTGAATAGTACATTATCATTCAAAATATAATTCAGAACGAATCTTACCAGTACATTAATTTCTCTTCAACTCAACTCAGTGTTTGTTATCTTTTTTGTTACCCAGTAGTAGCTTGAAAAAATTCGCCGAAAGTGAAAATCGATCCATCGATCAAATACCTGAAATGAAGAGTTGTACAAATAATCACATCACAACTTCAACAGTTTCAACCTAGATGTTGCAGTTATCTTCATTAGTATAGTAAAAAATATATGAAATATGTATGAGAAGTCGTAAAACTTTTATAATAATAATTTCAAAATGTGAATATAAAACTGATATATAATTATACTCACTTTTTTGCAGCGAAACTTCAATAATCACAGAGAGAATCCAAGAAAAATTCTCAACAAAACATGTGAAATTATTGCGCTCGCAGATTCCGACAAAACATTGTTATTTGTTGCTCTAGATCAGGAAAAATATTCCTAACTGAAACAAAACAAAAATAATATTAATATTGGCATGAGTAAATAACATTTATGTACGAGTCCACATCAATCTACTCCATGTAGGTACTTACCTTTTTTATATCTTGACTACACGAGAGGAAAACCTATAATGTATTCGTTCTAATGCTCTACAACGGCAACAGACTGCAGATAACTGAGTAAACTTGGGTTGGGACTTGTAAGGAATCGGTTTTCGTGAGAAGACAAACGAAAAGTAGCGAATATATCCGAAGAGATCGGAACTAAAAAATCTTTGTAACCGAGCACAAACTGTTGCAAATTGTAAAACTAGGTGATGTTAATTTGTCAACAGAGTGCGACAAAACGGCTATTTAATATTAATGTATTAGCAACTGGATGATGTTCTACTGTCTATGTTTCAATAACCATCATTGAAATTCTAGTTACAATTATTTGTTGTTGTGTTACAGATTATATCAAGTTGTTTGGACAGGAATTTCATCTGTTCATTTGATGCAAACTTGTTGCTGTTGTATTGACATTATCAGTAGTGAATTCAATAACTGACTGATTTAACAACTACATCGAAAATTGTGGAAGCGAAATTGAGACGCAATTGTTGTTGAATTTGACTAAAATTTTTTAACGATATGAGAAGTTGTTGACAGTAACAACTAATTTCCAACAGTGTAAGAAACATGACTTTGTAGCCATATAACAGAAGTACATATCACTATTGAATGGAAGAGGCCTCTGTTTAACAGTCAATAATCGATTGAAGACACCCCGATATTTTGTTGAATTCATGACTATAGGTTCTACTATGAGTACCCAAGCACAGCATTGCAGCAAGATACACAATGGGATTGAAAAACTTATTGGACAGGCATTGAGAACACTATCTATCTCATTATCATTCAATTCATCATGTGAGTATATTTACTATATTTTAAAAACACATACAATAGGTACCTACCTAGATTCCTAGTCAAGTGCACATTTTTGTAACATATTTTGGATGAATGTGGCTATTATTATAAGTTATTTTGTAGGCAATTTGCTTTTTTGGCACCAAAAATTCACCTCATGTAATTCTAGAAGATCAAAGATGAGATTCAATGAAAAGGAAAAAGTCTCTATATCCTAAATGATTTTTCTCTTTATTTTTTTCATCTCTTGTGAGTAGGTTCTTGTATTTTCTATTATATTGATATACCTTTTCAAGTGATCAATCTATATTTGTTATATTAGGGAAGGTCCGTTTCAGCGGTTGCTGCAATCTTGCAGTGAGGTAGCGAAAAACCTTACAACCTTGCATTGTTGGGTTGCTGTAATATTGAGTAAATATTACATTGCTCAGTGGGTCAGAATGTATACAAATTGCAAAGTCAAGGTTTTCAAAAAAATTAACAATTGATGATGAATCAATAAAAAGCCTTGTAAAGTTTTTAATCATTTCAGTTTATTCTTTATAAACATTATCAAATGAAATAAAAGATTTATTTGCCATAAATTGAATATAAAAGAATAATGTTTCATGATTAGCTTGCAATAAGGTGTCTGTGCAAAATGAGAGGTAATTTCAGGACTGTGTGACCATGTGTGTTATGCAAAGAAATTAAATTTCCTGAGAATCAAAGTCCTAATAACTTCAATAAACAATTCCTTTCTTCTATTGTACATAAAATTTGATAAATAACATGATATAACTGAAACTTACCTTGTAGTGCATCAGATATGATGGGAGTGATAATATATTCTCTCATAAGTCAGATGTTTTATTCAATTTGCATTAGTCTACATTAATACTTTGAATAAGTGTGTCTGTAACAAGCTTTCTTTCTTAATATATTAGGCTCAATAGGCTCCCATGGAATAAGAATATCAAATCTTGTACATGGTTTGGTTTGAATTTCGATATTTGGTGTCAAATAATGGAAAGGGAAAAAGATTGTCAACATAACACACCAATTTATAATTTTGAAAAATTCACAATGGAATTTCCATAATATGCGCTTTGATCCTCTGGACTAGAGGAAATTTTCTGGAATTCGCCTTCTCACCATGGTAGAGGACAGGCGGCGTCCTCGAGGTTGGAAGTCAAGTTGATGTGAAATGTGATCGTCCATATTGAAATTACGATTATTAATTGAAAATATATTTATGAAAGTGAAGATACAGTGAATTATAGTGAAAATTAATTGGTCCTCTTGTTTCTACGCCGGTTAGAGGCCGGATGACAACGGATTTGTCGAATAAGGGGGCCATGCTTGTATTGAAGAATCTCTTGAAATTAAGAACTTTTTTACGTAAAATTACTACTAGAGAAAAATTACTATTGAATAATTAATTTTATTTACCTGATCTGGAGAAATTGGCACCGAAAGGAGCCAGAAATCCAATAAACCAAACAGAAGAAGAAGAAGAAATTTTCTGCAACCTGTGTCCACTAAGGATCTCATCAGGATATAGTTTCCATTGAATATATAATACATTGCCCTTTGCCCTACACAAAGATCAATTGAATAATATAGTAATCTTTTCGATGAAATGCATGTGAATATATTATATTTTGACTAGATCTTGTATAAATAAACGAAAGAAGCATCAGATTGTCCACAAAATCACAATGTTCACTATTCAGAATAAACTGAAACAACTAGAAAACACAATCGTAAAATCTTAAAAACCAGAAACAACCAAAGTCAAATTGAATGGAATGATTGTGAATTAAACACTTATAACACTGCTGGTCCAACTAAAAATACTAATTCCGAATCGAAAAACGAATTTTCAAATAATTTAATCTCGACATAACTGCACAAGCGAAAAATTTGTGACAGAACCGATTTGATCGCCATCTACATGTGAAATTTGGTAGTGTGGCCATCAAAAAACTCATCCAGTGATTTTGACGAAAAACAATTGAAGAATGCACACACCAGGTATTGTAAGCATCTCAGATCTGACGCACAAGCGTAAAGCCCAGTTTACAGTTGAGCGATTTTGATTATTGCATTACCAGCGGTGAAAAATTCAATGTTGTTATTGTTTTTATTGGTCATTTTAAATCAAATTACACTCTGAATTGAAATTTACCAATTGAAACATTGAGTTTTTCACTGCTAATATCACCAAATTCAAATCGATCAGAAGTAAGCTGGGCCTAGTTCTTCTGACTTTCATTTGACAGTTCGATTGTACCAATCTCCGAATAATAAAAAATGCGTATCTAAATAGAGGCCATTTCGACACGCATTTGCGTTGCACAATGACTTCATTATATACAACCAAAATAGAAAAAAATATTTACGAAATATTTTTTTATTAAAAAGCATTACCGTATACCTTCCCTTGCAGGAACTTTCCGTAAAGAATCATTCAAAGGTTGGCTGTACCTCCACCTACTCATAAATAATAATTTTTTTATTTTTTCACTCAAAATATCTCAAATCGATAACCGTTGTAGATGTGTTTAGGGATATGTTATATTATCTGAGTAATTAAGTATTCCATTTATGGATGATAAAAAATAAATGTTCTATTTATAAAAGCTCAACTTTCACAAGTTTATCTGCACTAGAGTTAACTCACCTTCAGTATCGTAAATGATCTTCCTGCTAAATATTCATGAAAAGTTCACCCGCCATAAACACTCGAAAGACCTTCTTTATCTAATTGTGCGAAATTTTTATCGGTGTTGTTTAATGATTTTGATGCACGAGCTATGGGTATTTCCTTATAATTTTCAATATGCGAGAGAACAGCTCCAACTCCAACGACTGCGCCAATTTTGTTATGTATTGCTATATGAATCTCAAATAGAAATAATAATAATTATTGAATAGAAAGATTTGTATTTCTCAAAATGTGATTACAGTACTTCACTGTCATCATCGAAATAGCCTCTATTTCGATACGCATTTTTTATTATTCGGAGATTGGTACAATCGAACTGTCAAATGAAAGTCAGAAGAGTTATAGGGCCAGTTTATTTCTGAGCGATTTGGATGTTTTAATTGGTATATTTCAATTCAGAGTGTGATTTGATTTAAATTGATTACTAAAAACAATAACAACATTGAATTTTTCACCGCTGGTATTGCAATAATCAAAATCGCTCAACTGTAAACTGGGCTTTACGCTTGTGCGTCAGATTTTAATTATTTCAATGTCATCATTGTTACCAATCGAAGATGTTTCTGTTATTTATCGATATTGAATCCATTTTTTTTTGAATTCAATTCAAAATAGAAAAAATTGCATATGACACACGTTTTATAAGACACGTTGTAGCACTTGTTCACTGGAGCACTCCTCGCTTTGCTCGTCTTACTCCAAACACCGCGTGCGACAAAATTGCGTCTTATAAAACTTGTATCATAATGTACTATTTTACGTTCATTTTCAACCTGGATGGTACTGTTTCCGATCGAGTAAGTTCGCCAACTGATTCTCCTTTCGGTAGACAAATTGAAATGATTATGCGCGCAAAGTCAAGGTGAGAGACTTCGCCTTTTCGGCGCTGAATAAACTCTTGTGAACCTATTTTTCGGGCGATTTTTTTTTCTCTTCGTTTTGGTTTGGTGGCCCGAGCAGACTCCGTCTGCATGTATTAATTGCATCCTCCGGGCGCATTCATCTCATCTCTCTCCCTCCCGCGCCGAAATTCGGCTGCGGCCCCTTCCCCCCTCCTACCCCAGCACCCCCCACTCCCCCCTTCTGCACACCGATTTCAAGGTCTAACTGCTATTGTCTAATCGAATTCTTTGGCCGAGAGAAATTCACGGGGCGCCATCGGCTGGACCTGAGGGGACATTTTAATCCGAGAGGTCTGACGTTTTTTCGATGGCTCGAAATGACACTTTCGAGTCGAAGATCCTGCAAAAATCAACTTTGGAATTCGAAAAAAAAAAATCATTTCAGTATGTGGCATCTCACAGAGTATTTCACTTCGATATGTCTAATATGAGATATTTTTCTGATGTGCTGAAATAGTACCTATATTACATGACACTATTTTTTCTGCAACCGACTAAAAAATCATTTATTTTTGCCTTAAAATTAGCTCTAGAAATTGACGTTTCCCCTAACTGACACAACAAAATGATTAATAATTATGCATGTTGCTAGGCAACACTTTCTGTGCCTATGGGAGATAAATTTAATCCTAGGATTTGAAAATGATATACCTATTTTATAGTAGCATTGTTATATGATTGTGATTAACTACACTATTGTACAGAGGAGTAGATCGACACCACTGTGGACAAAGAACATATACGTACCTACCAAATATTAAATATAATTGAGAACATTGAAAAAACTAACAAATCATCCTGTATATCTTGGTTATAAAGAACGATAGATCCATAAAATATAGGTTATTTGGAAGAACCTCGGTGTCCTCCATCTACCCGTGCGGTATGCGCATTTCCCAATGAATCACCCTGTATAATAATAATAATATATTTTGGAAAAAAAAAACTTCTTCGACAAAATTTGTAATGGTTACCCGAAAATCTTTTGTTACCATTGACGAAAGCACCAAAATAATGATAGATCCTCGTCAGATGAACGATCCTCATCGATTCAACGTCCGAAGTCGCAATAAAATTCCCTATGATTTCATCATCTCTGTCCATTTTCAATATATGTATTTGAAAGAGATTCACAAGCAGAAAATGAATACAAAATAATTATAAGCATAACCATCAAAACGAAATCCTAAGATCAGAAGAAAGCAGGATCGAATGAAAGCATCGAACAGATATTGAACTATAATAATTACACTGCACTCCACTACACTCATCGAAAACGAGTAGTGAGTGTATAATATAAATTTCATGCATAAACAGCGAACAGACCTATAGTACCTATTCATTAGGTTCAACAAGAAGCTCAATTGCAGATTACATATATGTAATATTCTATCAATTTGTGATATTGAACAATTCGAAATAGAATAAACCTGATTCGTCAAAAGTTACAAATACAAAATATTCTGTTCTGTTATATTTTTTTATATCGCCTCTACTCCTAGGGCAATGAGTCAGCACATTATTTTCGACTTACAGAGCCATATTCGCGGTGAATCCGTGATTAACTTATGAACATTCAGTTGAGCTTGTATAAAATGATGAAACTCCAAAACTTCCACTCCGATGGATTTCATTAACTCTAACAAATATCAAATGAACAAGAAAATTCGACAAATAAAATGAGAGGTAAGGTCAGTTCTTCCCCTTCTTTTTTTTAGTATACTTAATTGCTTGCCAAAAAAATGGTCAAGGTTAGATTGTCGTGAGCCAAAATGGTGATTATTTCACCAACATTTCATAATGTTTCATTCGGATCTAAAGTGTCTCGCAACTATAACTATAATATCAAAGCAGCATCAACATATAGTTTTTTTGGAATATATCCTACAGCTTGACGCTTCATCTGTATATCTATAGCAATAGTTTTTGGATATTTGTTGATGTGATCATCTTTAAAATGGAAATGGCCAAACAACTCTTTAGCATTGAGAATCGACTCCATAACGTGGAAGAATCCATAGATTTGGCTTTTTCAACAAAATTATCTAGAATAATATCGTCTCTCACAGTTTTGATTTTGTTCAGATTTCGCCATTCTGTAAAAAGTTGATATTCGTGTTCATATCTCGACCTGGATTTTACTTGTAATGAATTAGCGGTCGCTTGTGCCGCTTGCTCTAAATAGGATATTATCGGGAATTTCGGGATTTTCTTCTGAGTTCATTTTGTTGGCATAAATTTGATCGACAGACAATAAACAATGACGAATATACAGTGTTTGGCATGTATGATTTGTTTCCATGGTTATTCTCAAAGTTTTTCCGTGCGCTGTTTCCGTGCGCTACCCCGAAAAAGCCCATCTTACAATATTACTACTATAGATAAAAATAAAGTGATTTCAAAGAAGTATAATATATAAAAAAATACTTTCAATGTTCTTCCTTGTACTCCTCATCGATGTTGAATATTTGATTTCGGGTGATGGTTATTGAAAGATTATCCAAACATTGGTGCATTCCTGGTATTTCAACAGATGGACAGTTAATTGGTTTTTTGATTATTTAATTTGAGTAAATCATACTTAAAACAAATTCGTTTGAAAGAGAAATAAGTGTGAGCTTTATTTCGTAAAATTTCTAATATAATTATGGTCTTCATCAGCTTCGTGTATTACAATTACCAGTTTCATCAACGAAGACAATTATTATGTCTCCAGTACTCTGTATTGATTGATAGAGTTTGGTGTAAGAAAATCATTCGAATAGATATTTCCAATTTCCAAGAAAATTTGCAAAATCCATGATGCTATGTATTCACCAAATGGATTTACCCTCTTAAGCTATAAACTATTTAAACCTATGCAAGTGGTTAATGGTTGTTCAGGTAGTTTTACAATAATTTCACAGTATATTCTATGAACTTTAGCACACTACGTCATAAATACCTTCTTAATCCGAGACACACAATTGTGTTTCTCAATTATATGTCCATAAATAATTAAATGGTTGAATTTCCAATAAAACCTTTTTCAAAATTGAACTAGTTGAGTAATCAAAAAAGAATATAGGTACCTACCAATTTACATATCGTTTCTACTACAAAAAAATCCTAAAGTTGAAAAATCTCAATATATTTCACATACTTATCTCTGTAATCATTCCTGCTATCCTGCTAGACCCAAGTGTGACAGATCTACGAAATCAGTTCTTCCGGGAGAATCTAAAAATTTAATGAAATACAGTGGTCCTACTTGAAATAACGATGTTAATGTTCACTTCATCAGGTATAACCGGGAGTACCGCATTTTTTTTATTGCATTTATCACAATGGCAGAGTTTCCTCCGAATATGTATTTGCCACTTAAATATCTGCTACATATGAGTTTTTATTTATGATGGTGTCTTACGTTTTTTTTTTCATTTCTTCTTATATAGTAAAGTTGTAAGTACCTATCTATTGGCGTTTCCATCACTGATCAAGATTGCAACTTACGCGTAAGCAATTTGATTGGTGTCTTTTCATTTTAGGAAAAGGACGAAACTTATTTTTTTCGAGAATTAATCTTACAATTCCTGTAGGAAAACGTAATCATTTCAATCAATGAGAAACCATTCAATTCATTAAATTTCGCTAACGATATAGATTCTAGAGAGGTCAGTAAAATTTTGTGAATAGATAGATATACATATCTATTTTATCATTGCGAAAATAATGAAGTGGACATTTTTCCAGTGGTACCTGAGTTTCAGGAAAAAAGTCTTCCATTGATAACTCCTGTATATAAAATTTCAGTTTAGTTTCATTTTCAGTAAGTAGGTAATCGTATGTGCGGTTTAAGCTAAAAATCCTGTTGAGAATTACTATAGTGCATATATCAAAATATTGATCAATACTTATAGAGAGTATAGGTAGGTGGGTATACTATGAAGATAATTTTATATTACAATAAGGTTATAATGAGTATCTATTTTAATTCATAGAAGAAATTTGGATACTACGAATTATGTGAAAATGCATTTGTGCCTTTTTGATTGATTTTTTCATTTTCATCATATATATTTTGTGACAAAAAAATTGATGAATGAGCAGAGTTAACAGAGATATGGAAACATTTAGGTGTTCAAATAATTATTTACATCAATAATCCTGAAAATGATACGAACCTGAAAAATAATAGAAATATAGATAAATCTGATTTCTACTAAACCTAGAATTACTATTATGAATATTTCGATAAGTTCTGAAAAGGAAAATTATAGCATAATGGTTATATTAGGTGAGTACTTAACTTTGACAATTGAAAAAAATCGTAGATACCTACCTATACTATATTTGATAGAATCCAATGAATTAAAAAATATGATTGGCTATATTTTCAAATGTTTGATCATCAATTGATAAAAATCACATTGAAATCCTGAAATTTGGCATTGGACGATAAAAAGCTGTTTTGATACATGAAATTAAACTTTGCACTCCAAGTAACGTCATTACTTGATTGATTTAACTTACCTATAATAATTCAAATTTCATTTTCTTTGTGGGGTAGAAAAAATAGTGTAGCAAACTACGAAATAATCTTTGTGTAAGTTATTGTCAACCGTTTTATATAGCTATAAACAAGTTTTGGAAATCAATAAAAACAATCATTCGCAATAAAAACCACTAACAAGAAACAAAAAGACAAACACAACATCCGAGAAACCTTCAACCGCAACAATGTATTCCGAAAGACTATTGAACTCCCATTTATCGCAAACCTGCAAGAAATCGTAAACAAAATTCCCAAAGAAAAAAACGGCCGCTCTTTTTCGCCGGCTAGGCAATCCCAACTCTAGTTGAGTCGTCGCACACACCAAAATCCAAAGCGCACGGCGTTAGCATCGTAATCCGAAAGCAGAATTCACATTCAAAAATGCAGCTTCCTACCCCCTTCCACCCCGAACGCATTAAGGCCGGCCATCCTATTGGCCGAGAGCTGAACGGCCAGCCTATGCGAACTCGCAAACTCCGGCAAAGCGCTCGAGACTCGAGCATTGTAGAGCCGAAATCGTCGAGAAAGATGTACTAGCCGGAGCGATCAGTTTCCCAACCAGTTTGACAACGTCTGTTGGTCTGTCGACATCGTGAACAGTGCGCCGCCGTTATCAGTTTGTTTCGTACCAAGTGAGATTGTGTTTACACGAGATACCTAACCTCGTCCACGGTGGCGTGAATTGGAGTTGGATTCAGAACAGTTGGGGCCCTACTCCAATAATGGGATAAACGAAACAGTTTCTGAATTTTTTTGATTTTTCGTTGGATTTATTTCTTCATTTCGACCAAATTATGCGAGCAGCAGGCAACCGCGTTTTAAATTTTTCCTTTATCGTTGAACCTCTCGGAAAAAAGACTTTTGAAATGTTATGAGATTCAAGAAGTGACCGTTGTATTTTTTATTTTCTCGTTTTCTCAAAGATTTTTTGAGTTTCTCACGAACTTGAGTGCTATGGATAGCAGTAGTGGTGTGCAACAACAGCAACAGCAGCAGCAACAGCAGTACTTGCAGAGACAGCATAGCAGCAGTACCCCGTACCATTGCGACGAGTGTGGCATCTTCTTGAACTCCCAAGAGTCTTTGGAAGTTCACCTGCAGTACCACAAAGAAAACTTGCTGAAACATTGGGCAGTACAGGCAACATCCAACAATTCCGAGGAAAACAATAACACCAAGGCAAACATGAAACGTGAGTTGATTTCTAATAATACAGTTGGGGGAGCACCAGATAGCTCGGATTCCATGCAAAAGAAAAGCCCGGAGTATAGCAGTGCTACTCCGGATACGATCTTCGGACATCCTCCTACCCCACAAAGCTACCAAAGTGCATCTTCTCCCTATCAGAACAACGAAAACTCTGCTTTTTCGCCAAACTTCCAAAACTTTCAAGTCAAAACAGAAGGAAACTCCCCCACCCCAACTTCCCAACATCAACAACAATCTCAATATCAGGCTAGCTACGCCAGCTACGTTGAACAACAATACTTCCCGATGGAATCCGGTCAAGGCCAACAATTCAATCAAGACCCCTTCGCCCTCAAGGCTTCCGGGTACAGATATCACCCCTACGGCCAACCCCACAACGGCCCTTACGAGCAACAGTCGCAGGCACAGGTGTCCTCTTCGAGCCCTGCCTACCCTCCTCAACCCACCCCTTCGCCTAGTCCGAAACAATGCGACAAGTGCGGCTACGTGTGCGAGTCCGCCTCTCAATTAATCGAGCACCTCAACATCGCTCACCCTCCAACTCCCGCCCCCCATCTGGTCCCCTATCAGGCAAATCAGCATTTCATGTTCAAACAAGAGGACGCATCTCAGAGCGAGATCTTGGACCTGGACTCGCACAAGGTTGTGCACAACGTTTACTCGGAGGAGGAGAAGCCGCAAAACGGGGGGGTTGCGAACGCCCCGCTCCCTGTCCCATCCATCTTGACCGCATGGTCGCCGCCTCAGCAGCAGCAGCAGCAAAAAATGTTCCAGCAACAAGAACAGAGGCTGTTCCAGCCGAACATGCCGGATAGCATGACCGATTCCAAGATGTTCCAAACCGAGCAGAAACTGTTTCAACCCGGCGGCCAAGATTTTGTCAACGGGGTGAGCAGCACTTCCCAGGGAAGTCCTGGGCACGTCATGACACAACCCCCGCAGGCGTACAGGCCGTTCGAGCATATGACCTCGCCGCCCAATCCCCCTGTGATATCGAGCACGCAAGTTCCTAGCAATGCGGCCCCGCAGCCGTCCGGGAAGGGCGCCAACTGGAAGTCGAACGAGGCCAGGCGGCCGAAAACGTACAACTGCACGGCGTGCAACAAATGGTTCACCAGCTCGGGCCACCTGAAGCGGCACTACAACACGACGCTGCACAAGAACGCGGTTAAGTCCAGCGGCCACCCTGACCCGGCTTCGTTGCCGATTAGCGCTCACCATCACCCAGCCAGGGATAATCCTTCCAAGCAGGAGGAACGGCCGCAGTCGAACAACTCCGGCGACGAGATCCGCGGCGAGGAGAGCAACAGCCTGCCCTCGCAGTACGACAGGTTGCCGAGCTCGATACCCGGTCTGCTCCAACAGCAGTCCCCTAACGGGCTCTACGAAAGACAACCGTCAGCCAACATTCACCACACTCCGCCGCTGCACTCGCCAATGCCGCTGTCGCCCATGTCACAACACCCCAGCCCTTTGGGCAACCCGAACGGGGGTTCCCCAAACGGGGATGCAGGCCTCTCAACCAACAGCCTAGATTCGAGGGGCCTGCTGTCGCTCAATACGGCCCATGGGTTCGCGCAGATGCCGCCGCAACATTTAATGTCGATGGACAGCAACCAGTTCCAGATGTACCCAAACGAGTTGGCCCCCCACGTTACGCAGGTTATGGCTACCAGCAACCTCAATACTACTGGTGAATACCAGTTCGCTATTCAGCCCCGCCAAGTCGATGACGAGCTGCCTTTGCCGAGCTTCGCGCAGTTCCACAAATTCGGCATGATGGGCTACGAATTGGCTAACGTGGGGGGGTCAGGGTCGGCTACGACCCCCTATACTTTGTACTGTGATACGACGGATCCTTCGGAACTCAGAACCCTGGTTTACCGTCCCGACAGCGATGAGTACAAGATAACGGATATCAGTTCTCCGGAATCGCCCCCGGACGATTTCGTCATGGGCTATTCCCCGCAATCTTACAACAACAATAACAACAACAACAACAACGGGGAAGAACTCAGCTCGGAACTCAGCATCATCTCCTTGGGCTCTGACAATGACTCCAAGATGATGGAGGAAGCCAAGATGCAGCTGATGGAGCACGTAAATATGAGATTGGAGGCGCAGCCCAAGTCCCCGGAGAAAGCGCACACCAAGCGCAGAGACTTGGAGAATAGGAAACCGCGGGTGTCGGCTATCATCCCGCCGAAGAAGACCGGCTTGCACAAGTGCTACGACTGCGACAAGTTCTTCAACAAGGCGTGCTACCTCACCCAGCACAACAAAACCTTCCACTCCGGCGACAAGCCATTCAAGTGCACCAGGTGCGGGAAGAGGTTTCCCTGTGACCTCACCTACACCGAGCACAGCTCCAAGCACGCTGGAGACAAGCCGCACAAGTGCTCGCTCTGTCCGAAGCAGTTCAACCACAAGACGGACCTGCGTAGGCACATGTGCCTGCACACTGGCCAGAAGCCCTACGCCTGCGAAATCTGCGGAAAGGGTTTCATCAGGAAGGACCACATGATGAAGCACTGCGAAACGCATCTCAGAAAGTCACAATCCAAGGTTGCCATGATCCGTTGAACCACTTGTTTGTGTACGTATAGATTGATTGTTTTTTGTCACTTGGCACCTTTTCTACTTAAATGTGAATTAATAACTCTATTCAAGGAAATATTTTATTATATTTGTACATATTATTTTTTATTTGATTTTAAATGACTATCAAAGGGATGAAAACAGAGTAATAATCGATACAAACAGAAGATTTGCTCAACGTTTAAGTTACATAGTGTCCGATAATAATCATTACTCCAACAGCAATACCTCAGAATCTCAGTTATTAATATAGAAATATTTATATCAGATTTTATTATAAATATCTTGTGGATGTACAAATTCTAGATTCAGGTTGACAAATGTGTATAATAATCGAGGATATAGGTAAATATTCTTCCACTGGTGACAAATTCTCAGCAATCGAAGAATAACTCATTGAATTTCCAATTACAGGGTGACATTTTGAATTGTTTTCGGTTTCTTCTGACGATTCCTATAATCTGTTTCTTGGAAAATAAATCGAACTCTTATCAAACCAGTATCATAAATGCTCAGTTCAACTTTCTTCGTCCCTTGGTTATTTTCAGAAAAATCGTTATATAAGTACCGAGATAAGTACCTACTTAGTCAGTAAATTTAAATGTTTTGCGTTGGTAGCAAAGATAATTCACAGGGTGTTACATTTCTAATATTTGCTCACGAATAAAGTATGCACTTCAAAGTTAGCTAGTTAAGGTTTTCAAAAAGTTTTTATGAATATCGAAAATTGAACTCAGCAGCAGCTATTTGGGTTGGTTGGGGTTGATCATACGAGTTTTCCAACAATTTCATCTGCATCATCATAATATTTCGGTTTCGATATCTACCAATATTGAAAATTTACTTAATTTTGATAATTAATTTAAATATCACGACAAATTTCACCCTGTATGAACTTTATAGTAATAATATGCAATAATGTTACAACGCAGGTTTTTGATATTTGTTTTTATCTATATGATGTAATGAAATCGTGAGTATACATGTGTAAATAATTTCAGTTGATATACTAGGTGATATTGTTTTTTCATAACGAATCTACCTCAGTTATGTTGAATTTATGTGCCAATTTCGTAATATTAAGTTCCAACAACTCTCAAGCGAAATTTGCTGAGGTTTTAAGACAATGTGCATGCCAATTTTTTGACGCAAAATTTTGCCATATTTTTTCATTCGAAAATATGTCAATTTTCTGCCCATTTGGCGTTCCTATACTTATCGTTATTATATTTAGTGCAATTTACCTTTTCACATCGCTCTTCCAAGGATTATTTTTGTGTTATACGACAAGTTACCAATAGTTTAAAGACACAAATGAGTTGGTTGATTTCTCCTTTTCCAACAAAAAAACATCAGGCAGGCCCGTATCGCCTCTGAGCAAGCTGCTATTTTCAAATTATTCATAATAAAACAAACATTGTTATCTTCATTATCGGAACAAATTTTGCTCGGCATCAAAATAAAGGTATCAAGTTTCGATTAAGTTTATAGGATTTTGCTAAGATTCTAGCGAGTATTTTTTATGTTATGACGTCACCCATATGAATATTTTAAAGTAAATCACTCCTCGTGTATATATGTATATGGAGTGTTTTTCGAAAGTATATGCATTCCAAGATTGGCCAATTCTTCTTATTCAGCTTGAAATGACATTGTCAAATATTCAGATTCCGAACTCTGTATAAGAGAGCAACGGTAATTTCAATCAACACCCTGAAGAGGATCAATTTCAACAGACTCATTATGTGTCAGTGACTATCATTGTTTTGTTATGTATCTATGATTGAATTATTGTCGGTGTGATTTGATGTTACGTTTCGAATTGGATGATTGCTCTCTCGTCTATTAGTCGCAGAGGTATTTTTTGCTGTGTTTATCGTTCTTGGCTCCTTGTCTTGATTATTTATACATATATGATGAAAAAATTATTGTGTATTATTTGTTAAGACTGATTGTATATGTAGTGATTTGTTGATATTTTTTGCAGACTTGTAAATTTCGGGACGTTATAACTGTTTAGCCTTTAGTTTTTAAATGTTATGTTACTATCTTACCAATGACACGAGAATAAATAATAGATAATTATTATATGTTTGGTGTTTTTTTATTTATATGTAACAGGATCATGGTACACCCCCCGTATCTCCGTTACTTTCAAAGGTAATTCATTGAAACTTAGGACATGCTATGAACATAATAAGCGTCACTCGTTGACCTACAAATGATTTGTTTCCGGCGAAACCGGAAGTGATACCAACTTTCGATTTTTGAATGAAACACTCTGTATATTATTGCATTTCTGAAATCTGCAAAATTTTGCAAAGTGACATTTTAAACGTAAAAATTTTCAATAATTTTTTTTTTCTTATTTTTTTTTAGTTGTAATTTCCATTGTATTTACCGCACATTTCATTACCAGCTATGAATAAATTCCTTATTGGTAGTACTAGAGAAAAGGTACCACGGTACCATTTGAAAAAAATGAGTTTTACTGCAAAATCGACTATGATGAACTCATAAAAAACGCAATTTAATATTTTTGACGGGATTTAGATTTTTCTAGCATTAGACGGATCAATTGGAATAAATCGGAACCATCATGGCACACCTAAATGGAAAACTAAAAATTGAATTTTAAAAAATTTTGACGTTTCAAATGTCACTTATGTGGTATCATTGGACCCAGAAAATTATGCAGATTTCAAAGATGTAATAATATACAGTGTGTTCCATTTAAAAATCGAGAGTTGGTATCACTTCCGGCGAAACTGGAAGTGGAAAAAAAATCATTTGTAGGTCAAAAAGTGACGTTTATTATGTTCATAGCATGTCCCGAATTTCAATAAATTACCTCTGAAACTAACGGAGATACGGGGGTGTACCATGATCCTGTTACACCCGGTATACCTGTTGGCATTATTTGGCAATATCGTTAAATTTTTTTGAATTTTAAAATATCCGATATTTTATGATACTTATTATAATATTATATCCGAATGTCCAAACAACAAAAATATCTATACATAGTGATAACAGGGAATGCTAAAATCTATCAGAACATCAAAATGTGTAAAATCACACATACTGGATGTTTTACTTGATTAAGTTAATTTTATATTTCAATTAAGTTGGCACAGTAACATTAGATAAATTAATTTGAGTGTTAGGATCGACTATTGACTTCTCCTTTTAAAAATATAAAAAATGTCATTATACCTACAGGCCGTTTCTTTTATCATGAATATATATATTCTAAACCGTATTAGATACAAATAGGATTAAATAGGGAAAAAGGTAACTATATTGTGGTGAGCAGTAAGTTGGTCCGAAAAAATTTACAGGAACTCTCGCCCTTCCCGAATTATACAGGGAAAACTAAAAATGTTGTTTTTGGTTTTTAACGAATAGAATTATTATTTCATACAATATAACTCGAGAATGGCGAGAGTCCCTGTAGATTATTTCTGACCAACTTACTGCTCACCATAATAGTTACCTTTTTCCCTATTTTATCGTCTTTGTATCTATTACTGTTTAGAATATGGCAATGCTACCGGATGATAAAAGAAACGCGGCCTGTATAGATTTTCAGAAAAATGCATTCCTGAGAAAATATATTTTTCCACTACTTAGATATAAACCTAGATATTTTTGTGAAACGTAGTAGGCACCCATCAAAAGAAGTTTTCTGCTTTATTTATAATTTTTGAGTAAATCAGGTTTTTTTTTGTAAATTGGTGTCAAACTAGAAACTGTTTACCAAATAAAAATCTTCTAGACTGCTGAACGATATCGATTGAAAATTATAGCTAAACGAAGAATTTTGTACAGGTAAGTTGAACTTGAACTATCTAGTAACTTATTAAGGTCTCAGTATTATATATACTGTCGAATTATTTTATCGAGAATTTCAGCAAATTCTTCCAGTTTCTTTGGTAAAAAATTTAAAATACTTTTCGACATTGTTATAATAGCTGAAATTTATTTACATACAGTACCTACCTATAAACTGTATGGTTGTAACCAACATAGATGGAGTATTAAGCAAATTTCACTTGAATCATAGATGAATGGCTGATTTTCTTCAAAAATAATGAGAGGGAGTATTGCCTCGCTTTCAGAAGTCATTCATAAATGAATTAAATATATACCTATCATCATTGAATAAAGATTGAGGCAATATACCGGGCGAGATACCGGGGTGATTCAATAAGGGTAACGAGGTACTGTATCTCAGGAACTAATAGTCGTAGAATTTTGGTGAAAAAATCCTTCAGAGGAAATCGACCAAGAAAAGTTGCAGGAAATATTTTTTAAATCGATACGTACACCGCTAAAGACGTAATAGCTTTAATCGTAGAAAAAAAAATTCTTAAATTTTCCCTTTTGAGTTTAGAAATAAATAATCTCACGTTGATGCCACCATGATGGTCCATCTTTTTTATGGATATCGTTTTAATGTAGGACTTGAAATAAAGGCGGTAGAGGATCCTAAACTTTTTGAACGGTAAATGTCTATAACTCAAGTTTGACTCAATTCCGCTCAATTCGGTGCAGTCAACTTAAGTACATAGTTATTTCAAGTCCTGCAATAAAACGATATTTATCAAAGTCTATTAGTTTCTGAGATAAAGTACCGTTACCCTTATTAACCTTATTGAATCACCTGGTACAATCAATAAACAAGGTGAAGGTAAGCCCATCCGAGCAGTTTGCTTTCTTTCATACAAATCCGAGCACAAATCTATTTCGCATTTTATTTATACTTGATGTATGTCTTGTCAGCAATGTTGAAAATTCACCAATATGTGGCATCATTGAAAATAATTTGTTATTTTTTTTTCATTCATTGGAAACATGCTCGAATTACTTATCTTCAAAAATGTTGAGTTGCTATTTTTTTTTTCATTATGAGCCGAGTTATGAGCTATGGAATATCGACCAAAGTGATTAAATATTGTTCAAGTATTCCCTCACTGAATCAAAACAAACATTATATCTCTTCGAGAGAATTATGGTCCATAATTTTTTGCAAGAAGTTAGGATGCAAGATACCATCGAAGATTTGTTTCACAATGAAAATAAGAAACTGGAATTTGATTCAATAAATACCGAGATAAATACATACAAGACATTTAAAAAAAATTTGGGGTGTTCCGTTTGAAAATAGCGAGGAAATAAATTTCGAAAATGTTTTCACCCTGTATGATTCTGACTCCTGTAGATTATTATGAGATATGAAACATCTATTTATCAAATGGCCCCAGCCTCCAGCCTCTCTTGATATCAAGAATTTTTTATTAATGCATCTGCAGATGGACTTATTTCGACAAAAAAGTCATAGGTAACTTTCAAGTGATTGCGATATTATGATTATAATAGTAGATATTTCATTTGAAATGTCCTCGACTCTCTACTTTTTTTCTGTGCACCCTGTATATAAGGCATGATAGATGTTGTCTACACCTTTTCCAATTGTAGTTCAAAAAGCGTCAAGTTGATTTAAAAAATCATCAATTGTATTTCAAATTAGTCAATTTAATTTCAAAGTTATCAATTCAATTCCAAAATACGTCAATTTTATTTCAAATTAGTCAATTCAATTTCAAAAAATTCCATTTCAATTTAAACTCCATCATTTCAATTTCAAATCTTCATTTCAAAATCAATCTACAACAATCTAATATGTGATAGGAACCAGGAGCGTTCCAATAACAGGGTGAATGAAAATATATCACCTTACACCATTGCCTGTGCTTTTTCAGTTTTGAAATTCAAATGATACATCACGAAATACATTTGATATTTTTGGAAATACAAATGACCATTTTGGAAATTGAAGTGTTAGTTTTTGAAATTTAATTGATAATTTTCAAATACAATTAAGGCTTTTTGAAATCCAAATGACTAATTTGAAATACAATTGACGCATTTTGAAAATGAATTGATAATTTTGAAATACATTTGATGCGTTTTGAAATTAAATTGACTAATTTGAAATACAATTGATACTTTTTGAAATCCAAATGACTATTTGAAAATACAATTGACCATTTTTGAACTCAATCTGAAAAAGGTTACGGGATTAAAACAAAATAATTATTGATTCAGCGTTATTCTATCATCTATATGATACTTTTTGTTTACCCATATTAGTTGAGAAAAAAAAGTGAACAAAACGCGATAGCATGATGTTTATTTCTCTTCCAAAAACTGGTCGACCTATCGAAATGTGATGAGCACTCATTTTATTATTCTCAATGGTAAAAACATGCACGTAGAAAAAATATACAGGATGTTTCTTTCAAAAACGGAAATCTATTCACGGTGAAAATCTAACCATTGTATGGAGTGAACAAATAAAGCAACCAGAATATTTTCGATGAAACAGAGATATATTGTTGAGTTAATAAATTGTGGAAATCATCCATGTTTCTCAAAGTGGTCCGGGGATTTTAAGAAGGGGAAACTTTAAGTCGACCGACTTGGTGTCTATTTTTGAGTTTCCCCCTTGTTGAGTTGATAGTTTATTATTGAATAGTATCAAATAATGAAAATTGTGTAACTTATAATTCTGCACATGCATATTATAGTCATACAATACATTATTTATGAAATTGAAACTATAAGTATAATCAGTATACGAGATGAGAAGTGGTTTGACCAATGAGTTCTACATGTCCTTTCTACCTTCATCAAATTAGCAGAACCTGAAATGAAGTAATTCTGAAACGCAAATGCGTATCGAAATAGCCTCTGTTTCGATACGCATTTTTTATTATTCGGAGATTGATACAATCGAACTGTCAAATGAAAGTCGATTTTGGATTTGGTGATAAGTACTAACAGCGAAAAACGCAATGTTGCATCGGAAATTTTTAATTTAGATTGTGATTTGATTCAAACTGGCGAATAAAAACAATAACAACATTGCATTTTTCTTCGCTGGTATCGCAGAAACCAAAATCGCTCCGCAGTAAACTGGGCTTTTTGCTTGCGCGTCAAATTTTATATTTCAATTTCATCATTGTTACGAATCAAAGATATTCTGCTTTTTATCGATATTGATCAAATTTGTTTCAATAGGAGACCCTCAAATTAATGCAAAATAGAAAAAATTGTGTATGACAACCGTTTTATAAGACACGTTCTCGCACTTGCCAAGTTCGGATTATCGATAACACAAGCTTGACACTTGACTCTGATTGGCCTGTCAAGTTCGGTGTTTTCATCTTTGTGTATGTGACAGTTGAACGTCCAATGAAAATAATCACGTTGTGCATTGTGCACACATTTCAAAATGAGCAGATTTGGGATAAATTTCATCGAATTAATCAATTTCAACCATTCAGTCTGTTTGTGAAATAATCTAATACAATTCCACTCGTGATTGGATTCATCTCCTAGGTCTGTTTTTTATTTCATAACTCAACTGAGTTGCTTGAAGGAAACAGTCCTGCGGACTCGTGATGTTTCCAAGCAACTCAGTTTCGTATGGAATAAATCGGAATAAATCAACATCAGACTTATCGCATGTAGTACAACAAGTGTATTGATGATTATCGAAACACAAATTCCTTCGATTTTGAGAAACAAATCATGTTGATTGGAAACTACACGAGCGCACAGCGCGAGTGTGGTTTCCCAAAGCAACATGATTTGTTTCGAAAAAGAGAAGGATTTTTCGATAATCATCAATAACACGAGTTGTATTTGTTCAGATTATTTCATGAATAAAATCAAGCCATTCTGATGATTTCCTATTTATTGTTCAAATTAATATTAAACGTACAGTTTATGGAATTAGTTATTTTGATTATAAATTGTAGTTCGACACGTCGTTATGCAACTAACAATACATTTATGCCATTGTATAATGTAGGCAATATTACCTATGCACTAGGTACTACTGAGCTAAATTAATTTTGATTGTTGTCACAATTTCTGTGGTTAGGTTACAATAGATTAATTCTTGCTGAAATTATCCATAATTTGTGGAAAATGGAGTAGATACAAATTAATAGTGTGTGTTTATCATGGTTTGAGACGAAAATTTGGTGTAGTGGCATTTATTTATTTACCAGGGAATTCGGAAAATACTATGACAGATTGCAATTAGTAAGTTGTTGTTAAATTGAACTACCCTACTGCCTACGAATCAGAAAGCGAAATACAGAAACGAAAACACAGCATGTAGGTATCCAATAGCCAATCAGGAGCCGAAATACAAAAAAAGGAAAACATGGTGTTATTGCTTATCAACACAATCATTTCAACCAATCAAAAACGTGTATTCTAGCATGAATGAAATAATCGCATGTAATACAACAAGTGTATTGATGATCATCGAAACACAAATTCCTCCGATTTTGAGAAACAAATCATGTTGCTTGCAGCAGCATGATTTGTTTCGAAAAAGTGAAGGAATTTTCGATAATCATCAACAACTCAAAGTTGTATTTGTTCAGATTATTTCATGAATAAAATCAAGCCATTCTGATGATTTCCTATTTATTTAAATTAATATTAAACGTACAGACCGCACTGTTTATGGAATTAGTTATTTTGATTATGCATTGTAGAAGATTCGTTATGCAACCAACAATACATTTATGCCATTGTATGATGTAGGCAAGATTACCTATGCACTAGATACTACTGAGCTAAATTCATTTTGATTGTTGTCACAATTTGTGTGGTTAGGTTACCTCAGATTAATTCTTGCTGAAATTATCCATAATTTGTGGAAAATGAAGTGGATACATATTAATAGTGTGTGTTTATCATGGTTCAAACGGAAATTTGGTGTAGTGGCATTCATTTTATTTACCAGTGCATCGGAAAATACTATGACAGATTGCAACTAGTAAGTCGTTGTTAAATTAAACTACCCTACTGCCTACGAATCAGAAAGCGAAATACAGAAACGAAAACACAGCATGTAGGTATCCAATAGCCAATCAGGAGCCGAAATACAAAAAAAGGAAAACATGGTGTTATTGCTTATCAACACAATCATTTCAACCAATCAAAAACGTGTATTTTAGCATGAATGAAATAATCGCATGTAATACAACAAGTGTATTGATGATCATCGAAACACAAATTCCTCCGATTTTGAGAAACAAATCATGTTGCTTGCAGCAGCATGATTTGTTTCGAAAAAGTGAAGGAATTTTCGATAATCATCAACAACTCAAAGTTGTATTTGTTCAGATTATTTCGTGAATAAATATAAAATATAAAATCAAGCCATTCTGATGATTTCCTATTTATTTAAATTAATATTAAACGTACAGACCGCACTGTTTATGGAATTAGTTATTTTGATTATGCATTGTAGAAGATTCGTTATGCAACCAACAATACTTTTATGCCATTGTATGATGTAGGCAAGATTACCTATGCACTAGATACTACTGAGCTAAATTCATTTTGATTGTTGTCACAATTTGTGTGGTTAGGTTACCTCAGATTAATTCTTGCTGAAATTATCCATAATTTGTGGAAAATGAAGTGGATACATATTAATAGTGTGTGTTTATCATGGTTCAAACGGAAATTTGGTGTAGTGGCATTCATTTTATTTACCAGTGCATCGGAAAATACTATGACAGATTGCAACTAGTAAGTCGTTGTTAAATTGAACTACCCTACTGCCTACGAATCAGAAAGCAAAATACAGAAACGAAAACACAGCATGTAGGTATCCAATAGCCAATCAGGAGCCGAAATACAAAATCGAAAACATGGTGTTATTGCTTATCAACACAATCATTTCAACCAATCAAAAACGTGTATTTTAGCATGAATGAAATAATCGCATGTAATACAACAAGTGTATTGATGATCATCGAAACACAAATTCCTCCGATTTTGAGAAACAAATCATGTTGCTTGCAGCAGCATGATTTGTTTCGAAAAAGTGAAGGAATTTTCGATAATCATCAACAACTCAAAGTTGTATTTGTTCAGATTATTTCATGAATAAAATCAAGCCATTCTGATGATTTCCTATTTATTTAAATTAATATTAAACGTACAGACCGCACTGTTTATGGAATTAGTTATTTTGATTATGCATTGTAGAAGATTCGTTATGCAACCAACAATACATTTATGCCATTGTATGATGTAGGCAAGATTACCTATGCACTAGATACTACTGAGCTAAATTCATTTTGATTGTTGTCACAATTTGTGTGGTTAGGTTACCTCAGATTAATTCTTGCTGAAAGTATCCATAATTTGTGGAAAATGAAGTGGATACATATTAATAGTGTGTGTTTATCATGGTTCAAACGGAAATTTGGTGTAGTGGCATTCATTTTATTTACCAGTGCATCGGAAAATACTATGACAGATTGCAACTAGTATGTCGTTGTTAAATTAAACTACCCTACTGCCTACGAATCAGAAAGCAAAATACAGAAACGAAAACACAGCATGTAGGTATCCAATAGCCAATCAGGAGCCGAAATACAAAATCGAAAACATGGTGTTATTGCTTATCAACACAATCATTTCAAACGTGTATTTTAACATTAATGAAATAATCGCGAAAATCCAATCACTTCTCGTATTACTACTGAAAATATAGCTTGTCGCTGTATTTTCACGGCGATAAACCTGCTTAGTTTTTGTTTTACCAACTATCACGTGAAGATAATGGTTTAAATTATAAACGTCAAATTTCTGTGTTTTGATTAGTTATCTTTATTTACCAATATGAGCGATCATAGGGGATAAATGTCCATTGGTATCATCATCATAGATGATTCAGTGGAAAAGAGTATCCCTAATTTTTCTCTTTATTGTTCACGTTTTTAGTTTTGATTTATGTGAATTACTTCAAATTGAAACGATGACACGATTTTTCTTTATTTCAAATCGATATTTTGTCGTCCTGAATATAATTCGTGGTATTATTAATACCCTATAATTTTTTGGAATATCAAATCATTTCATTGGCAATCCCAATGCAAGAAAATACAACTCGTCCTGATGCGGACTCGTTGTATTTTGGCTTTGGGATTGCAATTCATTAATATTCCAAAAAATTATCGGTAATAATCATACCATTTTTTATTACCCCTGACAATACTGATGTCTGCTAGGAAACTACTGATGCGTGCTCATTACAACAACAGAGTTAATCTTGATAAAATTGGTAAATTTTCGAAATGAAAATATGGACCAAACAGCATTTGGCCCTGCATTTGGTATACCTACTATTATGCGTGGACAGCGTCTCCAGAGTAGATTAAGCACCAGCCGACGATCGGTGGATACCGGTTCTATTGAGCATCCTCCTTGGATCAAGAGGGTTAAGTCTCTGCATCAAAAGGCCTCCCCGATTTATGACCGGAAGTGGCGTAATGAGTTGGAACAGGTGGAGCGCGAGCCCCTATTCACGGCCTCCATGTGGGAACGATTCACGAATCGGCGTTGTCAGCTCAGTATAATTTTTATAAGAACCGTTTCATGTCGAAATTTCGTCTTATTATGAAAATGAAGTCATTATGAAAAGCAAATGCGTATCGAAATAGCCTCTGTTTCGATAAGCATTTTCTATTAATCGGAGGTTGGTACAATCGAACTGTCAAATAAAAGTCAGAAGAGTTAAGCCCAGCTCAGTTCTGACTTCTGAGTGATTTTGGGATTTGGTGATACTAGCAGTGAAAACTTAATGGTTTTATTGGTGAATTTTAATTCATAGTGTGATTTGATTTAAATTGACCAATAGAAACAATAACACCGCTGGTATCGCTGAAATCAAAATCGGTCAACAATAAACTGGGCTTTACGCTAGTGCGTCAGATTTAAATATTTCAATTATTTATCGATATTGAATCAATTTCTTTCAATGAAAGACTTGAAGTAAATGCGAAATAGAAAAAAAAACTACATGACTCGTTGTACAACTTGGTCCAAACAACGCGTGCGTCAAAATAGCGTCATATGTGAAACTTGTATCATTATATACTATTAATGGTTTTCCATATGAGAATAAGGCTGAAATGTAATGTGACGGTTTTCATGGCAACTATACTTTTTTTTCTGTATTCGATGATGCAATACACGATATGTTTGAATCTAAGGTCAGGGCCATGCTGAGGACCAGGTCGCCGCGGCCACACGAACGCAGATACTTCAAAATCAATTGACAAGTTCAGCCAGCCTTGAGCGAGAGAAAATATGTCTGCCTTAGTGTTGTCATTGTCATCAAGATTGCAACTTAAAATAATGAAAATTCTATGATTGGGACTTATCTAACCTGTATATAATTAGTTTGTTTTTCTTGTAGTGTTTTCGTTATTCCGATTGTTTCGAATATTTTGTGAGCACTCTAAGCTAACAATAATAATTGTTGAATAATTCCAAACACATTATAAGTGTGATATTAGTGTGATATTAGTCTATAAAAATTCTTTTTTGGGAAAAGTGCTTTGCATGGATAGAACCGAGGAGAGAACACCTTCTATTGAAGATCTGGTACGTTAACATTTATATCAAGCTTACTCACTTTAAATCAAAGGTTTCAAATTAGAAACTACATGATAGATAAGCTGAAGCTAAGCAAAATAAAACAAAGTCATTGAATCCAAAAAACTTTAGAACTATGCTCAATATAATCAATGTCATTCCTATCAAAACCCTGGTTTTTATGTAGGTAAGTAGGCTTTCAAATTCAGTCAATTGAATCTTCAGAATTCAGTTTGTTAATAAAAATTGTAGGCGTTGTTTCCAAACCACTATTCCCAAATTTTTTCCAAATTTTTATACTACAAGTAAAATCCGATCATATTGAATGTCATCAGGAAAAAACAGACTTTTCAAAAATGCAAAAATCCAATATGGTGCCAATGAGAAAAACCTAACCTTAAGTGTTCTATCTCTTGCATCAAGAAGGCTTTGGAAAATACGATGACAGATTCGGGTTCCTAGTAAAAAAGTGCCTCGAGAACGTCTAGTTCTTATTGTTTTCTCTTGAAAAAATAAAAACGAAATATTTTTCGTTTCTTTCCAATAATTCAAGGAAGGTAAATTGCTCATCAAATTCCCTTCCAGATAATTGTTCAGCATCAAAATGCCCGGTATATCTTGCGTATGTTAGGAAGCCCGATGTATTACTGATAGCTACGCACAGTAATGACTGGAATTAATTAGATTTGATCTGCAATAATAATAGTAATAATAATAATGATATTAATTTCTCTGATTGAAAAATAAAATTTTTATTCATGAATATGCATAATAACCAAAGAGAGAGTCACATAAAAAATGTGTACTATAAAAAATATGTTTTGTCTTTCATTCGAATATTATTGAAAGCAAATAAAACGACTTTTTCTCAATAGAAAAAATGTCTTATAGTAACATTACCATAATTACCTGAATAACTACGACTGTCATCAAATATGTCATTAGAATCACATCCTTGTTATATATACTGGGTAAACAATTGAAAAGGGACAAACTTACGTCAAATATAGGTGAGGGTCATCGATGTGGTGTCAAAGAACCCATATGTGTTGCATCCCTCTTTATTATAATCTATTCTTTCCATTTATTTGGTTATCCATGATATTCACGGTTCAATCTGTAGATATTGTTTTGAATCTGGTACATATCTCGATAACTCTTCGAATTTATCGAAGCATTAACTGATAAAAATGTCCAGGTCTAGCTTGATGAATAATTTACAAACCACTTTTTCCCAAAAACAACACCCTTTGTAGCCAACTTTGAGTTTTTATACTTAGGTAAGAATCAAATAGATTAGAAGTGAAAAAAATGAAAAAGCTGATCACGATGGGGAAATGATCATACAATTTAAGCCACAGTGAAATTAGAAACGTAAAGACTGATTTGTGAGTTATTAAAAATTTTCCATAAATTCAATCTATCATAATCAATATGAATTGAATTGGCTGAGTATTGGTATTAGGTATATATAAGCCACAACACCATCACTGCTGAAATGTTTGCACCTTGGCTCCACAAGTTCCTCCTGATATTGCTACCATCGATAGCCGTATGCCAGAAATAGTATTTCGTCAACCCATCACTATTATGGGACTAGATGGAATTCATCCGATCGTTCTCAAGAAATGTGTCCTTTGATTACCAACAGTTCTTCGTAGAAGGTATACCTTTTCATGAACTCGTTGCGTTTCCTCAAACTGAAAGACTGCTAGAGTTCAACCAATCCAAGAAAAAAGGAGAGCAGATCATTTCTGGTTAACACATCAGATTCATTGCGCTACTATCATCTTTGGGGTGATTAACATTGAGCTAATACATTATCTGGAGATATAAAGAATCATGAACGACCGACAATATGACTTTATAGTTAACAGAGATCAACAGCAGATTTGCTCGCCTATACGTAACAGACATATAGCAGACGTCAATCTAAAATCAAGAAGACTCCCTTGCTGAATATATCCAAGGCATTCGACCAGGTTTAGCACGAAGGCATTCTTGGAAAGCTTCCGTTTTATGGTTTGTCGCCATAACTATGTTGTTCACAAACAAGCTTTATTTCGAATATGTCACTCCATGTAGTTGTTGCTGGTGTTCCGTAGGGATCTATTTTGGCACTCACTGTGTTCCTGCTATACATTAACGTCCTATTAGAGGTGACCTCATATCCGGCCAGAGTCCCCATATATTCCCATTCCCAAGAGGCCGATGGTGCAAGATAGAGACAGGTCGATACAATGTAAATGGAAAACTGATAATTTGGTGGGGTTCAATGCAACCAAAACTCAAGCTCATATTTTCTCCAAGAAGGTGCCCACTAAGCAAAGTAACATTAATTCAATATTTCAGTAACCTTTCATCGTAATGTGTAATGTTCCATCAGAGTTTTCTGCTACCTTACTGCAAAGGTTCAGCAACTACTGAAACGGACGTTCAGCAATATTAAAAATGCTATATTTCATATCAATTATTCCAGCAAGGTAACTGCAACATTGCATATAATATACAGGAATATTGCAAATGTGATATTGAAAATGTGGCCTAGTGACAATATTGCAGCAACTGCTGAAATAGATTGATGGATGTAATGTTTAATAATTAGTAATTGCAGCAAGGTTACCGTAACATAGGATATAAATTAGAAGAGAATAACATATTCAATATTATGTTATATAGCAGCAACTTACCACCAACCTTGTCTATTCCTTTCTATAACATAACAGTAATATTTCATAAATTACTTTCCAGTAGGTTTGTTCATTACTGAACAATTTTTGGATTTTCACTTGTTGCTTCTAAAATATTGATAGAAAATGAATGCATACAATATTCATGGAAGGCAGATCAGTTTCGATATCTTGAAAAATATCATTTACTATCGATGTGCCCTCTATGAAAATCAGATTATAATTTTCTAGTTTTTAGAGCAAGAGGAGTCGAAACTCAAAAAGTCTTCTGAAATGATTATACCTTAATATAGTATTTTCATTTGAAACAATAAATTCATTTTTTCCTATGCTTCTGTTATATACAGTTGGTCTCACTAGGTTGGAACCATGTGAAAATAATTAATATAATTGATTTTACGAAAAAAGTTCTGCATGCTCTAAAGGCTAAATTTTTTCAGTCGTATAAGCGGGTTGTCAAAAAAATCACTTATGAGTAGCGATAATGTATCTTTATTTTAAACAAAATCGAAAGTTGTTATGCAAAGTTGTTCAGAATTTAAAATACATTCAAATGTTCAGTCATATCTATCTACCATGATAAATATAATTTTGTAAATTTTTCCATTCAGTTTTGGAAAAAAATCTATTGCTTATATAAAGTTCAACATAGTCGGAAACTTGAAACACATTATAAACACCGGGATAAACACTTACAAAAAATGAAAAATGTTGAAAATAACACAACCTAATTTTTCATTGTATATTTGAATATCTGAACGTGATTTTCATTTCTAACTGACTAATTAACCTGATAATTTTTCGATATTGTCAAAATCTAAGTGACTTTATTATTGGATTCACATATTTCAAGAAACCTCTCATAAAACTGGAAAAACTTATAATACCTGATGATTTCAGCTTTCATCACAAGCAGAACTTTTTTTCCTAAAATAAATAATAAAAAAGTATTCCATATGCTTCCAACTTTGTGAGACATTCTGTATATATGAAAAGTTATTAATTTCAAATGTCTATGAAAGTCTTGGGGGTCAAAAAGGCAAACATTTTATAATAACACCTTTAATTAAATTGAAATATCACAACTAAAAAACACAAATATCAAAATATCAAATTGAAAAAACTCTGATCTCATCCAGGCACCTGAACCTGAAACAATGATAATCAATGGAATGTTTGGATGGAAGATTGACAACTTGATCTACTATACCAACTCTACAAAACCTTGACATACAAATCTATACAATACTCTCAATTATTTCCTGCAAATAGGCCAAAATGATGATATTTTCCATTATCTGTAATTGAAATTGTACCAGACTTTTTGGTTTTCAACAAAGTACGACAATCATATGGAAGGATTTTATATTCACTTAATGACTTGTGCTTCTTCAAGATAGCAATAAGTTTATTGAAATTCGTATTGGACATGCATCAATCAATTGCCGAATTTCTCAAATTATTAGCTAATGTAGTAGAGTTATCTGATGCCTGGGTTTTTACTACATTAAACTACTTATTGAATGGAAAATGAGGAACAATGACTGGGGATTCTGAGAAAAATGTGAGGGGAGAGGTGACGGATGGGTTCTCATTTTTATCTTGTAAAATATCAGGGCAACAAGTTTGAGAATCATCAAGGGCCTCATCAGTTTCAACTTCAACCTTCGAGTATCAATTTTCTTTTAGTATTATCTTGGCTTACTATTTCACGTAACCATTTCTTCGACGTATTTTGAGTACTTATTACGATGTTTTTTGATCTACGACGATATCAATCCTACTTTATAATAAGATGCACACGATACAACACTACCATCAGATTTATTCGCAATATAAAGAGGAAAACTAGGAAAAAGCATTTTCTTACCAAACTATCCTAACCTAAAATAATAAATGATGTATCGCTTACCTTACATGAATATGGAGATGCCTTCAATGTATTATTGGCATTGTCCATTGTGCTGCTTCAACACTCTCATTCAACAAACAAATGTACTTTACTAATAATTTATAAAAGTATCCAACTCAAGAATAAAAAACCTGCGACGCAAGATTGCATGATACGGGACAGGATAAACATAAACAACTTTCTTTGTCTATGAACTGGGTGTCGCCCCGTTAGGTGGCATCTTCCATCTCCTCAAGACCGGGAAATTCAAAATTGGTTGGTAACCTGACAGATGAAATATTTTTTCAAGTTTCTTTATATTTACTATTTAAAATTGTCGAAGGGTATCATTTTGTATATTTCTGCGATGATACAATCGAAAATTGAATATGCATTGTGTTATCTAAATACTGGCAATATTGTTTGAAGTTAGCTTATGTATTGTTGTTAATATAATAGGATTTCAAACTGAGTGTAACATTGTGATTTGAATTTGTTCGATAGTTCCAAATGTAACTTGCACACACATTGTTCCTATATAGTTTCTATAATGTTGCATTTATAATGAACTTTAATGGCACACGCAACATTGCACCTGAAACATAATCAATAGCTTACTTTTTAATTTACATACAACTTGTTGGTAGTTTTTTCTGTTATGTTAAAAACTTGAATATAGCAGTTAGCCTTATGCAATATTATATCATTATCTTACAATGACAAGCAATACATAATATTGTTGCAATATTTTGTAACATTACATGCTTAGTGGGTGGACCTCACAATGCCTAATATGAGGCTTAACTGTTTCTATGAAATCCTCAATATCCATATATGGTGTTACCAACAACAATACCCTGTCATGGGTTGATGATATGGGGCCCATTACAAAACCTAGGTCTTCTGTTTTCACCTGTCATGTAGAATTGTTCACATGTTTGAACTTCAGCTGCCAAACATACGATGAGGCTCCTGAAATCAAATCCATTGATCTCTCTCTTATTTATGGATATTTTTATGGTCGATATGCTCATCAGAAATCATGTCTATTATTTCACCACGAGCGATTGCAAGCAAGTAGACCAGACGAACACAGACTGACATCCCTTATCATCGGACTTGAGACCTTCATAAATTATGTCTATCAGAATCCTTTTTTCATCCAGAGGCGAAGTTGTGGAACTTATTACAGAGTGAGATTTTCTCAGATGCTCAAAAATTCCATGCTCTCAAGAATTTCTTCTACTGGCATGCATGATGTCTCACACACACATTATAGATTTAACTTTGAATCTTGAATTATTCAATCGTTATAATTCTCCATAAGATATCACAAATTGTTAGAAAAGATAGTATGGAGTTAGTAATAAATTATGGTTCATAAAGATCAAATACGGAATCATTGGGATCACCCTCATCTACAATTGAAATTTATTCACATAAAAACACCCTGTACATGCCGGGCTTCCTATCATACCTATAGTACAACAAGAGTATATAGCAATTCACACTGACTGAGAAGTGAGTAAACTCCAAATATCGAAAAGGAACAATGATATCCCTTGCCCCACCAACGTGGGCTTCCATTTGCCCGTGGTATTTAACGGGCTTCGTATCATCCATTAGATATGTATTGGATAGGAACGATGATACTCCTTGCACCCCAACCCGGGCTTCGATTCATCCATGGTATTTGCCGGGCTTCGTATCATTTATGGGATATATATATATATATATATATATATATATATATATATATATATATATATATATATATATATATATATATATATATATATATATATATACATGCTGAAAACCGCAAATCGATATCTCGAACTGATCAAAAGATAATGGTGTGTAAGTATTGCATTTTGTGAATTTTGTAAATAATTATTGTTTGTTTATGTAGGCACTTTTTTGAGAGGAATTCAGTAGATCTGTAGTTTTTTAGTTAATATCTGGTTTTGAAATCATGACATTGGTGTCATGATTTCCATCATGGTGTTTCCCGAGGTTTTTTCTATCAAACTCCGCCTACTTGTCCAAGTTGGGGGTTGAAATTTAACTTTTTTTATGTCCAATGTGGACCACCCCGTAGATAAAAGCGAATTGTTTATGTATTATGTGTACAGGTCCAATAAAAGAGTATCGGACTCTCTATAGTAAAGTCATCGTCCATAATCTATGGACGATGGTCAAGTGGTGTCAGAAAACCTGAAACTAGGTATGAATCGATTTCCGTCATTTTGTTGTTGTTATATATACAGTGTGTCCACTTATAAGTTGGCGACATATGGAAAACTTCTTATTTTCAGCTTCAGGAAAAGATTTATTATTGGAAAGCATCTCATTTCACCCAAATCCCACTTCCCCCAATTCTCATTACCACCAATTCTCATTTCCCCCAAATCCCATTTCACCCAAAAGTCGTACTTCCGAATATGCACGAACAATGCAGAGTTGCCATGTCTTTACGTATAAATGTATTCTCACATTCATTACATTTGGCCCAAAAACCACTGTTTCTCATTTGGCCCAAAGACCACCGGTTCTCATTTTTACTTGTGAAAGGTATATAGAGGGAATTGAAGAATCTTCAATATCCAAAAAGGAATGAGATTTAACACCTCATATCTCTGTAATCATTCCCGCTGGTCCCCAAAAGTGTGCCAGATCGACGAAATCAGCTCTTCGGGAAGAATCTAAAAATGCAATGTTTTGCCTTCATAAGGTTTACCCTGTATACTCGAGAATATTTTGGAAGTGTAGCACATCGAGCCTCCGATAACTACTATTTTTTCCCGATTTTTATCCGCCTAGCAGCTATTTGGTCCGAGCGAAGACAGGTGTGGGCCACCCTGTATTGATAATTGCAATTCGAACAAAATATATTATGTGAACCACAGTGGTGGTAAATGACTTCACTTGTATTTTGCAGAGAACATATCAGGTACAGAATGCAATAGAAGCAAAAAAATTATTTAACATGATAAAAAAAGGCCAGTTTCCTAGAAAATTGAAAGGGAAAATATTTCCATTTGAGAGATCACTATGATAAACCTTGCCTGTATACAAATTTTCAGAATTCAAATATAACTATTTTTCTGTGAATCCGTGATGGGCCACTGAATTTTAAATATCCTGTATATATGTATGATTATTCCCATCATATTTATATCGACAGTAGTGTGCTCCACCAACAATATTTTCCATGATGGTCACACCAGAAACTATTTAGTTTTTGTTGTCCAAGGGGAACGGTTTTGTGTTTTTGGGCCAAATAAGGCACATAGTGGTCTTTGGGCCAAATGAGAAACAGTGGTTTCAGACGATGGTTTTGGGTCAAATGGAATGTGAGGGAAAATACATTTATTTATGCGTAAAGAGTGGTAAAGACATGGCAACTCTGCATCGTTCGTGCATGTTCGGAAGTACGACTTTTGGGTGAGATGGGATATGGTGGAAATGAGAATTGGCGGTAATGAGAATTGGGGAAAGTGAGATTTGGGTGAAACAACACGCACCCAATTATTGTTCATCAAAACTTCCTGCATATCAAAACCATAATATGTAAAAACAAGTCTTAATATTTAGCACTGGTCAAAAAATACGAATTTGCTAAAAAAGGTACTTTTATTTGTGACATTATCGAAAATTATTAGAAAAAAGTTGTTGCGAATGCAAAATGATGTTGAAATACGCAGTTATATGCATCAAAAATTGATTTTCCATGTTACATACATAATATAATTTGGTTTTCGAATGTTATATTCTTCATTCTTGAACTCAATCGATTTTTGAGTGTGGATACATACAGCATGGTTCACGATGAAAGCAGAAGGCGTATCAGACGTTTCTAGAGAAGAGGATATGGGATTATTTTGAAAATTTAGTTAATTATTGGGTGAAGGATTCTGTTTTATCGATCTAAAATATTTTCAGAGCTGCGACATCGCCCATTATATTGAAAAGTAGCATCAACTATGAACTTTCCAATAGGACCCCGTGTTTTCCATAACATTTTTGAATTCTCTATACTGCAGTCGAAGATGCCGATTGTGTCTTCAACAAAATGGGCAGCAATTTGAAAAATATAAAACCTTTTCAACAGGAAAATAATTGATTATACAATGGTACTAGTGTTGCCATTTTAATTTATCGATTTGTCAAATAGTTTACACATTAAATTGAATAATGATTTGATAGTACAGTAGTGTGCATAAAGAAGTCGTACAGCAGTTATAGGCTATTTTGAGTCAGCCTTGTCAATCTTCATTGAACTTTTTATCAACTTTAACAAGTAGTGTCAAAATTCAATATATTTATGATTTATCTCACAACGATTCCAAACGTGTACGTGTACTACTTATACACCTAGGGACTGAAGTGATATTTGAATGAATTAATAATAGTTTTTTGAGAGCGACTGTTGGTTCCTAAAGTTACTTCGTTTTTTTTTATCAAACATGGCACGCCAAATTTTCAAAAACGCATTTAACATTATTTGAAAACAATTATAAAACAAAAGTTTCGAAATAAAAGTGGCAAGTATTATACATATTTGGAAAGGTAATTCAATATCTGAAACGAATACGCGAAAACATATAGGGTGATCCATAAGAAAAAAATACAAGTTTATGTCATACAAGAAAAAACTAGAGACACCACTCACTGGATTCCTCTCAATTGCTTTGAGAATGTTTTCACAGAAACGAAAGATAATCTTTAATAAATAAGGGGGTGGGTTGGAAATGCACAAAAGACGAAACCACCCTGTATTTTTTAAACGGTTTGAAAGATATCGAGGTGCGGTTTTTGGCATTTGATTTCCCATGAAAATCGAACTCGTGACATGTGGGTTTTTTTGCTTCTAATAATTCCTCTAGAAATCCGTTTTTCCTATCAAAAGTGTCAAATTCGTAGCACCCTTAACACTGTTAAGTTTTCAAAACGTGAAAAAAAGCAGTGAAAAAGTCTTGTCATTATTTGCTCCACTGCTAATCCATCGATACTTATTTTCCGTTGTTTGCCCTTCCGCAACTTCCCCCAAAGGAAGAGACAAAAAATATCGAGTATACCTAAAAAAAGGGTGAGAACGTGATGAAGCCCATGCCCTGGAGTTTACTGCCTCTACGAATAAAACAAAATGGGCGATTCGTTTCGGACGATCTAGTCAGTCAGTCACGGAGCATCTAGTTGTCTTAAGTCAGCAAAGAGAAAAGCCAACATATGCCATCAGGCGTGACTCGCAATATCTACTCTCGAGTACCTTTAGGGCCATCTCTATACCGCACAAGATGACGCCAAAATTTCCCCATCGGCACGTCACTATGCAGGATGTGGAATCATCAACAAATATTTTGATAGCCAGGCAGGACCGTATTCGCTCGCGAGGTATTTGGGCTGCTGCCGACGGGCCCACAATAAAATTGATATGAGAGAGAGAAATGTACTTTATTGACGAACAAATGGGTTTCTTATTGACAAAGCGTTTGAATAAACTTTAGGTAAATACTAAAAATATACTGCATACAATCTAAACGTGACTTTACCAATACATGATTACAAAATAATATTAAAAATATTAAAAATATCTAGAAACACATATAATATACACATATATAAAACAGTCAATGGATAATATGAAATAGATTCAATTTAAAAAAAAATTTAATGCGTAAAATAATGAAAATTTACCAATTTCATACCTACGTAAAATGTAAAAAGAAAAAAAAACGAAAAAACGAATGAAGTGAAGTAAACTTTTAACAATTATACAATACAACAAATGAATACATTACATTACCTACTTCAAACATTTAAAATTAACAAAACCAAGTTCACAACAAAGTGCCATTGTAAAGTTCTTCGCGATTGTAATAAGCTTTTGACACCTGTACATATTGTAAGAATTCTCATTTCTAAGTGATAATGGTATATGATTATATATTTCTTTACTTTCATAAATCAGAGAATATTTTGTCAGGGTCGACTTTGGGTTTGGAAGAGGAATTTTCCTATCTCTTATGTCTTAGATGCAATAACAGAAATACATTCCAAAGCTAAAATAAAATACCTTGGCATTATTATAGACAATAACTTGAGACGGAGCCAACATATCGAATATATTGCCAAAAAATTGAGGAGTCTAATATACATGTTCAAATTCTTGAGAAGAATTTTTGAAATCCTTTATAACGCATTAGTCAAACCTCATATCGGTTATGGTATTTTAGCATGGGGGGGGGGAGTGACCAACATCACTTGAAGAAATTAGAAATAACCCAAAAGTGGATTCTCAAGATCATATATCATATCACATATCCAACTGAGTCTCTATATGAGGAGAGTAAAGTGTTTGATGCGAGACAATTGTTCTTTCAGCGTATAATATTAAATCATTACAAGTTCAGAAATATATTCACACAAATAGAACATAATTTTAATACAAGACATAAAATAAAAACAACAGATATGCCTAGAGTTGAAAAAACCTTAACCCAAAGGTGTTACAGATACCTTGGACCCATTCTTTATGCTAAAATTCCCTCTGAGCTGACACGGATTAACGCATACGGATTGTTCAAAAAAAAATGTTTGGCTACGTACTCTTCCTAGAAAAGAAATTCACAGCGTAATCGACAGAAAAAATACCTATAACCCCTGAATTCACTATTGAAAACAAAATAAATATAATACAACCTGATTTTTATGATAGCGGATGATAGCGGGGACTGCTATGAAATATGCTGCCTCTTCACTATTCTCAGTTTTCTATATATAATTATTTATACTAATATTTCTTTCTTTCTTAAATTTGTTTTCAGGATATATTATGTTTGTGTTTCAATTAGTATATTTGTTAGAATATTTAATGTGTAATATAGACCTTAAGATATTACACCCACGCACAGGGATTCATCCCTTTGTGGGTCACCTATATTTACTGTACTGTACTAATTTATATGTTATTTGATTGAAATTGGTAAATATATTATTATTATTATTATTATTATCTGTAATTTGTCGGGTAGTGTGACTTGCCTGTTTCAGTTGTATTTTTTGTTGGTCAGGCAAACAGGTTCTGAAATAAAAATACATGTAAGAGTAAAAATTCCTTCTCTTGTAAATAAGGATCTACATGAGTTTTGCGTCCCAATCCTGCATATGTATTTAATTGCTCTTTTCTGTAAAATAAATACTGACTACAGAATCCCCAAAATGATGTACCATACCTCAAGTGCGACTCGATTAGAGATTGATAAACCATCTTCGTCGTGGATGAACTCAGTTCATTTGATACAATTCGGAGTGCGTAACAAACCGATGCCAATTTTTTTTGTTAATGCTATGACATGCTGATCAAATTTCAGTTTGTTATCTATGAATATTCCCAGAAATTTGAAGTATTTTTTATTTTCCAAAATATGTCCGTTGAGGTTTGGATCATCATCCGAGCTGAATGAAATTATGTTTGTCTTGTTTGTATTGAAGCACACATAATTAGAATGGAATATTTTCAATTGGAATACCTAACTTGCTGGTACCGACTTGTAATGCGAGTTTCCTATATTTGAATAAAATGGGATTTTTAACATTGAATGGGTACATGATAGGTTTTTAATTCTGGCCAAAGTGATTATTCGAAAAATTTCTAACTCGACTCCAACCATCTTTAAATTTTTCACAAATTTCGTTTATTCAATTTCAGTTTCATTGGCATGATTTAGTTTTATTATTGTCAAACTTGATCAGATATTAATCATAAGTTCACCTTATTGCTAACAATCTGAAAAAATGAGCAAGTTTTGCAATCTGATTCACAACAAAATGCCGGTTCCAAATCAGAGATTAAAAGGACACTTTGTATGGCTGACAGGAAGAGGCCAATTAGACAAAAAAGAAGAAGAATATCCAACTAAACCTCTATTTGCACTGTTAGATCAGAGTTTTCTTGTTCATTCGATTTCGATTAGAAATAATATAATTCATTCTCAACTGAATGAATATGGGTTAGTCTTAGGAGTTGTAGGGTTTCATTGGTACTATCATTTGGCAAAATGTCAATTTTTTTTCGAATGGAACACCGCGTACATTCTCAACTATAGTGAAGGATTTTTCCCAATATATACTGTGTACACCTTAAGGACTTACCACCCCCGTTATTATTTGATGGATTTTGAAACACTTAGATAGGTATTTGAAATTTGTATCCAACAATATACCGAATATATTTTTTGGCTGTTATAGTGGCCAACTGCGACCAATTTCATTGACCCATTTTTCAAAAATTACTATCAGTGATTTTTTTAACAGAAATTGATGATAGATTCTGAATCAGGATCACTGGAAACATACCTGTACCTGTACATATACCTGTACCCAAGGTGGATATACGATGGTGAAACAGCTCTTCAATTGTTTCTGCGAAAAACTTGTAGACCGTTTGAGAAGGTAGTAATATTTCAGCTACTTGAATGAAGATGGCGGTAAAATCGATTATCGAAGAAGATTTCTGTTGCTTACGTATTTCTGTGGTTCGCATCTGACTTGAAACGACATTAAAACAATATATTTTCTATAATTCTGGAATGAATATTGATATTTTGACTCTTCTCAGTAATTTTTCATCTAGAACAGATGAAACTGATAAAAAGATGACAGAAGCACAGTTTCTGTTTTACCGAAACAAGGTATGTCGCCATCTCTGATAACTTCAGGAAATATTACTACGGTATGAAATCAAGTAGGCAAGGGTCTACAGTTTATTCTTGTGCTTGTTAATAGGAAGCTGTTTCACCATCCTATATCCACCTTGCCTGTACCGATCATAAAACACAGGATGTCCGACTTTTTTTTCAATATTTCATCAAAAAAATGTACTATCATGGTATTTTAGGGAAGATATTATCATTGAGTATTACTTCAAACATATCTGTACCAATTTTGTTTCTGTATTGTTACCTGGTATATATAGTATAGTAACAGAGGGGAGATGAAAGACGTATTACAGTTGAGGATGCAATATAAAATTCAATACAAAAATGTTTATTGGTATATTACAGAAATATACGAATATAAATATGGCATTTACAATAAAATCATGGAAACTCCAGAAATTATTAGAAACACGTGTATGAAGTTTGTGAAATTTTAAGTTTTTTTATTCATTGAATGGATGATTGAATATAAATAATATTCCAATAGAATATTCTTCAAATATAGATTTAATGTTAATGAGGGATAGAACAATGGAATATTGAAAAGCGAAGTGAACTTTGTATGTAGGTACATTAATTACTGTACTCGGAAGCAGGTCAATATTTATAACTGGAACAAGGCTAGAACTATGAAATAGGGAATTGATAATTTAGAAGACTGTGAAAGGAAAAACGCGAACCTCGCAATGCCTAATATGATTATCTAATCAGGCAGGATTGTTCCCATAAAATCATCAAAATGTGAGGTCTCTGGCAACACCTTCTCTTGGTCTTCAGAAGGCAGATTCGATCTATCATGGGGTATCATTTACATGTCTGGAGTCCAGCTCCCAAACATATACTGAGCCATTTGACTTTGAAAAAACACGATACATCCCATTCAGCTGTAACAAAACCAAAATTCCACAATACAAAAAACTCACCTTAGATATGAACCCTCATATTGAGATCGAAGAGTCGGACAATATAAAGTATTTGGGGGTAGAAATTGACAGATACTTGAAATGGAACGTACACGTTAAATATTTGGTAAAAAAACTGAGATGCATTCTCTTTATATTCAGACAACTGAAAAAGATCTTGAATTTCCAACAGCTGAAACGTTTATACTTCTCATTGGTCGAATCGCACATTCAATATGGAATAGTAGGCTGGGGGGGTATGTACAAAAATAATCTAAAAAATCTTGAGATTATTCAGAAATATTTCATAAAAATTATGCTAGGTAAAACCAGAACATATGCAAGTGATCTCGTTTATGAAACCAGTGAACTTTTTGATGTAAGACAAATCTATATTTATAAAATCATGAATTTACAACATAAAAAAAGAGCGGAATTAATCGAAATAAAACATGACCACAACACCAGGCATAAAAAAATAATGAAAACAACTACTTCGAAGTTCCAGAAAAATTTGAGTCAAAGATCATATGGATTTTTGGCCCCACATATTTACCGTAAAATACCCAATATCATCAAAGAAAATGCAAGCAAGGATCAGTTTAAAAAGTCCTTGAGAAAATGGCTCTTGCTACTCCTCGAAATGTAATAAATTACTGGATCGATCTGAATAACTAAATAAAATCATCAGTTTCCATTGAGACATTTTTATCACTACAAAATCATATACATTTTCTTAAAGAAATTGTAGAAACGAAAAACTATCAACACAAAAAGTTTGAGTCAAAAATCAACAATATATTCAGTGTATACACCATATTGTTAATCCAGAATCAGTTCTATTTATATGGTTCAACATTTATATCATTGAGATTTTCTATACATACTAACAATAGCTTTAAAATCCAGAATGAGGAATATAACTTTATTATATATCTATATTTTCAGTTTTTGCTTCTTAACTCTCATATACATGTACTAACGTTGTATACGAATCATTCAATCAATTATGTTTATCTTTTTTAATGAATATTTCACATAATCATTGTCACTATTCAGGATCTGTTTTGATTTAGAAATGTATTAGAGTGAAATCAAACACGTACTAATCTACGGATTTCAGTGTACCTCGCTCTATTTATTTCCACTTCTCACCTAATGTTATAAGAAAATTATATATTTATGTTTGGGAATGAATAAAATTATTATTATTATTATTTCTCTTGCATCCTGTCGAAATTTCCAGTTCAATAATATAGCGGATTGAGCTTCGGATGTTCTAGATTTTTCTACTTACTCTTTTGAAAGCAAATAACGAGGCTCAGTTGGTATGCAACTCCATATTTTATTTCGTATTCATAGCTTGGGTTGTTCTTGTGATCGATATGTTGGATGGAAGAAAAATATTCGCATTGGATCCATAATTCCGCATTCTTCGTGGAGTTGGTTCCGTGGAAATAAGAAGTCTTCTGGAAACTTTTTTGAATATTTGGGCCTAGAATTTGTTTGATTGTAATAAACTCTGGTTGAATAAACAAACGAGATATCGAAGATACTGCTATAGTCCACGATTTTCAAAAAAATTAAAATTTAACAAAATGAAATCGCCAAAGAAAATTGTGTATCCAAAATGTCCATTATTTTGAAGGCGACTCAACGATTTCCAATCCATAGGTTTTCATCCTTAATCCAATTGAAAATCATCCGGATTTTTTTGTACCGGAATTGGTTCCTTAGTACTCGAATAATATGAACTCTTTTATGATGTGGCCTCATGCGTATACTCGGCGTTATTGAATACTTGGCCAACTGTGTGTACAAAACTTCTAAAGGATAATATCCACCTGGATGCTGTGATGTGTGGTGACATCCAGTGGCGTGGGTATCATCTTTCGTTTCGAAAAGTATCCCTGATTATTCAGAAAGACTTTCATTTTGAGGTAACTGAAAATTCAATTCATCACATAGTTAGGTGACACTTAATATTTCGCAAAATGTTATTTGACAGCAACATATTTTTTTCAATTAATATTATCCAAAAATCATATCTTAAGTTGACTATCTCGTTGACTATTGACATAATGCTAAAGTTTTTTGAGTTGGTTGCGAATAGAGAGGAATTTTCAAGAAAACATAAAATATAATTTGCCACCACAACAGATATCTAGAAGCTTGTCAAATTGAAAAAAAATTGCATTTAAATTTCTCAGAAAATTATAGGTGTAGTAGGTACTGAATGTAATAATTCCATAACCATTTTTATAGTTACATTCAAAGCAAAAATAAATAAAAAATCGGTACGTTTATAATTTTAATAATTGTTGATAAAGATTTTATATAATAATGTCTTGATGACACACTTGAGTGAGAAAAACAATTGCTCTATTATATCTACACTTTCATTCTGTAACAAGGTAGAGAATGTGGACTTCAAAAGTGTCATTGTCAAATGTAAATGTCAGAATTCGGTACGACTATAGAGGAATTCTTACTGACATAATGCATTGGAAGGAATAAATATTTCATGCCTGAGACTCGTCTCGAATATTAAGGACGCGCGCATTCGCATGCCGTTTGACGTTCGGTTGTGTTCAGCAGCACCACCGCATGCTCACGACCCGTTATACTCTTGCATGTAAATGGCGGTGCAATCATACCTGATCATGTTCAGTGAAGTTCATATCCAATCTGATAATTGTTTTTGATTTACACTTCCTGGTCGTGGAGAAAATATAGTATATTAATATTTTAGAATGAATAGTTCGATACTCATATTTCATGCTGGTACAATTTGATTTTTGACGAATTGATTAGTTTTTGTAAGTTGACATTGATTTGATTTCAAGAGAGAGATGTCATTACAATCGATAAAGATTTCATAACAAACAAGACAATGTCAAAACATATACGAATTCATTACTTTCTCTCCTATAAGTATTTGCAATTGCTCTTTCGATATATCGTTTTTAACTTCCTCTGGTTATCGACTGGCACAGTTTTATAAACTTTGTTTCTCATTGTGCCCCATAAAAAGTAGTCCATGATGGATCAGTCTGAAGACGTACATCAAATGTACGATGTACCTACGGTGTGTCCAATTTTCGATACTTTTGCACGATATCTCAGTTGACTTTGGAGATAAAGGATTGCGGTTCTCACATTACTGCCCTTCTTTCTTGTGGAAAGAAACATCGTCGATAGCTCATAGCCCTCCCTGTTTTGAGATACAGGGTGAAATCGAAATTTACCGCTTTTCGAACATCTCCCGTATCTTGTTTCGTTTTAATTTCTATGAAACTGCATGACATACGGAAAAATAGTAAATAATAAAATGCATCATTTTTGAATCCTGGACTTGATGTTCTGAATACATGGGCATTTGAAGGTACAGTTTTGGGCGAGGTTTTGGGGCATAATTTAATGCAATAAAAAATATCACTTTCTCTCACCTGATAGTTTCATTCATATAATTAATCCACGAAGATAACATAATTGCCTAGTGATGAGGGGGAAAGCAGTATTTAATTATCTTGTATTTAGTTTTTTTTCTCTAACGTAGTCCATCACATCAGTTATCAAGAGAATCATATGAAATAAAGGTTTAGTTCCCTCTCATTCTGAATCAACCATTTGAATTCGAAAAAGTTTTGACAATTCAGTATTTTAATTCCTCGGTACTTTGGGATTGAAGTTTTTACAAATATATTGTTCCATTTGAAAAACCAAAGTTGATGTTCGGAAAAATGAAAGATACTGTACATCAAGAGATATCTGTAAATCAAAATTCAAGACATGTCATTCAACTTTTTGATTCAGCATTTTTTCATATTATCGAAAACAAAAAAGTTGGAGGAGGGTTCCATTTTAAGAGGCGCACCCTGTATATCAGTAATTCGAAGTACCTATCAAAAGAATCATGTGATCTGAAAGCTAGATTTTGTCGTTTAGAATTCACTATTCAAATCTGAAAAAGTTTTGACAAATATATTTCTTTGGCTATGATGGAACTTCCAATTATGGTACTTATGTGCTTATAGTTTTCCTGAATATGTGGTCATCATTCAGTATATACAGGGTGGACCAAATTCGAGGCGTAACATGGGGATCTCGTAACCGACCCTGTATATCGGGTCGGTTAAATTGTGATAGTTGTGATATGTCATTATCATCAGGGTACCAAAAGAAAACCAAATCCAAAATAAAAAATCCAGGTCCGTATTTGAAAAAATAAAGTTGATGGTGGTGGGCCAAAAACGAAACGACGTACTGCAAATGAGACAACGTCATCATGTAGGAAAGAAACAATGATTAACTGCCATTCATTTTGAAATCTCCCGAAATTTCATTTTTTTTTCGGATATTTCCGGAAGTAGTGGGAAATTTCCGATTTTCTCGACAGCATTTCATTGAGCACAAAATTACGCAACTTTGCCAAAATTTAACGGTTTACGAGATCCCCATGTTACACCTCGAATTTGGTCCACTCTGTACATGATCTTTATCCCTTCCTCATTTATTTCTTACTGTAAGCCACTGGTGCACTGACAATATTCTTCAAAGGACGTCATTTCTCTCCCACGAAAAGTTGTCTCGCTTCTACATCTTTTGAAATCGGATATAAAGCATTCTGATTTGTATCTGCACATAAAGAGCGCGCCATTGTAAGAATTCTGTAGATGTCGGATGAATGTCCAGGATGTTTTTCTAGCTTTAATTGATTTCTGCGTTTGGCAGTTTTTGCATGAGCGAATGTGAGAGAAAAATTTGCCAGACTCTATAATGCCACATTGGAAACTAAATCAGAGTAAGGAACATGACATGAATTTCCAGTTTTTCTTTTTACAGTTTTCTATACACAACAACGAGCTGATTTGATTTGTATGGAAAACTACTGCGATTAGTTTATTATTGATATTTACCAGGGATTTTCCATCAAAGAGCTCGTTTCAAATGAAATATTTTCCGTGCTTGGAAAATGTATTTAAACAATTCCATTTTCCATTGTTGACTTGCCGTTTCTTAGGAAATGTTTGAATAATGAAACTTGCACAATTGTGAAAATACTTGTTTTGTTTATGATGAGAGTTTGATCAAGTTTTCATTCAACGTATCGGTTTGGAACCATTATTTCTAATTTTCCAATAACGCAAGAAAAATGTAAGCATTTTAGAATGTTAATTCTTATAATTCATGCATTAAATGTTCGAAGAATTGTTTTTCTGCCATTTCAGAACAACTGAAACAACGGGTATATCCCACAAAAATATTTATGAATAAATATAATAAAATTATTATCAACTAAAACTGAATCTAATACGCATCAGATAAAATCTACCACAACCACAATATATTTTCCCGATTTAATTGAGTAGTTTCAAAATACCCAACCACTTATTTGGTTACGTAAGTTAACTTCAATAATTCTTAAAACAATTTTTCAAGTGATCCTCAATGACATCTGGTAGTTTGGATTTGAAATTGAATATCGCATTTGTTCCAGTAGACATTTGCTATACCTACTTTTCCTCAAGAAAAATGCGAAGAATTGGAAAAACTAATCCTAGTCGTTAGTGCTTAAGCATCAATGCTAATATACTTATTCTCAGCATATCTTGAAGTAGCTATAATTCAGAAGAAAATGTAAAATCCCATTGTGATCTAGCCAGAGATCACTACACTACGGGTGGTAAATTTGCGAAGGTCCCAATCATTTTCATATACCTGCACGTTATTCAAGGAAAGTTGCAACAATGCCTCATACTACCTAAGATCAAATTATTATTCTCACTGTGAGTTTCTGAAGTTATCCAATAGGTTATGTTGCCTAGAATATGATTTATCCTCCTGTATCTTACTTATTTGTCATTTCGTTCAGATATTTCAAATTTGGTATATTGATTTGACACAAGTACATCCAACGGTTCTATTTCAGATATAAAGTATTTTCATTGATTATGATTACATCATTGATTTCAATTGAAATTTTCTCCTCATTTCGACTTATATATCCATCAATAAACACACAAGTATAAATACATCAATGTATCAACAATTTATTGACCGATGCTTTGACAATACGCGTGAAATCAACAGTTAATGCCTGAATAACTGTCAGTTATTTCTGATTGGAATCGAATGTCAGTTCTTAAATATTGACGATAGTTATTGGCATTTTATTGTGATATTTTCATTTCTGCGAATAATAAATTAGGACGATAAAACTGACATGCCACAAGTTCACATTTTTCATAGTTGGTGATGCAAATATCATCGGTTATTGACTGAAAGGTAGATATATTTTCACATATGCACCCTGTACTTGAAACAAGTGTTCAAGTAATTATCAAGATATCTTTATTCACATGTCATTTTGTCCAGTCTCATCAGTTATCTGTTGATGTAACTAATAATATTCATAATGTTTTACCATTATATTCTCTGGAAACAAGTGTTTTAGTCACTTATCGAGTAGATCATTTATTCATAATCACATATTTCTTAATATGTGTCTGTGAATAAATAAATAAAAGAAATGGTTTACCACTCTCTCATTTCAATAGAATCTAATTTAAGAAGATGTTGCTGGTCCCGAGGCTGGTCCTCATGTTGCTAATTGGATGAATTCAACTTTTGATGAACGGTATGGATTGGAAATCTCTCATTCGCCCGATTTGCCAGGAAAGAGTTCTTCTGACATTCACCTGATTTAATAGTCATTTCTAAACAACCCACCTTGTTTTTTTTTAAATTGTTATTGAAAACTATTGTCAATCAAACTTGATTAAGTACATCTTTAACCTTCTTCAATGTGTAGAAACCTGATGTGATTATTTTTATATATATTTTTCAGATCAGGTGCGGTATTTATTTTTCTCATTTTAATATCTCAACCGATTCCAATGAACTCTCAGGGGTAGAAAACCAAAAAAGGAATCGAAATATGCGAAAAAATATACTAGTTCATGACATGTAGTTTAAAATAAAAGTTACCTAACATCCTGATGTCACACTATTTTTGGACCCGCTGTATAATCAAAAATATTCTATGGAATGAGCTGTGGACACAGATGAAGTCTGCATAATATCAAAATGCTATTTAAACTAAAAAATACCGGCTTACGAAATCCTCTTGTTACGCATAACATTCGGTAACTTGAACGCTTCTGACAGACTGATTCTATATTCTCGGGTTATCCAGTTATTTTCAAAAAATGCATTTTTGTATTGCACCTCAACCTTTCAATTTGTGGATATTTTCAAGTTTGGTTGATTGGTTGGTTCGGAAGTGACTTCCGGTTCATGAATAAATAACATATCGTATGAATCCAACTTTTTTCCTTTCAAAAAGGCTGTGATATGCTATTGGAACAAGTATACTGGAACACCCAGTATTTTGGAGGAAGGATCAAACTTGAGAAACATATTAGAGATGAGAGCTGGTATATGTTGGTGGTTCCAGTCTAGATTTATTTTTTTCTGCTAGGCAATTGACTCATTTGACTGATGGTGATATTCCTTTTCGAAGAAATGTATATTATATAGCGTTATTGATACTCCAAGCGGATAATATGCGGAGTATTATTTTTTGTGCACTTTCGTGCAGATGCCAATCAATGTTTTTATTTATAGAAAATGCGAAGTATACAGAAATTATTTCTTGGATTTATTAAAGCGAAGTATAATGTTTATTCAGCTTGGAGAAGATAAAATGTATTCTTCCCTTGTATGATAATTACTATTCAACTCCTTCATTGAAAGTGTTCTTGTCTCCAGATTTCTGGAAGTTAACAGCGATGGTTTTCGGATAAGATGAAAGTAAAATTGTTCGAAAAAGTTGTTTCCGGAAAGTTTATGGACCGAAATTTTCAAATGCAAAGCCATCTCTAGGCGTCAGTAGTAATATTTGAGCTTACAGATAGATATTATCCCGTCCAATATAACAATAACATTAACAAACAAATAAAGAAATTCCTAGCTTCTATTGGCACCAAATGGCTAATAACAATAAACTAATCAAACAGACCTTGTCTGTGCTGAAATAAGAAGAGCATTCTGGCAATAGAGTCGGCCTGTCTGAAGTATCCAACGGCTTTTTCATTTATTGGACCTGTCGAAGGGATGTTATTACCCCAAAATGAAAGTTTATTTGCATTAAGTGGGCTTATTGAAGGGGAATTGTAATTTTACTACCCCTCATAATAACTTAGTTGAAAATTACTTCAACTACTATGACATTTCTGAGAGATATATAAACAGCACGGATGAGTTTTTACTGATCAAATAAATAGTTATTACTGTATTCCCAATAAAATGTCCGTCAAAGATTTTCTGATAAAATATATTTCTTGTAATATAAATTTCTTCTACCTCCTCTACCTACTGACAAGACATTGTTCGTAAATATAATAAACACCAATAAATTGTATTTTTTGCATTGATATACAATTAAATTTTATACCATAAACATGCAATAATACGATTTCAGCTTGCTCAACATCATGTTTGTGAATACGTACCATGTAGATTGAATTTAATAATAAGTAATTTAACTCATGATTACAGCAGGATCGCGTTGAATCATATATTCCTAAAACTGTGTAGATTACGTTTTGTTTGCATGCTATAATTCTCAATCACTCTTCGTCTCGGATGTCAAAGATAATAATAAGATATAAAAATCATAGGGCAGCAAGCAGTCCGGATTCTTTGAGCAATGATCTGAAAGCAGTAAGAGGGTGTGATTTAACATGTTAATAAATCGCCATCACTACCAAATTTAATATTTTTATCAAAATACTGCACCAATGAGGTTATAACAATAAAAACAGTAAACATATTCACCGAAAGTCAACATATTAACGAAAACTTACTGAGAATATTCGTTGAATCGATAAACATATTATTGAAACAATGTACTGTCAATACAATGAACATATTTATTGATGCAATGAATACATATATCATTAGAACAATTATGATTTCATCCCCAGATCAATGTATGGTTATAATTGGAAAAAGTTTAGAATATTCAGGTACCAGCGAAATCGATAATTTATTCCATAAATGAATTAAATTGCGGCAATGTAGGTACTTATTGATTTTCGTAATTTCAATGAACATTCATTGATTGATGATTGCGAGCACGTCACGAACTGACATTTATTCTGTTGTATTAATCAACACTACTTTTTGATTAAGATATTTTTCATTTAATTTTCGTACCTTTTTCGTACAGTATCGATTATAGATTTTAACTGCGAATATCTCGGATATACCTATATGTATATAGACAATTTTTACTGACTACATTTTTTGTCTATAGTGCTTCATTTATAAGGTGAAATCTAATATATAGGTTTTTATAATTGACGTTCAATGTTGAAAGATCCACCTGTATGAGGGTGAATTATATTTCGCGACGAATTTATTGAAATGTTTTTTTCGGAGGAAATGAAATCTTACACCGGTCCATGATGAATGTGAGCTTCTGGAGCCGTCAAAGGGCTTCCGGTAGCTTATTCACGAACATGTAGTAATGAAAAAAGCAAAGCTGTCTCTGAAGTACAGGTTCAATCTATAAACGATATATAGGATGTATTAACTGATGTAATAAATAGTAATACAAAATTAAAAGTTGTACAGGGTGAACAACTAAGAACGGCTCTCGGCCATATCTCAGCTACGGATAAAGATACAACTTTGAAAAAAAAATTATCTTGAGAAAAGTGACCCTAAAAAATAACTGGAAAATATTTTTAAGTTTCTAAGATAACCGCTAGGTGGCGTAACGGCTATGAGTGAAGAGAAAATTGAATTTTTCTCCATATTTAGTATCAACAAGGTGTACTGAAAATATATGCAGATTGATCAAATAATAAATGTCTTAGCTTATATTAATTTCAACCCTCATATTAGCACACGAGCCATAGCAAGAGACTTGGGATTATGTCAAACCACCGTTCTGAATATTTTAAGAGAACACAGGTAACTACTCATGTTAAGTAATAGTTTATTGGTAACGAAAACCTAAGTTTTATATGTCCAAAAGCAAAGCATTACGAGAGTTAAATCTCTTGAAGTAATTGTCTTATTGCCCTTAATTATTCAAATACTATTTTAGATTGCACCCATATCACATAGTCCTACACCAAGAGTTGAAGGCTCGAGATTTCGATACCAGGCTGAACTATTGTAACTGGCTCTTGAATATGATAGAAGATGATCCTGAATTACTTATGCATATTATGTGGTCAGATGAGGCTACATTTTGCAGTGATGGTAGTGTCAATCGCCATAATATACACTACTGGACCGAAGTGAATCCCCACTGGATGCGGGAGGTCCAACATCAGGGTCGTTGGTCAGTGAATGTGTGGGTTGGAATTATAGGTGGACAAATAATTGGGCCATTTTTTTTTAATAACACTCTCAATGGGGAGAGATTTTTTAATGCATGAATTGCCTCTTCTTTTAGAAGATGTACCACTGGCAATTCGTCGTGACATGTTTTTTCAACATGATGGGTGCCCGGCACATTACCATAGAGATGTTCGAAATTTTTTAGACCTTACATATCCTGACAAGTGGATAGGACGAGGAAGTTTATTCAATTGGCCAGCCAGATCCCCAGACCTGACGTGTTTAGACTCTTATTTGTGGGGAAGATTGAAAGATCTTGTGTATGCCAACAGACCCACGACAAGGGATGACATGATGGAGCGAATTCGGCAAGCAATAATGAGTATTTCGGCAGCAGAAATTGAAACTTCTGTTCTATCCACTCGTCAGAGACTCATTTCTTGTATTGAAAATGACGGTGGACACTTTGAACATCTGAGGGGCCACTAATGACGTTCTTAGTAGTTCTTTGTTGTGATTTGTGTAATTTTTTATTGTTGATTTTGTTACATTGTTTACTGTTACATTGTTTATTTTGAATGCTTAGAGCAATAAATCATTTTTCCAACTTTGATCGTTAATATCTTCCGTTAGCAGAAAGCTATCATGTTGCGGTTTTCGTTGGTCTGTTGAGATCTAGTTTCTCTATTTTATCATGTAATACTAAGCATACCATTACATTTAATTTTTCTGTTTAAAATCACGATGTCCATTGATACTCTAGATCATGCCCTCTAGCGGCAACGGTGATATGAATATAAAACCAATTCAAAGCACAGTCGATAGACCAGGAAGAGGTCTTTTCAACGAGCCCAAGATTATTGAATTCTGTAGAAGATAACCAGAGATACAGACGTTTAGAAAAAACATAATTTGACGTCCCCCCACCACTTTATTTTTTGAGATGAGACAAAAAGTGTGAAACAAAAAAAACTAGAAATTTATCAAGGATCAATCTGCATATATTTTCAGTACACCTTGTTGATACTAAATACGGAGAAAAATTCAATTTTCTCTTCACTCATAGCCGTTACGCCACCTAGCGGTTATCTTAGAAACTTAAAAATATTTTCCAGTTATTTTTTAGGGTCACTTTTCTCGAGATAATTTTTTTTTCAAAGTTTTATCTTTATCCGTAGCTGAGATATGGCCGAGAGCCGTTCTTAGTTGTTCACCCTGTACATTCCTTGATAATATTATAGGATTATAGGATAATATTATAGGATTGTTTTATTAGGATCAAAAGTGGCACTTTGTTTGACGAGCGAATTTTGCGTTTGCGAGGCGAAGTGATAACGAATCCAAGTTCGCAAAATTTGCGTGTCAGAAACATTTTTATATAAGTGAAATTGTGAAATTTCAGACTCACGACAATCTAACCCTAACCTTGACCAATTTTCTGGCAGGAAGAGACTAATAAGACAAAAAAAAAGAAGAGGAAGAACTAACCTCATCTCTCATTTCATATGTATAGTCTTCTTGTTCATTTGATATTTGTTGGAGATAATGAAATAAATAAATAAGTATAAGCCGATTGCCCCAGGAGCAGAGGCCATATAATAGTATATTAGTGTGGAAAGTGACATACGAGTAGTCGTTTAGCACAAGCCAGGTAGCAGTGAGTGCGGAAACGTAATAAGTGAAGGAAATGCACTATCCAACGAGTTTTGTGCACTATTTTTCCTACGACTCTGAATAATTTCATTTCGCGGAAAGTCTTGTAAAAAATGTAACTTGAGCGGTCTCTATAATTTCAAGTGATTTTGATTTGGTATCAAGTACTGTTTATTTATATTTGAACTACTCCGACAATTTCTTATGATGTGAATTACTGATTGAATGAATTAGCTTTGTTTGGATAAACAATTTCATTGATATTTGACACCACACGCCTGCTAGCACCAGTAATCACGCAACCAGGAATATAAAACCACAGAAGTACGTAGTGCGCAAGCGCGTACGAGTTGGTGAGTCCTTGATTCCTTGTTAAATGTAAATAAAATAGTGCAAACATCTGTGATATGATGCAAGCCGCGCAGAAAACTATAGCCGTACTCTTTTGAATGATCTCACTCGCTGTCATCAACAACATCAGACACGTATAGAAATGGTTCTAGTCACTGTTCCTAATTTTTATCGAAGTGAATTCAGAGGTTATGTATCATTGACACATTGAAATCAATAGATACATAAAGAATTCTCGGTAAAATTCAAAACGAGACAGAAATTTCAATTAATAATATGAATTTGATTTGAGAACGCTTTCAGATTGACAGTGAGTACCAAACCAACTAATATACCTAATTATTTCTATCAATTCAGGCGAGCGTGTGATATTTTTCATTTCTACACGTGTGTTTTTTTCTTACAAAGAACAACACCATGGTGATATGAGCTACTTTTCAAATAACAAAACAGTGTGCTATATGACGTTTTCATACGGGGTCGTAGGAAAAGTAAAATACCAGAACAGAATATTTTGTATTTTTAGGTTTTGACGAATCAGGTTTATTATATTTCCTACTGTTGTTTCAATAGATTGAATATTTTACATGTATGAGCCTATGCATATGTATAAGAGTTTCTTGTTGAATCTGAAGAATACTATATTGTTCGTGTTATATTTGACATTAATTAGTTGTATAACTTTTGAGATTACTTTAATAAGTATACTTTATTAATATGCGTATTTATTAAAACTTGTCAATATAAGAACTGTCGTCTTTCAAATCAGTGACACTGTCAGTCAGACAATTGACATCTGTCAAGTCAAGTTAAGTGTGACCAACATATACACCATCAAGTACCATAATACCAACTATGTAACAGTTCGTTCTCAATGAGCTATTTTTTTTTGTAAATAATAATCACAATTCTACTAGGTACATCATTTTCAACAAAAAATCAACTTCACCTCCTAGGCACTGAAAGTGTTGCCTAGCAACATACATATTAATTATTATGAGAAACGTCAACTTCTAGAGCTGATTTCAGACCAAAAATGGACGTATTTTGAGTCGGTTGCAGAAAAATCAATATTATTATTATTATCACACAGACTCATTACATGTGGAGATGAAATGAAACTTTCAGATTTCAACAAACAAATATTATCATTCCTATAGATTTTAAAACACATTACTTCTCAAATGAATGATAAAAACATCAATAAAAATATTCCAGAACAACGCAATCAATTTTTTTATTGCCAATACGGTATAGAATATTCTGCTCCTCACCCCTTCACCACTAAGGGTAGCAACCCCAATTCCGAAAATTCTAATGGCAAAGTACCCCTTTATATATCTGTACTTATACAACAAAAAAATTGGCCATTCAATAAGTCCCCGTCTAATGAACCGATCAGGAAATATTAGATCGAGGTATTACCAGATTGGACGTGTTCTAGGAACATTATTTGATGAATATTCTGGTTATATTCATTTCAGAAGATTATAGGAATGTTATTTCAGAATATTATGAGGATATTCTCAAAAAACAACCCTTGAATATTCTGAGAATACACCATGTTTTTGATTTCGTATTTCGGCTCCTGATTAGCTATTGGATACCTACATGCTGTGTTTTCGTTTCTTTATTTCGCTTTCTGATTCGTAGGCAATAGGGTAGTTTGATTAACGACTAACCAGTTGCAATCTGTCATATTATTTTCCGATTCCCTGGTAAATAAATGAATGCCACTACACCAAATTTTCGTCTGAACCATGATAAACACACACTATCAATATGTATCAACTTAATTTTTCACAAATTCTGGATAATTTCAGTATTAATAGAATGAATCTAATGTAACCTAACCACAAATTGTGACAACAATCGAAATGAATTTAGCTCAGTACTACCTAGTGCAAAGGTAATCTTGCCTACATCATACAATGGCATTACGGTATCACTCAATGTATTGTTGGTTGCATAACGAATCTTCTTGTGTCGAACTACAATGCATAATATCAAAATAACTAATACCACAAACTGTACGTTTAATATCAATATTAACAATAAATAGTAAATCATCCAAATGACTTTGATTTTAATCTGAACAAATACAATTCGTGTTATTGATGATTATCGAAAATTCCTTCGATTTTGAGAAACAAATCATGTTGCTTGGAAACTACACGAGCGCACAGCGATAATCATCAATACACTTGTTGTATTACATGCGATAATTCTCCTATGCAAAAGTGATGTATCGTGGATGTTATCGAAGAATTCGAAAACGTCGAACACGGCACAACGTCCACGTCCAGGCATGAATTGTTAAGGCGTATGAAAATTATCGTCGACAATCGCATTACAAGGCCCTCTTCCTGTGCCAGCAACGAAATCAGATTTTGTTATGCACCCCTGCCATTATACGGAATAACACCCAGTTTCCTGGAATTGCACATTTAGTGGGGATATTTATATGGGATCTTTTCGGAAAGGGGATGGTGGCGGATCAATTTATCAATAGTAGCATCAGGATCAAAACAGAGGATAACTGGGATATACAGGGTGGCCAAAATGAGAATGAACAGCATGTGTATCTTGGGAACGGTGGGAGAGATAGATTTGGTTGGATGTTGTGCTATATGACAAAAAATTGCAGTTGCAAAAATGGATCTGTTTCTTCTTTTTCGAAAAATTACGAAACTTTCGTGTTCATTTTTTTCTGGAATTGTAGTACTCATCGAAAAATACAATGAGAAAGTCTCATTGCAATCCTTTCCGAGCTTTGAAAAAAGGCGTTAACCAATTTCGAGCCCACCACTTCGTCTTCGAGAAGCAAACTTTGATTTTTTTATTTTATGGGTGGAAAGAAGAGTACCTACTCTTTGTATCACGTGAAATTTTTGATAACGAACTTCAAGATGTGTCACAAAGTGTGCTTTGAGGATGATTTCCCCAACATTTTTTCAACTTTTGTCCATCTAATTTCCCTATATGTTTTGCCTTTTTTTGAAATATACTTCCCCAAAAAATTGACGTACCACCAAAAAAACACGGTATAATTGCTACACCAGGTATTCATAAAAAAGATATTTTTATCGGAATACAGTTGGTATACCAACATTGTGGAAAAAATGACTGGTTATCATAGAAAAAAAAAGTCCAAATCGGACAAGTGGTTTGGGTGGTTTTTTTGGTGGTGCGTTAAATTTACATAACACTGGAGAACTTCCGTCCTTGCTTCCGTCAATATGAATAAATGCCAAATTGAACTCAGAACTGGCAAAAATGACAGGCAATTATGTATAATTAACAGTTTGAAACAGGCATTCATACATAATTTTCAGTTTTTAATGAAAATTATACACATAATAGCCAGTTCAAAATTATATATAAAGTGTGATACATATGTTTTTCAGTTACCCTGTTATATTTTTTTCATTGTTCGTTTTTGACAGGATTTTTCAAAAACTACATTTTTCTAGAAATTCATATCAGCGATATATCTTGTAAACTAATAGAATCGAAAAGGCATTCCAATTATGTAAGGACATGTAATATTATGTCAAAACCACTTTGTGCGACGATTATTTTCATAGTTGGGTGTCTATTTTATGAGGATTCTGAACTTTCAACTAAAATTTTACAAAAGTGACTTTTTTATATTGAATAGGAAATTCGAATACATTGTCAAATCAGAAAAAATATCCAGTGGCGTAGAAAATTGGGCAACCCTTCTGTATCTACGACACTGAATAATTTCGATAAAAGTTACTCACGTCGAATAACGAGTAGATTCATTGTATAGTAGAAGAAGCTGAACAAAAAAAAAACATCTTGCTTGTCAACTTATCTTTCGGAGGACCATCGAATGGTGAATTGTTGATACTATAACCGGGACCACCCTGTATATCTTGGGGTATGTGTATCTTGTCTGTCAAATCATTCATATTCCTCTTCAAAAATTATAATTTGGTGACATTTTAAAACGGAAACGATTATTCTTATGTTAACAATTCAATTATCTCGTATACCAAACCTCAAATCAAATTTCCATCACAAGAGTAATTATTATTTCTAAAGTGAAGAGGGAATCCAAAATAACATCCAGTGGAGACGGTCCGACTCGTACGTCCAAATTCCGATATACAAGTCGAATTTCCGAATTACCAAGTAATAAAAGAATAATAATATTAGGACTTCTACGCCATAATTAACATGTTATATTTATATGTGATAGTACCATACTAACCACCATTTATTTCAATACACTTCTGAATCTTTTATGCACATTTCCTAATTACCTTTCGTATTTGATCACGTGTAATTTTTTACAGTTTGTGGCTTCAAGTTGAAATAATCTAGTGGCGTCAAGTCTGATACTTTCGGTGACGACTCAGTCAAGATATATTCATGGATACAATATAACTAGGATTTTCAATTGAAGCGATCCATTGATGGAAAAATCTTTCAGGAAAATTTAAAAATCTCAAATTGTCTAAATGTTAATTTTTCTGACTATAGTGAATATTTCCTTTCATGGTGAATTCCGGATTCTCAGCTTACAAGCGTCGAAATTCATGACTCTTAGAGAATGTAGCTTCATCGCTGTATAAGATGTTTTGAAACAATTAGCAATATTCAGATATTTCGTTAGCCAATTAAAAGGAAAACCCTAAATGCCTTTTAAATCTCCTCTAATTCCAATGTGTGCAATATTTTTGTATATTGACTATTATACATAATTATTGTTCAAACTGGCAATTATGATGTGTAAATGTCAGTTGGAACTGGTAATTATAGTTGTTCGTTCGTTGATTTCGTAGAAATGATTGTGGTTGGATGAAACACCAGGTCCCTCCTCAAATCCCATCGAAGGTTGACTAAGTTTGTTATTTTCCTGACAATAGGGTACTTTTTAACATCAAATTCAGCGAAATAGTTTTTTTTGATTTCCAAATCGACACCCAGACCGAAATAACCCCATAACTGTCGAACAATATCGAGGCAGGGTTGAAAAGATGTCGGTTGGCTAAATAACAACGTAACAATCTCCAACGCCAGACTTTCCCATGACTCTCTCACAACCGTAGTCAAATCAATCATTCGATTCCGTGGAAAACCCCTCAAAATCGAGAAATCTCGCCCTCTCTCTCGCAACATAATCCCTTTTCACCCTCAAATAACCATACACGATATCCGTCTAACAATAGCACACGGAGAAAGGTGTAAGACGCGAAAAGAGGAGATAGTTGCGGAAGGATTCCCGGTAAAAATGGGGCGGCGCGGAGATATTCCAAGGGTTGGATCGTGGGAAAGCAAAGGGTAGGCCATCGACAGTCTGTAAACACGGCGGCAGCTGCGGTTGCATCTAAACGGAGCATCTCTTCTCGTGAACGTCTACCTAGGAGGAAGTGCAGGGAGATTTTAATTAAAATGGAGCGTAATTAAAAGATTATCTGGGGCAAAGTGGTGGGGCCTGTGAGAAGCATATGGCGGATCAACGAGTCTCGCTGTTCGAGGGATAATTCCCGTTAGATTGGGAAAAAACATTCGGGAACGGTCCGTTCGTTCGGGAAATTGAAATGCGTAATTGGAGATTATTTTTGAAACATTATTCTCTGGATTCATCTATGTATGCGATATTTTCAAGGACCTTCTCACATATGGAAATTACTGGGCCAAGACAAAGGAAATTAGAGAGAGGTCGACCATTTTTTAAATTTATTTTCATCAAGAATTCGCGACATACAAATGGAAGTTAACTCTGAATTTGACGAACAAAAGCATCCTGTATTATTCACTCCATTATTTCCAATTTTCTATAATCTACAAATGAAAAGTGTTCTTGCATACCTTACAAGTACATTATAATCCCATTTCATGTCCATAAACAATTTTTTTTTGACTGCACGACAAAAAAACCTATAATGTTCGTAGAACATAATACAAGCCAGTAGATTGTAGATTGTAGGGGGGGGAAGATCATTAAAGCTGTGCAGCCTCACAAGCACCTCGACCTATAAGGTCTTTTGTGCATAACTCTCAATCTATTCCAGGCCCGGGATTCCGAGACTTCGTGCAGAGTTTATCAGGAGCTAAGTTCCTGATGACATCAGGGCAGGTAGTCTTGAATTCTAGGAAATATAAAACAGGTCGTCTGTTTCACTTCTTGCTAGATGAATAATGTATTATTTCCTTCCCACTTTTCTATCAGTTTTTCTATATCCTAGAATTCAAGAATAGAGGCCCAGAGGGCTTAAAGAAGGCCTCTTCCAGGAACTTGAGCCTCTTACAGAAGCGGAGCGAAGTTCTCGCAGTAGCGGCATTACTCTCTAGGGTTTTACCCATCTTTTTTAGGTTATGCTTCAGACGGCAGTGTTCAGTGAGGAGTCACGTCACTTGAAGTCTTTTTTGTCCAGCTCGAGAAGCTGCTTATATTTCCTTGGCGAAATTCTCACTAGCTTTTTCGCATGTCTTTGTTCTGGCAATTTATTCCAGTGAGATTTCATTTCATCCGCTTCCCAACGTTAAATCTCTTCTCAGGTGGGCCTTGGAGTGTCCACAGAAGAGTTCTGGGCCAAGAAATTGTGTATCTACCCCTTCTTTGGCAAGGCAGACTGCTTTCTCGTGATGGATATTGGGATTGAGGGAGTAAATAGGCATTAAATTTTTCCTTGAATGTTTGTAAGAGAAATATCATTCGGTAATGAGATCTACAGCTTTGCCGTTTGATAAAAAATTATTCTGATAGACAGAATCTCTGCAGATCTCGACTTGGCAATGTTCAGTCTGTGCCCGTCTGGTCTGTCTGTGCTTGGAATCGCTCATCATGGAATGACAGACATGATCTTCGAAATATATCTATATCGCCCACTTTTCTAGAGAGGTCAATGCATTCGACGAACAGATTTTCTCGCGATAAGATCCAGAGGAGCCTCAGCGTATGTGTGGGAGTGGAACTCCAATCTTCTTGACAGGTCGAATAAATGCTTAGTAAATTATGACATTGTTGACGTGTGAATAACTTCTTGGCACGAAACAAAAAACCTAGTTCTTGTGGAGAAGTTTTTGCAATAGACCTCACATGGCCATATCATAACAGGGCATTGTTTGTGGTAACAACAAGTACGGATATTGATGATTTCATAGAAACAGTTGCACCTGATATCATCATGTTAGACATTTTGAGGTCCGTCCAAAAAAAATACAATCTTGAGTTTTGGTTGCTTTGCATTCCAAAGTCTTCGGAAATCTTCATTGACAGTATTGACCTGTCTTTGTCTCGCACCTGCGGCACCTCCAATATGAAGTGTACTATCATTCGCAAAGTCGTGGACAGGAATTCTAGCTTTCGAAGTCAATATTTATTGATTGATGCGTTCGCTTCTGATTCATCAATTAGTCGCCTTACTACAACAACAAAAGTATGCAAGGTGTGAAGTAAGTATTTTATGTGGAGATCCATAGTAAGTTTCAATAAAAACAGTTCATTTGAACATGTCTGCTAACGCCTAGTGGGGAGTGTTAAAGTTTCCCGAGAAATGAAACACTCCAAACACTCATAACATTCAAAATTTCCAAAAATCAGTTTTATTCGTGTATCACGTGACCTATGAAAACAATTTGTTATATGTTATTTATTTTTCTTGAATTTATAGAAGATATAAGCTTCGAAATGTTCAAAATATCACATCCAATCTGCATCCCATGTCTTGGATAGTCGATTTCATGGACGTCAACAACACATATTTCTCGAAACAAAGCATAGCCTTCTAGACGCAGAACATTAATTCATCACATTCATCATTTGGACACCATCAATATACTTTCTTTAATTACCCGATATTCTCATCCACCCACTTGCATCCCCCAAGACACATCGAAAGAGGCGTCTAATCAGGTTTTTCAGAGGAGGCAACAATAAACAGCCGAACTAAAAGAATTTTCATATGAAAATAAACTGAAATATGTAACTGAATTGTCTATAGGATCACCAGTTTCTGTTAGTCCCTACCAGGTTCTTTTTTCTACGCTGGAAACCATAGTTTATTATTGTTCTTCATTTAAATTTCATGAAATTTATTTTATACTTATAACTACTATTCGCTATTCGTAATTTTATTCGAAGTTTCAACATATAACAATGTTGCATCTTCTTACGGAAATGAAATATTGTGATGTTTTGGTTTCATTTTTTGAAACTGAATTAGATTTTCCATCTAGCGAATCACCAGTAGTTTTTGGAAATAATTCTTCAGAAACAATATTAAAAGAAATGTCTTTGGTTCGATGCATTCTTCATAATGTCGATGTCATTAGCTAATTCATAATAAAGTTTTTTTCAGAATGCTCATCCAGTTTCGAGAGAATTTCCAAGGGTCAAATGACGTACATTGATCATTCCTCCATATCTGCAGCAAATTTCAATACAGTTTCTTCAACCATTCAATCACTGATCATGACAAGGCGAGTCGCTGATTACGGTTCAAAATTGTCCATTGATATTCCCACCCTAAGTGACTTTTTGTGCTACGTTCAATTTTCATGGTTGTTTGCAGTTGGGGTAATATCAATTAATTCATTGATACATCTGTAGCTTTTATTGATAGGTACATCAACTTTCACAAGGAAATATCAATCAGAACATTTTCGAACTGTTTCGTACTCATGTTAAACATCAATAATCAGGTGTCCAATTTATGTTGATTCTGTAAATACAAAAGAAGATTATCAGGGGCGAGTATTGTATAATGAGGTCCATAGAAAGTAGATGTCAAACAAAAAGCAAAAGAAAAGCATCCTCTAAAGAATCCTAAATTTCTCAAATTCAATCCGAGATGCTTCAAGTCATATGTGGTTTACACATCGCATGTCTGACAAAAGGTGAGTTTCACTGATTTATTATCGTTAACACACTTTATTTGTTATTTTAGTGAAACATATTATGTAACGTGTACATCGCCAATGTAAAAAAATCAAATACCTATACCAAGCTAGCCAATCGGTCCCAGACATGGACTAATATATTCTTTGACTTTATTTGACTGCAAAATTTCAGTAGTTTCTGAATGATATTTTTCGTCCTGTGTTTCCATTCAACTGTTGTTTCCATTGACCCGCTGTTCATTTTCTTCAATGTTCAATGAGAGAGATTCTCCAATTTCCATTCAACTAGAATTAAGTAAGTTGGTGTATTTCTCCCCCCCCCTTCAGTATTTTTCTCAGACCAAAGTTCCTTATCCTACCAAAGATACCTACTGCTGCAAGAGCAATATACAGAAACATGTTTCAATGTTGAATGAAAGTTTATATAATACATTTCGGTAAAAAACTTTTTAAACATACATTTTTTTATTTTTTTTTTGCAATTTTTGAAATTGCTACCCCTCTTTTCTTTCTTATTCGCCTCCTGCGTGGTTTAATAGGGATTTACTTGTAAAAACTATCTCTGTCATATTGCCTTTTCATCTAGTGAATATGAACTCAGCAAGAGAGTTTGAAAACATAAAAACTGTTTTTCACCACATTTTACGGTACCCTAAACTAAACTTCCTCGAGTACGTCCCTGAGTCCGACTGACTTCCAACCCCATAACACTTCCACCACCGAGACTAACGAAAGAATGGCCGATTTTTCACCTACACATTCAGCCGCCACATCTTCGTTATAGTCGCCATCAATCAGTTTTTGTTACGCCCAAGTAAGCATCAGGACTCCTCTGAAATTTGAAATCGGATAGAAGTGGTACAGTAACTTGCAAGGCTGCCAGTAAGGCTAGTCATAATTTCCTGTTGAACGAAATGCGGATAATAAAAAATATTTAATATGATTTGAGGGTACTAACCCAATCTACTTTTCTGCTTAAAACCGTTTTTTTCCTTAGAACTTCTTGGATTCGAAGGAAAATATTGAAATTCATTAGTCAAAAACTCGTGACGACCAATCACATGAGATATCTTTGCCGTGACATCGTATACAGAGGTGTGCACAAAAAACGGCCATAGCTGTAACTTCTGAATCATTCGAGATTGAAATTTGAAATTTGGTGGGTAGCAACTATATGATATTGTTCATTTTTTGACGAGAATAATTGTATTCCATCACCCCAATTTTTGGTTTTCAAATGGAACCCCCTGTATCATTTTACATACACCAGTAGTTATAACAGATCATTTTTTGTGATACAGAAAGAAAAACAAAATGAACTCCACATCAATCTTTATTATTTTCAGTAGCATAGAAAGAGGGGCGATAAAAAATTAATTACAACAAATACTCAAATTGACCCCCATTTTGTGCAATGCATTGCTGACACCTCATTGGATGTTACTGTCACATTGAAATTGATTTACAAGTCTACCTCGATCTTGATTACTATTACCAATTAATGGGCACACTGTTCAAACATTAAAACATATTGAGGAAATTTTTTTGACATTCTGATCCGGAAAAACTACTGGTGTATGTTAAATGATACCCTGAATCTAAAAATGGAAAAATATACAGGGGGTTCCATTTGAAAATCAAAAGTTGGGGTCACTTCCGGTTAGACCGGAAGTGATGGAATACAATTTGTCTCTTCAAAAAATGAACAAAATCATATAGTTGCTACCCACCAAATTTCAAATTTCGATCTCGAATGATCCAGAAGTTACAGCTCTGGCCGATTTTTGTGCACACCACTGTATATTTTCGATTTTTGTCAGATTCATGTTTTCAAACAGAAGCGACAATATGCCTTATGTCTTTGGGAATATCTGGCCATCACTATTTTCAGTTATTCACGAGACTGTCACAAAATATATACAAATAAATAGTTAGGTTTATTATGAAATTTCGAACATTATTAATCATCATTCACTTCGTAATCTGAATGAATATGTTTCCTTCTTGAAAGAAACAAGAGTGTAATCTAATTAAAAATATCAAACATAGTGGATGTGGATGCCTGATAGACCACGAGCAGGGATCAACTATTTTCCTGACAAATACCACGCAGAACATTGAATTATATCTACTCGTAGTACATGCAACGATTCAAATTGCGAATGCAAATATTTCTTTCTTTTAAAGACGTGACAAAGTTCACATCGTGGCAGGCACGCCTAACAACCTACAGACTGGTTTCGGGCTCATTGGCTATCATCAGTGCAGGGTAGTCAACCAAGAAGAGACCCGATGATTTCCACTCGAAGCAGTGATGCGCCTGTCCCAATAAACTCCGCTCGCCTATTTTACCCACTGAAATATAATAACCAATAACTGAAACGCTAATATAGGTAAATGCGCGGGGAACTTTCAGCCCAACTATGCGAACTGAGATTTCAGATTATGCGCCGACGCAGTAAAAGTAAAGTTATGAAAATCATGTATTTGATCACTAAAATTGTATACATTTGATGACGTACGTCTGTGATAAGATGAACTTAATCAGACGCGGCTTGGCACTTTTTGTTTCGTGTTAATTCTCACTGGTCAAGTGGTAAATGGTCATTCGCCAAATCCAAATCAAAGAGAAGTTGTTCCATATCATCAATTTGTCCTGTTTGATAGTTTGATAACATTTTCATGAACAAAAAAGGTTGAAGGTGCATTGCCGCAATGCAAAAACTGCAGTACTAATTCTAGTTTAACCTTTTGTTGGTGAGTTGAAATTGATACTTATACTTGAGCTGTATTATGTTATCTTGAAATCATCCATTTTCAGTTTAACTAAGAATAGACATTGCTCATGAATGAAAGCTAGATATTGGTAGATATCCAAATATCGAGACTTTGAGCCATGGAAATGTGATTTGTGAAGAACATTTCATCATTCATGGTATCATATAACTTTTGGTGATAAAAAACTACTGAAACGTGATTCAGTTCCCAGGCTGAATCTAGGTCCTCGAAAGCTTCTGTCAACTATCCAGCGAACAGTGTAAACAGAATTCAAATTTTTCAAAGCAGATAAAAGTTATTCAGATTTCAACAGGGGCAAAATTTCGGGGTGCGACGTGATTAGTGCTGTGTAGTTTAGAATAAATACATATATTATAATATAATGTGCTTTTCTATATGGAAATTGTTTTTTTTTACTGTTTACTTACCATATTGTATCACAGGAACTAAAATCATTATAACAAAGATTGGTTGATCACAAACTTATTTACTGTAGGACAAGTATTATAGAATAGAATTTATTCGTCGCTGAAGAAGTTTACATACACATAAAACGATACATACATGGAAAAACTTGGAATAGTTAAAGAACGTTTAGAAATATAACATCAAGACAAAAAATAAAAAAAAATTAAAACATTTGATTAATTAAAAATATAAAAAAATCCTACCACCAGTTTCGATTTAATTCGGTTGTATAATGATTTCCATAATGCGCCCCAAAAACTTTGATTTCACCCTGGAACTGCTAATTCAGATAATCCTTTATGCAATGTTTGTTCAGAGATGTTAATGTTGATAATTGGTCCCAAAGCACAGTCCAAGTGGTTTGTGTACCAAAGGCTAGACCGGACCTGGTCACAGTAATAGTGCGCATGCTCCCGGCCTGATTTATTTTCAGTCTGCGCGAGATTCAAAAGGGTCTATGCTTGAGAAGTTCCTTTGGCATTCCAGTTATTGGTTATATTTCAGTGATTTGATTTTACCGCAGTACGAGGCTATCGTACCAAGAGACACTTGGAATTAGCGACACCATGCTGTGGATTCAAATTCAAACGATAATCGATGTTTTTTATTGGATTAGACTTTCTCTTCGAATTTTTCGTCCAATTCAAGACTTTTATTTTTGCATATTCCCATATGTAGAGTGAACGATTGATGTATAATATTTGTCTCAATCATACATAGGTACATAAAAGGTTCATGTCGAAGTGGATATTTAACTATGCTAGACAACATGCAATGCTGCCTTTTTCTTTGAATAGTGAATTCAATTAAACATTGATAAACTCAGAAATATACATATGACATGAATTATAGTTGAATAATTTTAGTTAACTTACTAACGACTGTTGCATAATACGAAAATAGGTAAATTTACTTCGCTGAATTGGCATATTGGACCCTGAAACCGTTGAATTGTGTAAGGTTATATAGGGTGAGTTAATAGTGTGGTTCTCTCTTCGATATTGGTCTACCCATTGGATATATAAAAAAATGATTTATGTGGTTGTTTGAGAACTATCACTAATGAAGTTAGTTTTATCTATATAGGGTGTTCGAATTCCACGATATCGGTTCATGATCGAGTTCACTTACTTTGATCTCTGACAAAATGGTAGCAATGCCAGTTTTGTCAATAACCAAAATAATTCAGAATGAAAGTATATAGGGGTAAATGTGAACTGTGTTTCCTTGGAAGAAATGAAATAAACCGATTCCGAGGAATGACGTTTGACAGTAACATGAGTTGGTAAGCCAACATACATCACAAATGCAAGAAAGTTGATAATGCAATATTTTCTGTTGAAAAATATATATAATATATAAGTATATGTTGTTTTTTTTTTTTTAAAGATTCGCCCTCACCTTTCACTCATCATTCATTCACTCATTAATTTCACTCATACTGGCATCGAAACTAATCATTTGCCACAGAAACTTTGGTATGTATATATTCATGTATGGACAGAACACGCTACACCCAGTCGCCTCGCCTTTTTTGTTATTTCTGACGGGCCTGGGAATCGAACCCACGACCGTGATGGACTTCCATTATAATCATCGCGCTTTGCGCTCATCGCCACCACGGCGACATATATATGTTGTATACGATAAGAAAAATTAGTTGTAATTGACAAACAATAATGACATTCATCAGGATACCAATATTATTTATCTAACTCTATGTAAGATTAGTCGAACATTGAAACTATAAGTTCCATTGATGGCTTCAAATAAACATTGAACAAATATCTCAAATATAAATATGCTTTCATATGTGTTCAATAGGTTAGTTGATAAATATGATCACTAACGAATATATTTTTTATGAAGGTATGTGCTTCACCATTATTTTTTTCATTATTTATTGAACAGCATATTTTCACGTATCCTTATGATAGCGTGATTAAAAAGAGCCATCAATAATGATTTGATCGTTTGATTTGTTTGATTGATTGGTACAGATTACAGATTACTGTGCTGACCACCTATGATCTTTTTATCAGACCAATCTTATTCAACCGAAGTTGCCACAATTGTATGGTACCTACCTACCATGTCAGTTATGACATCATTCGCATAAATACATAAAATAATAAAAATCAATTTATATTATTCAACTATTAACCAATATCAATTGAACTGAACTGAACCAGTTTAGTATACCTGCTTGGAATCACTCGTGGATAAGCTGTTGGGGTATTGTGCATGATTGTAGATTGTAGATTGTGGGGGGGGGTCGTTAAGGCTGTGCAGCCTCTCAAGCACCTCGACCTATAATATCTTTTGTGCATAACCCTTAATCTATTCGAGGCCCGGGATTCCGAGACTTCGTGCAAAGTTTATCAGTTTCCTGGGAGCTAGGTTCCTGATATCGGAGGGCTCTAAAAAGGCCCCTTCCAGAAACTTGAGCCTCTTGCAGAAGAGCGCTGGGCATTCGCAAAGCAAATGTTCTGCAGTTTCAGCGAAGTTCTCGCAGTAGCGGCAACTATCACTCTCTGTTTTGCCCATCTTTTTGAGGTGATACCTTAGAGGGCAGTGTCCAGTGAGGAGTCCCGTCACCAGTTTCAAGTCTTTCTTGTCCAACTCGAGAAGCTGCTTAGCTTTTCTTGGCGATAGGCTCACTAGCCTTTTCGCTTGACTTTGTCCTGTGGCACTTTATTCCAGTGAGATTTCATTTCATCCGCTTCCCAACGTCGAACCTCTTCTTTCAAGTGGGCCTTGGAGAGTCCACAGAAGGGTTTTGGGTCGGGAAATTGTGTATTTGCCCCTTCTTTGGCAAGGCAGTCTGCTTCCTCGTTGCCCTCAACTCCCTTGTGACCTGGAACCCACATCAAATTGACCTGGTTGTGTGCAGCCAGTTGTCTCAGGGATTGTTTGCAGTCCCAAGTCAGCTTAGACTCACAAGTGTATGACTTCAGAGCTTTCAGTGCTGCTTGGCTATCTGATAGGATATGGATTTCTGCCCTTCGAGTGTCCCTTTCGAGGCACTCCTGTGCACATATCTCTATAGCATGTACTTCTGCTTGAAAGATGGTTGGGGTGTTATCTAGGGATTTTGAGAGCCTGAAATGTGACCCTGTAACTCCCACTCCAGCCCTTTCATCCATCTTGGATCCATCAGTATACCATACTGATGCATCCCTTCCCAGTTGAGGTCCGTTCTCTGTGCAAATTTGGTGGTTGTTTATGACCAGGCTTGGACATGGGTTCTAGGGAAATATTTTCCAAAATCTTCAAATGTCCAGTCCGATTTCCTAATTTGAGGTTAATTGTCTGGCTCAGCCTGAAGGCACTGATTGCTGCTTCTTTCATTACACATAGGTGCAATAGTGGAAGGTTTAGCATTACCTCTAAGGCTGCAGTAGGGCACGTGAATATTGCCCCTGTTATTCCCAGACAAGCTAGCCGCTGCACTTTCTGCAGCTTGACTTGCGCCGAAATTTGTTGCATTTTTGGCCACCATATCAATGAAGCGTAGGTGACCATGGGTTTGATGATCGTTTGGTATGACCAATAGATCATTTTTGGTTTCAGACCCCATGTCTTGCCAAAGACTCTGCGGCATGTCCAGCTTGCGGCGATAGCCCTGGAAAGAATGTGGTTCAGTTGGCTGTTCCATGTCAGTTTTTGGTCGATTATCACGCCCAGATATTTAACTTCTTCGGAAAAAGTGAGCTGGATTCCATTCAAAGTTGGGGCTTTAAGTTCATACTTTCGCCTCTTGGTAAATGGAACCAGCACTGTTTTGCTAGGATTGACATTGAGTCCTTCCTTTGCGCACCAGCTTTTGATTGTGTTTAGGTCCACTTGCATGCGATTGGAAATTATCCCATGTTTGCCCCCAATGGTAAAACCAGAATAATGAAGTTTAACTATGAGGTTGTCGACAACCAATGACCACAGCAAAGGCGATAGAACTCCCCCTTGGGGACAACCTTTTTCTACTGTCATCCTGACCGTCTCTTTCCCGAGAGTCGCCACAATGATTCTGCTTTTCAGCATTGCTAATCAGTGAGGCGTTTACATTCGTTTCCTCTAGCGACCCAGTTATGGAAGCATGCGAGGTGTTATCAAAAGCACCATTTATGTCGATGAAGGCACAAAGAGCCATTTCTTTTTCGACGTATGTCTTTTCAATGCTTTCATCCAAATATTGTAGAGCATTTATCGTGGATTTACCTCCTTGATAAGCAAACTGTTTCTTGTGGAGCAGTATTAGCTGAAGGAGCTCGCTTCTGATGTAGCAGTCTATTATTTTCTCCATTGCTTTTAGGAGAAAAGAGGTGAGACTGATGGGGCGATAAGACTTTGGTTCGTCCATTGGACGTCTCCCAGTCATTGGTATAAACGCCACAACGGCCTCTCTCCACGCTTGCGGTATATCACCGAAGATAAAGCTGGCCTTGAATAGCCTTTCCAAGGAAGGCTCTATTTTTTCAAGGCCATGTTGCAGTAAGGCGGGAAATATTCCGTCCTTTCCTGGCGATTTAAATGGTTTGGAGTTTTTGATACCTCATTTCATTCTTTGAGTTGTGAAGATCTTTCTAGCTAGGCTTCTGCTGGATCTGTTGGGGTTGTGGACAAACCCTTCCAAGTGTGCGCTTTGCTGTTCGTTCTCCACAACCGTTTCGGAACCAGGAAAGTGTGCCTGCAGGAGAACACTCAAGCTTTCCTTACGATTATCAGTGTATCCCCGTTTGGCTTTTTGATAAGGCCGATGCCGTTGGAATGTTCTTTTGAGGGAACTTTTTGAAGACGTTGTGCTGGGGCTAATTCATTGATCCCTTCACACATTTGCCTCCATGTGCATTGTGCATGAAGTTCGCCTTCCGTTAGAAAAGCTTCATTTTTGGTTGCGTTAAACTCTATAACACCTTTTCCAATTTTAGTTCAAAAATGGTCAATTGTATTCCCGAATAGTCATTTGGATTTCAAAACGTATCAAATGTATTTCAAAGTTATCAATTCAATTTCAAAATGCGTCAATTGTATTTCAAATTAGTCATTTGGATTTCAAAAAGCATCAATTATATTCCAAAATTATCAATTCAATTACAAAAATTAACACTTCAAACTCCAAAATGGTCATTTGTACTTCCAAAAATATCAAATGTATTTCAAAATGCATAATTTGAATTTCAAAACTGTAAAAGCACAGTCAAAGGTTATATGGGTGTAAGGTGATATTTTCATTCACCCTGTTATAGGAACGCTCCTGGTTCATATTATGGTATATCACATATTAGATTGTAGTAGACTGATTTTGAAATAAAAATGATTAGATTTGAATGGAAATGATGGATTTTAAAATGGAAATGGAATTTCTCGAAATCAAATGGATTAATTTGAAAAACAATTGACGCATTTTGAAGTTGAATTGATAATTTTCAAATACATTTGATACTTTTTGAAATTAAATTGACAAATTTGAAATACAATTGATACTTTTTGTAATAAACTTGACGCTTTTAGAACTACAATTGGAAGAGGTGTAGATTATAAGATACCCATTTCAAAATTCAAGTAGAATTTTCTCTCAAAGTATCGACTCCGTCTTTCACTTCTGGCTTCATGGATGAAGGAGGAGGCATGAAGTATACTCTTCAGAAGAAGCGGTATGAAGTGAGGACGGGACAGGAGGACATCTCTAACAGATCGCTGAGAGTAGCAAAAATAAAGCTAGACCGAAACAGATCCTTGTGGAACACTATCGTTGATAGTCATTTCATCAGGAGATATCTAATATTATAGCCAGAACTCATTACGTTCTGAGTGGATGCCTGGCCATTTATTTGATAACGAACGCCATATCGTTGGTCCTTTGATATTACATGAGCGTGATGTTGATTACTTACTCTTTTGCTTTAGGGATGACAGATACTGGTAGCGCAATGGTGTTAGGTACGTAGGCAAACAAGTCTCCAGATGACCTCTGATGACGGAAGCCATATTTTCGGTCCTTAAAGGTTCTAGATCTCTCCAGCTCCAGATATAGTATGAGCTCCTGCAATGGTTAGGTTAGGTTACCTACAGAAATAATGGTCTTCTCGTCTTCGTTTTTGAAGTTGGCTGAATTCTAGATGTCTTCCAGTTTGAAGGAATCACACCAAGGTTATAAGAAAGGGTAAACAGACAACCTGCAGCCAACTGGTTGTATTTTTTTTGAAGGAAAATTGAAACCAAGTAAAATATGCGCTGAATTGTGGTTGAAGACAATATCAGGGTTTTCCCTATCTCATGAATTTTCAAATTGTTGTGATCCAAGGTATAAGAAAAAATTGTTCAACAAGAGCTAGGTACGAGAAGTCATGATGAGAAATTCGAGATAAGAGTAAAGTTATTCTGGTATCAGAATAGAAAATAATATATAAAACAGACATCTCTATCCGATCCGTATGGATGAACATCAAACTCATCAATCTCGATTGAATATAGTGTGAAAAATACGAACCCCTCCCCTTACGAAGAATTATTAGTCTCCAAACAATAGCCTCACCCCGGATGATAACAATCACATGAAAAAATATTGGAAGACGCACACACAGCACCGAGCGATTAAGACTGGCGAATGAAAAAAATATATATATATGAAAGGACGCCAGAATGCCTCCGTATGGAATTACAAGAACTATTGTTCCTCGAGAGACAACAGAATCGCCAGGTGGGCCGATCTACGTGCGATTGATTCACCTTCGCTGCTTCTCTATGGATCGCAAATAAGAGATACGGCTGTACATCGCACAGTTCCCATGCTTGAACGGCATGTTTATTGTTGACGAATGCCGAAAAAAAAGTTCTTTCTCCAGCTTTTTTAATCACAAGGCGCTGAAAGAGCACGCACAAGATTGTAATACCGAAAAAACTTGCTAATTACATTCTCGCAACTCTCAATTGATACTAATTTTGACATAATTATCGACAGCTGTTGCAAATTCGATTTCACGCATGGGATTTGAGTACGTACAACAAAAAACTATATATTTCGTTTGAAGTTTTTACTGACTTCGGAGACAAGAAGAAAAAAACAGTCACATGATAATACTATATCAATTCGATAATTTAATGTTTCAACATCATCAAATTGATTTCTTTCAAATTCGGTCCTGGATTTTTTGTTACCCTCTCAAAATCACAAAAAAGGAGTTTATCTACAACTATCAAGTAAATCATCCATTGCTTACACGGATTTTCAACAGTTAATGACAGTCATTACTGTAATGAATCGAGGAATACTGACAGTAAGATGGGGTAATATTGTGACATCCCATCGTATTGTCAAATTCAAATAGGAGTTCTACCTACTATGCACAATACAACATCGTTTGTGAAATACACGTAAATTCAAGAGACTCACCCGACTTATGTTTTCATGATTTCAATCGCTCTTGCACAAATAATAAAAAAAAAAGTCATTGTATTTTATTCTCAACCATATAAAATGAGTTGTTTCTTTCTTGAAACGCTAAAACTGAGGTTAGGGATGCAAAAACGGAGAAGAATGACATAACGCTCAGACCAATCAGAACAACATACAAGTGTATATTGTTGGTTTCATAAGGCATCTCAGTCGTACAGTCACAGGTACAGTATAGCAATAGCATTGTTGAAGGCTTAATTTTCTGAGAATCTACAATAAACAGGACATATCGCGTAGATACTACTTTTCTAAAATTGATATTCTACAATAATATGCATACTATTTTTATAAAACACTGGTTGATTGATAATGCGTGTGCAGACTTCTTTCGCTAAGGCGGTTGAGATTCAAAATTCTCAAATTAAAGGAAAAAAGCAAGTTGTTACGTTTTTGAAACTGAAGAACCCTGAATTATTCACAGGCCATTGCCTCCGAAGATCCTGTGCTACCATTTGTGTCAGCGGATGTGGTGATATCACAGCCGTAAAAAAAATGGCGGATGGAAATCTACCTCAGTCGCTGAAAGCTATATATAGACGATAATTCGAACAATAAGTTGGAAAGAGGAAACAAATTTTTTTTGAGAAATAACGAAAAATGATAAGTAATTCACTATAACAAGCTCCAACAGTATAAATAGCTCTGAAACAAGTACTACCGAGAGTACTACCATCACTAAAAATTTTAACATGTCGGAGAATGCAACTCCAGGAATCAACTTCAACAGTAGTTTCAATAATGTTACTATCAATTATTATGTAAATTAAAGTTAGGCCTGGCAATGTTTGTTACACATTTCTTATTAAGTAGTTTTGTTTTACATTGAATCCACTTCAGCAATGTTCGATTTCGCTATAAAACTATTGAAATTTTTTTTAAATTTAAAAGTTGTTTGGACATTAAGATAAAGCATAGTATTCTACTAGCGCATATGGCCATTAGCCATCATCGTGCGCTCGTTGAATAATATACTATTTCTTTGTCATTAAAGTATATGATATCCTCGACTACAAACATTAAAGATAATATCCAATGAATAATATCATCTAAACAGGTCCGATTTCTAGGATGTATAAAAGTAGGTATAAGTTATGTGATTCAATACCAGCATTACTAACAAAATTCAAAGTGTTATATTTTTATATTGAAAAACATAGCTAAATATCCCACAACGAGTTTACTTTGTGGGACTGTTTGTTTTCATCTATTATACCGGGTCACTCACGGTCGATGGTAGGTTAGACGTTTGTGGAGAACAGGACGTAGGATTATTCTGCAAATTTGGTTTCTTAGGTAATCAGTTTTGTTCTACGATCTAAAATATTTTCAGCGTTGCGGCAGTGCCGCTTTTTTCGAGAAGTAGCAACAACTTTGTTATTTCAAATGAAACACCCTGTATTTCTCACATTCTCGAATTCTCCCTGAAGAGCTGATTTCGTCAATTCGTCATACTTGGGGTCTAGGGTGAATGATTACAGTGATATAGGGTGTGAATTTTATTTTAGAAATTTTTTGTGCCAAAACTATCCATTATTGCTCAAAACGGCATACATGTCCCTATCTCAACTTTCCATTTACTATCGATTGATATTTAATTGAAACAAATACAGGGTGGTTCAGAATTTTGAGATTTGCACCACTCTGTATTTTTTTCTATTGAATGTCAATAGATAGTTAATGAAAAGTTGATATAGGGACATGCAAGTCGTTTTGAGCAAAAATGAATAGTTTCGACACAATAAATTCCTGAAGTTGAAAAATCTCGATTTTTCACATCCTATCTATCTCTGTAATCATTCTCCCTAGAACCAAAGTATGTTAGATTAGCTTCTCAAGGAGAATTCGAGAATGTAACAAAATACAGGGTGTTTCATTTGAAGTAACAAAGTAGTTGCAACTTTTCGGTAGAAGCGGCAACGCCGCAATGCTGAAAATATTTTTGATCGATAGAACAAAACTGATTACCTAAGAAACCAAATTTTCAGAATAATCCTAAGTACTGTTCTCCTGAAACGTCTAACCTACCATCGACCGTGAGTGATGACCCTGTATAATATATTCGAGAAAATATTTCACAATTCTTGGACACTTGGCGATTATTTATATTATCTCGATTATTTTCAAAGATAGAGACTTGCGGTCTTCGCGTACGTGGCTACTTTTTTGTGAAACACACGAATTACGTAACCAAATTTTCATATCCCATTTCGTTTCTGAGATACAGGGCGAAATTGAAAATATTGGGGCCCCTCTGTATCTCACCATTCTTTCAACTTATAGGAAAAGTGAAAACTCTGTCTCATACATATTTTTACGTAGAATCCACTGGCGTAGTCAGATTTTTGAATTTCAAGTACTTCAAAATATCGATGGGTATACATCATATCGTATGAAAGATAATGAAGAAAGGAATTTATTATTATGAAAATATGAAGGATGTTCCATTTAAAAAATTGACCGTTCATCATAATTCACCATGTAGAATTAATTATTATGCAAATTTAAAAGAAGTAATAATACAAGTTTTATTGTTGAATTATTTCCCCCTAAAGTCAGTTAAAACTAAAAACGAAAAGGCATTTTTTTTGTTTTCACCCAAATTAATCGGAATTTCTTATATTTCTTTATGATATTATGTTAGGGTTCTAATAACTCCACTTTGCCTTGCCTCCATTTGCTCTGATGGTTTCCAAAATATCCATTAATTTAATCTAATTCGTAATAGCCTGTATTTCCATTCTATTGGGTAGTCCAAGTAATGGTGGCAATAACTAACCATTCGTGAAAATGGATAGGTACACATTCCACAGTTTCGTGTCCTCCTCGTTCGCCGGATATAACTCCGCTCGATTATGTTTCTCTGAAGGTATTGCAAAAAGGAGAACTGTTTTAAATTCTATAGTAAGAAGGTGTTATTTGTGTTTGGACAATTTAATTTGTTTGAACATCCTTTATAATCTGAATCAGTTTTCTGGGTTTCTACTTAGTAGTTTTCAACTAATTTGTTCAATAAACTAACTTATGACGTGACCTACCTACGTATACGAATAAAGTTTTTAAATCTTCAATAACGTCATTTTATTTGAATATTTCGAAACACGAGTAACAATAGCCTACTACATCATACTAGGCGCAATCATTTCACCGCATACTATACCAAAACGTTCGAACTTTAATAAAAAAAAATCTGATTTAAATATTACAGAATCATATTCTGTCATACATGTATTTGTAATAAATATGATATTTAATACAGGGTATATATTTTTTTACGGGTCATATAAAAAATAAATTTGATGATGGTTTCTCCGAAACGAAACGTCGTACGTAAAATCTCTCAACGCTGTTTTGTAGAGCTTAGAAAATGGCAATGAGAAAGTGTATTTTTTTTCTATATTTCTTTGAATAACGTCAGAAAAAAAATGAAAATGAAATCGGCAAATTTCCTTATCTTCCTTATCTTGGACACAGTGTATATGCCGTTTCCATAAGGTGTTGATTTTTGTTTCAAAAGTTTATTGAACATGTATTTTAACTTTTTGAAACGAATGATGTCATCAGATACTATACTCTATATACATGAAAGGATCATCTTGGTCATCAGCTGATCCATATAGAAGTCATTTCAACAACTTGAAATAAACTTGGCATCGGTGCAAGTGGCGCCAACTTCATCATAACCCTTTCACACCCGCTACATTCGCGTATTTCCGACCAAAAAAAAAAACCTCGCAGAATGCAGCCGCCGTTTCTACCTAGGGTTTTTTCGACCGGACCTCTCTATTTCCGTCAACCCGTTCCTTTATCGATACGCATATTGAAATGAATGGCGAACGGTCGGCAGGTTGGGACGACCCCATGGGATCAGAGTGACCCGTGTGGGTCGCGCGTGCATGCCGCGGAAATGTCAGCCCACTTGGCACCTGCGCTTCCCGTCCTGAGGCCCAATTAGTCCGGTCAAATTAGCCCAAAAATCAGTGGTCATATAACAAAAATTCTCACAGAGCTGAATTTTGGTAGACACCTTGGGTACACCTATACAAATAAATTACCAAAAGTCTACTTCGATCCCATGGCTGCTCTAAAAGTTATTCTAGGTCAAAGGTTAAAGTTTTAGGTTTTTTGGATATTGTAAACTATAAGTTTTATCAAAAAAACAGATGGGATAAAAATTGTAGAAGATGAAATTTTCTACAATAATTGCAGCCATACGTTTTTTTTATAAAAATCACCATTTCTGAGATATCGCGATTCCAAAAGTTGAAGGAGTCACATTATAATATAAATAATATGTACACATTTTCACACCCTCTGTAAGGTACTGAACTAGGCGCATTTTTTAAGGTGGTTTTCCAAAAAGGGGATCGCATTTCATGGAATTATATACTATTTATGTAGGTATATTGATTATTGATATTGATTGGTGAGATTGATATCTATTGTATTGATATCTCAATCTGATTCTTCAATCAAGTCTTCTACGATTTATTTTTCTTCTTATTCTCTTTCAGCTTCCTCTTTTTCTTCTTCAAAGAAGTTGATAAATTATTCAAATAAAAATGAATCTGCTGTATCTTCATCTCAGTCTGCAGCCTCCAATCGAACATTCGACTGGCCTTGGCAATTAGTAAGTACATGCTGGTGAACAAAGTAACCCTACTTTTTCACAGCTACGTTTACCACTACAACCTCTTTTGCAATTGCAAAAAATAGTGAAAGGAGTTTTTTCCGGAGAGAGTGAGAAAAAAGCTGGAATCGGTTATCTATTAATTTCAAACCAGTCTTCTGGGTTCAGTTGATTGCCTAGCCATACCTGAACTTGGTCGACTCGATACAAGTTTTGATGATCAGAAGCAGATTTTGAAGGAAGACAAGATAGTTAATCGTACTTGTTCATTGTTCCGTGTATTTTTCACAAAACTGTAATATCTATACTTGTCGTCCATACAATCAATTTTTTGGAGGTTCATTAAAAACAGGAAAAGAACCAATTTCTTATCAAATATTTATTTTTCAAACAATTTAAATACTGCATTACCCCTTCGAACATTGCTGATGTAGTATCGCAATTGGTTGAGAAGATAAACTTGTTGAAGAATATATTTCTGTTTATTGTTGAGCCTTTCCAGGTTTCAGAAAGCGAATAATCCTATCAATTGGAGTTCGTGCAGTGATTAGTACTAATAAATCAACATCTTCACCAACCACAATAGTTGTTTTCGTTGCATTGAATTCTTCTATTGCTGTTTCAATTATGAGGACATCAGCGTCATTATCAGTTTTTTTCACTACAATATTTTCAGTGGCCAATTTGTCACTTGACATTGAAATGAAAGGAGATTTGTTATGAGTGTATGCAAGAATTTGTTGTTGGTTTGCTAAAGCAACCAAAATTATGTTAATCACAGATGATATTGGAACATGAGGATGTGTTTGTACTCCGGCGACTGAATGAGGGACCTAGTTATAAGATGCATGAATGCGTATTTTTACTTATAGTTAATATCTGATGGTGTATGATCGCGTGCATATAATGTAACATTTCGAATCGTGATATCTCAGAAATGGTAATTCTGAGAGAAAAAAGTATGAGGACAATTTTTATAGACAATTTCATGTTCTACAATTTTTGTCGAATTCATTTTTTGAATAAAACTCACCGTTCACGAGCAAAATTCAAGAAACAGATAATTTTAACCTTTGACCTCGAATAACTTTTTTAGCAGATATGGGATATATGAGGACTTTTGGTAACTTCTCTATAAACTCATTCTCAGAAACGGTTTAAAGAAACTTAAAGCTAAACACACATCCGGACATGATTCAATTCCAGGCTTTCTCGTTAGAGACTGCGCTGCAATCCTAGCCAAACCGCTTCAATCCATTTTCGATCTTTCCTTGAAAACCGGATGTTTTCCGGATGCATGGAAAATCGCCAAAATATGTCCAATCTTCAAATCAGGAGCAATCAATAATGTTGCAAATTACCGACCAATTACACTTCTCTCCAACTTCGCAAAGGGTTTTGAAATATGTCTTCACCACATATTATACCCTAATTTAAAAAACATAATCTCACTCGACCAACACGGCTTCATGAGCAAACGATCTACTGTCACGAACCTCATGTGTTTTACCCAGTCAGTGAGCATCGCCCTCGACAATCACTCTCAAGTGGACACCATTTACACCGATTTCTCGAAGGCATTCGACAAGCTCGATCATCAAATAATCTTAAGGAAACTTAATCAGTATGGCTTTAACACACAACTAATAAATCTATTTCAATCTTACTTGCAAAATCGTAAACTCTTTGTTGAATTTAGAGGCCACGTATCCCATCAATTCATAGCGTCAAGTGGTGCCCCTCAAGGCAGCAATCTAGCCCCGCTCTTATTTTCGATCTTCATCAACGATATTGGGAACAACATTTCAAGTAAATTGCTGATGTTTGCAGACGACTTAAAAATTTTCAGAGGTATTGAATCAATTGATGATTGTCATACATTACAAAACGACATTCATAACCTTCATCTTTGGTGTATTGAAAATAAACTTCCATTGAATATTAAAAAATGCAAATCCAACACGTATTCTTTGAAAAAGTCAACCATTGAGTTTTCCTACTCTATCAACAATATTACCTTAGAGTGCAATCAACAAACTAAAGATCTCGGGATTGAATTTGACCTCAAACTCAATTTCTCCAATCACTACAACAAAATATCTTCTTCTGCTAAGAAAATGACAGGAATGATTTTCCGCACATGCAAAGACTTTCAAAACAAGGACTGCTTCATCGCCTTATATAATGCATTTGTCAAATCTAAGTTGGAATATTGCTCTCTGATATGGTCCCCACTGTATAAATGTCACATCGATCAACTCGAATCAATACAAAGGTTCTTCTTAAAATATGTGTCATTCAAGTTGGATGGGGTCTATCCCCCTCAAGGTTATGACAACAACTTGCTGCTCAGCAGATACTCATGCTTGTCTCTGGAAAATCGTAGATCATATTGTGCTTGCATATTTATCTTCAAACTAACAAACAGTCTAATCGACTGCCCTGAATTATTGAAACAAATAAACTTTCACATCCCCCGTAGTAACTGCAGGCAGAAGCCATGCTTTTACTTACCTAAACCCAACACCAACATTCTTGTTAAATCTCCATTGTATGCAACATGTAAATTGGTAAATGAATTGTGTTCTGGAATCGACATTCATAATGAATCAATAGGCTCTTTCAAGAAAAAATTAAAAGAATTATTGTATATAAGACAATCAACCCCATGTTCTCAATCATAATGGTACAACTATCACACTAAAATCACCTTCAATCACCTTCATATCCTTTTTTTTTTTGTATTGGTATCATCTGTATTATTTGTTCTTATTCATATTTATTTTTCTCAACTGTAACACCTAAACTGTCTTGTAATTGGGATTTATCCTGTTTAGACAATAAATGTATTTTTTTTTAACTTCTTTGTAATGGTGTACCCAAGGTCTCTACCAAAATTCAGCTCTGTGGGAATTTTTGTTATTCGAAATGTCTATATTGACCGGAGTAAATCGGCATATCGAAATTTGGAAGGGTATCAGGCCATAAGGTGGTTTAGGTAGAAGCGGGGCATCTGGTGACCTAGGTCAGGTTCGATGAGCAGCGTTCCGATTCGTTTTTTTTTGTCTTTTGGAGGAGACAGGTACCTACGTGCTTTGAGGCTGGCACGTGCCTGTCAAGAAATGGGTTTTCTATACGAGAGCGGGCCGAACGCATCAAACCCTCCTGTCAACGCAGAAGTGGAACGTTGAGGTTTGGGTCCGCTTCCGCATTCGGTATGTTGTTTTGGGAAAAAATTGAATGTTTGTCTTCACACATGGAAAAAAGTTGGTTCAATCAAATCGACCTGTTTCAATTCAAGACAATGACTTACTAGTCTAATTTTTTTTATAAAATCGCTTTTTTTGTATTATAAGTGCGTTTTTTTTATGACACAAGGGATTGTAGAATGTGCCATGAAAGCACGAATCTTATACACGAAATACATACAACATTTTTTATACAACTGTGGATATGAATTCACATCGTCTGAAATACATACATAAAAGATAGTTTGAATAACAAAATTGAGATTTCCATAAAAATATTGAATTGACCATCTTCTTCCAAACAAATTAAAATATCTGATGAAATTGTGGCAGTAATTATCAATTATTATTCCAATAAATTAAATTGTTTTATGATGAATAATCATTTAATAAATCCCTCAAAACGTTATATTTCATGTTTATATTGTGAATTATTTTGGCAGTGAAAAACAATAAACATTTACGCATCAATAGAGATTCAGAAATGTTGAGTTTTTTTGACAGTTGTACAAAAATAGTATATTATGATACAAGTTTTAAAAGACGTTATTTTGTCGCACCAAGTCAAAGTTTTCCAAGTGAACAAGTGCGACAACGTGTCTTATAAAACGTGTGTCATAAGCAATTTCTTCTATTTAGAATTGATTTGAAAAAAAAAATTGATTTAATATCGATAAATAACAGAAACATCTTCGATTGGTAACAACGATATGACATTGAAATAATTAAAATCTGACGCACAACTTGAAGCCCATTCTATTGTTCAATTTAAATCAAAATACATTCAGAATTAAAATTTACCAATTAAAACATTGAGTTTTTCACTGCTTATATCACCAAATTCAAATCGCTTAGAAGTAATCTGGGCCTAACTCTTCTGACTTTCATTTGACAGTTCGATTGTATCAATCTCTGAATAATAAAAAATGCGTATCGAAATAGAGGCTATTTCGACACGCATTTGCGTTGCACAATGACTTCATTATACAACTAAAATAGAAAATAGTATATTATGATACAAGTTTTATAAGACGCTATTTTGTTGCACGCGTTGTCTGGAGTACTCCAAGTGAACAAGTGCGACAAGGTGTCTTATAAAACGCGTGTCATATGCAATGTTTTCTATTTTGAATTGATTTGAAGAAAAAAATTGATCTAATATCGATAAATAACAGAAATATCTTCGATTGGTAACAATGATGACATTGAAATAATCAAAATCGACGCACAAGCGTAAAGCCCAGTTTACAGTTGAGCGATTTTGATTTTTGCAATACCAGCGGTGAAAAATTCAATGTTGTTACTGTTTTTATTGGTAAATTTAAATCAAATTACACTCTGAATTGAAATTTGCCAATTAAAACATTGAGTTTTTCACTGCTAATATCACCAAATCCAAATCGCTCAGAAGTAATCTGGGCCTAACTCTTCTGACTTTCATTTGACAGTTCGATTGTACCAATCTCCGAATGATAAAAAATACGTATCGAAATAGAGAATACGTATCGACACGCATTTGCGTTGCACAATTACAATTACAAAGCAATATTTCAGCAGATTTCGATTAAACTTGGTGTGTTTGACAGTAGTATTAGGTAGCTCATTCTGTTGCTTCCAGATCTGTCATAATAATTCCAGTTGGTTCAAAATTCAAAATCCATTATTTCATCATTTGATTGTACAAAAGTTACGTAACATGCATAATTGAAAACGTCAAAACATCGAATAAGGACAATATCCTTATTAGCACATAATACAATATAAACAATAACAATCTAGACGTCCGCGGTACCAAATTTGAACGTCCCATGAACGTCCTGAATTTTTGTTCGAAGTGGCTGACAATGTCTCGAATTTCGGATTGCAGTTGTCTAAAGGTATGAAGATTTCAATCCTCAGATTCCTAAGAAAAGATAAGTTATGATACAACGGAATAACGATATAATGACCGTGATATATACGGATTTTCGAAAATATAATGAAAACTATTAAACAGGAGGTTAAAATGACAACTAGATTGTTGAATTGAATGATTCAAATGTCAATAAACTGAAAATATTGAATTAAGATAACTAGTGAAGAATATAGTTGAAGAAAAAATGGATCTAAGTAAATGGGAATTCAAATGAGTCACAGTATAGGTATAATGACAAATAACTCGGTTTGAAATTTTATTCCTTCAATTCCTTCTCCAACTTTTCAGGTTATTGACTTATTTAAATTCACATTCAATATATTTTCTGTTCAACTATATTTTTTCAAAAAAGGAAAATAAATATCTCAAAGTCATCTCCACAACATTATTAGAATAATCTAACATAACAAGGTTGAAAACGAGCAGAAAACAACTACGTTCCTGGCAAATACCACGCAAAATATTGAATTATATCCACTCGTAGTCTATGCATCAATTCATATAAATGAATAAAAATACAAATATTTCTTTCTTCGAACATGCGTTTATGCTCCCACCGAGACAAACACGCCTGACAACCTGTAGACCGGTTTCGGGCTTATTGGCCCTCATCAGTACAGGGTAGTCAACCGTGTAGAGATCCTGAGATCTCCACACGAGGAGAGGTCTGAATCGATGGAAGCATCCACGCATATTTGATAGCAGTGAGCCGATCCCCAAGAAGAGAATGAAGACGGCGACACCAAGCGGCGAAGAAAGAAACACTCCTTAATAAATTTCCCATATAGAAATATGAGAGTGGCTGGGTTGCTCGACTAGCCGATTGAATCAAAGGGAATAGCCAAAAACTCTAAGTGGAGTGGTGGAGTAAAAAAGGAAAATAAATATCTCAAAGTCATCTCCACAACATTATTAGAATAGTCTAACATAACAAGGTAGAAAACGAGCAGAAAACAACTACGTTCCTGGCAAATACCACGCAAAATATTGAATTATCCATAATAATGTTGTGGAGATGACTTTGAGATATTTATTTTCCTTTTTTACACCACCACTCCACTTAGAGTTTTTGGCTATTCCCTTTCATTATATTTTTTCAATTCAACTTGACTGTTTGTCCTCCCAATTTTTTTTTGTTTTATTCCTGGCAGCGCCGCCCGTATATCACGGTTTCCATATCGTAATTCCGCTTCAATATAACTCATATTTCCTAAAGATTTGAAACTTCATACCTTTCGACAATGGAAGTCCTGAATATCAACAGGGTGTTCGAAAGATGTCCATAACATTTGATTGTATTATTGGAATTAACAGATTTACTTGTGGTATTGAAACATCAATTAAACCATTTACGAAAATAAATCATTTAGGGAGTATCTACACTTTCTGGCTATTGACATTTTCCAGCCTTGATTTGAAAATAAGAACATTGGGAACAGGATCATCAACAATATCAGAGAGTGAAGAAAAGTTTCGGACTTCCATTGTCTAAAGGTATGAAGATTTGAATCCTGAGAAAAGAAAAGATGAGTTATGCTGAAAAAACGAAATAAGTGATGAATAAAAATTAACTATTTTATCGAATCAAGAAGATTCGAGTATCAAAAAATCAGGTTAGTATTAGTGTTAGTATATATGAAGTCGAAAAATGTAGATTTAAATGGGAGTTTAACTAGTCGATGAGCCTGAAAATAATAAAAAATTGAATTAGAAATCAATAGCCTGAAAAAAGAAAAGTTGAATTAGAAATCAATAGCCTGAAAAAAGAAAAGAAAAGTTGAATTGGAAATCAATAGCCTGAAAAAAGAAAAGTTGAATTAAAAATTAAAATAAAATGAATGAATAAAGAATTAAAATTATGAGAAAGATTCAAATCGAGTTTGTCACGACGTTTCGATTGTGTGTATCTACAATCGTCTTCAGGTGAGAACTAACAAAGTTAAGTTAAAAAAATAGTTAATTTTTATTCATCACTTATTTCGTTTTTTCAGCATAAATCATCTTTTCTTTTCTCAGGATTCAAATCTTCATACCTTTAGACAATGGAAGTCCGAAACTTTTCTTCACAACTCGAGACATTGTCAGCCACCTTCAAACAAAAAATATCAGAGAGCTTACAACCCAAACAAAAAAAGTTTTGTTGGTAAAGCCTGAAGTTAATTTATCAAAGGACATTAAGTATTGTCGACAAATAGTTTTCATGTTTATACTTTCGATAATTCGAAAAGCGTACTTTTGGAGAATTGATTAGATTCATACCAACACTGTACGCCTAATTCAGAACATACTTCATGTGGCAGTGAAAGAGTTAAAAGTATGGCGTATAATCTGACCATTTCTGTTCTGGTCGGTAACATGTCCATGCTTTTTGCGAAAATTCATAAATCGGTTTCGTCTTCATCTTCATTTTCATATCTCTTGGTTTCTTTCCATATACAGCACTGATTGAAGCATTGGCGAATATATCACGTAATAAAGGTCGCAATACCCTCCAGGTAGGTACACCTTGGTTTTTTTCACGGTAACTATGTTCAGAACACTATTAGTCTGACAACCTTACTTCCACCATTCAAATTTTTTCAGTGGTATCCCCCTTACTCTCTATAATTCTAATTTGTGGCATGAAAGACCAAATTATTGACTATACAAGAAGTCAAGGCTACCAGACACTTTCGAAAATCACGCAGAGCAGATGTTTTTATTGATTTGATTTGATTTATTTATTGATATCCAATGTATTTTGAGAAACCTAAAAATGAGAGAATAAACTGATGGCTTCATAGTTTGAAGTCACTAGAATATATTTTTTAAAATAATGACAGAACTACAGCCCTCAATTAAAAACATTTTGCGTAAATTCCTTCACAATAAACAAGATTGATGAGGAAAGCTAATGACTTCCTGATATTCTTGAATTCTAGGGTATGGAAAAACTGATACGACGGAAATATAATATTGATCTGTCAAGAAGTGAAATAGACGACCTGCAATATATTCCCTAGAATTCAAGAATATGATGGGCCCTGCAATCGATGTATTCAGTGATATTTGATATATCCACTAGAATTAAAAGATTCCGAAGCACCATTCAAAATCTTTACATCTAACACATTCAATTTTTAGATAATCCGGATCATGCTGATTTACAGAAGAGTGTTTACTGCTCGGCATCAGAAATTTCGTCTTGAATATTGATAGACATATTTTTTGACAGCTTCCTTTCAAAGTATCAATCATTTTTCAGACCTCTGATGGATGATATTTGTAAAAATCATAGCATGTCACTGTTTCTTCGAAGTTTTATATTTTCATCAGTTGGACCATTAAAGATACAACTTTATTGTGGAGTCAATTTTTAAAATCGATCGGTAAATCGAAGAAATGTTTGATTCAATTTTAGTCAAAAACGGCGCATCGGATGAAAAACGCAATTATTTTTGGAATCATAAGATGGTTTCGAAATTGATTTTGGAAATAACAATGGAAAATCATTTTTGTCTTGAAAAATAACCAAGACATTGCTCGTACGTAGGCCACTGATTAGAAAGCTGGAAAAAACATTTATATTCACTAATACGTTAATGAATATTACTGAAATATTTTAAGCGGGTTTTGAAGTAAATATTAATGAATTTTTCTTCTTCATATCATAGCTGTTGTAGACCATAGTTCATGAAGCGAGGTATCAATACTTTTTCGTAGAATCACGCCTGCAAATATTCGCATCAACAACCCTGTAAATCCAACTCTAATGATTTCCGAAAACTCATTAAAAGTATTATAGTACCACACAATCACCACCATTCTATAGGAATACTCAAATATACCCTAATCAATCCGACCCTATTCATTGGACGAGGAAGGAAGAATAAGGAAATATTAAAATTTAAGACTCCTCTGTCTAATCCTCAAACACAAGTCGAAAATCCTTTAACAGCCCCATTAGACACGTCCCGTTTTAGCAAAAGCCAACGGCTGTGACAACCCTTCAAGCATGTGTCAATAAAAAATTGTAAACACAGTTTCAACAAATGTCCCTGAGAGCCTCGACAGAGAATATTATAGGTCCAGATGCTGGGCGTATGATTATTCAAAACCGAAACGCGTACACTGCGGAGTCATTGTAATCAATCGAATAGAAGGAGTTGAAAGAAGAAAAGAAAGTTTTGTGAAAGGGGTCGCCCACTTCGATTATTTAATTTTCGTTTCTGGAGACTGTATTGATTTGTAATTATAGCTTTTTCGGGATTGTAACGGAATTGGAAATTTCAGGGTTGTGGTGGAAGAGGGTGCTGTTTGTGGGGTCCGTAATTTGAGATGGTGGTGATTTTTACCAAAGTTCTCATTGTTCGGTTCACATGACTTGTTCGATAGAAACTTTGACGCTAATGCGACTTGATTTTGACAATTTCCGATGAGTATTCTGCACCACATTGTTGCTGTTACATATTGAAAAATCTCTCGTCTCAATATGAACGGATAACGTCGAGATTAGTAAGTTTATATTGGGGAATCCTTCAACAGTGTTCAAGATACTGCACAGTCTCGAAAAAATACATTTTAGTTGATATTGACGTTGATAAAGAAAAGTTCTCAAAGAAAAGTGTGTATATTTCGTTCACTCTTTTCCTTATATCACAAGCGGAAAATTCCAAAACTATTAAACAGAAGGTAAAATAAGTACTGTAGATTGTTGAATTGAAGGATTCAATAAATAAATTACAGTAGGTAATGACAAACACGGTTTGAAATCCTATTTTCATTTATTCTATCCTTGTATTCTCCTTCTTTCCAGGTTATTGACTTATTTAAATTATCATTCAAATATATTTTCTCTTCAACTATATATTGTTTCAAGATATCACAGTATCACCAAAGAGAAGATTCTTCGGTATCTCAGATGTTTGCAAGCAGTCAAGGACGCGCTTGCGCACTACGTACTTCTATGGTTCTGTATTATACTGGTTGCGTGATGACTGGCGCTAGCAGGTGTATGGTGTCAAGTTTGTTTATGTACGCTGGTGTCAATATCAATAAAATTTGTCCAAACTAAACTAACTCAATCAATCAATAATTCACATAATGAGGAATTGTCGGAGAATTATTCGGATATCATCTTGAATATAGAAATAAACAGTACTTGATATCGAATCGAAACCACCTGAAATCATAGAGACCGCTCAAATTACATTTTTGACAATACTTTCCGCGAAATGAAAGTATTCGGAGTCGTAGGAAAAATAGTGTACAAAACTCGTTGGAAAGTGCATTTCCTTCACTCGTTACGTTTCCGCACTCACCGCTACGCGGCTCGTGCTAAACGACTACTCGAGTGAAATATGTCACTTTCCACACTTGTTGTGTAATATACTATATGGAGATTTACGCCTTTTATGCTTATACACGGGAGGTAGCTTTTCATATGACTGTGCTAGAAGATTACAATGTTTCATTAATTTATCATTCATGCATTTAGCAAAAACTTGCTGATACTGGATTATTAGATATACACCATCTTACTTGCACAGTTTTTGTTATTCTATTTCTTCGCAAATGCTTATCTATTTATTGTTTTCAGTTCATATGAAATTAAAAAAAAGTAAGAGGTGAAACACTTAAACTTGAATTACTGTTAACTAATTTATGCAGATACGCCTTTTATAGTTATATAGCACGGTAGGTAGCCTTTCATATGACTATGATAGAAAATTACAGTGTTTTAATCTTTCATCATTTATGTTAATAAATTTTAGTTTGTTCTAATCAATCTGCTGAATGCTTTTTCAGAAAGTTTGTCAGTGAAAACCCCATTTTTCTAACTCGACATATACGAAAAAACATAATCATGCCTCCAAGAACTAAGACAAATAAAATTTGGAACTGTTCAAGCTTCCAACAATCTTAGCCCTCAAAAAATTCCTTGAGGGCGCCAAGACAGTACCGAAAACGCCCGACAAAACAGTCCATTCTCCGTCCGCCTAATGACGCATAAATAATCCGACGCGAATATTGCTGTGAGGAGAACAATGCCGAAAAAATTACACTCGAAAGCGGAAAGTGGCATATCTGCGTAATATTTCAAAGCCGAATTGACAGACACAACATCTCTTCGAGTTGCAGCTTTCGGACGTCCCGTCGAGCTTTCCAGTCACCCAGATGGATGATCGCTGCGGCACAATGGCATCGAGGGGATGGTTCTCGGGGGTCGAGGTGACGTGTCCAGGGTGGGTTTGTAGTATCTTTCTCTCTCGCCCCTTGACGGCTCTTCTTTGGTTCCCCGTACCCCCCAGGCCCGTAACGACCTGCGTAGATAATCAGATGAAGAGACGGCCCTCAGCTCTGCCTTGAGAGATATTCACTTGCAACGCAATTTCCACTGATTGTTTTTTTTTTCTGCAACCAATGGAGGCGTTCAGCAATTCATTGCCAACCTTGAAAATAGCTGAAAAGTTCTTCCTCTGGAAACACATTATTTTCATAAAATATCGATGCAATTTTCTTTCTTATCGATTTTAATATCATCCAGATAGTCTCCGACTTACAAATCTCATAAATAATGAAAATGTGGATGATACTTCATTTTGAGGTTATTTCAGTTTCATCATATTGGCTGCCTGCAAGATACTTGAAACCTACATGACACAGTTTTGACAACTACCAAACTTTTTTTTTCTTCGGGATTGTGAAATGAAAACATTGATATACAGGGTGTCCCATTGGGAAACGGAAATACTTCAACAGTGGATAGAGGTTACCGAGGCGATTCCGAATATACCATATTTGTTGGGTCTTACGAGTTTCATAATCGAGATATAGAGTGTTTTATCAATATTGCTCATTTCTTTGTGGGGTCATAACTAACGAACCATTTGGTATATTTTTTTGATATTTAGTACATACGTTCTCCTACTTCTACCCAAGCGACTTGCCTATCAGTCATATGAAAAATCCAGGTCCGTGATAACAAAAATTCAACATTATTTGGGGTCCCTCAAAATCCGCTTACATATTTGAAAAGGGCACAAAAAACTGAATCGAACTGTGTACTTTTCATTTTCCCGCAGATCGTTTAACATCTTGATTACTGAATTTGAATTCGAAGTTTTATGCAATTGGATAGTGGAAATTGGAATATTTAGAATTTTCCCAATCAAGCTTTACAGGTTTCGCATTGTTCTTCATCATCCTATTGAACATGCATTATTTATACATTCCTGAACCTGAAAAATACGCTGGACCGTTCTTTTACTTATATTAACATATTTGAAAAGAGCTCGAAAAGCTGAATCAAACTGTTTACTGTGGCATATAACTTCAATTTCCGGGGATTGTTCATCGAAATATCACGAGAAATTATATCTGAAATTGGCAACAGGAGAATGGTATTTTTCTTAATTGGCATTTTACACAATTCACAATTTACAAACTATGGATAAACATTAAAAGTGTCTTTGTGGTACTATTCATTCCCATTCCCTATTTCCTTGAATCTAGGTAGCTCTGATACTGACATGATATGTTTATGTCAAACATTCAACGTCATTTCGGATTATTACTCTTTCTCTTTATCATTTAGTGATTTAATTTGTTCAAAATGTTGGCCACTACGAGCAATTGTTATAATCTTTATGTTCTGAGTTGATTGATATTTTCAAGTCAACTTATGTTATAGTAATATCAGTCACGCAATAATAGATGATATTGGAATAAGTGAGCGTTTGGAATTATTTAAAATAAGTGAAAGAACGGTCCAGTGAAAAAACATTGGCGTATTTTTCAGGTTCAAACACTCTATATCTCGATTATGAAACTCGTAAGACCCAACAAATATGGTATATGTATTTGGAATCGCCTCGGTGACCTCTATCCACTGTTGAAGTATTTCCGTTTCCCAATGGGATACCCTGTATATATATAGCCCAAAAGGTGTAAAACGGCCACAGAGCTCACAGAACAGTAGAAACAAAAGTGTGTCAATGTGTCATGTATCTTGCAGGCAGCCAATATACTGAAATGAAAAAATATGGCATCGATATTTTATGAAAATAATGTGTTTCCAGAGGAAGTGGTCCAATTTTGTTCTGAAATTAGCTCTGGAAGATGACGTTTCTCTTACAGCAGTGTTGCCAATCTAGAATCTGTCAATATTCCGCACAGATCTTGACATAATTTCCCGCCATTATCCGCCATATTCAGAATAATACCTATCATTAAGGAATTAGTCCAAAAATATACAGATTTTATTCTTTTGAAATACTCTTCAGGATATTATGTAAAATGTTACTTAATCAAAATATTCATTTAATTTTTTTATCAGTTTGTTTAGTAATTTCAGTATTTTTGAGACAATTTCGAAGTGTAAAAGTATTTAAAATCCTTGATTCCGTTCGCTGAAGGAAAATAATGTAACCATTTTTTGATATTCAAAAATGTCCACTTCTGAATCAGCAGTATTCGATTCATCACTGCGACTGCAGGTTTTGTTTTTATCTCGGTTTTTATTGTTGAAATCAATTACAACCAGTGATAGGTACGACGTGGTGATAGTGGTGATACGTGACAACAGTGACAAGTAACGGCATCAAGATGTTTGAGGGGAATGGGGATGACAATGGGTGTCACGAAGGTCATGAAACGTTTATTTCATCATGGACGTGATGGACAAGTGAAGGAAGCAAAAATAAATATTTCTGCGCATTTGCATAAATACCTTTTATTGAATATCACCATGAAATATGAACATGATTACACAAAATGCATGAAACTTCATGATTTCCCGCATATTTCCCGCAAAATGACTTACCCCATCGTTAGTATAGGCACAACCATAATATCGTTACCATCGTTACCATAACCATATGTTTTTTCATGTTAACAATATTATGGTTAGTATAACAAAAATAAATTGTTATGGTAACAAGATCATATGGTTGTGCCCAAGGTGGATATAGGATGGTGAAACAGCTCTTCAATTGTTTCTGCGAAAAACTTGTAGACCGTTTGAGAAGGTACTAATATTTCCACGACTTGAAAGAAGATGGCGGTAAGATCGATTATCGAAGAAGATTTCTGTTGCTTATGTATTTCTGTGGTTCGCATCTGACAGACATGAGTTGAAATGACATCAAAACACAATATTTTCAGTGAATCTGGAATAATTATCGATAGTTTTACTCTTCTCAGTCATTTTTCATCTAGAATAGATGAAACTGATGAAAAGGTGACAGATGCACAGATTCTGTTTTACCGACACAAGGTATGTCGCCATCTCTGATAACTTCAGGAAATATTACTACGGTATGAAATCAAGTAGGCAAAGGTCTACAGTTTATTCTAGTGCTTGTTAATATGAAGCTGTTTCACCATCCTATATCCACCTTGGTTGTGCCTATACTAACTGAAACTATTGTCATGATTGAAATAATTTTTCCGTGCATATGAAAAAACAACAAAATATTTATTATTTGTGGATTTTGACAATTCAGGTTTATTCAATTTTCAACAAGTGTAGTTGCAATATCAATATCAGAAAATAATTGAATATTATATGTAGAAATGTAATTGTATCAGTATCTTGTTGATGATAATGAATACGATGTTGTTTATTCTTAAATGGGTTAGTTCTTGCTGAAATGATGATCATATATAACATATGCTATAGTATAAGATACCTTATTTTTGAATCCTAGGATTTAAAAAATCAACTTCATCTTCTAGGCACTAAAAGTGTTGTCAAGCAACATACATATTGATCATTTTGTTGTGTCATTTCGAGAAACGTCAACTTCTAAAGCTAATTTCAGGACAAAAATGGACGACTTTTCAGTCGGTTGCGGAAAAAAATATTAATACCTAGGTACGTTGGTAGGCAACACTTTTAGTGTCTAGAAGATAAAGTTGATTTTTTTAATACTAGGATTAAAGAATAAGGTAACTAGTAGCATTGCGATATAATTGTGATTATTATTTCAAAAAGAAATAGCTCATTGAGAACGAACAATATAGTAATCATTGAGTTCAACAAGAAACTCTGATTCAAATGCATAGGTACATATATGTATAATATTCAATCGATTTTTGATATTATATTGATACAACAAATGAGAATAGAATTCAACTGATTCGTCGAAAGTTACAAATACAAAATATTCTTTTATGTTTCTTTTTATGACTTTTTCTAGGGCCACCTTCGAAGTGAGATTAACTCATATCCATTCAATTAAGCTTGTATAAATTGATGAACTTCCAATACTACTCCATGAATTTCATTATCTCTAACATATATCAAATGATTCAAATGAACTAGAAAACTCTACCACAACTTTACAATCTACATATAAAATGAGAGATATAGTGGTAAGGTTAGTTCTTCCTCTTCTTTCTTTTTTTATAATTGGCCTCTTCCTGTCGGAAAATTGGTCAAAAGTAGACTGTCGTGAGCCACAATTCACAATGGTGGTTATTTCACTTACATTTTAAAAATTAGATATCAATTCTCCTGGTTGCAGAAAAATAGCGTTGTTTCATTCGGATCAAAAGTGTCTCCGTTAGACTCGCAAATTTCGCGACCTATATAGGCTTCGTTATCATTTCGCCTTTCGCCTAGCAAACGCAAAATTCGCCTGTCAAACAAAGTGTCACTTTTGATCCTAATGAAAAAATGCACTATTTTCGTACGATTCTCAATCAATCGGAACGTCCAATTGAGTTAAGCTACCTTGTATTATTTCGAAAATTTCACACTTGACATTTGCGACCAATCAAAAGATTATATTTTGTATCGTTAACATAACAACTAGAACAATTACCGTAAATTTTTCTCTATTCCTTAGAGAAAGGAGCATGGTTTTACATTGGAAATTTACATTCACATTTAACTTCGCAGATATTGAACACCATCACTTCGAGTTACTTGTAAGAAAGCATATTTCCACCAACTTTAGTGGAATAAAGTAATTCAAGAATAAGTATTGGTTTGAAATACCAGCAGGACCTTATTATTATTTTGCGTAACTAAAATCGGTATTTTGTATTTTATTTAGCGTATAATCTTAACTGGAGTCTTTTCTTACTGAATATCACTTCAGCTTCTATAAAGAACAGAAAATGTTTTCTTGAACACGGAACATGTTTCTCATTATATACTTCTTTGAAATCACTTTATGTTCATCTATATTAGTAATATTGTAAGATGGACTTTTCCTGGCTAGCGCACGGAAACAGCGCACGGAAAAACTTTGAGAATAACTCAATAACCATGGAAACAAATTATACATGCCAAACAGTCAGCATTGTTAATTCTCTGTCAATCAAATTTATGCCAACAAAATGAACTCAGAAGAAAATCCCTAAATTCCCGATAATATCCTAGAGCAAGCGACCGCGAATTTATTACCAGTAAAATCCAGGTTAATTTGCAGAATGGCGAAATCTTAACAAAATCGAAACTGTAAGTGACGATATTCTTCTAGTTTATTTTGTCGAAAGAGCTAAATCTATGAAATCTTCCACGTTATCGAGTCGATTCTCAATGCTAGAGTTGTTTGGCCATTAAAGATAATGATATATCCAAAAATGAAATATCCCAAAAACTATGGCTTTCCTGAAGCGAAAATTTTTATGTGAAGCTCCAGATGAACAATATCTACTATACCAAAGGCAATTTTAGTGTTTGTGATCTTTGGTGCGTGTCGAAGAGATGATTTAATACCTTAAATTTAGACGATATGGTAGATATTGAGCGCTTTATTAACATTAAACATAACCATTAATGATAATTCGAATTAAAAACAGTATATGTTAATGCTGCTTTGATAGTATAGTTATAGTTAGTTGATTTTCAATATTCTTAGTCTAGTAGTTCCAAGATTTTTCATTTCTACAACTGTGTGTTCAACGAAGTATAATAAAAAATATCGTTATTACACGTCCAGAAATGATTTTTTCGTGCTTGCATGACTTCCCGTGTGAGGAAAGATTCGTGTTCTTGAAGAAATTTCTAGTAATAATTGAAGCTTTAGTAGTATTATGTTGTTTTATCCATCATGTTGCTATCATACCTATACATATTGTTTCAATTCAATTTTAACATTTCAAATATTCGATATTTCAAAATGTCATGATTTGTTTGTAATACCTACTCATGAGAGTATCAATGAAATTATTGAATTAATCATACCAAAGAATACTATTTACAATTGAAAAATTATATGAAAAGCGTTTATAGACTTTTGCAATGTTATAGAAAATATGAATCAGCAAAAAAAAATCCATTCGAATAACCCTCGAACATTGATAAATTCTCAAAAACTCAACTTTGGAATCGAAAAATCAAACCATAATGGATTCGCATCAAAACCGATCTAATATTTTCAAGATCGTTCACTTATTATTATTGATAAATTCTCAAAAACTTTTTAATCAGTTTCGCTCCTGGCATAAATTGGAAATATGATATGTTTTCCTACGTGTTCAATTGGCCCTATATTATTATTATTATGTTCATGATGTGTGCCTGAGAAAGCATCTGATAGTTGGTTTTTGTCCGTATAGAATATAAAAAGACTAGCAACGACGTTTTGTCTTTGGAACAATGATCTGGACATTTCGCTTTACATAGCCACAATCGACTAAACAGACTGATGATAACTAATTACATGGAATTAAAGTGGCCAACAACAAGTTCACTGGATAAGAGACCAACACCCTGAGAAATATCCATCTGATCAATCACATGAGCAATCCTCAATATACCATTAGGAATGTGTACCATCAGTCTGGAAATGACATTTCATTCAAAGTGGATAGTAACTGCTTTTTTCTCGAAAGAAATCGCAGGTGATTTATTCACTATTCCTTATTGTGAATTTTATTCAAGATCTCAGGCATAATCTGTCCGAGAAAATATTGAAAATAACTGTTAGCAGTTCTTGCAATTTATTCAGAAATATTCACTATCACCTTAGTGAAATCAATCTCAGAAAATGAACTAATCCAAATGAAACTGAATAAGTATATCGATAGTTATGAATACTAAATTGAACAAATAACATCCCTAGAGGGATTCATTATAATCATCATTGCAATAGAAGAAGAGTGGGGGTTGTGATCACGAAAGCATTTATGGGATACTGAATACATTTCCTGCATATAAACATAACCTGGGATATACTTAGGTACGAAAAAATAGTAACCGATAGAGATATAAAAACTTTCCTCAAAAAATCTACTCTGGATCAAATGTATAACAGTAAAGCGGCGCTATAGCTGTACCACTATATTTTTCATCAAAAAATAAAAAAATCATCATAGAGGCCTTTGAAATTGGAAACTCGAGAAGGATTTTTGTTTCTTGTTCTATAATCATGAATACCAATGAATATATAACTACCAGTAATAAAGATGTGGATTCGAATTGTCACTTTTTGTCTTCTAGTAAATTTCAATACATTATATAAAGTTTATTTCACTGAATAAAAAATCAAAAACTACCAGTGCTCATTGATTAATTACAATATTTGATACAAGGAAGAAGTGCTCTAATTTACTATTCCTCAATGATGTACGAATGGTAACCAATCAACTGTGATCCTAATGAGGTTGTCCATTATAATATGTGATCACTATATACGTTGACTCAATTTACTTGGAAATAATCTCTGTCCATATATCAACTGTGAGACTCCCAGTGAGAATCACTTCGATTCTAGTAATTTCTTCAGTTGCTTTCTTTGCGTGAAGTGGAAATATAAAAGATACCCATCAGATCCGATGACACATCCTTTGGAAGAAGAATATTCACTGATCACTGACGACGAATCGAAGTGAGTATGCCTCAATCGAACAAACCGAGCTATTTTTTTTTTCGTCTTCACGGTGAGATGGCACTACCACCGACGAGATTCCATTGATCAGGTTTGGTATGTCGGGATGAATCACGGCAAAATCGTGCTCGCCGAAGAATCGAGATGCCCAAAGCAGTGGGCCAACATTGACCTTCGAAAATTCATTGCCCGTTCTTCGAACAAGTCTGGCGGAATGTGTCGGCTGCTGGTGCTGAAAGTTCACTTTCCTTGAAGAATTCGGAAAGTGAAATGATGCGCGAGATTGAGTACCCATCTGAGGATTATTTCTCGCGAGTATATCTATCTCGTTGCGTACAATTCAAGTTACTCAAAACCCTTTGCGACAGGAACATTTGTTTAGATCGATTATTGAATTTTATCGTATCATTGAAAATTAAGACATTATTAGGTATATGAAATCTTTAATAATAAATATTAACATCATAAACGTACCAAAACGCTATTTTCACAAAATACACTATTACCATAATTTATGTCAGTTACGAAAGCATATACATGCATGATACGTTAGATACCGATAGCTATTTGTGTATTTAGAGCGCAAAGTGATACACTGAGATGTCAGCAGCCTAGCTCCCAGGAAACTATTGAAATCTGCACGAAATCTCGGAATCCCGGGTCTTGAATGCACAAAAGATCTGATAGGTCCAGGTGCTTGAGGGGCTGCAATTCCTTACAAGCCCCCCTACAATCTTGTTCATAATCAATCAATAACAGTGGATAGTTACTATTTTCTTAAAATCTTCTGTTATGTCACATTCGTTCGTCCGGGCAAATTTCGGTATTTGTGTAGGGTAACTCGGTAACTATAGGAGATACAAAAAAATGGAGGTCGCATCCTCGATCCCTTCTTTCAAGACGAATTCACTGACGAAAACAAAAATTTTCTTTCGTTAATAGTTATAAACAAAAGCTCTATTTTTCGACACGTGTGAATATCATGGTTGTTTGTAAAATTACGAGATAATAACTTTATTTTATCCTGTATGATTCAGTGGCGTCGAGAATTTAAAAAAATAAGGTGCAATTTCGAGTTATGGCCTAAAGTTTTAGTTTTTCAAATGTGAATCATAGTTGGCTATGGTTTGATTGGAACAGATTTCTTCCCCCTTACTAACTATGAATAAAATGTTGTATTTATAATATGTTAGGTTGCTCTCGATGTGTAAGTCTTCAATAGCGAAAATAATTTTTTACTGGATTACTTTCTTATATTAATCCCAAGTTGGTGGGATCTATGACAGTTTGTACGTTTTTTTTCGTCATAATATCAATTAACCCATCATATAAACGTTGAAAATGAGGATTTCGTACGAGAAGTTTCACTTTTGAAAATTCACTCATCAAAAACGACCCGACCTATGAAACATGGACATTCGCAAAGCAGATGTCCTGAAATTTCAGCAAAGTTCTCGCAGCAGGAACTACCACTCATTGATTTGCCCCTCTTTTTAAGGTGATACCTCAGAGGGCAGTGTCTAGTGAGGAGTCCCGTTACCAGTTTAAAGTCTTTTTGTCCAACTCGAGAAGCTGCTTAGCTTTCCTTGGCGATAGGCTCACTAGCCTTTTTTTTGTCTTGGCACTTCATTACAGTTTGGGTCTCATAATCATTTCGTGCAGACATTTCTGGGATATATTGTTCGAATTCTATTATTGATTCTTTTGTTAGATATCTATAGTTTATTAAAATAATTGCTTTTGTACAAATTTGACCGATTGATGGTTCTCATGGGTTAATTCCAATAACTAAAATGTACGAACATTCTTTTTGGAAGGAAATAATGTGATTCGTACATGCTAGAAATACAATACATACAATACAATATATACAATGCAACATTCAAACATATAGTGAAATGAAAATGAAAAAATAGTGAGGTCTCCATTTCCGTACTCCAGGATTACAATAAAAATCGAATATGATTATATTATATAATATAAATACAGATTTCCAAGCTGGTAAGAAAATATTCTTGATCTTGGGAGAGTATTGTGAATCTATTGATGTATACATGTAGCTGGTTGTACATGTATACTATCTGTGTAGGTATATTAAATAATTGGTATCTATAGAGGAAAATCAGTTTTTCAGACAGGTGTGGCTTCTTTTCATTATTAACTCTCACAAAAAGATTTATTGCTACCACTGCTACTGATAAAAATGTAACAATATGTTTGTCTATTCCAAATATTTGAAATCATGAAGTTATTATAATATTGATACATCTCCTTATGTAAAGGTGAATTGGTACTACGGTATGCGAATTATAAAATAAACTTATATTATAGGTAATTTGTTGAAAAAGGTATCAAAAATGTATTTCGAATGAAATAGTTTCTCGAGCAGTCAGTCAATTCTACTAATCATGCATGTTATCAAAAACAAGAATAAGTTGAAATCATTTGCTAACATTAAACGTAGATACTTTATTTTCTCTATTCAGCATCATTTCAATTTCTGAAAAACTCTTACCTTTAGTCTCTGGTGTCATCAACATAATGAAGATAAATCCAAAACCTGAACCAATTGCAAAAAACCAAAATGAACCAGCCATACCCAGCTGTATCGATATATAAGGAAAAATAACTGTAATACCAAAAGCACCAATAAAACAAATACATGTAGAAATACTTGTGGCTATAGTCTTAGCGTTCTCAGGAAACAATTCCCCATTAAGGGTCCAAATTACTGAAGCCAAGCCGATGTTGAAAAAAATAAAGTATGAAACCAAACACAAGAGTGGTAACCAGAAAATACCACTAGTATCGAAATCTGTATTTTCCAAATAGTAGTACGTACCTAAAATCCCGAGAGTCAAAGATACACCAGCAGATGAAATGAGAAGAAGCGGCTTACGTCCCAGTCGCTCTATGAGTAAGGTAGGAATGAACATAGATACAACCTGGATGATGCTGATCAACATGGGTGGGAATTCCGGAGAGATATTACTGCCGGTAGACTCGAATATGGACTGCATGTATGCTATAACCGCGCTAACCCCGGTTAACTGTTGGAAAATCATGAGCCCAATCATCACTACAAGACCTCTTCGTGTGACTCTAGAATTCAGAGCCTCTCTTAGCGGCACAGCATCCTTCCTGGTCTTCTCTACGCGTTCTACGATGTAGCCAAGTTCTTTCTCCACTTCCAACCCAGTCGCACCTCTGAGCCTTGTCAAAGACTCTTCTGCTTTCTGACGGTCGTTGATGAAGATGAAATAATAGGGACTCTCGGGGACAAACGGCGCGAAAGTGAAGAATACTATACAGAGCGATATGATCTGAAAGATGCTGAACATTTGTACGCTCACATAAGGACCCACTATATAAGGAAAGGCGTTGCCTACTCTGAGAGACAGCCCCATGAAGTTGCTGAAGAAGCCTCTATTCGAATCCTGAGTTATCTCAGCAACGTAGCTTGGTAATACGGAGTATACGCAGCCAGTTCCAATGCCTACCAGAAACCTGGCAACGTACAGGATCTCGACGTTCTCGGCTAAAGCTATCAGGACATAGCACAGGATCATTGGGAAGCTGAACATCACGAGGGTTCTCTTTCTTCCGAAGGACGATGACACCATTCCTGAGCTAACGGAACCCAATATGCATCCCAAGCAAATGATGGAAGTGATCCATGAGTTCTCGGAGACCGTGGTGGGTCGAAATAACGGGTTGATGCTTGTGTCATTGCTCGATAGCATCGATAAAGTTGGAGAAGACCAAGAAAAAACAACTCCAGCACTGAACGACAAGACATTCACTGTTGAAACAAAAGGAAACAAAATTGAAGAATGCGTTTTCAGAAATATTCCCGGTTTGCTCACCTGAAATAACAGCCCAATAAATGAAAAATCCTCCACATTTTTTCTCCATTTTTTTTCTGATATTTCGACAAGGCTATGCGATATTATCACCTAATAGAATCTATGCTTGACTTCTCATGGTGGTTTTTATTCATCACTGATAAGTTATGCTATTTTAATACATTTCACGGTCACAATAATTTGTTCTAATTTAATTTTAATCCTAATGTGAGCTAGATGGAAAACAGAATTGATATAGTTGAATAGAAATGTATCAGGAGTTATATCAGTGAAAACGAAGGTCAGAAGATCATTCACTGATACATAGGCGCCGACTTTCTGAAATACCATGTGTGTGTGAAAAAATATCAAGATTTCATTAAAAATACTCTGCTCAAGACTCTACGGCCTCCGATATTAATCAGTGAATACTAATCATCACCTGAATCCATGATTAATGTGCAAAATGTACAGCCTTCTGTTCTCTGAAATATTTGAACTTGTAAAGTTGCGAATTGTTACACTGCTACTGTTACTTGTAATATGGCGCCCATTAGCAAAATTACAGCTGATGATGGTGGCCAAAAGACGAAACGTCGGAAGGTTGATCTGAATAATCCATAGTACATCAGAAAAAATGGCAATGTAAATGTGCTTTTGATTTTGATACTCCTCATCAAATGATGTCAGAAAAATTTTAAAATGATTATTAAACATTTATGTTTTTTATACATCTCCTGAATTTTTTATTTTACCTTGGTCCAGTGTTGAAATGAGTCAAAAAAGAGGGGTTTTCATTGAGGCCTTACATCCTCATGATCTTCTTTGTTTTCTAGCTGGGTTAACCCATTAGCGCTCAGCATCCACGTTCGAGGACGACTGGAAACAACCCTGTATTTTTCCTGTGAAATAATGTAAAGGATTTATATTCAGCCGAATGCTCGTCCATCGGTATAGGACTTCACCCCAACAGTATAAATTACTTCGTGAGTTCGACATGGAACAGTTGAATTATTCGACGAAAATGTACCTACTTTATTTATTGTTTTGTGATTTTAACAATTATATTTCCCAAGATATTTAGAGGTTAGTTCATGTTCTATTATTATTACAAACTCAAAACACATATCTTTCGTTTTGGTGTATTACCGAGTTATATTTTAGAAAAATTTAGTGACCTCAAATGAGGACTTAGGCAATGAGGATTATGGGCGTATTTTAGTTTTTTTTTCACAAAAAAAGTACTTTTCAAAACACTGAAAGAAGTGGCTGAATATCATTATCCAACGAAATTGATGGTAATATCACCATCAGAAGTTGACGAATTCACTGATGAAGAGATCATCAATGATGAGGACTTTAGACGTACCAGTTGTTGTAGTGGACATCGCAGAAAAAAAATGAATCAAAATTCGTGCTATGATTGTCCTGATGATGCCTCATCAAGTTTTGTCAAAAAAGCACGGTCAACGAAAAATAACCAGAAAACGAAAAATTTACACTTCTCATGTGAAGGAATGTATTTTTTTGAGATTTTTGTTTTTCAAATTTTAAGACAAATCCTTACCTACCAAATAAATTTCGTATGTTTATGTTATTTTGAATGATATTTGTGATGAAATATTTTCCAATTCTCGCACAATAACAAATGATTTTGTTGTATTACGTCATGATCCAAATGTATGAAACGCCCAGTGTCCTCATATGAGGACGGCCCTTAAAATGATAATTATGATTTGGAAAAAAATTCTATTCAACTAGACATTAACTACAGAGCCATTACAGAAACCTCTGTGAATATTTTAAAATTTGGATGAAAAAAATATAAATTGGGCGTTAATAGATTTGTAAAACTTGTCACTCTCCCACTTTGAGAAATCATAATAGTAAAATAAATCGTGTTCATTATTGTTTATCAGCTGTAGTCGAAAGTAATTCCATTGAAATAGCTGATATACAAAAGGCGAAGTTCAACTTATAGCGAATCCCATTGGTAAAACTAGTGCGCACTCAGTGTATATGTTTCGCTCTTCAATACATGTCAAAAAAGAAGGATAGATATACACTGAGTGCGCACCATTTTGACCAATGGGATTCGCCATTAGATAGCACAAGTGCAGCTGAGCTGTTTTTACACTCAACCTCAAAAAATCCTACCCATAAGAAAGATGGTACAGTATAGAATAAAATTTTGAGAATGATGTATAATTAACATGATGCTAAGAAGGACGTATATTTCTAAAACTTATTTTTGTTGACCACTTAATGGAGATAATGTGTTAGGTATTTTATGATCACTGTTGGTATTCCAATTGAATAAATTAATTTTTTTTCTAATGACATAAACTATTGCATTTTTGAAATATTTTGGTAACTGGTTTCTTACTTGGCATATATACTCATTGGTCACCGTCTCTTGGTAAGCAAACTAATAACTTTATACCAACCAAAAACCCTTGGTCATGTTGGTATAAACGGAAAAGTTGGTCAGGTACTCAGCTTGGTTTGGTACTAAATTGGTTAGGTGATCAAGATGTTGTAAATAAATACCTTCTGGGGCTTTGAAATAACAGTGCCCTAGTATACAATTATGGGACCATTTGATGATTTCTTCGAAGAAATATATATAATATAGAATATTTCAGATTGATATTTGACAATGGGAGTTTTTACGCCAGATTTATGCACAACGCTTTTTCATTAATTTGTTGCTTTCTTTCACTGTCATTAGACTATATTTGTCTTCAAGAATTTGGTACTTTTATGCACGACCGTCATTTAGTGTGTATAGAGTTCAGTGGTTCTGCTGCGATTTGTGATACAAAAATATATATTCCTTTTATAAATCGACTCTTACATTCTGATATTGATAGAAATATAGCAGGTACTTGAATTTCGATCTAATTTTTCCGAGTTTTTGGTAAAAAACAATAAGACATTACCTGTTTGACAGAATTGCGCCAGCGCATATGACATATTTACTTCATTTGTCATTTAAAGATGATAGTTGGTTATCTTCCAAAGAATAGTTAATGAAAGATAAGAGTTAATTTGTGTGCATAAATGGTGAAAAGTAAATACTGAGATCCAACATCTCCAGTGAAAACGATAGTGATCGAGAAATGACAGATTAATGAGAAAGCGGTGTGCATAAATCTGCCTTTAGTAGAGTTACAAAACTGTTACACAGACCCCACTCAAATAGTTCAGTGGTGCTGAATAACCATAACATTACCAAACGATCCAAACATACCATACGCCATGTTTCATTCACACATAAATTACGGCGTAATTTTGTGGGGTGATTCCTCTCATTCAATTAAAATATTCAGACAACAGAAAAAGGCCATGAGAATAATAATGAACGCGGAGTACAGAGACCACTGCAAACCTTTTTTCAAAATCCTGGGAATCTTACCATTACCATCTCTTTTCATATATAACACCATTCTTGTAATTCATAAAAATAAAAGTCTTTTCTCTAAACATCGTGATGTACATCACTATCAGACCAGAAATGCTGAACTGCTCGTAAAACCGTGCTTTAGACTAACAAAGTCTCAGAAAAACTCCCTGAATATAAACCTTTACAACCACTTACCAGAATATATCAAGCTACTCAACCAGAAGTCTTTTAAACTTAAAATTAAATCATTTATGTTGGAAAACTGTTTTTATAACATTGGGGAATATTTAAATTCAACTTTTTCTTAAAGATTATTTTACACCTTGCCAGGGTCATTTGTTTTCTTTGTTGTATATGTATTTTGTAGGGTTATATATATTATATGTTTGTTTGTATTGATTTTTTGTACCCTTTTTCAGAATCTATGTGATCGATTCTATATTGTAATCGTATTTTATATTGTGTTGACTTATACTTAATTGGTCATTTATAATTGTGTATATTGTTATGTATATGTATGTATATTTATTGTACAATTCCTCGTAATGTGTGACTTGCAGCAAACATTTTATGTAAAGTTGTCAAATAAATCTATCTATCTACCAAATCAGAACCAAGCTGTTCACTGGTGGAATATGGTGTAAATATTCATCAACTTTATTCTTTTGGTATGCATTTGGTTTGATCAATTTGGTCAGGGTATCAAATTTGCGCGCGGTATAAACGTGGCCATTATAACTGAATGATCGTTTGAAGAATTCTGTTTTGACACCAGATAGGGAGAGGGTACCTTTCAATCTGATACTCAGGTTAGGAATATCAGTACAGAAAGTGATTTCCTGTAGATGTAAGTAGGCTTTTTGAAATGTAATTTCGCAACACATCAAGTACTGTGAACCATTTCTTCTTGAGTCTTGGTCTTGAAAGAATAAATTTTCGATGGTTGCAAAAAATCTCCTCAGAAATCAACAATTCCCAGATGCCAAATAATACGAAATAAACTCACACCACGCAAACCGCCAACTTCACATGTGCGGCGTTAATTTCGATTGCATTGTTCCCACTTCGAAATTCGCCCCTGCTGAAAAAATCCCGTGAGCATCAGGACGGGTTGCGGTCCAACCCTACCGGGAGGTCCCACAGCATCCCGAATCCGCACAGTGGGCGGTGGATGGGGTCACGTGTTCCCGCAAAAAGCATATCGCGCGTTGATTTTTCCACCCATCAGGCAGACGGCCGTGGAGAGCAACAGGTCGCGACTCGCGAGCAAAGGGTCCCACAGCCGCCTGCGTTGCGGCGATGGCGGGACGGTCGCGTGCGTGTTGTTTTTGTTTTTATTTCTCGCCCTGGGACCGGCAGGAAAACGTCCCGGATCGGGTGGCTAGGATCCTCGGGAAAATTTTGTTTGGAACGAGCGCATAAACCAGAAGCATAGGGCAAATTAACTAGTGAGAACAACTTTTTTCTTACCCCAATGGAAAGTACAGACTTTCCTCCTTCACATCAGATAAGAAACTCATAGTTCTCTTCCTAGGGAGGAAAAGTACTTTTCTTCCCCTCAAATTATTTATTTTTCTCGTGAATAAATTTAAAAAAGGTCAGATGAAGTGGGCAGGACGAAAAATAATGTTATACACGGAAATAAAGTGAAAATTGGCACTTTCCTCCCTAGGAAGAAGCAGTAGGTACTTTTGACTGTAGAATCTGATCTGTTACCACCATCGCAATGTGTGAACAATAATACTTCAAATACTGAAGCTCTTATTCAAACACTACTGTCAAAACAGCGCATTCAGTATTAACATAATTAATTGTGAAATATAGACAAACAATAAGTTATAATATGGGACATTATTTTCGTTGACAAAATATATTAATATATTTTGTCAACGATACCAACAAACGCTTTTGCAAAAGAAAACCTAAAAGACGTACAGTGCCGTTCATTTTTTTGTGTTTGGTGGGAAATTAAAAAAATTAATCAAAACTAACACACTTCCTTATTTGAAAAAATATCGAAAAATGTTATTCGGAAAAGTTGTTCAGAACGATATTTTATAGCAATGTGAATAAAAAAATAAAATTACATTATTTTGGCAATAAAAAAATTCAATTCTGGAAACTATATTTCTGACAAAGAAACTCGTATAATTTACTCCTATTTTATTCAAATAAAATTGCAAACTGAATTACTCATGTCTTCTGCTGCTTCTTAAGAGGTCAATGAAACATCTCCAGGATATTGAAGCCCTACTGTTTATTATTAACAAAGGTTCTTGTATCCACATAATTTTAATTTGAATTCCTGGTCAGAAATGTTATATAAAGCTATACTTTTCCGGATAATATTCTCCAATATTTTCTCAAATAGGTGAGTGTGTTTTGAGAAAAAAATTGTCTGCCAAACACGAAAAGTTGAACGGAACTGTACAACGTCATTTAGGTTCTTTTTCGAAGCAAAAGCATTTGGAAGAGTCGATATTTGTCAAAATGTATCAATAAAAAAATATCTCATATGATGCGTACCTTCTGCCGGTCACATCAGTAAGGTTCCTTGTCCAAGTATTTCTAAATTTCAATGGAAAAATAAACCAAACTTGATGACGTATTAGATGTCTTAGCAGCACTAGATCTGGCAACAGTGTTTGAATTGCGTTCTCTATACAGGGTAGCCCGTTTTTCGAGCTTAACCATGGGGATCTCATTTATCATAGGAATTACGAGGTTGGTTAAATTTGGGCAAAGTTGAGCATTTTCATGCTGAACAATTATGTGAAAGAAAATTTCATTTATCATTTTAAGTTTTTGAATTAATGAATTAGTAAATTTCCTTTCTATTTTTTCAAGTGAAAGCCATAATAACTGGACTAATTAGCACGTTTTCAAGGCACTTTCTTAAAAGGAATCTAAATCTGTCATCGTATTTTCCAAGGCGTTCTTGATGTCAGAGATACCACAGTCAACTTTGGTTTTTCTTATGGGCGCCATATTGGATTTTTGCATTTTTGAAAAGTCTGTCACTTTCTGAATACAATGATGTGACACACGATATGTTTGAATCTTAAATGGTGCTCATAAACATATCGAATGATACGTCATAGTGATCAGATTTTCATCAGTATCATTGGATTATTATTATAGCAATCCAATAATCATGATGAATAACGTTGATAATTCCAAGCGGGTTCAGACAATGAAGTTTATTTTGCCATTTCATCCAGCATCTGAATTTCTTCGATAAAAAATTCAACGGAGAGATCCGAACGGAAATGGAAGTCGCTTGGTTAATTCAATTTCCACCCTCCCCCACAAAGAATCCTATAATAACCCTTCGGGTGCGTCGGTCTGAATCAAAAAGTTAAATAGAGGCCCAGCATCCATCGCCTCCTATGTTGATTATGAATGAAACGAACGCCATATAATTCGATTTTGCGGCTTTTCTGCGAAACTTTGTACCACTGACCGCTATAACCTTCCACCGCCCGCCATGTCCGGTACTGCGTGAAGTGGCGTACGACTCAAAAATATTTGGGGAAAGTCGAACACTCAGACCAAGGTGGATATAGGATGGTGAAACAGCTTCCTATTAACAAGCACTAGAATAAACTGTAGACCTTTGCCTACTTGATTTCATACCGTAGTAATATTTCCTGAAGTTATCAGAGATGGCGACATACCTTGTGTCAGTACAACAGAAACTGTGCATCTGTCATACTTTTATCAGTTTCATCTGTTCTAGATGAAAAAAGATTGAGAAGAGTCAAAATATCAATATTCATTCAAGATTTATCGAAAATTTATTGTTTTAATGTCGTTTCAAGTCACGTCTGTCAGATGTGAACCACAGAAATACGTAAGCAACAGAAATCTTCTTCGATAATCGATCTTACCGCCATCTTCTTTCAAGTCGTGGAAATATTAGTACCTTCTCAAACGGTCTACAAGTTTTTCGCAGAAACAATTGAAGAGCTGTTTCACCATCCTATATCCACCTTGACTCAGACCAATAAAATATATAGACTGGCCCTTCCTATCTCTAATGCATTACATTGTTTGAAAGCAAGATCTAACTATCTCTTTTGTTATCGGGGGGAGAGAAGAAGAGCGGGCGGTAATGTTGACCCTTCTTGTTAATAGTCGTGCGATATTAAATTTATAGAGGCAAATATTCAGACGGATAAAACCACAGAAATATAAGACGTATTGATTCTTTGAAGCATACTATATTCATCATTGTTCATTTTTATAATATTCTACATGAAGGAAATCTGTAAAATACAATTTCGATCAACTGAAAATATTCATCTTGATTAGAATAAATATTCTTGCATTATTCCACATTATTCAATTCCCGAACGAACGACTATGGCACTCACCAATGAAATGACACTATTGACACTTTAATCCCAGAAACCTGCTTTTAACCACAAATAAAACAATGTTAAGTGAGGAGCAATATATTTAATACACGAATAAGTGATTTAATCGAGAAAAAACGCACAAATCAACGCTTTGAGAACAATAATACGACAACACGAATGACCACGTCAAGAATCGTAAACAATCTGAGAAACTCGTTCGAAACATGAAAACGGCGGGTTGGTCCGACAAGGCCCGAACGATACATTCTCATCGTGGAAACAAGAAGATTTGACAGTCGTGTTGGCATCATGAAAAGGATGGAAAATACCAGTCTATGTTTTTTATTCGTCTGGGGTCGAACATGATTTTTTTTCATGTATACTGGCTGTTTCGTCTAGTCCGCACTTCATAAGATATTCAAGTTCTGAAAACGTCATTGATTTGAAATTTTTTGTACAGGGGCTATCGATTTGTCCTCCGCAATGATGACCATTAAAAAAACATTTCTAGATCTCGTAATGTGCCATCTTTGTTCCTTTTGATAAAATTTAGTGAACTTCATAATCATCACGATCTTGTAAACTTCAAATTAAACTGTGAAACAAATGAAAAGTGAAACTCGATCGAAACTATTTTTTCCTTACAACTTGATTATTGACTGTTTTAACTCATTCATGGCACTCTTGCGAATTGAAAATTTCAGGATGATAAATACATAAGAAGACAAATGGGTTGTCATTGTACTCACAATGTGTTTTTCTATTGAAATAATTGATAATAAACTGGTTATTCCATTCAAAATTAGAAAGTAATGGTTTCCACTTGAGAGTACCTATAAATATTCAGGGGAGTTGAATATCATAAATAGAAAACCGATCACTAGACATCTACAAACGTAATTTTTTTAGATTTTCTGCAAATATAGCCAATCTACTCGGAACGCTATTCTACAATCAATATTAGAAATCTATGAAAATCTAATTTGAAGTAACTGTGGTTTCAGACCCCACAAAGGACTGTGATACCGTGAGCCACCCTATATTATTATCGACATAAGTAAGCTATTCAGAAAATACTGTAATGAACCACATAGGGTTCTAAAATGGAATGAGTTATTACCGAGGTTATTGCTATAGAAGTATAGAATATGGTGTTCCTCAGGGAGCAGTACTAGGACCACCTATTTCATTCATTCACATGAATAGGCTATTTTCCTCACCAAAAAAGGACATAATTAATGTTGTAGAATGTAGATGATACTGCAATATATATTTATATGGGTCATAATTGGAAAGAGTTCAAAATGAATGCCGATCCCATCTATCAATTTAAAAAAAAACAGTAATCTCAGATTGGATCTGAACATATATCTTTCGGAAATTGCGTTTTATAAAGATCGGCAACTCAGATTCTAGATTTATAAAAAGAAATTGTCTATTACAGCCTTTTAGAGTGTCATAAAATCTTTCTGAAATATTTTTAACTCATGTTGCATTTAGATCGGATGTTTCCGAGTGACCTAATCAACCAAGAATCACATATCCTTGATATTTAACCGTTGTATTGCAAAAACATAAATATTCGAGTAAGGTGCATATTTATTCGAGTACAAGAATATTCAATGAGCTCGTGGAATATTTAGGGGGCATACAGCTGTCTGTGAAAGTCTGTCTGCTCAGTGAAAGGTTGAAAGGCCATTCATTGTGAAAATATAATTATGCGCTGAAACAATTTTGACAGTCAACATTTGTTATAGCTTTTTTAATAAAAGAGTTAGGATTATTCTCCGCCAATGGCTAGACTGATTTATTTTCGTTTGGAAGGAGTTTTTATTATTTTTTTCATCGCGATTTAAAAGATATTAAGGAGCCTCACGCTCTCCCGTCTTGTTCAAACGAGACGAGACGGCGAAATGTTTGTTGCAAAAAAATAATTATACCACGACCGGATGACATGCCGGATTGCCCGGAGTGGGAAACTGCTGCCAAAATGGATACATTCGATTTTCATGTGTGGCCCGTTTTATAGCCAATATAAATGTCATTAATAATGAACGCCCGCTAGAATACCATAAGTGCACACCCTAGCGCGGACAGAAGATGTTTCTATTAGCAAGTCAAGATGAATTCAAGGAGAACCACCCTGTGTTTGACAATACAAAATGCCTGTTATCTGAGAGAACATGGTTTTTGAATTATTGTAAAATACTATATTATGATACAAGTTTTATAAGACGCTATTTTGTCGCACGCGTTGTTTGGACAAGTGAACAAGTGCGACAACGTGTCTTATAAAACGTGTGTCATATGCAATTTTTTCTATTTTGAATTGATTCGAAAAACATGGATCTAATATCGATAAATAACAGAAACATCTTGTATTGATAACAATAATGACATTGAAATAATTAAAATCTGACGCACAAGCGTAAAGCCCAGTTTACAGTTGAGCGATTTTGATTATTGCAATACCAGCGGTGAAAAATTCAATGTTATCATTGTTTTTATTGGTCAATTTGAATAAAATTACACTCTTAATTGAAATTCACCAATTGAAACATTGAGTTTTTCACTGCTAATATCACCAAATCCAAATCGCTCAGAAGTAAACTGGGCCTAACTTTTCTGACTTTTATTTGACAGTTCGATTGTACCAATCTCCGAATAATAAAAAATGCGTATCGAAATAGAGGCTGTTTCGACACGCATTTGCGTTGCACAATGACTTCATTATACAACCAAAATAGAAAAAAAATTGTCATCACATTTATTTTCATTTTCACCTGCATACATATGATATACCACACGATATGTTAGAATATTTACAGGCCTATCAAAACTGTGAAAAAATCGTTTTTCTATGACAACCTCGATAAATGTTCATTATATAACTGTAACTTCAATCATAAACAAGCACATTTTGTACAGAATTTCATTTTTGCATCGGTTGCTAGGCAAGTTGCTAAGCAACAAATGCGAAATGAAATATTTCGTGTTAGGTCTAGGTTCACTCTAAAATCACGACGACTACGACTTTTCAAATTATGACATCCAGCGACAAATTGTTGAAATATCATCAGTTTATTTCTTTCAAAGTTTTTGCAATGTATGCATGTATTAAACGTGAACGATATGTTGTCATAGAAAAAGTATAGTATGCAACTCGCAAAAAAATGGACATTTTGTGCTCATTGCATAATATACTATTTTGCGAACTTTGCTTTGAAAATAACACCAACAATTTTATTCAGTTATACAGTTCATTTGAGGATTTGGAACGTTCACATTCCTGTCAAGCTTACCTATGTAAAAATTGAGGTTTTGAATTAGGAACTACACGATAATCTAGCAGTTGTTGTTCTTCGCAAAACAAAGTTATACAACACAAAACAAAGTATTAAAATATGCTGAATACTCCACCATTCACTTCTAGACAACATTTCAATCGTCTCGCCAGATTCTGATGGATCTGCTTCTTCCCAGCATATCGATATGGATGGGTACAATTTCAACGATTTTTTTTAAGTTTCTCTTAAATAATAATTCAGTTTTCCTTCTGAGATTCAATTCTTAGAATTGTATCCATCGATTGAGCTATCCAGAACATAAGGAAAATAGTAAAATTTTGAGTTTAGCAATAATAATAATAATAATTTATTAACCACTTAGGTACAATAGGTACATATGGTAGGTCAGGAAATAGGTATTAAAATATATACTAAGTAAAGTTAAAAAAAAAGTATAGATAAAATGTACAGATGAAAACACCAGCACAGTAGAAATAATAAAAATTCAACATCACAGCTCTACATACAGAATTATAAAAGAAGTACATAAAATTCAATAAATAATCAGAAAGTATCATTCATATACTCTTGCAAAGTATAGTAGCACTTGTCAATCAAGAAACATTTAACTCTATTACAAAAAATGTTGTCACTTTGAGAATTTTTTATCTCAGTCGGCAATTTGTTATAGAGAGACAAAGCATTGTAAGCAGGGGAGTTTTTGTATTTAGAAGTTTTATGATTTGGCAGCCGCAGCAGCTGTTTTCCGAATCTTGTACTATAAGTATGTGTTGATGCAATCGTTTCAATGGACTCAAGGTTGATTCTTGCAAATTTAACACATTTGAAAATATAAATGCATGAGACAGTTAATAGTTTTTCTCTTATAAAAACCGGTTTGCAACTATCTCGATAGTCCATGTCAAAGATTAGTCTCAAAATACGCTTTTGTCCCACAAAAACTCTATTTAAATCTGCACCGCGCCCCCATGCCATTATGTTGAGTGATATATGCGAGAATGCCATGGCAAAATAAATGCTTAATAAACTGTCTTTTGTTACACAGGATTTTATTTGTTTGATTGCATAGAATGCTGAATTGAGTCTATTACAAACACTATTGATGTGCTGATCAAAATTCAGACGTTCGTCTAACAGAGTTCCCAAAAATTTTACCTCCTGCGACATAACTATTTCCTCACTGAAGACTATTTCATTTGGTATATTATCTTTCCTATTAAAAAATTTCATAGATACTGACTTCTTAGGGTTCAGTATGAGTCTGTTACGGTCACACCAAGACGCAAATGTATCAATGATATTGGTAACCTTAACAAGTAAATTATCGATATTAGAACTTGTAACTGTGATCGTAGTATCATCAGCAAAAATCGTTAAGTGGCAGTCTTTTATGTATTCAGGCAAGTCATTAACAAATAGCACAAATAATAATGGACCCAAGACCGAACCCTGTGGAACACCCATTTTAATATTTTGTTCACTAGACGTTACAGTATTGTATTTGACAGTCATACTACGGTTTTCCATGTATGATCTCAACCAAGTTGAAATATTTTCTGGAAAACCAAGTGCAGCTGTTTTATGGGTTAAGAAATCCGAAGATACCGTGTCAAAAGCCTTCGATAGATCGAAAAACAGACTGATAACAAGGTTGTTAGCGTCAATTTCTGTATAGATGAAATTAAGAAAATGATAAGTTGCTGTTTCGATGGAATGGCTTTTTCTGAAACCATGTTGATTATTACACAAGAGTTTGTTTGCCTCCAAATAATCTACCAATCTGTTAGCTACTACTTTCTCAAAGAGCTTGGACAAGGAACAAATTAAAGAAATTTGTCTATAATTGTCAATCTCATTTTTATCACATTTTTTATGAAGAGGTATTACTAAAGCCTTTTTGAATTCACTGGGAAAATATCCTTGCATGTAGGACTGATTCATCAGATAAGTGAGTGGATCAATTATGAGGTCAATTACATTTTTGATTATGATTATAGATAGTTCGTCTATTCCAGCTGATTTTTTGTTTTTCATCTTATTCAAAACATTATATATTTCTACTTTGGTTATAGGATCATTGGGGAACGGCTGACTAATTATAAAATTTTTACTAAGGGTACTAGGTAATGATAGATTTTGCCCAAAGTGACTATTTAGACTTAATTCTGTAGCTTTACAAAAATAGTCAGCAAATAATTCTGCTACCTCCTGTACATCATCCACAATTTTCGAATTATGCTTCAAGGAAATGATTTTAGTATCCAACGAATTTTCCTTCCCCAGCTCAGAATTAATTATTTTCCATGTCTCTTTAGTTTTATTCTGAGCATTTGCAATTTTTTTCGAAAAGTAATTCGTTTTCGTTCTTCTAATCACTGACTTGTGCTCCTTCAACCTACTTTTATAAATTTCAATTGAATGAGGATCAACTACCTGAAATGTTGTGCATAATTGAAACAATTCTCTCAAATATTTTCCCTCTTTGATAATGTCATTTGAAATCCAGGCGTTTTTACGTTTTTTAACTACGATAGGTTTTTTTGGGCATGACTGCTGGTTGAGTATTTAACATGGTAAAGCTCGAAAAACGAGTACCCTGTATATATTAATTCTATTAATATACTCACCATTGATTTGTATTTGAAATATCATAATTATTAAAGAAAAGCTGTTGACATTGAATGATTTATGCTAAAGGTATGCAACCATGTTTGAATAATTTATTATTCACGAACGTGTGAAGAACTTTATATGAGTCGAAACTTTCCATCATACCATCAACTACCTTATTTCCTGAAGGTGATAGAGGGCGTATAAATGTTATTCTTCTCTTTTCCTAATACTTTCCGAAGATATAGTATTAGGAGCTTTTTCATCGAAAACGATTCACTAGTCTAGATGGAAACAAATCGATATTGTACTATACAAATGAAGATTCAACTGACATTTTTAGGATCTGTTAATCTAGTTCAATACAACTAAAAATCAAGCTATAGTAATATGTAATCATCTATCATGGGATGATCATGTGAGATCCATTTACAGCTTCTCATGATCCAGCGGGGGTGACACTACCCCATCCCCCCAAAATGGAATGAATGGTCAAAATGAAATAAATGGTATGGTATTCCGGAATTCTCCCATATCACGCCTTGCAACAATTGCAATTGTTGCAAGAAACAATGGTTTTAACAATATTACAAGATTTTGTCCCAAACTGTTGAAAGGACAGGCTTAATTTACAAGTAGGTAGGTACCCTGAATTAAATAACAAACCATTTTTCGTTTTAGATTTGATGAAGAGGGGATAAATGAATTTGACTCGATACATTTCATCATTCTTTTTTTTAAGAAATTCTTTAGCCACCTCCACCATGCTAGCATACTAGAATGCATAAAAGCTGAGATCTGATATATTTTCAAGGAACTTAATTCTGAGTTTCAGTTGTGGACATCTATTTCTCAACATCATGTTGAATATTTTTTAGATCTCTTTATATCTCATTATCTCATGATGAAGATATATTTACTACTATCAAATACTCGTTACTGTACGTTGTGGAATAAGAATTTATCCTTCCTCAAACGTTTTAAAACTTGGATACAATCAACCAAGTTGCAAAATAGTATATTATGATACAAGTTTTATAAGACGCTATTTTGTCGCACGCGTTGTTTGGAGTACGACGAGCGAAGCGAGGAGTGCTTCAAGTGAACAAGTGCGACAACGTGTCTTATAAAACGTGTGTCATATGCAATTTTTTTCTATTTTGAATTGATTTGAAGACAAAAATGGATCTAATATCGATAAATAACAGAAACATCTTCGACTGCTAACAATGATGACATTGAAATAATTAGAATCTGACGCACAAGCGTAAAGCCCAGTTTACAGTTGTTGTTACTGTTTTTAATGGTCAATCTAAATCAAATCACACTCTGAATTGAAATTTACCAATTAAAATATTGAGTTTTTCACTGCTAATATCACCAAATCCAAATCGCTCAGAAGTAAACTGGGCCTAACTCTTCTGACTTTCATTTGACAGTTCGATTGTACCAATCTCCGATTAATGAAAAATGCGTATCGAAATAGAGACTATTTCGACACGCATTTGCGTTGCATAATGACTTCATTATACAACCAAAATAAAAAAAATGCTTTACAGGATTGGCAGTGCTCTGCAAACACGGTTACATTCAGTTCAATGTCGAAGATTTCATGAATCGATATGTTAATGAAAATAGTAGAATGCTTATTAGATTTTATTTCTGATGTTTTATGATCGCTCATAATGTTTTCAATTTTCTTCTTCTAACAAAGAGTTTCGGCTCGTTCTCAAGTGTTTCTACACTTGTATTTGTTTTTATTTTTTGAAAACTCACTTCCCAGAATAGGCGCATAGATACGTTACTGTGTGAATTACATGATAAAATTTGAGGAAATTGAAAAACTCAACGAAACTAGTTCCTTTGATTTTTATCCTCTAAGCAGAAAACCGGTGTGTTGGTCTCGAAATTTAGCATTTAGCAAATAATATGATATTTGTCTTCATCTTCATTACTTTTTTGATAACGACATTGAAATTCTATCACTCGGATTCTTCATTCTGCTACCTGCTTCCGCTCTTGATTCATATGAAAATTTCACATACCTAAGATTTTCGACCAATCAAAAGCCTATAATTTGTATAGTTACCATAGCAACTAGAACGATTTTTATCTCTTCCTGTAAGGAAGTAGCATGGTATTACGATAATATTTCAAAATAGCCGGATACGGATTTGGTTGCTAGTGGACCGGCTGACTAGAAAACTGTCAAGTGTTAATGATAATCAAATTCGTGTCCTACAAATAAGTTGTACATCTTGATTAACGGAACTCACGGTAACTATAATAGAAATAAGACTTAAACAGTCAATCTTGTCAAATATGTAAGTATTTTATTTCACTGTTTATACACAGCCGTACGGTCAACTAACCACTTGTATGCTTGCCTGGCGTATAGACAAATGAGAAACGAGGTGGAACCTTCACTATCTCTTCAACGCACAGATTTCAATAATATTTTGGTGTGAAATTTCCTCACCAAATACCACTCTAGCTTCAATTAAAAACTGTAAATTTTTTCTACAACACGAATATTTTGTAGAATATTCGTGTTGTCGAAAAAATGTCCAGTAATAATTGAAGCTCTTCAGGTTGTAATCGGTCTCTGCATGACCTTGAGATGGTTTTTCCCGGGTTATCACCTCTTTAGCACCTAATAGTAATTATCGATGAAAACTCAAGAGGGCACTTCCGGGCCGCAATCGTATTTGGATGCCTCATTTTCGCTTTGGTGCTACACTGAATACATGTGGAGTATCGGCTATCTGCGTATGGGCCACGGATTATACGTATTATGGTGGTCGAGCCTCCTAAATACCTGTATTATCGAAGGATCCTGCGGCAAAACCCGAATTGATATATTATTTATCATTCTCAATATTGTTGATTATTCATTTGTGGATCAATATTCCTTATGTAAACTACTTTCAAAAAATTTTCAAATTTTGAGCAACAGGATGTCAATGTTTGAAATTAACTCACATGATTCATCAAAAACTTCAAACAAATAATATCTCGAATAATATTCACCAAGCAATAATATCGACTCTAAAACACACATGAATATCATAAAATAAAACAGCATCAATCCATGTTTATGCTGATGAAACAACCCGCCATTTTTCATAACTAACCATGAATAAGACAGGAATATATTTTTGTCTTGCTCGCGCTACCTCCAGTGTAAATATTAAACATCAGTGTACATTATTTCGCTGATAGATGGCGAATAACCACAGTGGAACTGGTGGTACTCATTTCGTACCACCAGTCATTGAACTAGGTCAACTGGGTGGTACGTGTACTATATCATCCCGGAAAGAGTAGATAAATTCTTGTTTTGATTTCTTTGAACCGATAGGTTAATACAGGGTGCTCGTTTTTTCATAAAATAAGAGGTACCACTTCGGTGATATTGGGCCAAAGTTGCGTATTTTTATGCTAGGAGAGTGATGAACACTACCACTGGAAATAGGCAAACACTTATACCTACTATGCTTATTGGAAATGGAAAAAATACTTTCCGACATACAGGTTTGGGATAGAATGGCTAAACATTGCGAAAATAAGAACTTTGCATGAATAAATTTTATTCTATAATGTAATTACAGGATCTATATTGCTATGCGTCATAGGGCTATCCAGTCCATTGCAGTTCTTCTAGTCATATATCTCCTTCCATTCATATATGCTCCGCCGTTGCGTTGCGAAGTGCTTCACAATTTGAGAGGATGTTGATGGAGGTTTCGTCTTCTTCCTCACATAATCTGCACTCTGCTTCTTCTACTACCCCGCGTTTCTTTAGATGTCCTCCCAGTCGACAGTGTTAGGATAGGATTCCTGCTAATATGCGAATTTTATAATAATAATAATAATAATAATAATAAATCGACTTTATTCATCAAATAATCCAAAAACAGAAAAATGGTATTTGGTGAAAAGGTGAAGTGTCAGCAGAAGCTGTTTTTCAACTCAACCTTCAAAACAATAAATACAAAAAGTGGATAATGGAATACATCAACTAAAATAGAGTTAATAAAAAAGTGAATGAAAAATTCTCGAAGATTACAAATTACAGGAAAGAAATATGGCTATATATAATATAAGATCAGTATACATGATGTATTTTATGTTATATATAAAAAAATTGAGATTCTTTAAGAAGTGATGAATTTTATAATACATAACTAGTAATAATGGTAGAAAACAATAGATAAACTTATGAAAAATCTATTCAACTCGTGTTATATTGGGTAAATAGGCTCAGATTGATTCATTTGGTAGATCTCTTCTGATCGAAGGTTCTCATCCTTCGTAGATCTTGTCTTTATTACAATTTCTCTACGAAGGAAAAAGCCACGAATTGCACTAGATTGTAGATTGTAGGAGGGGTCGTTAAGACTGTACAGCCTCTCAAGCACTCCTCGCTTCGCTCGTCGTACTCCAAACAACGCGTGCGACAAAATAGCGTCTTATAAAACGTGTATCATAATATACTATTTTCGTAGGTATAATTGAAGATTAAGACATTTTCATATGAAATCTTTATCAATAATTATTATAGTAATTTATTTAACGAGATTATTATGCGATTTATAATAGTCGAGGGCATTGCTAGGTGACATTCGAAGCTTTATCGTATCATTGACAACGGCGATGCGAAAATAAATAAAAAATGAATAAATACTATTTGGTATCTAACGTACGTATCATACTTCCGTAACCGACGTAAATTATGGTAACTAATGTATTATGAGTAACTAAGTTATTGGTACGTTTATGATGTTAATAATTAATAATAAAGATTTTATATAATTATGTCATAATCTTCAATTATAGGATAATAGTATATTATGATACAAGTTTTATAAGACGCTATATTGTCGCACGCGAGTACGACGAGCGAAGCGAGGAGTGCTCCAAGTGAACAAATGCGACAACGTGTCTTATAAAACGTGTGTCATATGCAATTTTTTCTATTTTGTATAGGTACCAAATAATGTTTTTCTATTTTGGTTATTGTATAATGAAGTCATTGTGCAACGCAAATGCGTGTCGAAATTGCCTCTATTTCGATACGCATTTTTTATTATTCGGATATTGGTACAATCGAACTGTCAGAATAGTTAGGCCCAGTTTACTTTTGAGCGATTTGGATTTGGTGATATGTATAAGCAGTGAAAAACTCAATGTTTTAATTGGTAGATTTCAATTCAGAGTGTAATTTGATTCAAATTGACCAATAAAAACAATAGCAACATTGAATTTTTCACCGCTGGTATTGAAATAATCAACTGTAAACTGGGCTTTACGCTATTGCGCCAGATTTTTATTATTTCAATGCCATCATTGTTACTAATCGAAGATGTTTCTGTTATTCTTCGATATTAAATCCATTTTTTTCTTCAAATCAATTCAAAATAGAAAAAATTGCATATGACACGCGTTTTATAAGAAACGTTGTCGCACTTGTTCACTTGGAGCACTCCTCGCTTCGCTCGTCGTACTTCAAACAACGCGTGCGACAAAATAGCGTCTTATAAAACTTGTATCATAATATACTATTATTAATTTTTTATTAATTTTCACATCGCCGTTGTCAATTATACGATAAAGCTTTGAATACAACTCGACATTGCGGCTGTCGCATAATAATCCCGTTATATTAATAGCTATAACAGACGATTCAATATAAGATTTGTTTGAAACCACGGCAACGCATGCCTTAGCTCGCGCATTAGCAGAGTTAATCCCACGTTAAGTTAACATGAGGCTTGATGAACTTTCATGCAACCGACACTGAATGTCGCATTTATTGACAGTTCACGGTGTGGAGAGAAATCAAGTAACTTTTGTGTGCCTAATAAAGTATTCCTCACTTTCAACAAACAAAATTTAGAACGTTGCTTGTCATTCGTTGAGATAAATGTGTCCCAAAGTATTTCGAATGACTGGTAGAAAATAAATGCATGTGATCATTACCATCCCCAATTCCAAATGCCATTGTCAGTTTTCCCGATAATGATTTATCTCTCTTGGAGTTGGACACAGGCACCTGAACAACAATTATTTGTCGGCTGACATCAGAGGGTATATTTTGAGGCCCTGCAAATGTTCCCAATCGAATCTACGATCTACGAGAAAAAGCTTTTGGCGAACGGAATGATAAGCAGAACGATTAACGTTAAAGCTTTGTCAATATCCCAAAAAGAAGCCGAAAACAGTCACTTTTCTTCAGTTTCAGTATAAACACATACTTGATGTTTGTTAGTTGAAGGTTTCTTTAGATTATTAATAGCCTATTAATTACGAAAAATATTATTATATCAAGTATATATACCGACAAATTGAACTGAGTTTATGACCCCAAATTATAGCATAGCATCGTCAAGTTATTCTGAAAAAGTATACCAGTGCTCTGAGACATAGCCGACAAAAAAATATTTAAAAAGTCGAAATCACCTACAAATCTAATTTATTTCATAACGTTTTTCCCTCAGAGCTTGGTAGTTTTTCTAAAAAAATATATAAAAATTAACTATATTTCGAACCATCAAAAACGAGGAAAAATTATTGATTGAGATCTTGAAATCTTTGCCGTGACAGATCAATAATTACAGACTTTGGTTCGAAATCAAATAAGGAAAAACATAAAATAAGATAAATAATAAGAAACAATTCGAGAAGTCATTATACTGATGAATAACATAAAACAGTAACTATATATACCGATGGAATCACTGCATTTGGACAATGACTCATGTCATCCTTCAATAAAAATATAGCCTGTCTAAAATGATCAAAATTTCGAATTTGCGAAAAATGTATGATGGTCAATTGACCGAACAAGTGCCGGCATTCTCACAATTATACTATGTGAAATACGATTTGAGATACAAAAATAATAACATGGGAATGTCATAACAAAGCACATGCGCATATCCATTTTCAGATAAAATATGAGTTAAAAGTTGGTAAATTTTTATTTTAGTTCTTTTTTATTATTTTATCTTAGTTCGTGTGTAATCGTTCTAATGGTAGCATGTATGTTGAATTTTCTTAAATCATTTCATGTTATTCCTTATTTTATTTTATTTGCTGATACTGAATTGCGACAATGTATGCATTATGTCGTATTTAATCTGATTCCTTTGAAATTGCTTTAGTCTTTTGGGCTTTCTGTTTCAAGTTTTTTACACGACTGTTACAAAACAACTGCAAACTTCTGCGTTCATGAAATAATGTATGTTATTATGACATTTCGAACACATAATAATGAAATAGATCTCTTATTTATTCACTATTTTCGGTGGTATTCTGCCTAGATTCGTCATTGTGTTGCATTCAAGTATGAACTGTCAAAGTAAACAATCTCGGGACAAACTCATCTTATAGACACCAGCTTCTTTAGAATTATTCCTAATGAGATATCGCCTGAAAGACGAAAGTTCACTATCATTCACTTATTCGTATTCTGGATTATGAATAGATTTCCTTATGTAGTAAACGATATAGGATATCATTATTGGCATTAAGAATATTTAAGCCTGTTTTTACGTCATTTTAAGCAAAAATCATTTTTCACATACATCAAATGTAAATGAAAATGTGTTTTTTCGACTGGTGAATAATACAATCACGCGAAAATAATTTCCAGTAATTTTCGTAGTAAATTTTTTCTTCCGTAAATGGTTTCATTGATATAGTTAGAATTTGTATTACCTTACACCATTTGGTAATTTTTCACTTATCATGCGATTTATTTCTCAGTGAAATTTTTTGTTAGTACCGATGTATTTTGACCTCACACAGATGAAAAGGAAATCTTAACCAAAAGTAAAACGCTTTTGAGCCAAGGTCGCTATGTCTTTGGATATGGCCAAATGAATATCATCTTAACAAAAATCCTTGGCTTTTTTCTATTGAAAATCTCCTATAAGGACATATGACCTAATTTCAAGGATTCATTATCTTGATCTGAGATAGCAAAACTATTGATCAGTTAATCCGAAGGTAATCATTTCTTTGATCCAAGCATCTTAATCTTGACTCAAAGGCGAATGATCTTTCTAAATGTAAATGAAGTTACTAACCTCAAAGACATGTTCTTGATAGGGATGAATAAATGGGGTTTTTCAGATAGAATAACGATAATATAGGAAACAAACTCATATATTGAATGAAAACACAAAAAATACAGTGATGTTCGACAAATCTTAAGATTAACGATGTAGTGATGTGCTGCCTCAGCTCGTTGAGTTCGTCTGATTTCAGATTAACATTGTTCATGGAAGTATCTGTAGAAAAGTGAGAAACTTTGTTATTGTGGCATTACCAACCAGGCGAATAGCAAGTATCTGTTTGGTCCTAAGAAAAAATTATCTCATTTGAAGTACATTAACTCTCGTTTGAGATTTTGATCTTACCATGAAGAATTTTCTTTTATGCTGAGATAATATTGCTTTTTAGGAAGATATGTACTAACTAGAGGATGCTACAATCGTTGTTAATAATAATCTTTATTCAATAATAACAGTAGGAAAATTATAATTAAACCATTCACACTGTTGATATATATCTAATTCTAGTTGTGTATTGAACGATATTGTTTCTACCATGGACGTATAAACACAGATGGACTCAGTTGTTTACGTTATAATGTGAAGCCGAGAAATTCAGTGACATGGTCACATTCTGTACACCTGCCATTGAATTAGATGTTGTCACGTCTTGTCATTGATATATCCTAATTTTAGTCTAAGATTATATTCTGTTCATTTGGGATATTTTAATTATCCAATTCTATCGTAATAAATTCAGAAAGTTCCTGAAACGAATGGGATCAACTCAATAGAATGAAAATTGCTCGTAATCGAGGTAGTATTACGTGGTATTACTCCTGCGGAAGTAGCAGAGCCAACAGAGGTTATGTACAACTGGCAACATTGCTTCAAATCAGTCTCGTTTGACATTCGCTTGGAGCAAGTCTTTGTTTACCAAACTTCGTTTGAGTGATTAATAGTGTTTTATCGAGTTATTTTGTGAAATACTTTGAACATAGACAGTAAAAATGGTGAAGCAGTGCTGGTTATGCAGGAAAACTAAGTTTTTACACCCAGATCTGACATTTCATTCGTAAATACTATATGTTTACATTATCGAATCTGAGTAACATAGGCGCATCAATGGGTTTATTTATCATTTCATGTTCATAATAGTATTCCAATGATATTGTTAGTTATATAGCAGGTTTCATATCGAGGAGTTTGAATTCTATTGTCACTTGCTCCAGATGTAAGAAGTTATTGACGGATGAAAATGAGAAAACTTTTTCCAAGCTACAGAAAAGGAAAGAGTATGAAACCCTTACAAACGCATCTAAATTAGTCATTAGAATTCGTAGAGGCTGAGAAATATTTTAGATTTTTTAATAAAAAGATAATAAGAGTTATTAACCTTGTGAATATTTTGGTGAGTAAAACATTACAAAATATTCCGAAGGAATTATATCAACATTTTGGTGACCACTTTCTATGATGGAGATAATATTGATGGCTACCCTGTACAATTTTTTAAACTAAATATTTCAAAATAAGAATACACCACGAAACGATGAATGAATTAGATTCATCAACTGTCAGATTACGGAGTGTTTTACGAAGACTATTCTGTTCAGAAATCAATAGTCACATTGAGGACCTGTTTCAGAAATCGCAATTTTATCTCAGTCACTGTATCTACAAAATTAATAAAGTAACCTTAATATAAAACTTTGTTTTATTACATCATATTATCTTTCTACATTAACTTTGAGTTACCTATAGAGAACAATAAAATTATCACAGAGGGATTTAATATCATGTTATTTATTCAACTTAGGATACTTCTGCCGTTAGATGTTAGATAGATTATAAGGGTTGTCAAAATAACTGATATTATTTATTTTTATTCATTCTATATACCTATAGCTACTAATTCAATGATATTTGAATGTGTATTTAGTTTTGAATCGTCCATTGAATTTTATTGACAACGAAATAAAACTTCTCGATACGTTAATCATGTACGCTACTGTAGCGGAGGGAACAATCACAGTCTATCGTTTCCAACTCTCTTCCCTTCAACCCGACTGCCTACGAACTCTAAGCCTTCAAAACAATGTGCGATGAAGGTATAGGCGTGCTGTGTCCATCTGTGTTTATACGTCCATGGTTTCTACAATATTTGAGAACTGCCTTCCAAACGTTTCTATTTTAATTTGATGTTTAGTGCTAATATATATTGTTATAATCGATACACATACAAATTACATTTAATATTATTAAATTCGTAAATAACACCAGGAGAAAAAAAGAGATATTTTTACTTATATCTAGAACATCACCATAGAACCATAAAAATAACACAATAAATCCAATGATAGTACCTACTCCTACTTGTTTTTCTTTTTTTTTTCAATCCAGAATCTCGTGAATCAATTCATAATTATTGATAATCCATTTTTTCATTTCAATTTTCATGGTGAATTTCAGTTTTATCTGTTTTATTTCCATATCCAGTAAATTGTATGATTTTGAACCGATGTAGTGAATATTTTTTTTGTCATCAAATAGCCTTTTTTATTAGCTCTAGCATTTTTACTATATATATGCGCTATTTTTGGAAACTTTGCCTTATTGTTGGACACATAAAGTATCAATATTTTGGCATATAATTGTCTCATATCAAATATTTTGCTCTCTTTGTGTAATAGTAAAGTGGAAAACCTATTTATTTTTGTTGTACATTACCTACATTACATATTTGTACCCTATTTTGTGTAACATATACCGGCTAAACTAATATAAAAATAAATGCAGACGTACCTTCAAACTCTGCCCATGAGTGTTCTTAATTGAAACTGTTTCAGGGGACAAATAATTCCACTCATGATGATAATCCGTATATTCAGGAAAATCTTTGAAACAATGCTAACGAAACTGACCACGAACAGGGACACACCGACCGTGTAGCGCATATGTGGTTTTGAAATCAAGGACGTACCATCTTGATACAATGACGTACTCTTTAGATACGAACTGATTAATTGAAAATCTTATTCTCAAAGACGGTTTCCTCAAAACAAGGACATAATTCCTCTAGATAATTAGGAAATTTTGCGAAAAACATGAAATCTCTTTTGTAAAGAACATATCAGTTTCAATTAAATACATGTCCTTAGTTGAAGATAATCAACAGCCAATATAATATATTTTCTTGCGATGAGAAGTCATTTTTCTCTGTGCAGGAATCCGAATTTGATAATGATATCGTCAACATACCTCCAATTTCCTATTATTTCAGCAACTAGGCTACATAAACAACGGCCATTTTGAAAATAGATTGCATGATGAGTGCAAAATTATACCCACATTTTCAAATAATGTCTACAAAAAATTGAATTGCACAGACAATTCGCACGCACTTTCACAGGGGTCGAAAATAATTCCTTCCTAAAGCAACTATACTAACGAAATGAGGAAAAGGAGGAGATAATTGTGTTAGTAAATAAAATTAATTCCACTGGCTCTCCGCAAACGTGGTGAAGAAATTGAGTCGGAACAGAACGAAAGGCAAAAAGAAAAGTAACTAAGTAGATCGAACCGATTCTTCAGTACTTCAGTTGTATGAGCCTTATAGTAGGGCAGGCCGAGAGGCTGAATATTTACTCGAGCGTCGTGGGGACCTTCTGGATTTTTTTTCGTGTTCTGGTTCTCACGAATAGGGATATCCTGTGATGTTCAGAGAACATCGTGAGAACCAAGGGAAATAAGGTAGGAGTTGGTGTTCTTCTTGAATTTCTGGAGATCGTATGCCTCGGGGAACACCTCCCTAGGCAATGACTTCCAAAGTCTCGATGTTCGTTGGATGAACGAGTCTTTGGAAAGGGACGTTCTGCAGGTCTCTAAAGTGACCACGAAGAGGTGTGAAGACTGAACTTGACGGGTTAATCTCGAAGAGACCGCTAATGGAGGAACGATTGTTGATATTTCAGAAGAGCATCGCCCATGAAAATATCTATAAAATAGAGATAAATCGCCAACTTTTCTACGGTGTTTTAGAGAAGTGAGCGAGTTTGTAAGCGAGGCATCACCGACGAGACGAATTGCCCTTTTTTGGACAGAATCCAATAGTTTCAGGATATGTTTAGGTGCCGCACTCCAAATATGGGAACAGTATTCCAGGACAGGTCGGATCTGTGCCTTATAGGTCATAAGCAGCTGACTGGGAGTGAAATAGCTCTTGGCTCGAAACAGAAAACCAAGTTTTTGGGATGCACTTTTGGCAATGGACCTCACGTGATTTTCACAAGAAAGGTTATTGCTGATAGTAACGCCAAGCATCGAAATGGATGACTTCAATGGTATGATTACTCCAAACCGAATTATGTTGGGAACAGTGAGATCGGCTTTTCTACAGAAAATACATGCTTATGTTTTGTTTACATTTAATTCTACCAATACATTAGATCCCCACTCGAGAATCACTGCTAAGTCCATATTTATTTCGTTAACATTTCTTTCTCGTTCATGCATTCACTGTAAATATTAGATGCTAAAAATAAAAGAGTATGATGTATGCTCTTTCAGTGGTGGAGGGAGCGTGTACATGGTGGCGTCGGTTAAATTATGGCGAAGTTGTGCAATTCGATGCCCAACAAATGCTCTTCTGAAATTTGCAAAATTCCGAATACTTTGGGTCCGAAAAAAATCTAAATTTCATAACAGCGTTTTTATTTTTTTCTGGCGTTTTTTGAAGAACTCAATCGATATGAATAACACTTTATCATGGCCACTTTTTCTTCCCTACAAGATAGTGTAATCAAACTTGAATTCAGACGTTTCGTCTTCTAGAAACCATCATCAACTTTTTTTTTAATGCGGACATAGATTTTTTATCAAACACTTTCATTTTCAAATGTATCGATGACAAAAATTTACAGTTTCTCTATTTTTTTCATATATAATGCAATTAATGAAATTGAGAAAAAACGGTTTCGATTTTATATAGAGATGAAAAGTCACAACCACTCGACAAAGTATGACAGTTCAATGTTTCGAAGAATTTGCGAGATCAAATATGGTGTTTTTCAATTCAGAACAACGTGATATGGTCTGAATTTATAAAAGTGTCCAATAGAAACTCGCAAATGAAACATTTCCCAATCAATGGATTGGAAACCAAGGGGTGGTGCGCTGGCCTGCAAGGAGCCCCGATTCATCCCTGATGGATTATTTGTTATAGGGATATTAAATACGAACCGTTTATTCAAAGATATTCCACGGAACATAAATATCTTCCACCAAAATTTAATGTTTAAAATAACAACCCTACGAGCTAGAGGAAGAATGATCCATTACGCGTTTACGGGCAACCTGCGAAGACGCATACGAAAATGCCTATAGGTGCAAGGGAGATCATTCGAGCATAGTTTTCATCAATTGACTGAGTCTTATAGATATTATTTTGCCAGAAGTTCAGTTTCGTAATAATTAGGCAGTGGATGGGTGAGGGGTTTCATTGAAATATTGACAGTGTTTAGGTGCTGATAAGCGTTCCTCAGTTATATTACTGATTAATAATAATGTTTTAAATATGGTTTCGGATTGGAACATTTGAAAATCAAAATTTGTGATAGCTCATAGTTTTTGTGCTATCCAAAGACAACTAAAAATGAAATAAAAAATCTAGGTCCGTATTTAAAAAAAATTGTTTATGATGGTTTCTAGAAGACGAAATGAGAAAAAAAAGTGGCCATAATGAAGTGTTTTTCATATCATATTCTTCAAATAACGCAAGGAAAAAATAAATACGATTTTGAAAACTTTCGATTTCTTTCGGATATCTCCAAAAGTATTAGGAACTTATACCAAGCCCAGAACAGCATTTTGTTAGGCATCAGATTGCGTAACTTAGCCATAATTCAACCGACCCTGTATCTCTACGGTTTACGAGATCCCAATGATGAGGCTTGAATTCCAGTCACCCTGTTACATTTCCTCGAAAATTGAAAGAAAATAGTCACGAAGAAATATTCGAGCGCGTCAGATTGAAGCACTTTCCGTGTTTTTGATAACGGAGGAATATCAATCTGCCGGTTTGCGTGGTGGGGGTGGCCGTACGAAGGGGTTGAAAATGAAAAAAAAGATTTATTCGAGCGCGTCAGATATTCCGTAGGGATGTTGAGTGAACCCTAAAGAAGCTACTATTCGAAACACTGAGTGGGACAATTTTAACTATTTAGGCTTGTGTAATCGTCAGAATTTCGAAATGCACACTTTTCTGCACGTAATTAACTCACCTTGCCTTAATCTGACGCGCTCTCAATTATATCCAACGATCGATTTTTTTGCTATTCTGATCGGCTTCCCATGCACATGCGCGGCTCAATATAGAGGGATGAGATTTGGTGGAGGTACTCAACAGGGTGTAAGGTATCCCCTATATATACTAAAGTGGCTTCAAAACTATTTATCTGATAGAAACCAAATAACAAAGATAGGCAATACGTTTTCAGAACCAATTATAAATAATGTTGGTGTTCGACAAGGAAGTGTTTTGGGACCACTCCTTTTTTTTAATAAATATTAACGATATCAATTTTCATCATGAGTGTAACTTTATAAACCTATTTGCTGATGATACACTTCTTTCAGTATCGAGTAACAACCTAAATCATGATGTAAAAAAATGAATGAATCATTGGCACTAGTTAGTACATACCTAAATAAAAACAGGCTCACAAGCTGAACACTAGCAAAACTAAAGCAATGATTCTGACAACATCCTTCAGATATTCTAACATCAATATCAACAACTGTACTCTTACCATAGACAATGAGACCATAGAATTTGTGAAAGAATTCAAGTATCTCGGATTTATGATTGACAACATTCTGTCATATGACTCTCATTTCTCATACATTTTTAAAAAAATATGTAAAAAATTATTCTTCTTCAGTAGAATTCCGCAAAATATCTCAAGTTTTTCTAAAATTACTGTATTTAATACAATTATACAACCACATTTCGACTACTGTGCGAGCTTATTGTATACCTTTGCTGTAAACAAAATAAATGCACTTCAAAAGCTTCAAAACAGGGAAATGAGAATAATATTAAAATGTAACAGATACACTAACATCTCCCTTATGCTTGACACATTACAGTGGCTACTAGTTTCTGACAGATTTTACTTAAGGCTGGGAAAGGCCAGACACTTTGTCCAAATCCGGGACAGGGGGGGTTTGGAGGAAACAGCAGTGGGCGGTTACCAAATCGTCATAAATCAACGGTTATCCTTGTTCAACGAACGATCTTCTCATCTAGTACGGGTGATATCGCGACTGACGTTTTTATTCGCATTGCTCGATAATCTAATATGCGAGTAATACTGGGATGCTGTCTCTCAGTTTTCGAGAAAACAAAACTGGCGTAGATTCAAATCAGACTTGCTGCGGATCTTCAACTTGATGATTGTGTATACCAAATCACTTTTTACGACATTTTCTCTAGGCCAAGAACTTTTTTATTCTGAAAAAACACAAAAAGTACGATTTTTCTGTAGAACACGTTTTTTATCGTTCCTACCGTTATATTTCTGGAAATAATTGAGCGATCGGACTGATTTTTTTTTCAAATTGAAGTATACATGATAGCGCTTCTTGCCATGTACAATATTGGTGAAAAATTCATGTTCATCAATTTCTAGAACTGTAGCAAATTTCAACTTGTTATTTTCGGAATGACAATTTTCAGTAATCGAGAAAAAAATTTATTTATGAAAATTTTTGTATACATGCTGCGAACAAAATTGAGCCAATAGATGAAATAAGTTTCCAGAATGAAAATTTTTCATGTAGCAGATATCTACATGTACTTATTTAATGAGACAATACTACATTATCGCGCGCTCGGCTCTCTCCTCACGCAGTCAGCCAACTGGTCTTTGTGTTCATAATGTGTAGTCGAGCTTTCATCAGTATATCAAATGAGAGGAAAATATACATTATTGGTATGAATAAAGTATCTACCTATTTAATGAGTTGGTATTAAATAACTCCATTCATTTTTTTATGTTGACAAAATAATAGTTGAACACATTGCTGCCTCATGATGGCATATTATGCCTTCTTCCAGTCCAATTCTGGCATCGTATAGGTTAGATAATTCTCCTTCGGTTAGGTATGCCATCATGTGAAATCTGTATAACTTCATAAAACATTGTGTATACTAAACGTTTGTGGTATACTTATCCGATTTATCATGAAAGTTTCATGGTATAATATAATGGAAATTGCATTGTAATTAAAAAATCAGACAAATGTTAATTGAAAAGAAAAAAACACGTAAGTTGCGATATAAAATTTTAAAGAATCAAGCATTGTCTTATATCACTCACTGAATATCGAATTTTTTCGTAAAACTGACAGTTGCCACTCGGTAAACATTCAGAGGACAACTATTATGCTTCCGTGGAACAAACAAATCTCTCCGAAATATTCGACGAAAGTAGAAAAATGGCGTCTATACCTATTTGGAACTATGTCTAGTTGGGCAGTATCCCCTACCATCATTTTTTCAAAAAGTTCAAAAGGAGGTACCCATTAAAAATGAACTTATGAATTTCGTGATTTTATTTTCAATTTCTGAAAATTGAGATTCTGAAAATATTTTCCTGACTTCTTTAGGTTGGATTTCAAAAATGACATTGTTTAGATTTCGGGAATTCAATAATATTCCATTTCTGGTATTACAGAAGTTTACACGAAACGGAAATTATTATGGTTGAAACGAGCAATTTGGAAAATCCATGTTAACGAGTTTTCAAAAAATACACGTTCAATGTATTACTGACACCCCTTCAATTGTTTATATTTTCAAACCATTTGTCGTCATTTAAATGCTACAAAGGATATTCAACAATTTATTTTTAATAAGCATTTTGCATGTTTGAAAAAAACCTGTGACTCCACACAGTCCCAAACAATGAGTGAGAGTAGATGCGATACATTCGCCTGCATGTGTGCGGAACGAGGATCGAACACTTTATCTGATAATCGACGGTATATTCACCAGTAGGTAGGTACCTATGATGAATATTTGTATTCTATAAACATTATGAAAAACCAGGGTTGCGACGTTTTGAATCGAATAATGAAAATATAAGTAATTGATTTGTGCATTATTTCCATATTTGAAAAATTATGAAAAATCAATATGAATAGAAAAAATCAATCTTTAAATCGAAAAAATCTTATTTTGTTGATTTGAAAAAAATCATGATGCTTCGCAACTCTTACAAAATTTGGATAATTCTGTATCTATTTATATGAACAGCTTTTCAAGAGTCATATAAATTACGAGGTATAACATTAAAATAGCCATACGGAGTGATTGGGAGATTGAGAGCTACTTTCAATAACGTTGATAAGTTATATTCTCGGTTATTATCAAAGACATTCAAATACAGGTTATTATGAATATTATTTATTTACGAATAATAATGAATAATGACTATATTTTCCTAAGGCCTTCATTCTTCTACTTTTTATTTCTTTGATTTTTGAGGACTGCTTTCACTACATATTTTGTATTTTGGATATTCATCTCCCGTTGGTCCCAATATATGTACCATTTTCAGAATCATATACATTCCACATGAGAATACAATATCATTTTCTTCTCCATTTGGATTTTTAGATCTCATTACACCTTTGAATTTCAAAATTTCAAGCTTTTCCTATGCAAATCCGCAAATTCATCATTAGTTGCACCAATAATTTCATAATACTTATTATGGTTCCAATCTATGATATTGTGTTGACTGACTCGTTTTTTCATCTTCATATTTTGGAGTATCACCAGAGGGCGCAAATATCATCGGACAATTCGCGCTCTGGACTTCTTGTGAAAACACCAGTCCATATTTCGATGTGATTTTTTTTCTGTAGGAAGATGGGGATTCAAACTAGGTCCGATACTATTTGAAAAGTGTTTTTTTATTATTCGCCAAATTCGATATGTTCAGGAATATTTGTATACCTTTTGTATTTCATATTTTTGAAAATAAAATAGTATTTCCATTAGCTGGATCACTTATCTACTTGATGAAGTCAATAAGTCATGAAAATATTGATTACTTTACTTTATGACAAGTCTATAGAGAAAGAGTGCTATTCGTTATTGCTCACTTCTTCAGCACCCTCTACTTCAAAATTTAGACCTTTAGGATATTACATACAGTATGGTGGAAATGTATGGAATAAATTCATTATCTCTAACGTTTATGAATTTTAAGGAAAATCCCGAGACAGGTCGATTTTTATTTTCAAATTGACATCTCTTGATATACATACGGAGTATGTGACGTCATCCGCGTAGTTGTGGTGACGTCATCGATTATTTTTTTAAATTAGAACATACCCCGTCCATTTTTTTTTCGGAAGGTATATTCATTATCTATCTGGACGGTATACTAATATTAGGAAAATAAAGTAATACAGGGTGAGAAAAAATTATTTTATTTAATATTTACAACGGAAATCGTTACAATAAATAATCAAATCATGACTTTCTGCAAGAATACAATGTGATAGACAAAGAACAAATCATTCTCGAACTTTGCTATCGTTTCTGAATATATTTGTGAAATATTCACTCGTATTCGTTCTTTCAAATTATCTGATCTTTCCGGCTTCTTACATAAACTTTTCTCTTCAAATAACCTCTGAGGAAAAAATCGAGAGGAGTTGAATCAGGAGATCTAGTTGGCCATTCGATTTACCCTCTCCGACCTATTTAGGTAACTGTGTACATTGATAGCATAATTATTAGCTTGTAAATATAAAATAATTTTTTCTCACCCTGTATCACTTTATTTTCCTAATATTAGTATATGGTCAGATAGACAATGGAAACACCTTCCAGAAAAAAAATTGAACAGGGTGTCTTCCTATTTAAAAAATAATCGATGACGTCACCACAACTACGCGGATGACGTCACAAACTCCGTATGTATATCAAGAGATGTCAATTTGAAAATGAAAATCGACCTGTCTCAGGATTTCCCTTAAAATTCATATGCGTTAGAGATAATGAATTTATTCCATACATTTCCACCATACTGTATATATTTTTTTGAATAGATTTAAGAATTCCTATATTAAAATGCCATTAGGTAGCATCCTGTATATATAGTGTCAATACCCGATTGCAAATTATCATTCAGTTATACAATGTTAAATACAACACGGTTTCATATTTATACTGTTCCCTCTCTACTTTTACGTATTGAGATCTGTTCAACATTCAAATCATCGCAATGATAAATCCTAAATCGATCCCCGGTAAATAGAAGCGACCTTTGTCGATAGGTTTCTATTCATTCATATTGTATACCTTCTGGGTGTATATATAAATATTCTTATTTGAATATCATACATACCTATTCCTCATTATGTATGAGAATTTTTTCATTGTGAACAATTCAGAATATTTTTATTTTCCACGCAATGTATAATTATTTTATACATATAATATACCATATTTACTAGCAAACCTAGCAAACTGATTCATATAAATTTCTATTTCCTATTCTAATTTCATAATATCACCCGTACTATCGATTGTATCGTGTTTATAATCTACTTCGTTGAGTTTCACCAGGGGGCGCAAATATCATCGGATAAATCGTGCGTATTTCTGACGTTGTAGAGCCTCGGCTCTTGACTTCCTGTGACGATACTAATCCATATTTTGATCTGATTTTTTTTGTGTAGAAAGATGAAGGTTCGACCGAGGGAGGATGCTATCTCAAAATTGATTATTTGATGTAGAAATATTTTTTTTTGATTCGCCAAATTGGCTAAAAATTTGCTATGTTCAGATATATTTTTATATCTTTTCTTTTCGAAATTTCGAAAAAAGAGATAGTATCCTCCCTAGCTTGATCCTTTATCTACATGATGGGATCAAAAAATCATGAAAATATTGATTGGTTTTCAAATGAGAAGTCAAGAGCGGGAGTGCTGCATTCGGTATTCTGCGCGTCCCATTGCCCACTCTTAAATGCTATGATTTAATATCTTTAAAATAACTCACAACATGGTACCTACTTATCTAAATGAATTTCTCAAATACAGTAGTCAAATCCATGGTTATCATACGAGAAATAAAGACAATTTTTATATATCACGTGTCAATATGTGTAATACAATGAAGTCCCTTTTTTATAAGGGCTTGAAGGAATATAATGAACTACCTGAAATCATTAAAGATTCTAAAACTGTTGTTGAGTTCAAAAGAAATCTAGTTGTTCATATTAGAAGATAAACCTCCAATTTTGTTCAGACATACAACTGACGGTATTTATATAAAGTTTTATTCATAGTAATATATATATATAAATTATTAATGATCCTCACCTAATGATTGGTCATTTCAATGTATATTCTGTATCGTAATTGTATACTTAGTTTATATGTTTTTGTTCAGAATATTTTGTACCTACAAATTTTTTTTCGTGTATTAGGATTTCCTATTTTTTCAATAAACTTCATTCATTCATATGTTAGTCTGGAGCTCTCGAGTAAATCCCTAAATCCCCGCTTGGGCTCCCCTACTGTTATGATGATTGAGTTCGTCTACTTTTTCTCGAAATAAGAAATATTACGATGGGTTGAATTATTCCGATTTGAGGTGAGTGTCGCTAGGATGAATATTTTTTCTTGACCCAACGGGTAGCTGATTCATGAAAGTAAATCTCAAAAATGCAAATAGAATGTGACCGCACCTTCTCAAGTTTTTAGATATATAGATGAGATATAGATTCAGTATCCGATCAATTTTTTTTACTTTCATTTTTGTGGTTACATCAGCCAGATCTATCGATTTGTCCAGAAAAGGGTTCAAAATACATCTACGCCCATTGTCAACTTCAGAGTGCAAGTCTGGAAAGTATGCCCCAAAAGTTTCTCTTGCAAATTATGCAACCTCTCTATCATGCAAGGAATGTGAGCTGATGCTGATACTGCAAAACTTTGGTCTGTTACATTATCTTCAATAATATTCTGAACACATGGAAATGATTCGAGCATTTTGTTTTGCAGAGAAGTTGACCACAAACGAAGTTTTGCGTGAAGTGCTTTTACTTTTATCTTTCTCTGTTAAAATATTTTCTTCTCTTCCTTAATAGAATAGAAATAGATAAATGTACCAAAATAGGAAAAAATAATAACCTGACGTCTAACCTAACGTTTGCATGTAATTAAATAATTTTTTTTACTTTCTATGACACAGGGGTTCGCCAGAATATTTCGACCTGTAAAGGGGTCGCGGAATCACATAGATTGAAAAACACTGGTTTAGATCGATTATGGAATATTATTAACCTTGCTATAGATTGAAAACACATGCAAAACACATGGGGAGCAAGGACTTTTCTCACGCAAGAGTGAGAATGGGTACATTCCATTATTTTAAATGATTCTGGAACTCCTTCTTACTAAAGTACCATTCAGACGAAACGTTATAGTTTTAAATACAGAATATTTGATCTAATATTTCAAATCTAATATCATAACTAAAGCCATGTGAATGTATGTTAATAGTTGGAACGTTGATTGATGTTGGAAGATATCCCCTTTCTTTATTCTAAAAAACAATTTATAGCATATGAATGATTCGACATTAATATCGATTCCGAGAATCCGAATGAACATTTTCGGAAGATGTATTACGACAGTTCAAGACAAACTACCGAACTGCTAACCAAAAATTTTGAATAACACGAACTTAATAACACCCGGTTCCTAGTAGCGAACATCGTAACCAAAATCGTATTTGTTGGCCTCAAAAAAAATGTGGGAAATGTCGAAACTTGCACAGCAGCATTGTCTACATATTCCAAGAATTCAGTCTGAATTTGATATAATGTCGTTTTCAATCGCTTTTCAATTCATTTAATAACCGAATGAGTCTTTGATCTCGTCCGTCGCTCACTCCTAATTATGTGCTGAATATTTGATGGAATTCGTTTCAATATTTAATGAGGATACAGAGTGACCCAATATACAATCAGCCATTGCCATTTGAATACAGGGTGGCAGTTATAAATACCAAGAGAGGAAAGTGCTTATTTTCCTCTCACGGATAATTTTTTTTGCTAAAAAGAACATGAATTTATTCTGGAGTAGAGCTGGGCGATATTGAAAATTATATATCGATTATCGATATTTGAAATATATACTATTATTACTTTATCAGACATATTGAATACCCGATCTGATTTATTTTTAAGTTTTTGAGTCATTGAGGAAAACGAAAAATTTGTAATTTTGTAATTTTCGTTTTCATTTTTTCAAACGAAAATTAAGGGAACTAGACTTTTCGTATAGGACGTTTTGTAGTACTTTTTTACATGAAATATAAATATGTGATCGTATTTTCCAAGGCGTTTTTGATGCCAGAAATACAGCACTCAATTTTGGTTTTTCTTATTCAATGATGTATCACACGATGTTTGTTTAACAAAATAAATTTTGACAGCTTATTTGAGGATCTGGAATATTAATATTTCGGTCAAGCTTAAATAACACAAAAACTAAGGTTTCGATTAAGGGATGACATATTTTATATATAGGTACATACCTGAATATCCTAAAAATAAATAATTATTTTAGTGCGCATCTGGAATTCTTGACTCTAGAAACTATAGAGTAGTGTAGCCAGACTGCTATAGAGTACCTATACCGATCATTAACTATCATCTTCATTTATTGTACGTGTGATATCATAAGCTAATCCATAATCCTTGTATATTCAAGAATGTGATAAATGATTACCTGAAACTTTATGGGTTGCGAGATTTTTTTTTCAGAATAGTCATACATTTTCTGGGTGACGGGTATTGATCCGTCATCCATCTCTGTATAAAATTTCGATTCATTTTACTCAAAGTATTCGTTCTGCATAGAAATGAATAGAATTTTTTAACCTCAAAATATCACATAATGATACAGTTCATGACAAGGCGAGTAGCTGATTACGATTTTCCATTGCGTCTTCCACCTGCATCCCTGTATATCTCAGCAATCAAAAAAACTCTGTCGAAATTTAAGATTGTAAATAATTTATTATGCATGATTATAAACATATGGATATTATTCCTGAAACAGAATCGCATATGCAAATAATACGAAATTGATTAACCACTGCATTTCTATCAAAAGAGCTGATGAAAGAATTTATATGAACATTTGCTCGTCGAAAGAAAGTTTTGATGGTATTTTCTTAGTCCTTCGAAGCCTTCGTCTAAACAACTGTATATACCTAAATAACTAATAAGGTCTTTGATTAAAACATCATAAACCTAACCTTGTGAAAAAAAAATCATCAATAATATACTTCAATTCGTTTGCTCGGCTGTGCAGAAGGGGCAAATCTAGTCCTTTCATACCTAAATTCAGGAAGGAAAATCTGATTTTCACTTGAACCCACTCCAAAAAGCTTGGAGCTATTCTCTTATTCTTAACAGGCTATAGCAAAACCCCAAATTGAAAAAATCTTTGACTAAAAAGCTCTGTAATAGAGAACGAGAGTCGTAAAGTATAGCCTTAAATCATCAGGTCGTATATTAATAACTGTAGTAATCAAATTAATAGCCCCTGAAATAGATGAAATTCTACTGAGGAACATCTATGTGAATCATGCACTTCATCTAGCATACTAGCATTACTTGCTAATAAAAGGACAAGGATTTGGCAGAATTGAAGGCATTTCAAGTAGACAATGATAAAAATATTGAACAATAAAAATATCCCAAAGGCAAAATTAACATAAGTGGTCTGGTTTATTTTATTACTTCTCCATCTTATTGATGAGTACCCGGTATAGGTATAAAATTAAGTTTCACAACAACAAATTTGTTTCTGCATTTTTCTGGCATGACGAATATTTTTTCCAGATGATTAGATGCATTATGCTGTTCTAATCATAGGTAATTTAATAGTCTGCTAGTATTTTGTTGAGAGTTATTTTTATTTTATTTTCTTGAGAAGGTCATGGAAGGTGACTTACTTTCTTGAATATGTTATTCCACTAAATAGTCTCTGGTTTCATAATAGCCACTCAAAGGTTATTGGTGATAAAATCGAAATAAAAGTTATGACATTCACCCCAGTTGTCTACACATAACTTTCATGACGAATATGTATATCCAACCACTCTTCATTAAAATATTCTGTTGCATCTTGAAATCTCAATCACATCATTATATAGTTTGTGAATTAAATATATCATTGGAAATATATCTTAATACAGTGTGGGTCATACTGTTAATAGATGATATCATACCATTCTGTATATACCTAATATAAAACATTCTGATTTCATTTTCAACGCTATATGTTTCAAACAGTTGTTTTCTTAAGTAGGTCCAAATAAACAACAAACTTCGACGACTTTGTCATTCTCGCAGTTTTTGTTATTAATAATAAATCAGGAATTAGCCTTGAGAGTGAAAAATACCTTTTTGAATTTTGGTTCTATAAGGGAATCATTAGGAAACGCATATACGTTTCGATACTGTTTCGATACGAGTTTTTTTATATACGGAATACATGAAATGAGAGCATCTGTCAAATTTTAGATATTGTACACGTTGTCGCACTTTTTTCCTCCTAGTACAATGAGCGACGCATGCGACTTCATTATAGGTATACTATTGCGAAATAGTAGGTGTCGTGTACTTTTTTTTTCTATTTTGCATAAATTTGGAGTATTTCATCGAAAAAATTAGATCCAATATCAATAAATAGCAAAAACATTTTCGATTGGTAACGCTGACAGAATTGAAACATCTGAATTTTGACGGATGTTATCAGGTCATACGACTATTGCGCAAGCATAACTCTTGTGACTTTCATTTGAGAGTTTTGAAATTTCACTAACTCACAAATAATAAAAAATGCGAATCGAAACAGTAGTATATACCTACATAATATAGACTTATTTATTTTGTCATTTGAATGTGTTTTCAGCTAAATGTCAAAGTATTGAAAAAATTGTTTGACACAGTCAGTAATTTTTGTGACTTTAGGAATATCTTGTATTTATATCGAAAAGTATATATACCAGTGATCAGGGCCAGATTATCCATAAGGCGGATTAGGCACCTGCCTATTAGGGGCCCCGCACCGACTAGGGGCCACCGACTAGGGGCCCACGGGGGCATAATTGATGTTGAACGTACAATTAATACCATCATATCATACGCCACAGGTGAACGAAATTTTTCAAAATGAAATTAACAATATCACCGAACTGTTTATATTCATTGTCGATAAGGTGACTGAAAATGATGTGTTGAAAAAGAATTGCTATTTAAACTTATATTGTACCTACTTCACAAAAATATGTTTTTTGGTTGTGAAAATATTTTTTTGATCAAAATCATTTCATTCCGTGAATGCAAAAAGCAGGAGTCGATCTGATCGACACGACTTTTTTAATAGAATGAATATATTTTGAAAAGTGAGAAAACGGTAAAGGAAAGGGGCCCCGAGAATTGCATTGCCCTAGGGGCCCCGACAGGGTTAATCCGGCCCTGCCAGTGATTTTCTCAACTTTGAAAAACCCTTATTGACTTGACTTGACTTGATCCTCAAGTGATTATTACTTATATCTACCTAGTAGCAGAATTATTACCGATATTTTTTCCTGGTGTAACATTTTTTGGAGAACTTTCAAGGTGCAAGTTTGCCTTATTGCAAATATTGACTATCTGAATACTCGAATTAAAAGTATCAACCCAGAAAATTCACTGTAATCATGTTTATAAGGTGTTTTGTTGTGTTTCTATAATAACACTATACTGTTTGGACTAAAGGTATTTGATCTAGCGTCGGTATTCTCATTTTGATTCAGTTCTATACTATTTGCTTTTTATTTCTCAGCTGTGAATTTAAGATTTTTCCCTGAAATTTATACTTGACTTCACAATATTTAGCTCATGTAAAACAAAGCAGTTATGATAGATATATTTTTCAGAGCCATGCACACTGAAAAATACAAGATTACACCAGCTCACACAATTTAACACCACTTAGTGTCCCATGAGGTCCTGATAGTTAGTGCTGGTTAATGTCAATTATCTCCGACATTTTCTTCACCATCGTAGGTGTCATATCTAGTTATTATTCATTGATTTAATCAAACCCAGTTCTAAGTAAATTCAACAGAATGAATAGTTTGGTGGTGTCAATTCAATTGTGCATTTTCCTAAGTGCAATTTGACACGGTAGTGGTTGTACTTCAAATTCTGTGATTTTCTTGATGCGTTTACACGCACTAGCGGGTACATATGAATACTTTTCTGGAAATAATATTCATATTATGATAAGCTATAGGCTGATCTATATCAAAATCCAATATATCTGCCCAATATTGAAGTTAAGTATGGTAGGAAGGACGTCAGTGCCACCAAGTGGGAAAAGTTTCAAGTATCTTTGGTCTTTGGTTTACAATATTGATTGTCAACAATTTAGTGTTTCTTATAATTTCATGTTTCAAAATCGTTTTATGTCACCACATTCGTGTCATTTCTCACTACAAAGGTGGATATAGATATGGTGGAACGACTCTTCAATTGTTTTTCGTCGAAACCTGTAGACTGGTTTAGCAAAGATCATAACACTAATCGTTCGGAGATGGCGTTAATATCGCATGCGATATTAATATCGATAATTATGTTCTTTATCAATATCCTTATTCTATGGTGTCGTGTTCAAGTGATTCATGATTGTGGTTTTGGCTTGAAATATGAATAATGTTCGATTATCCGATCATGATGTTGATTGAACAAATCACACAAAATCAAAATGACTGAGACATTGTGAAATTGATATTCATCACACGGAATCAGCAGACGTGGCGCCATCCATATGAAATCGTGGAAGTATTACTAGTGTTTGAAACTATGATTGCATTTCAACAAAATCAAGTAGGCAGAAGTCTACAAATATTTCTAGTTCCACAATATCTATATCCACCTTGCTCACTACTAAGATAAGATTTTTTTACAGTGTGCTGAGGTATGTTGAGGTTTCACAAATCATCCTATTGGGAGTTAGCCAATTAATACAGTGAAAATTATTTATGTAAATTGTCCAGCGACCCATGACTTGGAATCGACGAACATAGAGAACTCTCTAGGTTCCTAAAGCGCTGAAGTGTTTTTCCAACTTTTCCATAACCCAGCTGCTGTCCCCAACACAAAATCAAATGAAAACACTGCCACAAGAACGCATTCCTCTTTCTATAGGAATATGGCCAGATCGCATAGAACCGAAACTTTCAAAACGGATAGTAGTTTCTACCCTCTTCGAACGGCCTTGAAGCAAGATGGTACCCAGGGTTGCAACGAACAACATTAGCTGACAGAGATGGACGACTTCACACAATAGATCCGATGGAGATAAGAACAGATGAAAGGTAATTTTGGAATTTTCACGGTATGGCTTTGCTATAAAGGTGCTCACAGAATGGAAGGCATGGGAGTTTGGTTCTTCGAATTATTGATATATTTCATCTCGATGATAACTGGCAGAAGTGGAGAATGAGTTTTCTGGATTCCATTATTTACTCTTAATTGTGAGAAATAGGGGCATAATTGATCATTTAATAGGTTGCCAAGTATCCAAATGATTTTTACATGATAATGATATCAGTGGGTGGTCTAATTTCTCAACTTTTAATGAATCAGGTATACTATTTCATTAAAAAAACTATGAATAATATGTACCTATTAGAACCACGATAATATAACAATATTATTTTATGGTTTTCCAAAATTAGCTTCTGACGATTAAATTTCTGAAAATTCTCCTTTTCCATTCTTCACAATTCCACGATGTCATCTCAGACGATATTACATTATAAAAATCGCACTCTTGGTGTGAAAGTACAGTATTTCTCGAAAAAATATGGATCACTTGATAGTACAAAAGCGCTTAGCTTCGATATAGATTTTTATGCATATTCGCTACGAAGTATTATTTGAAAAAAATGCTATAATATGTCTATCATTTTTTATGGGCTTCATATTTATAATAAGAATTTTTTAACCTCCTCGAAGGGATGAAACATCACCCTAAACTCAATTTTTATGAATGGAATAACCGACTTGTGGTATATCTTCGGAATGCTCTTGAAAAAATAAAATCGATGTTTTCATCTTTAGGTAAGTTTCGATTTGAGAAAAAAGTGTAACATAGTTTATTTTGAGAATCGAATACATTTTTGGCATTATAAACCAATTGTAGGGTGAAGCCATCCCTATTTTCTTATATTGTCTGTTGATGTTAATAACGCAGCAATTGTCACGAATAATAATTTCAAGCTTCCTTTATTAATAAAAGTCGAACGATTTTTATCAGACTCCATATTCTCAAAGATTATTTTTCTCTAGAGGTGCAACAATATATTGACCACAGAAATCTCAATAGACATGTTTTTGCATTTTTTCTATTTTTTTTTTATTTTATAAAATTTGTTCCAGTCTCCAGTCTGTATATAAATACGAATAAGTATTATAAGGATGGAATAGTTGATAATAATAACTTCAATCCAGAATATTCCAAACTCCACAAAAGTTATTGAAAATCGTGCGATTTTGAATAGCTTTTATTTAAATAAAATTTATTTTGGCAAGCTGGACACATGACTAAAAAACCTGCATTCAAATCGAAAGTACATTCTGTAGCTTCAACACAATCACAAACTTTTTCTATATACTTGGTCTCCACAAAAACATTTTTTCTCATTCGAATGACTGTTCTGACATGCTTTCATACCTACTAATTAAAAAGTATCACGAAATACACCGACATTCCAGAAACGTCGACTCGTTATAATTTTATAGAGCAACAGGTTCTGTCCTGTATGGCGCTAGATACGTCACACCGAGGATGTTAGAGCAATATCAGGGGGTGCCATGTTGCCACATCCAAAACTTCTTGCATCGATAATATTCCGTATCAGGATTACGAGCAACTGAAAAGGTTATAATATATAATATTCCATGCAAATTATATTTCAAAATTTGTAGCAAAGCGCTTTATCGACTGTTAGGTTATCATCAGTGCATACCTGAAATAAGTAAGTATGATTTCGTAAAATAAGAAAACATTCTTATCAATGTGGATAAAGATAAAAAATTTGATAACATTTTTCTTTATATATATGAAGGTGTAAATCAATACTCACTCGTCAAGTATTACAATAAGATTTCCATAAATTTAAAAAACACATACATTTGGTATACAAACGAGATAAATCCGTTGAAATTTTTGAAAATTTAAAATTTGAAACTTGTCAACGAACTTTACCTGTTGATTGTTCAATCGTCCATAGAGAAGTGATGATGAGAGTGAAGTAGCATAGAAATATAAGTTTTGTGATGTGGATTATTGACATGAAAATATAATTTGCATGGAATACAAATCTGGTTTCTTTGAATTACATCGATTCATGCACACAGCCTTGTAAATCTTTCACTCATTTGTTATATGTCGCTCTCCTGACACTGATATATGATAACTATATGAATGTATAAATCAGGGTGTTTCATTAATAATTGAAATTTTAATTGTAGAATTCTGTGCTCAAAAAAACATTAATATTTAATCTAAATGACTTAGATAATATATGGCTCCTTACTGAGATATACAGTGTTTCAATTAGATATACTCCTAAACTCTTTCAACTATCTGTATCATATTTGGCAGAAAGTATATACACTGTCAAAAATATGTTCAATTATTGATGCAATAAAGACAAATACTTATTCACTCTCAGCTTTACAAAGTGGGGATGATTTGTGTCATATTGGCGAGTAGAGCTGAATAATGTGATATACTTATGCAACTTAAACCAAGGATTGAGGGTGGATTCATAAAACTTTTAAGCATTTAACATTCAATATTTATAACTTACATTTAAGACTGATTTAAGATTATCTCATCATGTTCTCCATTAGCTTTATTTTGAATTATATGTTTTCTTGTTTGTATTCAATAAGATTTAATGATAATAAACAGACGCTGAAATCATAATGAAACGAGTTACCAATATATATACTCATAGCACAAATACAAATTCACTATGAACCCAAATAAGCAGCACTCAAATCGTTCTTATTCAAACATTTTTCCAACTCACATTCTCAAAATTACAAATTTAAAACTCATTTGTTAAGTTGGAAGTTGGCCATTTTCTCAAATATTAAGTGTAAAATCATAGGTCTTAAATAATAATTCTTAGGTGTTGAACTTATTATATAAAGTCAGAGTCACCCTACTGACCGCAACGTATTTCGAAATTATAATGGAAGATTTATTTTTATATTTACATTCCTCATTTAACTGTGAATTTATCAAATCTCCCTAAAAAATGACTACTGCTCTGTGATTTTTATCAATAACGTGATATAAAGGTTATCCAGAAATTATATTGAGAGAATACAACTACAGCAGATTCTAGGAACTACAGAATGGTAAAATGTTAAGCATTCAACCAGGTTTCTCATTGTTCCATCGTGATTTAGTCGTGTTAGGTATTTAATTTTTCTTGAATTGTAGTTACCCTATAGTTTATTTAATAAATTCCAATGTCGTTTCAATTCTGTTAGAGGAATTATTGATAATTGTATAGGTGTGCCTGACTTTAATGTTGTATCTTACTATATTTAACGAGTTTTCATTTTTGTTTGTATGCTTTTTGCAATCCCACATCGAATGAATTATTATTATTATCATGAGTGCTTCCTCTATAAGTATTTTCCGTGGGCTTAACTATTTGAAGAATTGAATTTTGTGCATCTCAAAACTCATTTTTTCTGCAACCGACTCGAAAGTCGTCCATTTTTTTTTCTGAAAGTAGCTATAGAAGTTGACGTTTCTCATACTGGCACAACAAAATGATTTATATGCATGTTGCTAGGCAACATTTCTAGATAATCGTATATTATGATACAAGTTTTATAAGACGCTATTTTGTCGCTTCGCTCGTCGTACTCCAAGTGAACAAGTGCAACAACGTGTCTTATATGAAACGTGTGTCATATGCAATTTTTTCTATTTTGAATTGATTTGAAGACAAAATGGATTTAATATCAATAATAACATCTTCGATTGATAACAATGATAACATTGAAATAATTAAAATCTGACGCACAAGCGTAAAGCGTAAAGAAATTTACCAATTGAAACATTGAGTTTTTCACTGCTAATATCACCAAATCCAAATCGCTCAGAAGTAAAATTGGCCTAACTCTTCTGACTTTCATTTGACAGTTCAATTGTACCAATCTCCGAATAATAAAAAATGCGTATGGAAATAGAGGCTATTTCGACACACAATGACTTCATTGTACAACCAAAATATAAAAATTAGATTTTTTAAATCAAAGGATTTGAAAATGAGGTACCTACCTAGTAGCATTGTGATTATTATTTTGGAAATAAATAGCGCGTTAAGAACGAACAGCATAGTATTCATTAGGTTCAACAAGAAACTCTGATACAAATGTATAGGTAGTTAATTTATTTATTATAAGTGAATAACTTTCATAAGAAATCTTTTTTCAATGAGTCAAACATGATCCTATATTATAGCCACATACATAAATAATTATAATAGTTGTATTCCCTTATTATTATTGAGAATCTCTATGTATTTCTTCATTTCTTCTTTTTTTATTTTCCCGCATAACTTCTGATTTCCTCACGTATTTTGCGTAAATCCCAATTTGAATGACTAGTTTTGTGTCTTAGCTATAAGTTTGAAAAATGTGTGATGAGTAGAAAATATTGATACCCTACTTGTATTTTTTTGATATTTTATCATCTTCTTTTTTGCCACTGAGTAGTTTAGAATATTTATGGAAATCATCCATTCTCAAAGTGGCCCAATTTGAATTCAATCAAATGAAAAACTCAAAGTCGGTCGACCACACAATATAATAAAATAATGAAAAAGTGGGTGTAACTATAGTATCGGCTCAACAGCCATCATCAGACACAGTAAGTAATCTGTAATAGGAGAAATAATACTAAATAACAAAATGGTGTGCCTAAATACTTACAATCAAATTCAAAGGAAAAGGTATAAACCATATCAATGCCAAAAATCGGATAGCCGGAAATCAATCATATATCAAATATACATATTGTTTAAATTTGCTTAGCCACCAAAAGAAACTAAATATCACAATCAAAGGGGAGTTAACTCTAAAGATAAAGTTTCTTCAGACAAGAAATCAGGAGTTTATAAACTCAATTGTAACGATTGTAATTCTTCTTATATTGGTCAGACAGGTAGGTGTTTTGAAACTAGAGCCTTGGAACATAAGATATTAATTCACAAATTTATCAGTACAAACAACTCCAATACAACTTCTTCCTTTGCCAACCATATTATTGATTCCAACCATTCTTTTAACGTTAATTCGAACATTGAAATACTACACTTCTGCAACAAAGGACATAGATTGAACCTCTTAGAAATTCTTGAAATTCAAAAATGTATTAATAACCCAAGAGTGAATTGCTTAAATGATCAGACCAATTTTGAACGTAATCATATTTTTCGTACCCTAAAATTTTCATAATTCAATTTTTTCCTAATTTTCAAATTTTCTTTAATACGTCTCTGAACTCGTATGTAAATGTTCAATCTTAACCTTTGATTTTCTTCTTCTCAAAAATTTTTTCTCTTCTATAAGCTTTTATTATATAAATTTCATAGGCATACAAATTCATTGTTCTATGTCAACTGTACTTTCACAAGTCATTTGTCATATTTCAACCGTAACCATTTAATTTTAAATTTTATTATTTCATGTCAATTCTTGTTAGTTGAATACTGACTACCATCAGTGGAGGAGGAGGATGATGTTCTTCAACTCCCCTTTGATTGTGATATTTAGTTTCTTTTGGTGGCTAAGCAAATTTAAACAATATGTGTATTTGATATATGATTGATATCCGGCTATCTGATTTTTGGCATTGATATGGTTTATACCTTTTCCTTTGAATTTGATTGTAAGTATTTAGGCACACCATTTTGTTATTTAGTATTATTTCTCCTATTACAGATTACTTACTGTGTCTGATGATGGCTGTTGATCCGAAACTATAGTTACACCCACTTGTTCATTATTTTATTATATTGTGTGGTCGACCGACTTTGAGTTTTTCATTTGATTGAGTTTAGAAGCATTCTTCTATCTTCTATCAGTTAATTCAGTGATAAGTGATAACCGAACAATGATGTGTATCTTAAAATCATTATTAATCCCATCACGCGCAGCTTCGGCTTTTGTGGGTTCTTCGTTGTTTGTTTAAAAACATTGAATGTAACACACCGACATTGTCGACCAAATATGTAAATAAACATTATTATTAAATTATATTCAATCGATTTGAGATATTGATATTGGAACCTATTCGACAAAAGTTACAAATACAAAAAAATATATGGCCTCTGCTCCTGGGGAAATTGGCCAGCACATTCTTTTTTACTTCTATAATATAGTCACATTTGAAGTGAAATTGAGATAAAGTCATATCCATTCAGTTGAGCTTGTTTGAAAAGATGAACCTCCAATGGATTCTATTATCAAAAAAATATCAAAATGAAGAAGAAAACATGTTCTTCTTTGTCTAATTGGCCTCTTCCTGGTAGAAAATTGGTCACGGTTAGATTGTCGTAAGCCACAATGGTGAATATTTCACTTTCATTTTATAAACTTCTTTTTGTTGCGCAAAAATTAGCATGTTTCATTCGGATCAGAAGTATTTGTTTAACAAGCGAATTTTGAGTTTGCGAGGCGAAGTGTTGACGAAGCTTTGATCCTAATAAAACAATGTAATAAAAGGGAAGTAATCTCATAGATGATTTTGGAGTTGTATTGAATTCAAAATTACATAGGTACATTTAGCGATTGAGTTGATATAATAACACTGAAGTCTGGTAATATGTTGAAAGTTTACTTTTCTCTCTTCTCATTATGTATGATGGTCAATAGCTATAGTACACCAAACTGTTTTCAATCACAAGTAAAATCTCTGACGTTTTCGGCGTTTAGAAATCATCAGGAGAAAGTGAGCAAAGTCAAATGATATGAATTCGTTGAAAAAAAAATGAAAGTACCTAAATTTTGTAATGGTATTCACTTGTCACAAATTTTACAAAAGAAGAATCATGAAAGGACTCAACTAATGCTGAACAAAGGACATGGCGAGGTTGTCTACTTTAGCTTCCATCATTGTTATACATTTCTGAAGACAACATGTGCGTTTTACATTTTTTGATATTGAAATCATAGAGACATGAAAAGAGACAATCGAAGGATTACATTAAGACTTGACCAAAAGAATAATATTCTTGACCAATTGGCTACGTTTCGTCTATGAAATACCAGCCGCGTCATTAAATGTTGTGCTTTTCTGCCGATAAGAAGTGGAATCTCTCAAAATTTAAGAAAAGTACCCACACAATATTTAATATTATGTGGGTACTTTTCAACGGTTCACAATCATTTCAAAATTGACTTGAAAAAATAGTCCTGGGTCATACGAAGAATTGAAAAGAAGAAGTTTAAGATAGGAAATATTGGAGAAAAATGTAACAAATGAATATTTAGTAAGTACTCATCATTAGTTCATTTAATGAAGAAAATATTTACTGACGAATATCCCAATAATCGAATCCTAACAGTGTGGAACAGCTACGAATACCACGTCAGCTGAAAATCGAAAAAATAAAAAAGTTTCACTAATAGATAACTTGAATTCAAATGTTTATCGAAAACAAATAGGTATCAGAATAAAAGAATTAACAATTTGAAAATCAAAAGTGTTCAGGCGTTAGGATCCAGGTACAATACCCTTAAATACAATGAAGATTATTTGGTATATTGCTTTTTCGGAAATATGAATATTTAGAACTAAAATGCGACATTATGTTGATATTGGTCTTGAACAAAAAGTTGATTGCCCTGAGAATTGTCTCTTGGTGTTTGTTTGTGTTTCTATAATAAATAAGTGGGAATTCAAAGATGTAGTACCATTCCTTCCTTGAACTTCTCAATAGGATCGAAAGACCAACAGATACTTTTAATAAATTATACTTTATTTTTTTTGACAAATCATTTGAGGGTGGATTACTGAAGCCAACAGTAGATTTTTGACGGAATGCAATGAACTCGACCAAATTCTCAAGAAATATATAATAGGAATTTGATATAAATTGATAAAAACTACCTGAACAAATTTTAACCAATTAGCTCAAGATAATGATTCGATTGATGAAGCAAAAAATGTTTTGTAGATGTGAAATGGTCAAAATAATGAAATATTGTGAATAGTTGGAAAATATTGGAGGTAGCTTGACACCGATAGCTTACTTTGTTTTTTGAATGAAATTATTCACATCATACAAAACTTTCTTTATCTGGTTCATCAGTTTTGTATATAGGAAAATAGTAAAATTTCACCTTGAGTAAAATTTACAACTATTATTGTGTTTCAATAAATATAGATATACCCGAGATATTTATTATTATTACTCAAATTATTACTCAAATGCAATAATATTCACTTGCTTCATCGAAAGATATTTGAAATTATTCTCAAAATGGTGTTGAGAATATAGGATAACATGAAACTTATCGATTTGTTCACTTCATTTCCTAGTATTATGTTCTATATAATATAATAGTTGTTTGTTCACATCGCTGACAATCTGGCATCCCTGTGGGGTGTTAAACGCAAGGTGGTTGAAGATGTGGGACGAAGAGAGAGGGAGTGAATCCATTTCGTCGAACAACTGCATAAAACCAGTTTTCGTGACTGAAGATTTACAATTTGTACTAGTCGTCCTGCTAACGTCGAGGGCAATAAAAAAATTCGGATAAACTTGGATGTTAGATGTTTAGCGCGCTTTACAGCGCTGGGGTGTTGTAGATATTCTGTTTATTTATTTTACCTAGATACTCTTTATTTTCAGTTTTATTTGTCGTTTGAAATTTGATTTGCCCATATATCGTAATGGTATTGTCGGATTTCAAAATTTTATATGATTTTTTTTTTGACTCATCAGATCGAATCAAAATTATACACAGTGAAACGATCGAACTGAATGAGTATTTTAGGCGAATAAATAAAAAACATACTTTTTTCCAAAACCACCTCCTACCCCCAAACGCACAGGACGATTTTTTGACGACAAGTGGATTCTTGTTCAGGAGATGGTAGGTGACATTTCTGTACATGTCATAGCTTTTTACCTCCGATTTCCCACGGGATGAACGATAAGATTCGACTGGCACTCTACTATAAAGGAGTATGGGACATTCAAATAAAATATGTCATTTAATTTTCCTCATTGAAGAATATATCTTAACGAAGCAGAAATATATTTTTTAGGTTTCTCAAAAATATCAAACATTGTACGACAATTGTTATAATCGAAGATGACAGTTTTATGACACGATGCAACAAGAGCGTTTCTCCCACAGGAAAAAATTGTGATCACATGAAAGTACGTTTAGAATACATTTAGAATAGTCGCAGAATACAACTGTAGGATAATTTTTCATAGATGGTACACTGACTGTTCAGATGACTCAGATATCTTTCAACATGCTCACACGCATTCGTAGAATTTTCACACTTCCAGCAAGTTCTCATGTTGCAGATCTGAATGTCAATTGGATAAATAAAAATTTTGGTTATGGAGTTATTTGAAAGATACAGTAAATTAAACCCATTCGGATAATGTAGGAAGCTAGAGGAAATAAATTATGTCAACAAATGTCGCGAAATGCCTGCAAATTAAATTACAAATATCTCCTAAGGAGTTTCTAGAATATGCAAATTATAGCTTGACAAGGTGGTGGACAAATTGAAAAATTCTTCCTGGTGGATTATTAGTTTTTCAATTTACTGCTTGCTTCTCTTGTTTTTCATCGTTAACTCAACAATATTGTCTTGATTTGAAACATATTTTTAGAGGAGTATTTCACATATCTCATCCATAAACTGTTTCTCAATTATCTATATGAGCTTCGATTGCTATTGAAGAAAGTTATATTAGATACCAGCCTATAGTGTAATTCCAAACCATTCATTTGGTCTCATTTATTAGTTTTACCTATTACCGAAATCCCCTATTATCATTTCAATGGTATTGGTTGAATAAAATCGTACATTTGAAATTCGGTCATCTATTTCATTTACTTAGGTAGATACATACCTTTCACCCGATATTTTGCTTCTTCCTATGCTTTTTACTTCTTTCTCGACATTCATTTTTGTATTTGTGATGTATGAAGAATCGTTCTTTCTATACAACTGTCCAGATTTTGTCTTATCTTTTAACATCGTATTTCATTGTTCTATACGGTGTGAAACAGCCAATTGGAATAAAGTCAGTTTCTCAATTATTGCGTATATTTGTGAAAAATCACTAATGACGATTTCGAAATGACACCTGCAGCAGACAAATTTCATCCATAAATTCACGTTCTGATGCCAGTTCAGCACATCAACAATTGAATCAAATTATTGCTTTCATTATATTTTCAGTGTCAATCTGACTTCAGGCTCATGGTTTTCTTGGATTTGATAATTCAAATGCAAAAAAAAACGATGAAATTAACACATTTATAGAAGAAATGTATGTGATTCAAATATTCAGGAAATAACAGTGCAACATTGAAAATGAAAATCAATAAAAAGGTTGACGTATCCAGGATTCTTCAAAAGATGAACTTTTTCTACAAACGTCAGTAAAAGTATAATTTTAAACGCATACTGTCAATGTCTATAATGTCATTTTTTGACACTGGTGATGTAAATCACTTATAGCACTGGTGCTAAAAGTGCTCGTGAAAGTGATTTATTTGTATGAGAAAATTTAAAAACAAAATTCGAAATGAAGTGTATATACAATTAGTGAAACTACAATTATAATTAGAAACTCCATGGCCAGTCTCATTGGTAGATGTAACAGAATGTATTTTTGTGAAGCTTTACCAGGGCAAAATTTGATCCGCAATGTTTGTAAAAAAACAGTGTATGATATACCTGCTAAAAGTGATTTAATTTTTTTTGAAGGAATGGAACACTTCGCCTTCGGAGTAGTGTCCCAAACTTCCATTCTCACCAAATGAGCATTTATACCATAAATAACTCCTTGTGGAATTCGTTACACAATCTTATAGGTTATTTTCACCAGAAAAAATGTTCGATGGCCCCCGACATTAGCAATATTAGAGTATACAATATCACAGCCACAGCTGTTCGCTTTTTTCAATGCAAAAGCTTAAATAACCACCGAGAAGGAGGAAATGCTCCCTTACCCAAATTATGTAAATTAATATGGAGCAAATGGTGAAAGGAGCGTGCACAGAATTAGAAAAAAAAATCTTTCACAAACATAGCATACGATAAATCCACACATTATACATGGCCTAAGCTCCGAAAGAGACTCAATAAAAAATAAGGGTCGTTTCTCCAAAGTCAAATTGTGGGATATTGACCACATCTGAATTATCTGCGAGGATGAATGATAGCTTACAAAAAAAATATAAAAAGAGCAGTCCGATAAAATGGTTTTTAAGGAAGAATATGCGTGAGAAATCCAAACACGTGGATAGAATATCTTTTATTTGGCACCCCAATTTGGCAAAATAGGATTTTTGGTAATGGCTCACATAAATAGGTTAAATAAAGAAATATGATATCCATTTCGAGCTTTTTGTGGTTCAAATGAGGGGAGTTTTTTATGTCATGCTCTCGAAACGTTTATTTGATCAGATAATATTATGTAGTTATGTTACGATCTCCAAGAAGTTTGGGGTTTCTTTGTTGTCAGTTCAATAAATCGTTAATGTTATCTTCTCTTTCCATGGTGGGAAATTGTATCCATGATCACAGTGACAGATGAACAGAAATATACTGATTTAATTCGAGAGATTCTTAAAAACATTCCAGTATCAGTTTTAATCTAACGCTATTTTTTGTAATTCAGGTAAATTAATTTATCTACCGTTACTTTCTCCTTCATCAGAAACTGAACTCTTCAATTTGGAGGAACATCCCACAAAGTACCCTTTCTCACACCTACCAATTTTCTCTCTGCCTTGAAAGAAAAAACAAAATCCATTATACTCACAAGTTCCCAGCAGGCCATGAAACGCGTAGCTTTCCCCACTTTTTGTAATTAACCAACACACTCCTCCTTATCCGAACGGAAAAGATGATTTCTGATTCCTTCCGGATAAAGGGAATCCCCAAAGAAAATACGGAATCCCGAAGAACCCTCGGGAGACAGTTATTAATCAATTGCGAGGCGCTTAGAGGGAAGAAAGTAAAAGTAGGTCTGTGAGTTCGGAGAGAGAGTTGTTTTTGCGGCCTGTGTATATAAAAATGAAGGAGATTCATCGCATCCTTTACCTTTCTTGGGAGAGGTCGGGAATGCGCCAGCGACCCGTGATTCTCAATCGCACAGAACACTCAGTTTACGGAGGTAACGCCAAAGACTACAGAATACTAACGCATTGTTAGTTTTTGAAAGAGAAAATAGTCAGTTCAATTAAAAATATCAAACATGGTTTGAAATGGATGTCTGGTAGACTACAAGCAGAAAACAACTACTTTCCTGGTAAATACCACGCAGAACATTGAATTATATCTGCTCGTAGTCCATGCAACAATTCATCACACTGTGAATGCAGATCGCAAATGTTTCTTTCTTCCTAAAAGACGTGACAAATTCACATCAGGACAGGCACGCTTAACAACCTACAGACCGGTTTCGGGCTTATTGGCCCTCATCAGTGCAGGGTAGTTATCCGAGTAGAGACCGTGAGATCTCCACTCGAAGAGTCTCCAAGAGACAGTTGGAAGTGGCGACTCCATGCGACAGAAGAAAGCATGAATGAATGAATGAATGAATGAATGAATGAATGAATGAATGAATGAATGAATGAATGAATGAATGAATGAATGAATGAATGAATGAATGAATGAATGAATGAATGAATGAATGAATGAATGAATGAATGAATGAATGAATGAATGAATGAATGAATGAATGAATGAATGAATGAATGAATGAATGAATGAATGAATGAATGAATGAATGAATGAATGAATGAATGAATGAATGAATGAATGAATGAATGAATGAATGAATGAATGAATGAATGAATGAATGAATGAATGAATGAATGAATGAATGAATGAATTAATGAATGAATGAATGAATGAATGAATGAATGAATGAATGAATGAATGAATGAATGAATGAATGAATGAATGAATGAATGAATGAATGAATGAATGAATGAATGAATGAATGAATGAATGAATGAATGAATGAATGAATGAATGAATGAATGAATGAATGAATGAATGAATGAATGAATGAATGAATGAATGAATGAATGAATGAATGAATGAATGAATGAATGAATGAATGAATGAATGAATGAATGAATGAATGAATGAATGAATGAATGAATGAATGAATGAATGAATGAATGAATGAATGAATGAATGAATGAATGAATGAATGAATGAATGAATGAATGAATGAATGAATGAATGAATGAATGAATGAATGAATGAATGAATGAATGAATGAATGAATGAATGAATGAATGAATGAATGAATGAATGAATGAATGAATGAATGAATGAATGAATGAATGAATGAATGAATGAATGAATGAATGAATGAATGAATGAATGAATGAATGAATGAATGAATGAATGAATGAATGAATGAATGAATGAATGAATGAATGAATGAATGAATGAATGAATGAATGAATGAATGAATGAATGAATGAATGACTGAATGAATGAATGAATGAATGAATGAATGAATGAATGAATGAATGAATGAATGAATGAATGAATGAATGAATGAATGAATGAATGAATGAATGAATGAATGAATGAATGAATGAATGAATGAATGAATGAATGAATGAATGAATGAATGAATGAATGAATGAATGAATGAATGAATGAATGAATGAATGAATGAATGAATGAATGAATGAATGAATGAATGAATGAATGAATGAATGAATGAATGAATGAATGAATGAATGAATGAATGAATGAATGAATGAATGAATGAATGAATGAATGAATGAATGAATGAATGAATGAATGAATGAATGAATGAATGAATGAATGAATGAATGAATGAATGAATGAATGAATGAATGAATGAATGAATGAATGAATGAATGAATGAATGAATGAATGAATGAATGAATGAATGAATGAATGAATGAATGAATGAATGAATGAATGAATGAATGAATGAATGAATGAATGAATGAATGAATGAATGAATGAATGAATGAATGAATGAATGAATGAATGAATGAATGAATGAATGAATGAATGAATGAATGAATGAATGAATGAATGAATGAATGAATGAATGAATGAATGAATGAATGAAATATATTATGTATTGTATTCATTCACAATATTCAGATTACGAAGTGAATGATAATGAACGTACCCAAAATACCTCAAATTACCTTACAATTGATTATTATTTTCGAAATGTCAGTCGTGTAAGGAACTTGAGAAATGGTCGGATATCTCTCAAGACCTCAATCATTTCAAAACAATGCAAAAATAATAACGATATAGGCATAGTTGCTGAAATCTTGGATCTTGCAGAAATGAAATATTGTAACAATGTAAAAATCGAATAATTATATACTAGTGTGGTAACTTGTTAATTATTATTATTATTATTTTCTCAAAACAAAGACAACATCACTGTAATGTACGTTTGTGAAGTAGAAACTCTCTGCTTTTCTACTTAAAGATAATTCAAAGTTTATGACTATCATATTGACTGAGATCATTCATCATTGGACAACAGGAGTATGAGAAGTGAACTACTGATAATGTCGCAATGGAATTATTTGATTGATTGGTAATACAAGTACCCATTTCATATGTATTTATTGACTTTTTGCATTCAATTTTCATTTCATTTCCATCTCATGACAATGCCTTAATTTAAAGGAAGTAATTGAGGCACTGCTTGCAATCATGAGGTGATACTGAACAAAAGGTGCCAATCTTAATATTCATATTATCCTCATATTTACAATGACATCTATTTAACTAGTGATTCTTATCTGACAACATATACATATTATGTATTCATTCTATAGGACTTATCTAAAACCGCATACATTCATTATGAATCGATTCAGTATGTGTGAATAAATGCTATTATACCATCAGAAGATATGTCATGCATAATTTATATTTCGCTTTGTTGCGTTACCCTTCCAATAATTTCTGATTGAGAGCCCGCAAGAGATTATTTCGGAATCCCCGAACGGCACCATGGCATCAAAGATTACACAGGTTAGCGTGTTCCACTTACCACTTTTTTCTCGAATGATCGCTTTTTATTCAGCAATACAGTTGAGGTATAGTAATTTATCCGCTATTCAATATCTACTGTGCTTGGGTGTGTCTGTAAGAAATAGTCAAGTGGAATTATATCCGAAAAACTAGCAGGCCATATATTTGGTATTCCGCGTCCAATCCAGCGATTAGGGAAACATTACTCACATTTAGTGTATTTCAGAGCTTCATCTTGTTGGAAAAATAATGAAAACATTATTGAGAGACCATGTAACATATTTCGCAAGAAATTAAATGTGATACAAAATGAATTTGCAAAATATATAGATACGAATTTTAGGCAAGCAGTATGGAGAAACTTGAAAAGGCAATTTCTCTGAAAACAAAATACGTGAAATATGGTTTTTTCAATCCATTTCAATGTCCTCTAGCTAGTCTAGTTCATTTTACAGAATGTCCCTATCATGATTACCCTGATGTATTTTCTTGGAATGAGTGAATAGGTAGATATGTATATTTAGTCTAATGAATAAGTTCATATAGGATATATCACAATTACTGAATATATTCGTGACGATGATATAAAAATTAGTAGAAATATAGTCTAACCCTAACCTTTACCAGAAGCAGATACTTCCTTTGTGAAACGAATTTTTCACAAACGAAAGAATGGTTTGCCAAGCATTTCTTTAATGCCATTTATATTTAATTTGGGCAATGTATTTATCATCAAAATATGAACATTTCTCAACCGGTTCAACAAATTGACCGTCAATATCCATAAGCAGGTAATAGATATAAAAAATGTTTTTTTAATGTATCAATAATTCCTTTACCGATTTTCTTAAACTTAAGCAGTACCTCCAGCATCAAGTATTTTTGAGGCATCAATATTTTGAAACCCCTTAACTTGAAAATACATTAAGGTCCGGTTGCATAAAGATTCAACAGACGATTAAATATTTAATTTGTTTATAACCACGACAACGCAAGCCTTAGCTCGCTAACAGAAGTAGAGATTACAGAAGACAAGTTTTCTACTGAATATTGTTTCAGAGGAATACGCCCTTGTCCTGTATAGTACTCCTTTCTTCTGTCAGGGATCAGAGTCTTATGTTGTCTCAAGAGAAATAAAACGATTTGATTTGACTGGATCATGCAGAGGTCGGTGACTGGATCATGCAGAGGTCGGTGAATCAGGGTTGTCCGTCAAAATATTCAATGATGAGAGAGGTAGATAGATAGACTGGTGAAATCACTTCCTATCCTGTGACTGGTCCCAAATCTCTTGATTTCGCCTACTTCGATAAAACGTGTATAACGTGACATGGCGTGGGTGAATCTCGCTAAGTGAAGCCGCGATTTCAACCAAATTTACAGGTTACTGCAGGTGTCAACACGAAAGTATGAATATTTGATTCTAAATGACTTTTAATCGTTTCTAACAATTTCATGGAGCCATTTTTCAATGAGTTTGATGAGAATATGTATCGAACATGATTGAAAGAAAATTCTTCAAATACCTATCGACAGTATCGCCATCTAGTGTTGTACATGAGAACCCCACGTAATGAGCTGTTCCAAATCAAGGATTTGTCTGCTGAAACAATTGAAGAGTAGCGCCACCAGGTCTTATTTCCATCATTATGATGAGCATCGTTATGTCATGTGATGTCATGTGTCAAGCAGTGCATATACAGGGTGCCCGTTTTTCGAGCTTAACCATGGGGATCTCAGTTATTATAGGAGTTACGAGGTCGGTTGAAATATGGCAAAGTTGCGTATTTTTATGCTGAACCATTATCTGAAAAGAAATTTGTGGTATCATTCTTAGTTTCTGAGTTATTGGAAAAAAAACGGAAATTTGTAGCTTTCGTTTTCATTTTTTCACGCGAAAACCAAGAGAACTAGAAGTTTTCATTTGGGACGTTCTTCAGGGACTTTTTCACAAGGAATCTAAATCTGTCATCGTATTTTCCAAGGCGTTCTTGATACAACAATCAACTTTGGTTTTTCTTATGGTCGTATTATTGGATTCTTGTATTTTTGAAAAGACTGTTTTTTTCTGATCACTATGACGTATCACTCGATATGTTCGAATCTTACCTACTGGTCAAAATTGGCAAAAAGTCGTTTTTGCGAACAAACTAACTTTTGATAGTTCAATTGAACTTGAAAGCTTACTTGCATAAAAACCAAGCTTATTTTGAATTAGGAACGACATTTGAAGTTATAAAAGATTTTTCTTGCAAAACAAAACGGTCATAAAAGATGCTCGAATATTTCACTATTCACTTCTAAACACAATTTTATTCTTCATCCCGAGTTCTGAATAGCTCAATCGATAGGTACCTACAATCCCAAGAATCAGATCTTAAAAGAAAGAATACTGGATTATTGTTTATGGGAAATGAAATATTTCTTAAAATTGTACGCATCGTTGATATTACTGAGCTGGAAAGAAGAACGAGTGAAATTGTGTCTAGAAGAGAATAACTTTGTTATGTATTTAATAATTTTGTTTCGTTTTGCGGAGAAAAAACGTAATAGCTTTCCTGTTCGTTCCTAACTTTGAAACTTCGTTTTTAAGAAGGTAAGGTTGACAGAAATGTGAACGTTCCACAAAATTGCTGGCGTTATTTTCAAAGCACTCTTCATAGAAGAGATTTTTTCTCAATTTTGATCAGCATGTGAGATTCAAACATATAATGCGTTACATCGTTGTATTCAGTTGACTGTTGTATCTCTGACTTCTAGAACGCCTTGGAAAATACGATGACAGATTTAGATTCCTTGTGAAAGAGTGCCTCAAGAACCTTCTAGTTAAAAATGTCTAGTTCACTTAGTTTTTGATTGAAAAAATAAAAACGAAAACTACAAATTTCCGTTTTTTTCCAATATTTCAAAAACGAAAAAAGGTAAATGAAATTTTCTTTCACATAATTATTCAGCATAAAATTGCGCAACTTAACCGACCTCGTATCTCTTATAATAACTGAGATCCCCATGGTTAAGCTCGAAAAACAGGCACCCTATATAACCAACAAGTTTCATCAATAATTGTGAATGAATGATAACATAAGGCGCTATATGATATCTAAATTCACAAATTATTCCAAACCGGCACAAATAAAATTCTACCAATAATGTTTGAAACGACAGTATTCACCTTGAACCCGCAAACTCCACCAAATTCCTCGATCCTATCTGAGCGAAATCATTAACAATGCCATTAAAACGGCTATAAATAAATTTCATGAATGACCCGTGGTGAAGTATGATCCTCGAATATTCGAGTGATTCATCGTTTTGAGCATGGGAACGACCTTGAAACGCACGAATTGTCCGGCGGTCTCGGTACTACGAGAATGCCTAGCGGAAATCGCGCTTTTTCTACACGCCATCGACTGTTCCGGAAATGCCTCCAACGCCCTCTTGTTCTTCGCTTTCGCTTTCATCAGCTGCCGATCAGAAGGAATCAGGTGGTCGCGTGTTATTTGGTCGATTAGTGAGTTTTTGCAGTTCAATTTTCTTGTTATCGGTTTTTCTTCGAAGGCTCGCTCGCAGCTGTTTCGAATGCAGCGAGTTTTTTGCCTATTCAGCGTCTAGACAAAAGTAAAACACAAGCGGAATTAGATGAAAACACCCAATGACACATTGAATGGTATTTTGGGATAGTAATCTGTAACTGAAATGAACTGTATATACCATATTGTACTGAGTATAATAGGATGCCCTGTAAGTTGATGCAATCAATTATTATTAGACTATAAATACGCACAAAGCCGTTATTATCAGTGGCGTGCGGTTAAGCGGGAGTTGGCCAATAATTCTAAATTCATGTTTTCGGTAATTTGACTTTAATTTAGTCTCATAAGTTTTCAGGAACTATTAGTTATCATCGTAGCAAAAAGTCGAGGTTCATCTTCATTTTCTAGTTTGAGAGTGGAAACATGTCCTTATTTTACAGTGATATTCAATTCAACCAGCAGCTATTATGATCATTCTAGTATATTTTTGAACAAATAAGTCAAAACCTGCATAAGAAGAAAGCAAATCTATATTCAGGGCAAAATTGAAAATATTGCACTCTGGGATATCAGATATTTGTAACTAAGTTAATAATAATCCGATCAGATTTTCAAAATAAACTGTCATTGTTTAGATAATAATCCAAAGTTATGTTTTTTAGAATTATACACACTGATATTCAAAACATGAATGCTTTGCGCTTTTCAAAAATATATCACAGTTGTAGGATATTTTGATTGTTAGCCCATATTTGGGACGTCCTGTAGAAAACAATTTCATGTCCGGGAAATTCGGACATAAATAGTTCCAAATAGGGACGTCCCTAGGATATTATTGTGTGCTATTAGGGTTAATTACGTTAGTAGCATCAGTTTTAACTTCTATTTAGAACTTTATCATCACACTGTATTCACAATGTACAACGTGTCATTCTATATTTTCACTAGGAGAGGGCGAATTTATTGCTTTGATAAGAATTATCCATAATTTTCAATAATATCGCAAATTTATTATAATAAGGATAATTCTCCATAATAACGATAATATTAGATAATTTCGATGATATCAATATGAATGGAAAATTGTATGTACCAATTGTAAACTCTCATTTACAATCAAAATTTTTTTTCTGTGAATGAATTATTTTAATTTTATATATCGATCATATTGATATATTTCTTGAACCTATCGAAAAAAATATTATATAATTGATATTATCAAGTACGACTCTACGCAAAATCGTTCACCATCAATGACTACTCCTCTCGCCCTAAGATGAAAGATCAGTATTTTGCATGGCCCCGTCTACTTATTATTATTATTGCTTCCCAAAAATGATCGGTCTGCTTGTTTCAGTTCCAGACTTTTCAGGCCAAACAGTTTGCGGAGGGTCTCGATCTCTAAAATCCCTATATAGCATCATTCGATCCCGCAGTTTTCTGTCCCTTACTCTTCGCGGACCTGAATGGGTCGGGTCCTTGCTTTCAATCCTTGAACCGACCAAACTTCGTTCTCATGCAAAACTGCGTCGAGAAGTTGAAACACCTTCGAGAAGCATTTGACCTACCGCTGGGATAGGTCAAGGTCAAGGATATGAATGCCGTATCGAGCAACCAATAATGGAGGTTGACGTGAGAAACTCTTTTCTTTGACAGCAACTAAAAAAAACTTTATTATCAACGGAATTCTGATGAAACGAAAATATCATAGATTACCTACTTGTTCAAGCCTTTGGTCACCAACAACTTCTGTTACCACAGAACAGAAACAATATACAATGGTGGAGAAATGGTGTGAAATTGAAATAGAAATAGCGCGGAAGAGGTGTCCCACAAGGCTTTATACTATGTCCGATGTCCCAGATTACCCTTGGTCTATGCCAATGACATTCGGTCTGATTCTCTAAGGAAGTGGTTATCTCAACAACTGTCATTTGGGTGGCAAATAGGAAGGTCAGTTGTTATTTGAATCACTTTCCCAATTTTCAATTCTCTAACGTCAAAATGGATTTTTTTTACAACTTGTCGTTGGTTTACCACTGATAAAGTGACTAATTTATCCACCAGATTTTACTGGTGGAAATGAAAAAATAATTCATCGTAAAGGTGATATATATTTGGAGAGGCAGTTATGGAGGAAATTTGTTACAGTTTTTAGGATTTGAGTCACTCAGGAAATAATTATATGGTAGGATAATCAATATTATTGAGAACCTGTACCTTTCTACTGAGAAAAAATATCATAAAAATATCTACATAAGAAACAGATAGCATCCAATTATATATAGAGCATATGAGATTATACAAACCAATTCAACATTAGTGACCTAAAAATCTACCCAAGAATATTGGTGTTGGGGGTTTTGATGCCTCTGATAGAACCAAGGATGTTCAACATGGTAGAATGTATTGCTAATGAAAAATTAGATACCTAGCTGAATCAATAATATGCATTCCAGGATATATTTATACCTACCTCACTAAGTTCATTAACAAAACATATAATTATTACTGCAATTATTCATCACGAAAAACTTGGCAGGCTCGGACACAGAAGACAAAAAATAATCTGTGTGCCGATATGTGCTAATACTACATACTTTTGCATTTACAAATTTTACAATAGTGGGTCAAATCCAAAAATTGAGGTTATATTGAAGAGAAACAGCAAACTATAATAAAAAAGAAGAGGAGTTACTAACTTTTCCGCATTTATTTACCACTGAGTGGAAATGTAAGAAATCAGCAACCTTGATACATTTCGTATTTGAAGAATACCACATATGGATAGTGGAAAATCTAGAGTGGTTAAAAAAGTAGTTGTTAACAACGTTACTAATTTATCCACTGTGTTAACCACTTTTTAAAGAATCGGACCGATTGTCTACGTATCATTTACACTATTTGCTGACGATGCATCGTTCATCACTTGGAAATCCAGCCGCTGTTAGCACTAATAAAAAATACTGTAAAGTTATTATAAAGTGGTTTATTGCTTAAAAACAATGTTTAAATTAAATTGCCATAAGAAAACCAATATGAAAGTATAGCCAAAAATTTCAGATTGCATTTTGGGGCACTGCTACTTCTACATTTATGATGAAGAAAAGAGCAAATGACAAAATATTCTTCTTACTGATATATACACCTACAAAATCCCACCTCTCAATGATGAGTTTACCAAGTAAGGGATTCTAGGACATGAAAATTTTATAAAAAAAAATGTTAAATGAAATCTGAAAATTGAATGAATATTTGATGCATGTCTCCTTTATTTGTTTTGAACTGGTGATAACTGTTATCTAATGTAATCGTGTACTTCCTGGGAATTATCTAATATCTAGACTTTTCAAATCTCAGTAACATTTTTATGCTATCTGTGCAAACTTCTTCAAATATGTATTAACTTGATTATTTTCTGATACACATTGAATAAAAATTACACCAGCTCACACCAGCTGACACCATCTGGTGTCCCATGAGGTCCTGTTTGTTTTAGTGTCAATAAACACCGACATATTATTCGACACTGTGGGTGACCTTTCCCATAAGTGTTTTTATTAATCAAGCCCAGTTGTGAGTAACCCTAGTGATAATGCTGAATTTAGCAAAATGAACACTTGGGTGGTGCTAGTGGTGTTATTTATGCATTTCCGAAGGAACGATTTGACACCGCAGTGGTTTGATTCATATTTTGTGAATTTCTTGATGCTGAATTCTACCTCAACAAAATTCTATTCGGTGTATTTACGCCCTAAGCAGGCATATGCGAATACTTTCTGGTGGGAAGGAACACCATATCATGACCATGATTGTGTTCAGTGCTTTTCTTCATCACCTCCGGTGTTGGATCACCTATTGAAATATGATTCATATGATGATAAACTAGACTCTAGGGATATTTTGATAGATACCTAACTGTTTCGGATCACTAATCCTGAGAAATACATCGACCCGATTCCATCGTGATATGACACGGTGTAACTTGGTGTTCATATAACACGTGTTTTTCATACGTTAACATAAATGATAGCAGCATTGAGAATATTAGATATACATTTCAACAGAGGTGGATAGATAGACTGGCGAATTCACTTCATATCCTGTGACTGGTCCCAAATCTCTTGATTTCGCCTACTTTGATAAAACGTGTCTAACGTGACATTGCGTGGGTGAATCTCACTAAGTGAAGCCGCGATACCAACCAAATTTACAGGTTACTGCAGGTGTCAATACGAAAGTATGAATATTTGATTCTGAATGACTTCTAATCGTTTCTAACAATTCCATGGAGCCATTTTCCAATGAGTTCGATGCGATTATGTATCGAACATGGTTGAAAGAAAATTCTTCAAATATCTTTCGACAGTATCGCCATCTATTGTTGTACATGAGAACCCCATGTAATGAGCTGAAATTCAATTGTTTCAAATCAAGGATTTGTCTGCTGAAACAATTGAAGAGTAGCGCCACCAGGTCTTATTTCCATAATTATTTCAACCGTTTCTTATGATTTTATGTTTCAGAATCGTTCTACTTCACCACATCCGTGTGTCATTTGTCACTATTAAGATCATAATTGACACCACTGAATACTCAATTGTGAAATATATAATAAAATGGACACAACTTTGATATTCAAGTGTTGATTTCGTCGGAGTTTGCTCTGAAATCCATTTGATTGAAATTACAACCAAGTTATTTTTACTGTATAGAGATAATCAATTTATGATGTTCCAATAAGATAGGGGGCGCCTGCAAACGGAAATATTCGAATAATTTTCGAGGTAAATGGATAGGAAAGAGCGGATCGATTGAATGGCCACAAAGGAATCCCGATTTGACTCCTTTGGAATTCCAGTTTGTTATGAGGTTACTTGAGGTTAAGAGGAAAGTTGACTAAAATTGATCAGATAATTTAGATTAGTTATAGGAGCGCATCAGATTGGATATTGCACAAAAGTAACCATTATAGAAACTTTGAAAAACGTCAGACGATAATATACTGCCTGGTTATATTACTGTAGTGTTGCGAAAGGTCGTCAATTTGAAAATTAATTCGATGAATTCAATATAGCAAAAAATGTTGATTGATCCTGTACTGATGAATATTCAAATGTTTATATCTTCAAATAGAATATTCCTACCTCTCGAATGGAGTATTGCGAGAAAAACTAATCGATTGCGTTATATATTGCCAACACCGATGTGGAGTCGGATGAGTTATAGAAGAGTAAGTTTGACGTATTTCAGGATGGTTCTCAAAAGTTGACTAGTTTCGAAATTATTAATATATTTTATACATCTGCCGTGTACTGAAAAGATGGGTTTTATTCATTAACAAAACATAAATCTAAACTATATCACGTTTCTTTGAGATACACTCATAAAATTTCTCCGATGAAAGGCATCATCAACACCAGTAAAAAAAACACGGTGAATGTGTTTTGATACTTACAGCCACTGACAATATAGTAAGAAGTTATATTGATACTAGTATGACGACCTATATATAGGTCCATGCTCCTACATGATATCAATATTCAAGAGTAACCTCATAGTAAAGATGTTCTTATCATTATTGATGCTATATGAAGCAACCGTTATCGTTATGACTAAAAAATGTGATACATTCTGAATTATAGGTCAGTATCATCAATGGTATACAGGTAGCAGAATGAATGTATCACTTTTTCATTGACTCAGGTCTTGTTAAATTGAGATCATTTTTTCAATAACCATAATGCAAGAAATAAATTATTAGCTATTTATAATTGATATAGATAATATTCAATACCTATGTCATAATATTATAATAATGATATAGGTATGCATATTCAATAAAATGTCAGCGCACTTTAAATCAACTCTGATGTTTGATAGATAATCTAATTAAAATTTGTTATCGCTGTTTTCGTGCCAATGCCAACTGGCTGCAACGGAAGATGAGATCATCTTCCTCAAATTCCCACGATTTCGTATCCAATCCATTCTCAACCATATCATCTTTGATTTTCCAACAATATTCTGAAACAGACAACAAATATATTCACATCAAAATCGAAAATCGATTTTTTTTCTTGTTATAATACATAATCATAACATTCTAGTAAACATTGCTCTCTAAAAGTACGGGATAAAAAGTATATGAAATCGTTGACAAACAATCAAGCACGATGGTGCCATCAGTGCCATCTGGTGGTAAAAATTATGAGGTATGCTCGTAATAGAGGTGGATAGATAGACTGGTGAAATCACTTCCTATCCTATGACTGGTCCCAAATCTCTTGATTTCGCCTACTTCGATAAAACGTGTATAACGTGACATGGCGTGGGTGAATCTCGCTAAGTGAAGCCGCGATTTCAACCAAATTTACAGGTTACTGCAGGTGTCAACACAAAAGTATGAATATTTGATTCTGAAAATCTTCTAATCGTTTCTAACAATTTCATGGAGACATTTTCCAATGAGTTTGATGCATGTATCGAACATGATTGAAAAAAAATTTTTCAAAAATCTTTCGATAGTATCGCCATCGAGATCGCCATCTATTGTTGTACATGAGAACCCCACGTAATGAGCTGAAATTGAATTGTTTCAACTCAAGGATTTGTCTGCTGAAACAATTGAGGAGTAGCGCCACCAGGTCTTATTTCCATCATTCTCGTAATAATGGATTGTACGATTGCGTCAAGAAAAGACAGAACTGTCTGTCACAAGAGGAGAAACATTGAAGAAATAAGAATGATATTGAGGAAAATGAAACTGTACCTTTGTGAGCACCAGACTTTTCCAACTCTTCTGAAGAAATATTGGAAGAAACGTCCACCCTTATGACTTGTTCCGTCTGTGGGCTGGCTGGTCTCGAAAGAGAAAACTTGATGGTTTTCTTCTTCTTGTGCTTGGTCTGCTTCTTAGACACCAAAATGCCTCGGTCGCATGTTCTCCGCTCTTCAGAATTCTCCTCGCTAGTCTGAGATTTTTGCCACAGCTCCTCTATATCCGAGTTTAATTCTTGGTCTGCCCCTTCACTGGGAGACTCGTCGTTAGATTCCAGGGACTCTAAGATTTCGGTGACGTCACAAATATTGTCGTCGTAGTCCTCGAAACGGTGGCATACCATTTTTTTTTCTTGGTTTGTGCCAGATTTGAGCCTCGGTCTTTTCCTCGACCATTTGTCCAGCGAATAGCCGAAGTTGTGGGACTCAAAGTCATCCGGCAATTGAATGTTCTTCACTGAGATGTCAGGAGATTTTCGTGGGTATTGTAACATTTGCTTGATGAAAGAATATGAATATCTGAAAAAACGTGAATAATTTGATAGTTATAGTTACTACAAAGAGCATAGAAGAGTCGAGAGAAGAGTTCATCTTTTGCGTGTATATAATATTCATTATATTTGATCAAAGTACAAGAATCTACAAAATAATATTCTGAAATAAAACTGGGCCGCTGTCAAATTTTAGATTTGAAAATCAATATTGTATTAAACGATAAGATTTGAAAATGACTCTGCGAAGAGGTTTTCAAACGTGTTCTTTATATGATACTTTTATTTTCACGAATGCAAATAGAAACCCTTGTAAAAATTGTTTTCTTTTTGACGGTTGCTATGAAAAATCCTATATTTCACTACACTTTTAGATTCTCCCTGAAAAGCTCATTCCATCGATCTATCACACTTTGGATATATCTGGAACGATCACAGATATATAGGGTGTGAAAAATCGAGATTTTTCAACTTGAGGAATTTTTTGAGTCGATAATATCCATTAAATGGACAGAACGGCTCATATGTCCCTATCTTAACTTTACTCAACTTCCAGAGAGAATCTGAAAGTTGAGAAAAAATTAGACTATTTTATAAATGTAGTCCAGATTGATGTACAACATAAGCCTATAGCTAAAATTAATCATCAGAAAAGTCACCATACGGCCATATGGGTCCGATGCGTTCAGCTTGATACACCCTGTTGAATATGAATTATTCTTTTATTTTCATTTAATTGAAAACTGTTTTGAATGGATATATTAAACAAGTAAATGATCGAATTGTCACCTGTTGGTTTCTTGGCAGTGAGCAAATATATACACTCATAGAGATGGGTCATCTCATCATCTTGACATACATTTGGTTATAATATGGAGATTTTGATAATTATTATCATATTGTATTCTTATATCATTCTTTATTTCATTAAAACATTGTTAATACAGGTATCAGGTTGACATGCACATTGTTCACAATTCACATTGAGTAAAATTCATTTAGAATTTAGAATTAAAATTTAGACATGTTTAGAAGAACTTTCAGTCCAAAAATAAGCCCCACATTTCCATCCTCATCTCATTATTCATGTAGAGGGTGATTGAAAACGAAAAAAGATATTCGAGATTTGAAAAAATCAATGTGAATGAGATGTTGTTTTCTTTCCAGGTAATGTTTTTCCATTCGATTTCATCATCTATATACAGGGGCTCTGTATAACGTTTAATTTTTCAAATGGAACTCCCTAAATATTAACAAAATTTTCGAAAGTACTATCTTTTTCGATTTCAAAAATATGTACTTTTTATATATCCTATGGAGGCATTGAAGGAATATCAGCACTCTAAAATATCTCTTCACTTGTTCCAGTGGTGATGACATCTCGTTCTATATCAACCATAGCATACTTGGACCAAAGATGATATTTATATCCAATAACGATCATCATTCAAATTAAGTTTGCTCAGATTTCTTCAGTGCCTTCATGGAATATATAAAAACCATATTATATATTCGAAATCGAGAAAGAGAGCACTTTCGAAAATTCTGAAAATATACAGGGGATTTCATTTGAAAAATCAGAAATCATACACAGCTATACGTTCTGTAAACTTTGCTATACTGTATATTGAATGATAAAATTAAGTGAAAAAACATTATCATGAAAAGAAACGATATCTCATTCAAGTTGTTTTTTCTACATCTCGAATATCTCTTTTCGTGATAACAGTTATGTTAAAGTCGTGAAATCCATAGTCAATCACCCTGTGCCTACATGCTTACAAAGAAATAATAAATTTACTCACTCATCAAACCAGTCAAACCATAGATAATAATGATTTCTCACCCTTTATAGCATTTCGTCACATAAGTTGAATCACCCCGTAACTTCTCATGATAATCCTTGATTTTCCATTTGGTAGTATTTGTGGGACACTCTGTTTTGGCAAAAAATTTTACAGGTGTACATTTCATCTCTGCAGAAAAATCCTGAAAAAAATAACGTGGAATGCTATATAGGCATTTTTATGGACTCGAAAAAATAGTAGGAATGCCCGAAATCGGCTAATGGTTCGCATGCTATTTGACAATGAGGAATATGCCTAACATTTCGGTGACTTGAAAGAAACTTTGCCACTCATAAAAATACACCGGAACAGTTATAAACATGCTCGTGATGTAATAGTAACCCTGAATATCGGATAATAATTCACAGTATATTATTATTTATGTTTTTTGCAAAAAATATTCGAGAAAATGAAAGCTGAATCTAATTCGGCAGTAATTAGTCTAGACGTAATCACCATAAAATTTTTAGTGTGCATGGCCAACCGTTATTTACGATTAATATATCAGATAATGAAATGAGATACATTGTATTATTATAATGAATCGGATGATCCAACCCACTATCGAAAATATTCTTCTTCTTCGAAAAACTAGGATTCAAGCCTGTGATACTTTATATAGAAAATCTACCTACTATGAATATTTTAATAAGTTTGAAGACTATAAATGTTCATGGAAATCATTGATTCGTGCTATAGCCAAGAACTTGTCATTCCGCAGCATATATTGCTTCTCCTGACCTATACCTTATTGAATCCGGATTTCATGAAACTAGTTTACTATTTCAAACATCACTATTTCTAAACCTACAAATTATGATCCATAAATAACCAATATTTCTTTCAGCGACACTGAAATTTCGCTGTGTTTTTTCATTGCATTCAGAAATTCATCACATGGATGGATAACTTGATAACTATTCAAATACGAGGAAGTCGAAAAACTGGTAAACGAATATAATTTGTTGATGATTTATAGAAAGATAGTTAGTAAAAAAGCTGTATTTTATCATCTCTCAATGATCCTCAAAATAATGTATCTAAAAATACTAGAAATTTTATGAAATAATGGAAGATTGGAATCCTTTATATCTGTCATATGGTTTTCTTCGAATAGATCAATCACTCCACCATATTATACCATAGTCAAGTGTATTTGAAGATATGACTAGAAATTTAAAATTGGGATCTGATAATCAAAATGGCCATCCTTTCATTGTGTTGGGATCGAGAACTACCAAACTTTACCCACTTCTTCCTGCCATAATCCATTACAAGGCAGAATGATCACCCATACAACTAATATTCAATATTATAAAGTCATGTGTAAGGATGTTATGTACCGGCGTAGCCGCCAAAACATGAAATAGTTAATAAACAAGTTTTTAGTATTTCAAAATTTCAACCCCCTACGTTTTGAAAATATGGAAAATGCCTTCTGGTAAACAGGGTCTTTAATTTTTACAAAATTGATACCAATTTGGTTTTTCAAATAAATATCTATATTTTCATTTCCTGATTCTATTGATATCAACAAAATGCTTTCTATACTAAATGGCACATTCATCATTCATAGACGATCTTTGATCAAAATACCACTTTATGGATCTTTACTTTATATAGGGTGATTCAAAATTAGATATAGATATATCAAAGACGTAATAAAATAAGACTTTTTTATATCAAAATGTGTCTTGAAAAGTACCTTCTTCTAGTTAGTAGAGCCATTGTAGATTGATTATCTGAAAGTGACTATGATAACATATCCATTATTTCAATAATAGGAATTCCTTTGTTTTTTTAGGAAAATTCAAACATAAATTCTTTCTCAAAGAGAGGGGGGTAATTTCACAACATCGGACTAGCAAACCCCAGTAGGCAAGAATATGCAAGCCGTTTCAACCTATATTGAATATTTCTTTAAAAAAATTCCAAGTGTGATGGATCGATGAAATCAGCTCTTCAGGGAGAATATGAAAATGCGTTTTCATTTTCCTGGTGCCGTATTGCTTTCACATAAGATTTTTTTTTCAAATATATCAGGCATCACCATTATCGGTATATACAGGAAACCCGCACTGTTGGATTCTGTATGTACTTGTGATATTTTAATAAATTGGTGAATGTGTTCTATAAATTGGCGAAGGTAACATCGAATACATTGAAGCAAACAACCATGAAATATTGGTGGATTAGATCTAATTTATTACTTTGTAAATACTGAAAAAATCGAAGATACAAGGTATCTTTTTATTGGAAATGAAAGTTAAAGAGATGAAGAATCAAAATTAGAAAAAAAACAGGGTTTTCTATGTATGATCAATAATTGTGAGTTTTGAGCGATCAGTAGTCAGCGAAAATTCGTAGTGCTTGATATGAATCGATGATCTGAAAACTACAGAATACATACTGTCATCCAATATTCTTTCGAATCGCAAAAGTCAAATGTTCTGGTAAAGTTCAACTTCCCTAGGTTTTCTCCTTTTTTTCTATTCATATAGTATAGATCATGAAATGGTAAGAGATAGAACTTGCAGTTAGCATTATTATAGCATTGTTAGTTGTTAGCACAAATCACGCCAAACCAAAGATGAACAGCTGTGTTTGTTTACATTCTCGACCTTATTTATAATTTATAGCAGACAGCAGTATTCGATTGAAAATTTGAATATGGACGAATGGATAAGAAGATGAAAAGCAAAGTTTTACTGAACATCAAACGAAATCTTCCAAACCAGAGATACAAGTAAGCACAATACTGTCCCAGTTGCTTCACCGGGTTGTTCTTCATGGGATTCGAGTCATTCATTGCCAAATGATGATGAAGATGAGAACGAACACAGAAGTGTTTCTGTTACCTCTGACCCCGATTCACGACATTCTGAGTGTTGAAAAATGAAAAATTTACTGGTGAAGGCATCTGACATGAACTTTATCAGTGGTAAAAGTATTAATTATTAATGTTTAGAATATGATGCTTGTAAATTATGTCATGTGAAGATGTTAATAAACACCAGACAATTGAATTGTCATTATTGTCAAAAATATGTTTTCTTCTCAATACAGGTCACCAATAGCAGAGATCCAATAGGTACCAGATCTATCTAAAGATTGATGAACAAGTCCACTTCTTCCGATAACAAATATACTGATTTGTATTCTCATACTATATTCTATTGCTCAAAATGTAGCATTGCACAGAATAAAGAAAGCTACATCCATAATGACCCAAAGCTTAGGAAAATACTTCAAAGAGAAGATTTATTCTTATTTCAAAATTCTTGGCAATGTTTGCATTATAATAATGGAACCACAGATATTAGGACAATAAAGAGCAAAGTGTATTTACTTTGATTTACTTTTTCTCCGAGAATCAAGGAACCAACTCGCTTCTTTGATATGATTGAGGTTGTTTAGGGCTCCCAAGACATGTAGAAGACCTCTTAGGGATTATTTACAGCCATTTCAGCTCAACAGAAGCTCATCTCGTCAAAAAAGGTTGAATAGATGAGCTGAAAAATAATTTAATTTTTTTCAAACTGAGTTACACTAGCCAAACAAGGTGGTTTTCTGTTAAAGAGTGCGCTTCTCGTGACTTAATTACGTGAGGCGAATCTCATCTAATCTTACTTTGGGGAGGGGGGGGGTCTCGGCAAATATCACGTATTTTTTTCCTCAAGAAGCAGTGTCGATTTGCAAGAAAATTGGTTTGAGTTGAGTAAAACATGAGACGAGCTACTGAGCTTCTGTGCGAAAGCACAAACGACTTAGAGAGGCTGATGGGGAAGGGGCAAGGTGGATATAGGATGGTGAAACAGCTCTCCAATTGTTTCTGCAAAAAACTTGTAGACCGTTTCAGAAGGTAGTAATATTTCCACGACTTGAATGAAGATGGCGGTGAGATCGATTATCGAAGAAGATTTCTGTTGCTCATGTATTTCTGTGGTTCGCATCTGACAGACGCAGGGCCGGCTCTAGCGGGTGTGCGAGGTGTGCACAGCACACTATCGGGCCAGAAAGGGGCGCCAAACGTAAGGGAAAACGATAAAAAATTCCTACTTTCAAATTAAAATATTCATTGAAAAATTGACTACTTCTATTCCAAACATCAAAACATGCCGCCGAAAGGGGGTCGGGACAGGAGCGTAAAAACAAAGTACGGAATATAATACCAATTCGTGAATCTATGATGATAATACCTTCCATCAGTTGGTTATCTTTCGTGACATTATTTGACGGCACGCGCACGATTCCATTGCGTTTGATGCAGTCCCTAATTGACCTAATATTTTTGCTCAACTCACAGGAAGCCGGTGGTGGCAAACAATTTTTGAAAGCCGCCCGCCCAGGGAGCCCAGCGGCACGAGATTATTTTTATTTATAGTCGGAGTTTTTTTCCCACAGAAATTTGATGAATGGTTTGGGTGGGGTGGTATTGGACAAAGTTCAGGGAATATTGCGTATATAGTCAATTCAATCATGAATTCTATGAATCATAGGAGAGAAAATCTAAAAAATTATCTGTAGCACAAAATAAAAAGAGGCGAATGGAGAAAAACATTCAAATCGGAAAACTGACGCATACTATGAAAACATTTATGGAGGGAACGTCTACTACAACCAATGTTATATCATTGAATTCTACAAGTTCTGAAAAACAAGCTGAGCAAGCCACATCTTCATCAGTAGCTTTCGAAATTTTGGAATCGAGGGAAATCGAAATGGAAATCCAACAAACAGATGATAAGATCGAAGATCCAGAACTAATGACCAACATAATTCCCTCAGATGACCCTGGAGAATGGCCAGAACATATAATAATTTTATATATTATTGCATCAGCTTCCAGTTTGTTGATTCAATAAACTCCAATAGGGGCGATACTCTGGGAATTGCACACCAGCAGACAAATCTGTAGAGCCGGCACTGGACAGACGTGAGTTGAAACGACATCAAAACACAATGTTTTCAGTGAATCTGGAATAATTATCGATATTTTGACTCTTCTCAGTCATTTTTCATCTAGAATAGATGAAACTGATAAAATGATGACAGGTGCACAGTTTCTGTTTTACCGACACAAGGTATGTCGCCATCTCTGATAACTTATTACTACGGTATGAAATCAAGAAGGCAAAGGTCAACAGTTTATTCTAGTGCTTGTTAATAGGAAGCTATTTCACCATCCTATATCCACCTTGGGAAGGGGTTAAGCTAAATCTCTATTCATCAATGAACTATTTCTCTATCAGAAACGTCAGAAAAAATAATATTGAAAACCCGAAATATATATTTTATAAATAGTTAATTCAAAATCAGATTTTTGTATGTTATGTTGTCAGTCTTCTGATTGCGCAAATTCGTATATCTTATAATTTAGGAAGTACCTATACATTAAACGTATCAAGAACAGGATTTGAATAAGTATGGAACATAATATATCTTTCCAACCTCAAACTATGATGAAAGGAAATAAATCAGGTCCAGCACACATGAGAGAAGAGAATTAATGGCCAAAGTTATCTAATACGATCCCATATATTTTTAGGCAAACTTTAGCAACATTGAGGGGGCATGTAAAACGGGTTCGATCCCTGTAAAATGTAGGCATATATACGGTTAATAATAACCCAAATGCAAAAGTGGTTTGCATTTTACTTGTATAAACTGTATATCCTCTATCTCCTCAACTCACACAAGAAATTCGATGACTTATTAAGGTTCATTTGTTTTGGCAACACGGGTGATGACGATTTTAATGCTTCTTATAAAATCCCCATAGAATTGATATTGATGAGAATGTTGCTATTTCTGACAGCCAAAAGAACATCATTATAAAATGTGATATTAATACATCGGCTTCCCAAAACATGAATTCTGACGCATGATGAATCAACATTATACAGGGTTGATTGGATATACAGGGTGTCAAACTCTCAATTACCTGTCAACAAATATAACATGTCCACATTATTTTTACCTACATATTCAATGGTTTTCGAACCATAAGATGTTTTATGTGAAAATAATAAAAATACAGGGTGTTATTCAAGTACGTAGTCAAACATCAAGTCAGAAATTTCTTGTAAGCATTGGTCCATTAATGCCTCGTATTTTTGAAAAAAATCGTTTATTCGTATACAGGCTGCTGATCTCAGGTCGGCACTATTGCTAGCTTCTTAGAAAACTTTTAGTATTTTTTCCGCTGATAACAGTATTCCTAAAAGAAAAACAATTTATTCCACCTGAAACTTCGAACAAGTCGAAAACCATTGAAGCTAGGAGACTATATTATTTGACAGATGATATAGCTATTTATGTACCAAGTGCGTTATATAGATCCTAACGCCCGGAGGGTAACATTCACCCGAGGGCCTTTGGCCCGAGGGATGAATGTTGCCCGATGGGCGTTAGGATCTAGTAACGCTCGTGGTGCATACAAGATTTTATTTTTCACGAAAAAATTATCTTAAACGACGTTGTTTACTTCATAAATTTTTTCTCATAGTATTTACTGCGTTCTGGTCGGAAACTGAGCACAAGTGAGCTTCTATGGTACTAATTTTTCAGGAACATTTGAAAATTGTAATTTCTATTTGAGAGAAAATAATTTCGTCCCTTTTTTATGTACAGTTATAAATAAAACTTTTCTGAGTAATTAATTTATTGAACTACAGAAAAAAACATTTAGCGGGCGTTATGATTCATAATGCCCTCCATAACGCCCCGGGCGTTATGGGTCTGTTAATAGCAACCGTTGCCAAGGTATTATAAAGCAGTAACGATCAAGTGAAAAATAAAAGTGTTTTATGTACTTCAGGGATTTGGGTACTTTGAATCCCTATTTTCGGGGAAAAAGTGGTAATTTAAATCCCTAGGGATCTGCAATAAAAGCTGAATTTAGAAATTGATTTTCAATAATTTCATTAGGAATATAATATTATATATTTTTCGAAAGTATGGATGCAAAAAAAGTGTAACGTGTTTAAAACAATATTAAACTATGAAAAACAACCTAATTCATACTGATTTTAACATTTATGTTCGTAATATCTATATAATTATATAGAAATACATTAAGATATTTTTGACAACTCTTTATTGCATATCATGTTGACAATGACTGCTTGTTCCCGTTGGTCGGGCTATAAACTTTTTGTCTCGGGATTTAAAATACCACTTTAGTTCGTAGGTGTATAATATACTATTTTCATGGATGACAGTAAATTCAGTTTTCCATTTGAAAAAATCAACTTTTTCGAGTTTATTTGTAGGTATCGGCGTTTTCTCCATCCAGTATAATATTAATTTAATATATATAAGAATCCGCTAAGAAAATTGCAGCTTCTTATCAGTACCTCCTGGCCACAAAAATGTCAAATTTTATATAATGATGCTGTTTTTGCCGTCAAAATATATTATGATACAAGTTTTATAAGATGCCATTTTGTCGCACTCTTTGTTTGGAGTACGACGAGCGAAGCGACAAGTGCGACAACGTGTCTTATAAAACGTGTGTCATGTACAATTTTTTCCATTTTGCATCAATTTGAAGTCTGTTATTGAATGAAATTAATTTAATATTGATAAATAACAGAAATATCTTCGATTGGTAACAATGATGACATTGAAATATTTAAAATCTACGCACAAACGTAAAGACCAGTTTACTGTTGAGCGATTATGATTTTTGAAATATCAGCGGTGAAAATTGCAGTGTTGTTATTGTTTTTATAGGTCGATTTAAAAAAATTACACTCTGAATTGAAATTTACCAATGAAAACATTGGGTTTCTCATAAGCAAGCTGGGCCTAACTCTTTTGACTTTCATTGGACAGTTCGATTCTACCAACCTCCGAAAATAAAGAAATGCGTATTGAAACAGAGGCTATTTTGATACGCATTTCCGTTTTGTAATGACTTCGATGTAGAACCAAATTAGAAAAATTAATTTGTATGTCAAGAAAAGGATTTTTTTTTGCGAGGGATTTGGCATTGGGAGACCCGTTTGCCACAGACATTTCAAGAACAGGAAGAGAACGATTAAAAGATAATATATGCTATAGCTAATATGTTCAGAATCTTCTGTAGAATCCGAAACCCCGATAATATATAGGGTGTTTCGCTTAAAAATTCAAAACTGGTTTTAGTAACATTCTAGATCTGGCAACAGTGGAAGTATTTTCAAAGGCTATGTCTGACTCATATAACCGTAACCAAAATTAAAGAAATATATACCTACTCCTACCCACTCTCTAGATAGATACTATACGCCAGCGACTTTGGCGTAGCCTGTATAGCCAATAGCAGCTTATTTTTCTCCGTGTAAGAACATTCAGAATGTGTTATCAAATAAAAAATGCATTTGAGCGTGCTAATATAAGAGCTGAATCTAGGTCAATCACCGGTGTTTCCAACACACAGTATATGAAAAAATCTATCTTTGTACATACCCGCTGAGTTATAAAATAGAGGAAGCAGCCGTCGATGGAAAATATTCAACTGACGGAATTCACCCCGCGAAAGTTTTAGCTTTTATGGGGGTATAAGTTTCAGGAGACGTATGAGCGCCTGCCTATTACAGAGCACGCAACTAAACAGCCACTGAAAGCTGCCAGTAGCGCGATATGATATGTCTAGTTTTGCACATTTTTTTCTACAAGGTGGTCGTTGTTACTTTGTTCGAAGGCTACATTGATTTTTTGATCAATATAGGTATTTCCCTTCCAAAAATCCAAGTTTTTATGAAACCATTGTAGATGATTAAGGCTAGTTATGGAGATTCAATAGAAATATATTTGATCATAATAATACTATGTATAAACTGATCTAATTGATTCATCTAAACCTATTTCAGCATTGTGTCCCATCAAAAACTAAAATGAATTAATAATATATTTCAACATAACGGTACTTCTTCGACCTCGGAGAGCGTTAAGAAGAACTTAAGCCTCTTGCAGAAAAGCGCTTGTCATTCTAGAATTAGCAGCAACTATCACTCTGATTTGCCCATATTCATGAGGCTAGCCTTTTCGCTACTCACTAGTCTCTGACCTGGCACCTTATTCCCAAGAGATTTGTTTCCATCAGTTTCCCAACGTCGTAACTATTCGTCCAAGTGCGCTCTGGAAAATCCACAGAAAGTATCTAGGCCAGGAAATTGTGTGTTCGCCACATCTTCGGCAAGGCACTCAGCTTCCTAACTCCCTTGTGACTTGGAACCAAGCTTGGAACCCACATCAAAGTGAGCTGGTTGGCTCCATTTATTACTGCTTGGACGATGGTTGGGGTGTTACTAAGGGGTTTTGAGAGCTTGAAATTTGGTCCTGTAACAATCAGCACACCAACATTTTCATGAGAACGCATGCTTGAAGACCAGAACAGATATATCGAAGCCAGAAATATATTCAGTCAAACAATACCTATATAGACGCAAAAAAGAGATATTAACGCATCAAAGCTCCTCAAATGCCTGAATGGTTCGTTTTGTACTTTAGCCAAGTGAATTTTAAGAAATGTCACTTCTATTGGCTACAAAATCACATATTTGCTGAAAGTTTTGCAACAAATTCTAAATACCAACGATCTTGTAGAAGTGTTTCGAACGAACAAGCTATAGATGACGAATGATCATCTAGAGTAAAGTCATGAACTTCAAACTTCTATAGAGATGTGAACCAGATTCCCTATAGAAATGTGAGTTCATAGTTCGCAATGATTTTTAAATGCAGAAACCAAAATTTATTGCTCTCTGAACTTCATGAAATATATATTTATATTACGGCTGGCTCTTCAGGTCTAGAAGTTTGCCGAACACTGGTCTAACGGATATATTATTCTTGGATCAGTAAAATCTAGCCTTTTTTAATATATGGTTAATATAACGTCGAGTGATGATCCTTTCCTGCTCTTCTTCACCCTGCTCAAGGTTCGACCTTCGAAACCTTTTTTTAACTAGTGATACGAGAAACCAACTATAACTTGACATACTATACATTCCAGTAGGTAGGCGGAATATTCTCGTATTTTTTACCATCCTGTACAAGACTGATTGTTGCGTGCTTTCTGTAATAGATCACTCCATATTCTAGCAAAGTTTTTCATTCCCAAACTATTGCATGTTGAGCGATAAATGGCCCAGAGAGAGTTGATAACAATTAAATGAAAACTAAATTGGTGTCTATTTCTGGTTTATCATCATTAATTACTGCGAGTATAGTAGAAAATTATAAAGGAGACGGTTATATCTAGCAAATTATATTCGTTACTTCCAGATACAAAATTTCGCATTTGATTTAAAGAAATTTATCTGAACTAGTGAACGTAGGAATATAACTGATTAGGGTCCATTGATATGCACAGGAAAAATATGCTGTGAACATAATTTGGATGAATCGAAATGTTTTGGACTGGTAAGGTGAAAATATTTTGTTATACATTTTCCAGTGTGGAGCAGTGCTAGGCTTCAAAGACACAAAGACAAAAATCAATTTATTGGGCACTATACAAGGGGCTGCATGGACACGAAATCGTCTTCTACTTTGAATATGCGGAAACAATTTTTGAGGGAAAATGATATTCATTGAAGCTTTGAGGCCTGTTGTAGACCTGTGGGCTGAAATATTGTCGAACGTTTCTAGTTTCAACAATCATCAGGGGTAATTCCGTTGATTGATATAAATATTTATAGGTGCACTGAACAAAAAAGTGACGTGAATAATAGAATGGAAAGATCTTTGCCCTAATACTAAAACTCATTAATTTTCAGTCAAACTATCGTTTGAATAATAGTACGAATTATAGTTCATGAGGAGCTCGATTCCTGATATCGGAGGGCTCTAAAAGGGCACCTTCCAGGAACTTAAGCCTCTTGCAGAAGAGTGCTGGGCATTCGCAAAGCAAATGTTCTGCAGTTTCAGCGAAGTTCTCGCAGTACCGACAACTATCACTCTCTGTTTTACCCACCTTCTTGAGGTGATACCTCACAGGGCAGTGTCCAGTGAGGAGTCCCGTTACCAGTTTCAAGTATTTTTTGTCCAACTTGAGAAGCTGTTTAGCTTTCATTGGCGAGAGGCTCACTAGCCTTTTCGCTTGTCTTTGTCCTGGCACTTTGTTCCAGTGAGATATCATTTCATCCGCTTCCCAACGTCGAACCGCTTCTCTCAAGTGGGCCTTGGAAAGTCCACAGAAAGGTTCTGGGCCAAGAAATTACACGTATTTGCCCTTTGCTGGGCTGGTGGTCGAGTGCGTTGAATCGCTGGCTTATAGTCCAGAGGTCCCGGGTTAAAATCCCGCGGCAACTATTGGAAATATTTATTTCTATAGTATCGTTTAGCGGGAGGAGATAGGTGACCCACCGAACATTCTTGGTACCTAGATTTCAATCCTTCGGACTTTCAACGATAACCAGCCGAGTAGTGCTTCGGATGACATTTAAAAAGCTAAGGTCCCCGTCTTCTCAATGAGACTTCGAGGGTTGCTTTGCAACTAAGTTGGCGGTTAAAAACACTTTTCAAACACTTTACACTTTTACACTTTCTTTGGCAAGGCAGTCTGCTTCTTCTTTACCTTCAACTCCTTTATGACCTGACACCCACATCAAAGTGACCTGGTTGTTCGCTGCCAGTTGTCTCAGGGATTGTTTACAGTCCCAAGTCAGCTTAGATTCACAAGGGTATGACTTCAGAGCTTCTAGTGCTGCTTGGCTATCTGATATATATCTTTGCCCTTCGAGTGTCCCTTTCGAGGCACTCCTGGGCACATATCTCTATAGCATATACTTCTGATTGAAAGATGGTTGGGGTGTTACCAAGGGGTTTTGAGAGCCTGATATTTGGCCCTGTAACTCCCATTCCAGCCCTTTCATCCATCTTGGATCCATCAGTATACCATACTGATGCATCCCTTTCCAGTTGAGGTCCGTTCTCTGTGCAAATTTGGTGGTTGTTTATGACCACTTCAAACTGCATTTCGAAGTCGTACCTAACTGGCATGATATCTGTCGGTTTAGACATGGATTCTGGGAAAATATTTTCCAAAATCTTCCAGTGTCCAACCTGATTTCCTGATTTGTGATTTTTTGTCTGGCTCAGTCTGAAGGCACTGATTGCTGTTTCTTTCATTACACACAGGTGCAAATGATGGAAGGTTCAGCATTACCTCTAAGGCTGCAGTGGGGCACGTGAATATTGCCTCTGTGATTCCCAGACAAGCTAGCCGCTGCACTTTCTGCAGCTTGACTTGTGCCGAAATTTGTTGCATTTTTTGCTACCATATCAATGAAGCTAATTAGTAGGAAGTCTTGTATGCATTTATTTGTAGAAGTTGTGAAAGTTAGACGACTGTCTAAGTTAAAGAAGAATCCTTTAATTTCGGGTATGCAGTCAACAAGGGTATGGAAAAATAAGTGAACTCTTGTTTCTATTCAAGCTTTCGAGTCATTTATTGGCTCTTCATCAGGAATTCTACAATGAATTAATTTTAAAAACTTATTAGATCTTATTGAAAATCTTTGGCACGTGTGTACTTACGAAAAGTGAGGTTATAAATCCTTTTCACTCGCCGTAATTCTTCATGAAATATCATGTTCCAATGGAACAACACTCTTGATAAACAATTAAAGTTATACAAAACATTAATTAAATGATCTTTTGATTAACATAATAGAAAAAACACATTAAAATTACACAAGGGCTCTTATGGAGGCCATGTTTGATTAAAAAGGAAATGATGTTTATGAATGACTTATGAGTTATGACTGAAAAATGAAGTTGACAATTGGAGAGTAATGACATATTGTCCAAGACCTTGCTACCAACATACGGTGAAATAGAAAAAATAGAAAAATAGTACCACCAATTACTAAAGGGGGACCAACTTAAATTTAAAATGAAATATTGTCTCTCTCATGAAGAGCCAATAAATGACTCGAAAGCTTGAATAGAAACAAGAGTTCACTTATTTTTCCATACCCTTGTTGACTGCATACCCGAAATTAAAGGATTCTTCTTTATTTGTAGATATAGGTATTATATCCTTTACGGCTCATTATGAGGCTAAGGTACCACTTCACAACCACAAAACTGCGAGATAAAGTGTACCTACTTTAAACATATGCTATTGCATAAACAGTGTAAACATCTGAATGATGAAGAATAACAGGATACCTATGATATGAACGAATATAAAAAATGAAATATGGTCAATGACTAAAGCATCATGATGAAATTGCCTTCGAAGAAAGAGATAGCTGAAAGAAAATAACTACCTATCGGTTGGTTCACCATGAGCACAATAGAAAACAAATTTTCATGCGCACGTAATTTTTCAGGAAACTCTTGAATAAGTAACAAACACCTACTGACACGTCCCAAATGGATTACTCTCTCAAAAACTGAAAATGAACAACCGGGACAGAATTGCACTATACACTGAGGAAAATATAATGGTGAAAGGAAAATAATAAGCCAAAATAGGTATAGGCACAGTAATAGGTACCAATCCAAAAGTCAAATCAACATTGATGTTGCATTAAATGTAAATGAAACTTGCTGATTTTATTATTAACTTTCCGTTAACTAATTAGGAAGAAGACACGTTGCAACAGCGCTAATATTTGTGTTCCAAAAGCGTTCCACATGATTTTGGTGCTATCTCTTCAAAACCGTGATGTACTGAAATCAATATGAACATTTATTTTCCTAATCGAAAATTCTACGAAATACTTATTATTCAAAATACGTTGATGTAACTGTCAATTCTTGATTTGAAATATGGTTCTGTTGAAACGGATTTTTTCTCCAGAGGTCTTCAAGATCTACAGGATTGAACATCAAACATCGCATCTGTTGTGCTTACTCCCTGTTAAAATCCAAATTGTTTGTTGCATTTCTCAAATAATTCGGCAGAACTATTGATCAAGCTAATAGGTCTTAAATTTTCAATGTTTGTTTTGCCTCCTGATTTGAGTATTGGAGTAATCACTGATATTTTGAAGTATTTGGTAAAAATGAGGATTGGTTTTCAAGGAATTTATGTGGTTTATGATTTCTGTTCTGACCAAAATTTATATAATAACCATTACAGTAGTCAGTCATGTATTGATAATTCTGGAAGGGTTTGTTATTGTCATCAGTAATGCTTGTTAGGTGGGTATTAGTTTTTATTGTGTTATTTACTTTTTGCTTCCTTAACCTCTCTTATTGAGCATGTTTCTGTAGTTCTTGTAACTCGTTATAGTAATTCTAACGGTGAATATATGCAGAGGTTTTTAGTCGTTAGTTTGAAGTCTCAGGTTTAAGGTCGTGAGATCATGCAAGAAGTATATTAAGGACTGTCAATAGTGTCAATCCCGAGGTAAATCCTGTTATTTTGCGTGTTTATTTTTCTCATTTCATTCGATTCAATCCAAATGCCAACCTATATACTATATTTTCAATTATTTGTATTTGCTTTGCTGTTTATTACGAAACCAATCTTGCAAAATCAGACGCATGCGCAAATCAATCTAGCTTTAAGTTGTAAGTCGTAAGAGGTAAATGTTGTACAACTTTTCTTAGGTCTTAAAACTTATGACAAGTATATTAAAATAGATCTTATAACGCTAGTTCCGGTATCCTGTATTATTTTTTTGGTATAGAGGGATCTGCAAGAAAGTAGGTACTATGATCACGTGGTACAACACATATGTATGTACAAAAATAAAAACGACCAATCAATGGCTAAGTACTTTCAACTCCCCCGGACCTACAAAACAAATAACCTGGATACCGGATCTAGCGTTATAAGATCCATGTAAATTAATGGTTACTTTGAAAACCAATGGATGAACTTCTTATCACTTATTACTTACAACTTGAGGCTCAACATTTACGACTTAAGACCTGCGCATGAATCCACCGGAGTTTCGACTATTTCTGTTCACGTTTTTTTTTGAGATTTTCTCTATGTTTTATTGATTCCACTATCGCATTGGTGCAGATCAATAAGAATATTCCATAGAAAGCTTGTAGTCATCCGCTAATAATTCACGAAAATAATCGACGCATATCCCGAATTCCGTTACTCCGCATCGTGCAGCCCGAAGAATTCTTGATTCTCCCAACGAAACCAACCCCCATCCCCTATGCATATGAATACCGGGGCAGCAAGTGGACGATGTCCACCGCACCCCTCGCGGGGGGTGCCTCGAGATCGCAGGGCTCCGGGATCGATAGAGGAGGCCCCACGGCTTTCCCCCCCCCCATCCCCCCTTCTTCCCCCCGATCACTTTGGCCTCCCGCATGACTTTCGCTCTTCCGTGACGGAGTTTCTGGCCTAGCACGGGAGATCGGCGGGAAAAGTGGTATTTGGGACTCGCGAGGAATTACTTTCTTGACTGAAACAAATTGATATCTGATGATAATATTTTAGGTTCGGGAGCATGCAGAACTTTTTGTAAAATTAATAATAAAAATGTTTTCCATAAGGTGCGAACTTAAGCAGGCACACTGTATATTTATACTTCTGTTTGGTGAATATTTATATGCATTATAAGCCCCCTTCAGAACATTTGAAGTTGCTTAGATTTGTATATTTTGTATATTTTGAACCCCCCTCTTAACTGTTACGTCTATTGTTTGATCGTTTTGATCAGAATACGATGTTATGTATTTTTCTCTGTCACTGAAACTCATTATGACAAAAAACCTCAAGAATAACTGATAATATTATCACTTTTATAGCATTCATCAATAATTTGACAACAGATATTTCAATTATTTTCATAGCTACCTTGACCATCTATGTCATGATTAGCTGAATGAATCCGGATAGAATCTGAATTTCAACTTCAAATATCTCGAAATCTATTAGATATCATGATATATGTATATATATTTGAAATTATAAAAATAAACTCTATCCAATTGTAATAAAATGTATTGGGTGTTTCATTTAAAAAAATATTTTGGGTATCCATAACCACTTTTGTAGTAGTTCAACTGTTTTTTTGTTAAAATATTCTAATTCTACACGAAATATTACATGAGAGAATTTTTTTAATGAAATAATTGAACAATATGTTATGGAGGGGTTCAGAATATACGCTGTACCGGGTGAACAACTAAGAACGGCTGCCCGTCATATAAAGAATAATGATACAACTTTGAAAAAAAATATCTCGAGAAAAGTGATCCTAAAAAATACCTGGAAAATATTTTTAGGTTTCTAAAATAACTGCTAGGTGGCGTAACGGCTATGAGTAAAGAGAAAATTAAAACTTTTTCCGTATTTGGTATCTACAAGGTGTATTGAAAATATATGCAGTTTAATCCTTGATGGATTCCTAGTTTTTTTTGTTTCACACTTTTTGTTCCATATCGAAAAATAAAGTGGTGGGAGAACGTCAAATAATGTTTTTTCTAAACGTCTGTATCTCTGGTTATCCTCAACTGCAATCAACAATCTTGGGATCGTTGAAAAGGCCTCTTCCTGTTCTATCGACTGTGATTTGAATTGGTTTCATATTCATATCACCGTTGCCGCTAGAGGGTGTGATCTAGAGTATCAATGGATATCGTGATTTCAAACAAAAAAATTAAATGTAATGGTGTTCGTATTATTACACGATGAAATAGAGAAACTGAATCTCAACAGACCAACGAAAACTGCAACATGAAAGCTTTTCGCTAACGGATCAAAGTTGTATCATTATTCGTTGCTGAGTTATGGCCGACAGCCGTTCTTAATTGTTCAACCTGTACATTATAGGAAATGAAGATCGATAAATTGAATTAGTTTAGACGCATAACAGATACACATAACAAGTAGAGAACAGATGTGGGTTCAAATACTAAATAGGTAACTCTTCGTAGAAATGAACGGCTTTTTGATATTCAGCATAGGGCAAATAATTTCTGTAGGTGAAAAATATAATTTCATTTTCAATTTTTGGCTGTTTGAATTGAATGGTGAGCAAATAGTCATAGTAAAAGTATACCTAGTATCGTGGAGTAACTTTTATGTATAGGGAGATAGGCAACAGCTTCTACATCATGGTTCATCATTGGATATGAAAAAAATCTTCAAATGCAAAAGTTGTAGGGTTCATTCTGAACCTCCAGCAAGTTATACCAGATGACATAACTGAATATCGCTGATATTAGAAATGGGTACCAACTTCGTTAGTTTCAATGAAACAGTTGAGGATCTTCTTTTCCTAATTTCAAAAATATTGTTACGATCTTCGTGGGTAAAAGTGAACGACGACCGAGTTTTAACTGATAACTAATTCATTTGAACAAACACTAACACTTATTACAAAGTAATTTATAACGACTATTTATGTTGGAGGTTATGAACGATGTTCACACAACGCAACTTCGTATTCGACTGACTTCTGCCCTTATCTGGCCCTGTATATGGATTGTCAGTGAGATTTTTTTTTAACCTTCCTGATTTTGTTCTTCATATTCTAGTGGAAGCAATCAACAAATCTTTCAGAATAGGGAAATTTCCATCCTGCCTAAAAAAAGCACTCGTGATACCTCTCCATAAGGGCGGTGATGCGGACGAACCCGCTAATTACTGGTAAAAAGAAGAATGATGAATCATCTTATGAATAATAATATAATAAACAAATTTCAGTATGGATTTCAAAGCAAAAAAAACACAAATGATGCGATCTTCTCGTTACTCGAGAATACTTATATGACTTTAAATGATGGAGAAGTGGCTGCAGCAGTGTTCTGCGATTTCTCGAAGGCCTTCGACTGTGTTGATCACGAACTACTGCTGCAAAAGCTGGAGTTCTACGGTTATAGGAATTCATCTTTGAACTGGTTTCGCACATACTTATCAGAAAGGTGTCAGATAGTTAAAATCAAAGACAACCAATCTCAGATCAACAACGTCACTATGGGCGTACCACAGGGGTCAGTCTTGGGTCCAATCCTGTTTCTTTTGTATATAAACGACCTAGCCTCTATTCGCATTCAGGGAAAGTTCACGTTCTTTGCGGATGACACAACTATTTTATGGCATGGGAATGATATAAATCACTTGCAAGAAGTGATTACTCATGACCTCACTGAAATAAAGCAATGGTGTGACTCCAATTCACTGTGTTTTAACATGAACAAAACAAATGTAATCTCCTTCAAGTTCAACCTGGATGACCTACTCTTGGAAAAGCACATTATCACCAATAAACCAAATACTAAGTTTTTAGGTATGTTCATAGACAACAAACTGAAATTTGATGTACATGTTTCTAGCTTGAATAAAAAGATATCTATACTGGCTGTTTTGCAATCAAAGTTGTCTCAAAGGAATTGAATACTGCTTCAGCTAGGTTGGTATACTTCTCGTTAATTGAATCACATTTAAGGTATGGCATCGCATTTTGGGGGTTATGCAGTGATTATTTGTTCAACTCAGTATTTATATTACAGAAAAGAGCAATTCGATATATTTGTAGAGCTCAGTTCCGTGATCACTGCAAACCACTATTTATTAATCAAAAAATTTTAACTCTATTTTGTCTTTATGTACTGGAAACTGTGTGCCTGATACACAAGAAATACGCCATCAATCTAAATTTAACTGAAATAGGAAAATATCAGACTAGAAAAAAAGGTTGTATTCCCTTGCCTATACCAAAATCAAGCTTGACTAGAAGATCAATTATATATGAAGGCAAGAAAATTTATAATCATCTATCAGCAGCCTACAGAAATGAACCATGCCCAAAAAAGTTCAAAAAAAAAAAGTGAGGGAAGCACTGTCACAGAAAGCTTACTATAACTTGCAGGAGTATTACAATGACATACTCTAGCCACTCTATTTGTCCCAATCGTAGGGTGACTAAAAAACAAAGCATAATTTTTAATTCATTGTTCGTTTCTTTATATATATTTATGATTATTGACAATGTATCTAGGTTTATGTAATTTTGTGTGATTTCAAAATATATATTACTGATATTTTATCATAATGTGAAGACTGATAATATATTATAATATATATTATATATATCTATGTATACCTAGTTTTTATTTATTTTCATTTTTTACTTTGTACTTTGATTTTAATATGACTCTTGACGATGTACCCTTTTGTACTCATTTTTATATTGATATCTGATATTGTTTTTAATATTATATTGTTTCGATCTTTATATTATATTTACATTTGTGACCATATTGCATGCTTTGTCAATAAGGTGAAAGTCTTTGACAATAAAGTATATTTTTGATTGATTGATTGATTGATTGATATATATCGTGGTTGGGTTGTTCTAGAACCTTCTGGAACTGTCACTTTCCTGTCATCTCTCTCCATCTGATAGCTTCCAGGATATTCCATCCTTGTCTGTTCTAGATCATTCACGAACAATCGAGAGCTTTTTGGGATGTCCAATACAGGAGGATATTTTAATATTGGCGATACTTCTTGTTGACTTTGCCGAATTACATTACAATATATTGGTTATTGATATGTGGTTCAGCCGTTTTCGAAATATTTGTAGCTATGTCTTGTTTTTTCTTCATGTCAATTGCGATTTGGAAAAATAAAATTATAACTAATTGTTGTAGAATGTTTATACTCGTGCTAGGGTCAAAGGTAATCCTCACTATATCGTCAATTGCGATTTGGAAAAATAAAATTATAACTAATTGTTGTAGAATGTTTATACTCGTGCTAGGGTCAAAGGTAATCCTCACTATATCTGCATCTTCACGACTTTTGATAATTTGCAAATGGGGATCCAAACTATTGATAACTTTGAACTATTCCATTGCGGAGGTTGTATTATTGTATTATTATATTTTTCGAGTCAATCACCCCACCTAAATATTGCTCATCGTTAATTCCAGAGGATCAGGACGGACCGGCGTGTCTTGCTACATATTATTCCAGCAGGAAAGCAGGAATACCAAGAGTAAAACTTTTCAATCGTCCAGGAAAATAGACGCCGACAATTAAATAGATTGATGAAAACCACAAGTCTAATTATATTTTAAAAATAAAAAATATGCTGATATAGATTGAACTAGAAGCATACATTTCTGTTGAAATATCAAGATTCTCAACCAAGTGATTATGATTTTCAAATATGATGAACACAGAATACAACTGCTATATAAATCTTAATTAATTACAGTTCAAGTGACTCTTAGCAAAACTTTTCGATGTATGTGCACAAAGTAGAAGATATCATTAAGAGGCATCAACTGCACTATGATCGTAGTCTATTCTTCAACAGTGGTTGTTTCGTGTTCGTGAGTCTTATTATAGCAAGTTACGTTAGATTTTGTATGATTCTTCAATTTTCTCCCAATCCAATTAATATGCAGGTGAGGGTGGTTTAATTTTGGAAGATGCTCCTTGTATGTTTCAGAATGTGTTTAATATTTTATGTATCTGCAACATTTGCTATCCCGATGCTCATTATGGAATTTTTTCGAAAACTTCCATACGCTATATCTATAAATAAATTAAATAATCATTTATTATGCTCCAAATTTTCATTTGCTGACAAAATTAGTATGTGGGAGAAGCATAAACAGGGTTAGGGATAGTAGAATACTGTTTAGGCTATAATTTTCAAATAACACAGGAGGAAGACGTCTATAATGTTATTCGTGGAGTTTTGACTGCCTAGTACCACTCCGTATTAGGTAATTATCTATTCAGCTGCTAAATGGTCTATGCGGAAATTTGCTATGAATTTAAATTCAATCAATCATAGATTGAATACAACATGGGTAGATAGATGGGAACGTAAAAAGTTAAAATATGGTGGAGGAGTAACGAATTTTTAATTGAAACTGTGAATTCTAGGATGCACAGTCGGACATTTTCGAGTAATTCAGTAGTATTCATTCGAAATAAAAAAGCATGTGAAAAAACGGATTCATAATTCCTCTGGAAATATGTGCTCCAACCAATACTAAAAATGTGAGAATTCGATTGTTTATTCATAATCATATTGACAATATTAGTGAGGTTAGAATCACTCTCTTTGTGGGAGATGCATATTATAACTTTCAAACATGGGAATCTTATGGAGGTTCAACTTTGAGATGAAATCAGCAGCTTCATCATTAGTGTGTGTTTTCATGTCCATTTCATAACAATCTCTACTTCCAAATATTCCTTGAATCGAAATTAATTAGATGGATCATAATTCGAAATTTCCGCCTAACCTCATTGATGTTGTCTATAGCGAAAACATCGAACATGAATTTATTTTGGATTTGTCTAATCTTATAGTTATATTCTGCATTTCGGCCAACTAATGTAAATTGCTCCTACTTATGTTTTCTTTCCTGGTAAATTTTGAACCACCGGTCCTGTGAACGAAAGCAAGATCTGATCTGACATCTCATCATAACATGACATTTGATAGGTATTCATTTTCACAACACTCTTGCTAGCGAAGCTTCGTATCAGAAAAATAGTGCCAACTTCGGTAATTCTGCATTCATCATGCGATCTATATTTTCATGAAAAATTTTTATTGATACTAACGTAATTTGACCTTAAAAACACGAATTTTATTATATTATCGTGAACATATTTCACCTTCTTTGTATGGCAAGTTTTGGGCGAGTATTGTATCTTCTTGGATCCCAGGACATATTACATGTATTGACCATGGTTAATTATGATTTTTTTAAGAAAAACATCATAAATATGTAATTTTTATGTAATTTTCCTATTATTTCACCAACTAGGCTACATAAACAACAGACATTTTGAAAACCTCTGTGCAAATCTTGAGCGAATAAAGGTGGATTAATAGCTGCCTTACCAATGGAATAGTGAAATCAATAAATACGAGGGACAAAATGTACCAAAAAACTCTTCAGAATCCAAATAATGAAATTTTAATGGAAAATTACAAACGCTACAGGAACAAACTTAATAATATCCTAAAATTAACAAAAGTAAATTACTATAAAGCAAAAATAGCGCAAAATCAAACTGATAACATGAAATTATGGGAAACAGTAGGGGAAATTTGCGGTACAAAGAGGCACCAACCAAAATAGAACATATAAATATCGAAGGAACTAAAACAAAGGATATGAGCAAAATTGTCGAAGCTTTCAACAACTATACATTGACATAGGTAAAGTCTTAGCAGATAAAATACCCAGAAACCCGAACTACATCAGTCCGAAACGAAACTTAAATACTATGGGATCCATGTTTCTAGCCCCTACAACCCCAGCAGAATTGAACACCTTGATACAATCCTTAAAAAATAAAAAAGCAGTGGGAATAGATGAAATCAGTGCTGAAATCCTGAAACATGTCTCACCTTATATTTTGGAACCTCTAACATACCTGATAAATAAATTTCTATCTGAAGGAATATTTCCATCGGAATTAAAAACGTCCATGATTCTCCCAATTTTCAAAAATGGAGATAAGGATGAAGTAATAAACTACAGACCTATATCACTTATAACAACCCTAAATTGGTGGAAAAAGTTTTGAAATCAAGACTATCATCTTACATAAAAAAATACAATATTCTCTCAGAGAGACAATACGGATTCCGTGAAGGAATATCACCGCAGGATGCTATACTAGATCTAACAACAGAAATGTATAATGCCCTAGACACCAATAAGGCAGGTCTTTGTGTGTTCATAGACCTGTCTAAGGCTTTCGACACAGTCAGTCATCCACTCCTCCTGCAGTCACTTGAAAATATTGGTATAAGAGGAGTGACATTAAAAATATTCAGTAGCTACCTGAATGGTCGACATCAGTGTGTAAAAATTGGCGATTGCAAAAGTGATTTAAAAAAAATTGAATATGGTGTACCACAAGGCACTGTCTTAGGCCCAATATTGTTTAATATATATCTAAATGACTTGTTTCTATTATCAACTTCTGGAAAAATCTTTACATATGCCGACGACACCGCTGTCTTTTACGAGCACCACTCCTGGGCTGCCCTGAAAAAAAAAGGTGGAACAAGATCTTCTGATCATTAATAACTGGTTTACACATAAACTCTTAACAATAAATTTCAATAAAACTTATTACCTACCTACCTACACAAATATAAGAAACTCCCCTCCGCCGGAAAACCTGAATATTGATAATGCATTCGAAATTAAACCAGTCTCCCATATAAAATATCTAGGAATTTTTATAGACTCCAACTTGAAATGGGATAAGCATATAAGCTACCTAATCAAAAAACTGCAATTCCTGATATATCGTTTCAAAATACTAAGAGACATACTCGACGAAAAATCTTTAAGAACTTTATACTTTTTCCTCGTTCAATCACATATTACATATGGTATATCAGCTTGGGGATCAACAAATAAGACAATAATGAATAAAGTATCAATAACTCAAAACGTATACTGAAAATAATATACAATAAGAAACGAACTTACCCTTCAGATGAACTTCACCAACAAACGGAGATATTCGACCCAGTACAACTCTTTTTTCATCTCAGCAACATAAAGATACACAAAACACAACATGAGCTACAAAAAATTAACCACAAATATAATACTAGAAATAAGGAAAATAAATACAAGATCCCTTTTATGAATAAAGCTATCGGCCAAAAAAGCCACAGATATATCAGCCAAAAACTTTATAACCAACTACCAGACAAACTAAAAAATAATCAGAATCCAATTAAGTTCAAGAGAGATCTGAAAAAATATATTCTATCCAAGCCCCGCACTGACATTCACACTTTAGTCTATAACTAATAGATTTATGCCACACCATATATTTCTATTGGTTGTGATTTGATTTATATATTTACATATCTTTCCATACATTTGTTTTTATTCTTATATTTATAACTTTATATATATTAGTATTCTTTTATTTACATATGTCTACAATAATCCTTTTATCAATATTTTTTATTACAATCACCTTAGTACGAATGTCACACACAAGCTATGCTTTCGTGACCGAACTACGTTTATTCTAATCTTTTTTATTTATATAGCACTATAACAGTGTAATGTAATGTATTTTAACTACGAAATAAACGTCTTATTATTATTATATTATAGCAATACTAGTCAGTGATTTGTGTTTTCTCAGGTTTTCTCTCTTCAATACATGTCAAAAAGGAAGATATATATCAGTAAAAAGTGAAATTCCGAGCTTTGGCATCGATTATTTCGAAAACTAGAGATATGTTCACGATAATATTATGAAACTCGTGTTATTCATGTCAAAATACGTAAGTACCAACAAAAATTTTCATCAATATATAGATCACATGATAAGTGCGAAATTACCTCAACTTCATTGAATCTTCTTGATAGTGGATCAATATCTGAAGCACTGTTGGCCATCATAAACACAAAAAATCGAAGATCAACAACATTCAATTTCGACTTTAAATCTTATTCCTTATAATTAAACAACTGATCAATTCGAAATATAAATCTGAACACTGAAGTATAATGTTTCAATTTTCAGCTAATCATCATCCCCAGCATGACAGGGTTGAAAGATAGCTGAGATACAGGGGGGGTCCCCAATTTTTTCAATTTCACAAAAAAGTAGCCGACGTTCGCGAAGACCGCAAATCTCTATCTTTGAAAATAAGCGAGATATCCTGTAAGGACATCAAAAATGAGACAGTAAAGTAAGAAGTATATGACAGAATATGCCAATACTGGATAGAATCACAGAGGCCAAGATACTACTAAGAAACTGGAACCAGAAGAGATGAAATGAGTTAAAACAAGCTCATAATATTAACGGAAATTCTAACCTGAAGCCATCCGATATCTAGAACTCTTTATAAGTCATAGAACTGGAGAAACGGCTTTAGTCGTTGCGACATCCTGAACGGCTGGGCCTTTTCTGAAACTTTCCCTGAGTAAACAACCCGATCCAATGGATCACTTAAGGATCACCTAACGGAAAATGTAGTTTACGAACTAATATGTTCCTTCCCCACTCAAGTTGGGTTACGAAAATCTAACCTGGGTCAGTGATCGAGGCAACTCAGGTTAGCTACAGACACCTATGCCGAGGCTCCAACCCAGATGTTGGAAAACACCTTGTACATTTCGCATTCGACCCCATCCTCCGCCACCCTTCCCCATTCTAATCCGATCCTATCTGCTAGCCCATCATTCTGGCAGCGTTCCACAAGAATATGCAAAAGACATCGGCCGGTGAGGAGAGCGGAGAGACGGCAGAAACGGCAAGAGAGAAACAGAGAGAATTCCATCCCTGTGCGAAATGACCAGCGGCCGTGGGCTTGTAAACTTCCAGATAGGGAGCGCGGGGGATGATGGGGGAGGGCAAGGCGTGGGGGGAAGGGGCAAGGGGGGCGATGCAAAGGGGCTGTAAACTTTCCCTTCTCAAAGATCAATACCGCTACTCTGGTCCGGCGTCCGGCAGCTTAAACTTGGACTCGGTGAGATGAAGGGGAGATGTGCGTTCGGCGTCCTGTTTGGAATCAGCATGGACGGGAATTCCGTGTGCCGACTGGATGAATTCACGAATGTTGATGCAATGTTTCTATGGAATGCGCTCAAAAAACTGGATGAGCAAAACGCAACTTTGGGCAATACGTTTGCAGGAAACATCATTAGACCAAAACAACTCCACCCAAAAACATAATTAATTGATCAGTCTTCAATATTTCTTCATTCGGTATCGAGTAAATAAATTGTGAAGTATAAATCATCTTAAAAAAATAATAAGTCATTAGACCACGATTCAATAAGAGCTGAAACAACTCCGAAATAATATGAAGTAACATACTACTTGAACGAAATATTGGAGAGTGGCATATGTTCAATCAGAACTGAAGACAGACAAACGCAAAAATTTATGGTTGTGCCACTTCTGAGCCCAAATATAACAGTCAGTCATAAGAATATAGATTTACATTAAAATACAGACAAATTAGAATGATAATTTTGAATATTGAGGTAATTTTATACATATGTTTGTTCTTGCAGGTGAATTTTGTAAAATTCTCAAGCGGAAGTGAGTTTGATGAATATCAATTTCAATCTCGTATCTTGCGAGTGCAACGGATCCTGTTCATTTCGGTCTTTCGCCAAAGCTGTGGGAAGAAATTTCATGTCCAGCTCATTTCCTCCTCTAACCAAGAACTCTAGCTACGACTGTCCAGGAAAAGCCAATATCTTTGTGCACCTATTTGCTGAGAATTCCACTCTGGATTCCTCGGGAAAGCAACCCCCGAAAATTACACATATTGACAATCATATGGCCGAGATCACCTTTTGCCAACGTACTATCAGAAAGATTTTGTTGGGTCTCAACAACAACAAAGCCTGTGGATCTGACGGAATCCCACCGAACACCTGTTCTTTGCAAGTTGTTCGACCACTCTTACAATTTGGGAGTATTTCCGTCCAGCAACTACAGACCTATCGCACTGCTATCAATTATTTCAAAGGGCATGGGAAAAGCCATCAACATCGAGCTCATGAAATATCTGGAACACTCAGGAATTGTCAACGATAGGAAATATGGCTTCCGTCATCAGAGATCAACTGGTGACCTGCTCGCTTACGTCTCACATTTATGGCAGCTATCTATTGAATAATATGGAGAAACTTTAGCCGTGGCATTAGATATTTCCAAGGCATTTGATCGAGTTTGGCACCAGGGAGTCCTCGCCAAGCTTCCATCTTATGAATTGCCTCCTCAGCTGTGTTCTCTGCTTGCTAGTTTTCTCTTAAATAGGTCTCTCCATGTAATGGTCGATGGAGTTTGCAACAATTCTCGAGTGGGGATCTAATAACCTGGTAGAATTCATTGCGAACAAAACACAAGCATGTATTTTCTCTGGCAAAGCCGATCTCACTGTGCCCAACATTATTCAGTCACGAGTAAACATACCATTGAAGTCATCCATTTCGATGCTTGGTGTTACTATCAGAAATAACCTTTCTTGGGAAAATCACGTGATTTGCCAAAAGTGCATCCCAAAAACTTGGATTTCTGTTTCGAGCCAGGAGCTATTTAACTCCCAGTCAGCTGCTTATGGTCTATAAGGCACAGATCAGACTTGTCCTAGAATACTGTTTCCATATTTGGAGTGCGGCACCTAAACATATCCTGAAACTATTGGATTCTGTCCAAAAGAGGGCAATTCGTCTCGTCGGTGATGCCTCGCTTACAAACTCGCTCACTTCTCTGGAAAACCCTTGAAATGTTGACGATTTATCTCTATTTTATAGATATTTTCATGGGTGATGCTCCTCTGAAATATCAACAATCGTTCCTCCATTAGCAGTCTCTTCGAGATTAACCCGTCAAGTTCAGTCTTCACACCCCTTCGTGGTCACTCTAGAGACCTGCATAACGTCCCTTACCAAAGACTCGTTCATCCAACGAACATCGAGACTTTGGAACTCATTGCCTAGGGAGGCATTTAATCTCCAGAAATTTAAGAACACTAACTTCTACCTTCTTTCCCTTGGTCCTCACGATGTTCTCTGAACATTACAGGATATCCCTTTTCGTGAGAACCAGAATATAAAAAAAGTCTTCATTCTTCTAAAACCTATTTGGATGACAAGATTGTCGGAAGATATATAAGCTAGGCAATGTCATTATTTGTGCCGTATATAAACAGAATATCACATGTGGTTGGTGTGGTTACACATTGAACACGAATTCATTGAGTAATTGATTCTGCTCTACAACATATTGAAAATTTTCAGAGATGCTGCGGCCTTCCCGCTTGAAATGAGGCAGCAGTAACTTTGAGCTGATTCATCATACGTGAGGTCTAGCGGGAATAATTACATAGATAAAGAGTTCAAAAACTCAGCTTAAGTTAATTATGTTCGTCGAAACTATTCATTATTGGTTGAACCGGCTCACATGTCCCTATTTTATCTTTTCATTTACTGTCTACCAGAGATAAGTAATAACAAGATGTGCACGTCTTATGGAAGATTTGGAAATATAGTCACGTGATTGATTTTCGTTTCAACGTATTATCACAGATGGCGTTTAACGCATGAATCTCAATTTTTGTTGATATGAAGTTAGCGTTTCGCAGCTAATTCAAATTACGAACTTTCACGAACTTAGATTACATTACAGTGTGTTACAGTACTCGAGTTGATTTGTTCACTTCACGTTTTACTCTGTGGTTTTTTATATTTATTATTCATTTTCTTAAGGATGAAAGAGAAGTTTTTTTGATAAATGATAACAGAGGTTTCATTAATATGGTGAGAAAATATGAATCACTATCAACTATTCATCCTGGTCTAAACAAAATTAACACATAAGACATGTGTAGATAATAACTTGAAGATTGGAAAAAAGTGCTCTGCATTGAAGATGCGCGATGTGCCTTTGAACCAGATAGCAGATTCAAATGAAATAACTACTGAAAAAATCAAATTCAGGAATTTGTTGGTATGGTGCCATGACTGCCATGATCATAATTTCAGTTGCCACTTTAGTATGAAGAGGCTGTTTGCCTTTGAAATTGGGTTTCCACTTTTCATTTCTTTCTATCTCTATCCTCATTAGGGATCTTTTGATCATACAATTTGAAAAAAAAAAAAAACGAGCAATGTAATAATATCAATTGATTATGAAAAATATCTTTTACTGTTGTATGAATAAATATTGAATTGTCAGTGATTATTTTTATACAATATTCAACAATACATTGGAACTGGTAATTATTTAATAATGAAGACTAGTTGAAGATACATTGGCTGATGCATTGCTGTTCCTCTCCTCATCAATTTATTTACGTTTTTTTTCATACTGATGGTTTCGAAAATGTTCTCATAGGTGTTTTGAATATTCAATCTATTCCTGAGCAATGGATTATTATCATCAGTGAAATGATATTCACAAACTAGCCCTTTGTACAGTTCTACCCAACTCGAATTTATTAGCTCAACATCTTCTGTAACAGAAAAAGAATAATCAAGTCGTATATCACTCAGAACATATAGTGAGTGTAAAATATCAACTGGTAGTGTGACGTACCTGAATAATTAACGATCCAATTTTTTGTTCGAAGAAAATCTTTGATTGGGAAACGAAATCCTCATTTGGGCGACGTGTTCTTTCACAGTTCAAGTACTCGCAATTTTATTTCCTGATCATGACATTGCCACTGTCACTGCATTTCTCAATAATAAATTGATTATACAAATATGCAACTGGAGTATTTCATATTGTTCATATTCGATAAAGATATGAATGAAATTCTGATGTAAAACCACAATATTCACGAGAACGGGAACAAATTTCCACCGTACAAAGTCGATAAAAAATAAAAATCAATAAAAATAAACAAAGTGGAAGACAGTGGAATACAAAAGACAAAGACAAACTGATGAAGAAAAAGACAAAAAAATCTGACCTTGAACATGGCAGCCAGATATGGCAGCTGAAAAAGCTATGTTCACTCTTTGGAATCAACGGCACTAGTTCCATCTTGTGGTTGATTCCAAAAGCATGAAAAATATATTGCCAAATTTTAGCATTGACGTGCTCATCTTGTTAGTGGGTTACTTATCTCTGCTGTCTACTGACATATAATTGAAACAAATACAGATAGTGGTTTAGAATTCAGAATTTTGAATTTAATACATACCCCATATCACGGCATAATTGTTATGTACTTTTGTTATTAATTAAAAACTGCCAGAATTATAAAATCGTGTGTGAATGCGCTAAAAGAAACCCAAACAACAAGATAGACTTATAAAATTCGAGGTATCTCATCATTAACTAACAATATCAACTTTTCAGATCGGTCAGAATACACGAGATATCATCTTCGATTATATGGTAATAAATTTGTTTCGAACTTGCACTTATATACACAAATGAGAAAAAATAATTTTCAGTCGAGTCTTTGTAAATGTCTAATTATATGCACCTATTTTGGTTATGCAAGATTTACTTTACCGTACGTGATGTGGAAAAGTGTACAATAGACAATAAAAACCAAACATTTGGACGACTGCCATAATTGTTTGAAATGCCAGCAACAGTTTCCTCAACTAAAACTAAAAAGGTACAAGGTCATCACGTATATTTTGAATCCCCCCTTAACTTTTTTATCTATTGTTCAATTGCTTTTTTCAAAATATGATCCTATGTGATTTTTCTTGTAGATTTCGTATAATGCAAACAGAAAAACAGTTGAAGATCTGGAAGAAGAGTTATGGACACCAAATATGTTTTCAAATGGAACACCCCATATATTTTATCACTTTTGGATAGATTATATTTTTCTGATTTCAAATATACATACATATATCATGTTATCTCTAATAGATATTTGACGTTGAAATTCACATTTTATCAGGATTCTTTCAGCTAACTAGGACATAGATGGTCAGAGTAGCTATGCAAATAATTGAAATATATGTTGTCAAATTGATGAATGCTATAATATGTCAGTTATCTGTGAGGTTATTTTGTCATAATGGGTTTTAGTGACAGGGAAAAATGTGATATACCATCAGTATATTTGGAAAATAATAAAAATGCAAAGCCGCACAACGGAAATAAAGTGGTATATTATGGTCCATAGCGCATGCCTCAAGAGAGTGGGTTTTTTTCGATGGAGAAATATGGAAAATCATCAGAAAATCATGATTAATCACAATATTTGGAAATCGTTGAAAACCAATATTTTTTTATTCTTCCTAATCCGAGAAAAAATCCGGATAAAATTCGAATTTCAACGTCAAATATCTCGAAATCTATTAGAGATAACATGATATATGTATATATATATTTGAAATATAATGTATCCAAAAGTGACAAAATATATAGGGTGTTCCATTTAAAAAATATATTTGGTGCCCATAACTTATTTTTCAGATCTTCAACTGTTTTTCTGTTCACATATATGGAATCTGCAAGAAAAGTTACATAGGATCATTTTTCGAGAATAAAAATTGAACGATAGATAAAAAAGTTAAGGGGGGGGTTAAAATATACGTGAAGACCTTGCACCTTTAGTTTTAGTTTTTATTGTTTGTGACATTAGCTGTAGTCTTTGAAGATCTTTTTATGTTTTATGATTTAAGGCTATGTACAATGATCTTTTCGATTACAACCTAGGTACCTGTTTTTTATATATACTGATTGTTTCTCAAGTACGTGCAGAAAATTTAGGAGCATATTTCTGACGTCAAAATGAGAAAAGATGTCCGCAAGTTATTCGTTTATGAAATACACTATCAAAGTTCAATTCTTATTTTTGTTAAGTTTGTTATCTGTATTGTAAATTGTATGTTAGTTTGCCTTTTTCGGAGAGTGGCGCCACCCTGAAATTAAGAATTCAACGTTGACACTTTGAATATCAGAAAGTCAGAAACGAATGCGGACATATTATAGTTTATAGGAACTTTTCTTCTTATTTTAACGTCAGTATAATGCATAATTTTTTACACATAGGTACTTGAAAAACACTTGGTACCTATATATTTAATTTTTTCGTTTTGATATTAAACATAACACCAACGTCAAAACAAAGAAAAATGTTGCTCTTACAACGTTCGAGATCCCTTCATGGTGAAAAGCAACTCCTTTTCAACCAGTGTATATACGTTTATTATCCGCTGAATAATAAAAAACGGACGTAAATCCCGTATTAACCCCGAATATGAATGAAAACGCCCTAGAGAAGAATCCCTGTTCACTTCGTATCCTTCCGAGCCTGTTCCCTCCCGATTGTCCTTCGTTCGCATCGCAGGACCTTCACCAGGACGATCCGGACAGGAACGCAGGATCAGCAGGAGCGCATCGCTCCTTGTTCCTGACAGAGTCTCAGGATGTACCTTTGGAAGGGTGCGGACGTGAATTCGAAATGTTGGGAGGTAGAGTGAACAGGGCATTTGAATGTCGCAGCTATATGCGTACTGGACATTTACAGGGTGATCCATATTTCATTAGCAGGATGTCGTACGATATTGTAGCAACATATGGAGAAGGAAGTGAATTTTTCTCATTTCATTATGGATAATATTTTTTACATATACCTACTTATATGTATACACCCACCCTTGATGTGCTACAATGATAGTTTATCTACCTCAAACGTATATCAAGTTTAGACTACTAAAATTTTGAATTTGAAAGAGTTGAAAATTGTGTATTACATAACGAGCTGCATATAGTGCAGACACGTTACGAGTGCATTTAAAGCACTTTACAACGATTTTTGTATACTATTCCTTTTTACGACTTTGAATATTCATACATACATACGTATGTGATTTATGGGTGTCCTCATGAGATTTGAATTATTGATATTTGACACCACAGGTCTGCTCTCGTAGGGACAGTCAGTATCTACCAACTAATATAAATATTTTCATCTTTTATTTTAAATTTCAATACATGCTTCTTCACTTCAAACAACAATGCCATGGTGACATAAGCTACTTTCCAAACAACAAAAAATAATCTCAGCACATTCTATCAATCCTCAGACAAAGAAACTCCTTTGCATTACTCTTGAAGAACCCAATTTTTCAATTTCTGACGAATTACACATGGAAAACATATGTTCACACATGTTCCACAAGGATCTGTTTTGACACCAACTCTGTTAGAGGTGACCTCCTGTCCCGTCCACAGTACACTTCATAACGCCTTCTCCTATAAAGCCCCTCTATCTTCCGATGAAGCCAGAGATATAGCGGAGGCAGTCCAATTCTGCGAAAGAAGATCTAGGTAAGATTGTGAAATTGGGATCTGATAATTCAGCAAGATGATGTCAGGCAGATTTGAAATTGCAAACAATACCTGAGACAACTAGCAGAAAACAACCAGGTCACTTTGATGTGGGTTTTACATCAAAAGGGATTTATAGAGGCAACTGACGAAATTTCACTGGAATAAAATGCCAGGACAAAGACAAGCGAAGAGGCTAGTGAGCCTTTCGCAAAGGAAATCTAAACAGCTTCTGGAAATGTCAAGAAAAACTCATAACTAGTGACGTTAGGTACTCCTGAATACTGCCCTCTGAGGTATCACCTCAAAAAAATGGGCAAATCAGAAGTATACGACCTCTGGGCTGGTGGTCGAGTGCGTGTATCGCTGACTTGTAGTCTAGAGATTCCGGGTTCGAATCCCGGCGGGGCTATTAGAAATTTTATTTATTTCTGTAGCATCGTTTAGCGGGAGGAGATAGGTGACCAACCGAACATTCTTGGTACCTAGATTTCAATCCTTCGGATTCTCAACGATAACCAGCCGAGTAGTGCTTCGGATGACACTTAAAAAGCTAAGGTCCCCGTCTTCCTTACTCACACAAGTCTCAATGAGACTTCGAGGGTTGCTTTGCAACTAAGTTGGCGGTTAAAAACACTTTTCAAACACACACACACTTTCTCCCGTTTCTCTAGAAATCTTCATGGTCGATTCTCATCATCAGAAATCATGCTTATTATTCCACCACTAGCGATTCAGGTCAGGTAGCACCCTTTCATTTTCAAGCTCGAGACCTGCCGAACTTTCCTCTATTAGAATTTCATTCATTTTTCTTTACTCTTCCAATATTACTCGTGTGGCTATAGAAAAAAAAACTATTTTTTCAAATATCGACTTTTCGCATTCAGTTTCTTTCCAGAAATGATGGAAAGGGCGAAATCTCCCAATCGTTGAAACGAGACGAAAATATTTTTTTCACGACTCCACGAAACTATAAAGAGACCATGAAAATACCTACCTACTTTATCATTGAAAAATCTGATACATAAAGTTTCACTGGATTTTTGTTATGCATGTAGTACCGATTTGGTGCAAGAAATGCTGCCCCTTAATTCCACTTGCAACAATTGTTATCAAGTGGAATTAATGAATTCACTTGGAACTTCAGGAAGTTCCCGAAATCGAGAGTTCGTTGGTGGAGTTCAAGCGTCTCCGAAGTTGGAAAAACTCCACAGAATATACCGAAGGATAAGGTCAGTTATGAGCCCCGGGGAAAATATCACAACTTCAGAAATGAATAACTTATATCGGTCTGTGGATATTTAGTCGACCTTCGACCTTAGAGAAAGGAATCCGAAGAGGTCACCAAAAGATGATTCGTTTGGTGATAAACAGAGACAGCAGAGAAAATTTGCCTCTTTGTGGTTATGAAGCTATGAACTAAGGAAGAAAGAAACATTTTCATCAGTGTTCTTATAATTGGGGGGTTACTTTTTCTACATTGGGGGGGGCGTATTTTGAATGACAAACCAACAAGTCTGAAAGTTATTGAAATTGATAAACGCAATAAACATTGTTTTGTGAATTGATTGCATTGAGTATTTCTATTGAGATGAAAACTGACAAAATACAAACAACTAAAGATTCATCAGATTCACCAGAGATAATTCACCTACTCTAATAGCAATTTCACCAATTTAATTTCCAACCAATCTCCCCCTTTCCTCTAAAAGCTCAGCTTAATTCATAACCCCCCTATTAGAAGAACCCTACAATTGCATTCTGTATTCACTGTGTTAATTATTGCCTAGAGTGCGAGTGGACATAATTCAATATTCTCCGTGAAATTAGTTAGGAAAGTAGTCATTTTCTGTTCGTTGTCTCCCAGTCCTTCAAACTGTGTTTGATATGAATTGGATAAGGGCGTGAATAGTCTTGATTTGATTTCTGAGAAGAATTATGATGATTCAAACATAAAGTCAGCTTTACCGAAGTGTTTGTTGCATACAAGAGACTGATCGGTAGGAGTGAATTTATATCTCCTAATCGCTATAATATCATCATCCATGCTTCTTAGTGTAAAATCTTTATGGAAGCCATGTCCTGTAGTTCTGCTGGAATAGTAGGGTACAGCCACATATTAGAGAAGGTTTATTTTTCACTTGAATATTATTTATTAATTTTACCTTAGATACGGTTGCTATAAATATCAACAACATACCTGCTATGAGAAGAAAAATTGAAAGAAAATGCCAGGAGCAATGAACAGATTTTATTCCATACGAAACTGAGTTGCTATAGGAAACATCACGAGTCCGCAGGGCGAGCAACTCAATTCAGTTTGAAAAGTGTTTTTAACCGCCAATTTAGTTGCAAAGCAATGCTCGAAGTCTCATTGAGACTTGTATGAGTAAGGAAGACGGGGACCTTAGCTTTTTAAGTGTCATCCGAAGCACTACTGGACTGGCTATCGTTGGGAGTCCGAAGGATTGTTGAATATCTAGGTACCAAGAATGTTCGGTTGGTCACCTATCTCCTCCCGCTAAATACAAACCCATCAGTTATGAAATAAAAAACAGACTATTTCACAAACAACCTAAATGGTTAAAATTGATTAATTCTTTGAAATGTATGCCATATCTGCTCATAACTTGATTATTTTTATTTGACGTTTAACCTCGCGTTTAACTGTCACAAAGCTGAAAACACCGAACTTGACAGGCCAATCAGAGTCAAGAGTCAAGTTTGTGTTATCGATAATCCGAACTTTACTAGAGCTCCTGATTGGTTCATTTGGCAAGTGCGTGACATAGTCATTATAATAAAATATTTTTTATGAAAAATTAAATCTTGTATGCACCACAAGCGTTTCTAGATCCTAACCGCCAGTAGCGGATTTACCATTAGGCTGAGTAGGCTGGAGCCTATGGCGGCAGATTTTAGGGGCGGCAAATTTGGGGCGAAAATTTCACTAGGTCCACACAAAAAAAATCAAGGTGAACCTTGTTTCCACACATAAAAAGTAACTAACACATTCACTGCCGATGGCATTTTGTAGGATGCATCAAAAGACCAGTTAGGTAATTTTGCACTTTCATGCGATCTATTTTTCAGTGAAAATTTTTGTTTATTCCTATGTATTCCGATCTCAGGAATCTGAATTTGATAATGAAATCGTGAACATATATTTACTTTTCGAGATAATCCACGCCAAAGTTCGAAATTTCATCTTCTTTGTCTGGCATGTTTTGGGCAAGTATTGTATCTCCTTAGATCCCAGGACATGTTACATGCATGTACCATGATGAATTATGATTTTTTTCTAAGAGAAACATCATAGATATGGCATTTTCTCATAAATTTTCCATTATTTCACCAACTAGGCTACATAAACAAAGGCCTTTTTGATAGCCTCCGTGCGAATCTTGAGCGAATAAAGGTGGATTCATAGTTGCCTTATAGCAAAACGACTCAGTGATATGTATTCTCTCTCTTCAGTGCATGCCAAAAAATTAGATATAAATCAGTAAAAGAAGGTGGAATTTCACTTTGGCATGGAATACGATTCACGATTTTATTATCAAATTCGGATTCCTAAGGTCAAAATACATAGGTATAAATGAAAATTTTCACTGAAAAGTAGTTCGCATGATAAGTGCAGAATTAACGACAGTTAATTTCATATTATTTTGTAGAGATCGAAATTACTTGTCATTTTGTGAATTAGCTAGGGTCATCATAATAAGTACCCAAGTAAATGCATACAAGAATGTAAAAAAGTTTCAATAAAAGAATATTTAACAAATTCGAAGTAAAATACGTTTTGACTTCCAAGTGAAATGTAAATACGGAAACATCGAAAAGTTATTGCTGTAACAAGCTGGTCTACACCTTTTTCATTTGTATTTCAGAAAGCGTCAATTGAATTACAGAATAGTCACTTGTATTTCAGAAAGCGTCAATTGAATTTCAGAATAGTCAATTGTATTTCAGAAAGTATCAATTGTATTTCAGAATAGTAAGTCGATTTCAGAAAGCATCAATTGTATTTCAGAATAGCGTGTTCGATTTCAGAAAGCATCAATTGTATTTCAGAATTGTGAGTTTAATTTCAGAAAGCGTCATTTGTATTTCAGAAAAGTCAACTGAATTTCATAATTCGTCATTTGAATTTCCGAATATATCATTTGTATACAAATGACGAATCCTGAAATTCAATTGACTATTCTGAAATACATTTGACGCTTTCTGATATTGAACTGACTATTCTGCAATACGATTGATGCTTTCTGAAATTCAACTCGCTATTCTGAAATACATTTGACGCTTTCTGAAATTCAACTCTCTATTCTGAAATACAATTGATACTTTCTGAAATACAAGTGATTATTCTGAAATTCAATTGACAATTTCTGAAATAAACTTGATGGTTTCTGAAATACAACTGGAAAAGGTGTAGTTATAGAACACATAAATGCGGAAACCAAAATTTCGATTGTGCCTGCTAAAATGTATGCTGATTCATACGGTTCCCAACTAAGGCACAAAAAATTTTCCTACGTCTCGGCTAGCAATAAACTGAAATCTTTTAGCAACACGTATGCATTAAAATCGCGTACCTATTTTGGTTGGTATAAAAAAATAACTTTGCGTATTAATCCGGTTCCCGATGTACAAACACAATGTACATATCCGGTTCCAGCAGTTGAAAGGTTAATAATCGAATCGTGGAGGTCTGTAAAGGGCGGCAAAATTTGAATAGCCTATACTGGCGGCAAATGTGTAAATCCGCCACTGCTAACCGCTATCGGGCAACATTCAAAGGCCCTCTGGCCGAATATTACTCCCCGGGCGTTAGAATCTAATAACGCACTTGTTAAATAAATAACTATTCTACACCTGTAAATGGTGCTTGTCAAATATTTATATTCTATGGTAAAAAATACTTGGAGTGCCAACTACTGATTTGTGCGTCACGAAGAAATGGGGGGTGGAAAAATGTGAAAAGGAGAATATTAGCGAACAAGGTCGTATAATTGTTTAATTGTCTATAGCGGAACGCGAGAACGCCGTGGGATTGTTTGAGTGTTAAACGCACTTTCTGATAATGGGGGTGTTAATTTTTCATGCTGAACGCTGGGTGGGACTGGAAATGTCAATCTGTTCAGGCGAATTACCCGAAATTAATGATTCAAGGTCATGAATGAGTCATGAGGAGGTGTCAGAAGATCTGCGATGATATCAGATAATCTTTTCTGGGTTTGACGTCTCTTCGGTCGGAATTATTCAAGGGTTTGTCGTCAGGGTGGAGATTTCGGATTCAGTGGTTCATTTTGAAGGGACCCCTCAAACTTGACATGCCTAATTTTTTATCCAACACGCCTGCCTCAAAGTGAAACCCGATCGAAATTTATAAATCAGGATCATGAATATATTTCTGCCGACAATGTTATATTAATTTTATGGTAGTAACATGTTGAGATTTTATTTCTGGTAATTTTCTGTACTAATAACCATCGTAGGTGATTCATTCTTGCAGTGGAGGTATCGTAAATGGGGAAGGGTGAGACTTACAGTCAAATTCCACCAAATAATATATTGAATGTTATCAACGGACATACATTATAAGCAAAATATTAAAGACATTTTTCAAGAGATTAGTCCCCCCAGCATGGGAAGTTATTATAAGAGATATACGAGATACGAGGTCGGGCAAATGCGCGCATTTTTATGCTGAACAATTATGTGAAAGAAAATCTCATTTATCATCTTTCCTTTCCGAATTATTGAGAAAAAACGGTAAAAGAACCAGATTTTTTCAACCAGGATGTTCTTGAGTTACTTTTTTCGTATTTTTCAAAGCCTTCTTGATGCTAGAGATACCAATACCACTCTGAACTTTGGTGTATCATAGGATATATGTGAATTCTACATGCTGATTAAAATTGAGAAAAAATCGTTCTTGCGAAGAGTGCTCTAGAAGAAACACCGACAATTTGTTTATTCTGTCAAATTAACATACTTCGAAACTAAGGTTTTAAGTCAGAAACGAATAATATAGGTAAACTATAGTTTTTCCCCGCAAAATAAAACAATATTAATGAATACATGACAAAGTTATGAAAGATGCTTGAATATTCACTTCTAGACATATTTTCACTCGTTCTTCTTCTCAGCTCATCAATATCATCGATCGGTACAGTTATATCTTTCTTCTTTTTACTCAAATAATAATACAGTAAGTATTCCTTATTCTAAGATTCGATTCTCAGAATATTACCCATCGATCGAGATATTCCGAATTTGGGGAGGAGAATAGAAGTGAATAGTTGAATAATTGAGCATATTTTATGACCATATTTTATGACCATATTTTATGACCATGTTTTTTTGCGAGCTATAAATGTCGTTACTAATTCAAAACCTTTGTCTGTATGTAAGTAAAAGTTTCCAGATTCAAATGAACTGACAGAATTTAGTTTGTTCAACAAAATTTTTGGTGTTATTTCCAAAGCACGATTTTTTCCCAGTAATTTTGGCCAGCTTGATAGATCATATCGTTTGATACGTCATAGTAGTCAGGAAAAAAAAGGCTTTTCAAAAATGCAAAAATCTAATATGTCGCCCATAAGAATAACCGAAGTTGAGTGTTCTATCAAGAAGGCTTTGGAAAATACGATGAAAGATTCGGGTTCCTTGTAAAAAAGTAGGTACTTCAAGAACGTCTTTGTTAAGAATATCTAGTTTTTTCGATTTTCGCTTGACAAAAAAAACGGAACTCGGACGAAAATCACAGTTACGTTTTTTTTTTAAATAAATACGAAAAATTACACATTGAACTTTCTTCCAGATAATTGTTCAGCATGAAAATGCGCTATTTTGTCCAAATTTGACCGATTTGACAAGTACCACGAAGAACATTGAATTATATCTGCTCGTAGTCCATGCAACACTGTGAATGCAGATCGCAAATATTTCTTCCTTCCTAAGACGTGTCAAAGTTCACATTGAGACAGGCACGTTTGTCAACCTACAGACCGGTTTCGCTTTTTCCTCCGCATGGTGTCGCTAGTTTCAAGTGTTTCTTGGTACGTGGCTTATTGCGGTGAAAAAGACAAGCGGAGATTGCATTGGGACAGGCACCGCTTCGGGAGGAGACCTCAGGGTATCCACTCGGTTGACTAGCCTGTACTGATGAGGGACAATAAGCCCGAAACTGGTCTGTAGGTTGACAGGCGTGCCTGTTGTGATGTGAACTTTGTCACGTCTTATAGGAAGAAATTAACATTCGGGATCAGCATTCACAATGTGAATCGTTGCATGGACTACGAGCAGATATAATTCGATGTTCTGAGTGGTATTTTCCAAGAAAGTAGTTATTTTCTGCTCGTAGTCTATTAGACATTCAAATGGGAAATTCTCCTTCGGACGATAATGAAGTAATTCTCATTAAATATATGCAAAACGTCGCGTTTCAAACTTACCATTTCAACCTTAAAAAAAACATTTCAAGTGCTTAAAAAAAGACTTGATATGGGGATTCAAAATTCAAAGCACCTTGTTCCTATTTCACCATTTGGCAACATCGACTGCAGATTTCATAAATAATAAAGGACAACAAATCCATTACGTTTTTTAGGTGAATAGAGATGGTTATTCGCGATAGGTGCTAAGCGATACGCTACCTAGCGGTGACTCGTGAACCACTCGAAGTGGTATAACCACCGAACTCTCTGGAGGATAACCCACAGAAAAACTTAACCTCTGTTCTGTTTATGTTCGCTTCTGATGTGAAAGGTGTACTTCCAGCAGTTTTTCGAGAGATGTTCGGGTGAAATACATGTGAAATCATATCGTTTTTCTCGTTTCAGTTATTGTTTGGTGACAAGACACCTATGTCACAATGACACAAACATCAAAAATATGATAACAAAACAAAAACGACACCACTCCGAGAAGTTAGAGTTGTTACCATGAGATAGTGCTACGTGTTATTTTCTATCGCGAAGTCAGAACACAAAACTTATACTACCAAAGAGTTCTGTGGGTTAGATGCCATTCCGCTTATTTCTGTTCCATGCTCCTCAAAAGATATGGTAGTCAGTGTTTATATTTGACTTGTGGATGGATTGGTGTTTTTGTTGGACTGAAATTCATGTTTTGACTGATTATTTTTTTAAATTGGCAGATTGATTCCTAAATTATGCATTGACATCAAGTGTACATAATGAAAGTGTGGCTAAATGTGAGTTGTTGTTCTTCTAGCCTACTAGGCGCTGTTGCCAATTTGTGAACTAGAAACAAAGCACTTTAAAATTCAAAACCCCATATTTGAAAAATTGATTTAGATAGTTTAGATAAGTTCATGCTTGCATTTGCTGTAATAAACCGAATTGAGGAATATTCCCCATTCGAACTGTGTTTGATATATTTGATTGAATTAGACTCTTACTTCTTTCAAAACTATGCTTTGTCGATGAGGATTTTTATCTTCAGACAATATAGTAGGTACATATTGATTGATTGATTGATAAAACTAAGATACAGAAGTATATTATTCACAACGGGCAAGTGTTGTTTGTACAACTCTTCAACAAATGAAGGTCAACAACAAATGCAACCCCGCCAAAATCCTCCCCTGTCAGGGGAAGTATCACAACGTCCGCCGTCCAAGGGAAAACCGCGTACATCCTTCAAGCAGTAATGTAGTCCTGGATCTGAGGTATTGATTGAGCTCGGGCGATGTCCATTCTGGCAACCGCCACCGACTCCCCCTTCCCCACCGGCCCCCCTCCCCCCGCGCTCCCTACTCCTCCTCCCCCTCCCACCCTTCCGGCAGCCCGCTCGGCGTCTCTAAATTATGCGTGAGCTCCAAGCTGAGTGTATGCGTGATGGCGGGAGGGGAGCGTCAATCCTGGCGCGGTAGGGGGGGGAGACACTTTCCGCTGTGTCTTGGACGCAACGAGAGCCTGCAGGACTTTGATGTTGGTAGTTCTGCTACGGGCAGGGGTGGAGGCACGAAATGGAGCGGGTAAAAGGGGACGATGTTGTACTGGTGGTACGAATTGGGTACCTTTGATAGGGAACAACGGTTTCTGGAGGAGCTACAAGGAAACTAGCCTGCATGTTACGATGTCGGCAGGGGCAATATGCACGTGCCCCACTGCAGCCTCAGAGGTAATGCACCTGTGTGTATTGAAAGAAGCAGCAATCAGTGCCTTCAGACTGAGCCAGACAATGAATCTCAAATCAGGAAATCGGATTGGACACTTGAAAGTTTTGTAAAATATTTCCCTATAGAATCCATGTCTGAACCGACAGATATCATGCCAGTTGGGTACGACTTCGAAATGCAGTTCTAAGTGGTCATAAACAACCACCAAATTTTCACACAGAACGGACCTCAACGCAGTGTGGTGTACTGATATATCCAAGATGGATGAAAGGGCTGGAGTGGGAGTTACAGTGCCAAATTACAGACTCTCGAAACCCCTTGGTTACACCCCAACCATCTTTCAAGCAGAAGTTCATGCTATAGAGATATGTGGCCAGGAGTGCCTAGAAAGGGACACCCGATGGTCAAAAATATATATTCTATCAGATAGCCAAGCAGCACTAAAGTCTAAGCGTACTTGGGACACACCCTGAGACAACTGGCAGCGAACAACCAGGTCACTTTGATGAAGGTTCCATGTCACAAGGTTGTTGAAGGTAACGAGGAAGCAGACTGCCTTGCCAAATAAGGGGCAAATACACAATTTCTCGGCCCGGAACCGTTCTGTGGACTCTCCAAGGTTCACTAGAAAGGAGAGGTTCGACGTTGGGAATCAGATGATAAAGTGCCAGGATAAAGACTAGCGAAAAGGCTAGTGAGTAGTAAGGTGTAAATTCGACATTCATATGACAAAGACTAGCGAAAAGGCTAGTGAGTAGTAAGGTGTACATCAGACATTCATATGATAGTGCACTATATAAGTGAATGAATTATTCAGAACCTATAGCAGGAGGAGTTTATCATCACAAATCCTCGCATATGGTAGGTCACAGTTCAAGAAATCATTTTCAGTCAGAAAGCTCGCCGACCTTGTTTGGTGCAAGAGAGTGTCCAATTCGAGTTCCAATTGCGAAGCCTAATTTGATTTATCTCTGTGTATCTCTAGCAGTGTATATATAAAAATATAAGTTGGGAAGAGGCATAATTTGGAGATTTATGAATAGAGTGTGACATCTCTGTATTGTAAAACAATTTTATTTTCTACAAACGGTAAACAAAGTAGCATTGGACGCTTTCGAATCTCAACACAAAGTTGACGTTTAGTTGACGTTTTCCGAGGAATGTAATTAAGTGACAGCATTGCCGCTCGTGCGCGGAAATAATGTCATTATTGAAAATGACCTCATTTTTCTGTTGCATGATGATATCGATGATATCGAGTTTTCTTGTCTAGAAAAAATATTGTGTGTATTTCGAGCACATGTCCTGCCGCTCTAGAAAGATAACTGTCTATCACTTTGCGCTCTAATTACACAAATAGCTATTGCCGTCATTATCTCTTATCCCATCCGATTGTTTTCGATTCATACTTACTGGTCGTGGGGAAAATACAATATGTCCTTCCGTTCTCTACGCCTATGGGGCGAGTATAGTTGAGAGTTGAAAAAGACACGAGACGGTCTCCGTCCAGCTCTGCGAATTCAATTTCAATACAGGCTCTCAATCATGCATGCTAGGAGGGTGGGGGGTCATTGGGGGATGGGGGTGGGGGCGCGGACCCCAGGTGGGGGAGGTGGACAGGGGCGGACCGGCTCGGATGGGAGGCGATCACGTCGCAGGGTTGAGGATTAAATGAGAAACATAATTAATATACAGCGTCTGTCATAAAGTTGGCTGCATATGGAAAACAAATTTGTCATTGAAATTTCTGAAAAACTCTTACTGACACAAATATCCGACCGACCTTCTAACTCTTATGGTTTACAAGTTACCAATACAATCCGAATAAAAAAGTGGCCACTCTGTATACATAAAGATTATAAGCTCATCTTTTTATTTCATTTGGATTGCACCTCCTTTCAGATTCGATCTGAGAGTATTCTGAAGCTGATATAATGTCATTCCACTAAAATCTTATCTAATGAGTGACATAATATATTATGTTCGAATGATCAAGCTATTTCAAATGATGTACAGCATCTATTGAAACATCAAAAGCTCACCATTCATTAATAAAGAATATTCTTCATATTATGTCAGTGTGCAAAATAAAATGACTTAAATTTTGGTGAAATCGCTCACCTACTAATTTGAAGTATTGGCGAATGGTATCCCAAGAAGACTAAAATATGGTGAATGGAATTTAATAAATCATCTATTTGAAGTATTTTTGATTGAATTACCTCAAGAGAACATTAAAGATTACAGGTATTGTGATGATATGAATTCAGTGGAGATATGGTTCATTCTCAAATCTGGAATGTAAATTTTAGTGAGTGAATTGAACGTAAACTCAAGGCTACGTTGTTCGAAGTGCTTATGACCAAAATTCACGTGCATTTTGGAGACAGCCCACCATTTTCAATAGGAATTATTATTAATTTTGAGATCATAGAAGTTAGAAACATAGACAAAAATAATGGATTGGTTTCCGGAGTGGAACAGTTTCAGTAGAAACAAAGATAACGGTGCTAATGAACTACAAAAAATTAATCCGATCGGTGCTGTCAAGTTTCGTAATAAAATCTAAATAACTCACCAGTTCAACAGTCCAACATAAGCGATAGGTACTGATTCAATAAAAGCAATTACTCAATCAGTTGGGATAAAAATGAACGTAATCCTATTATTATTCCCCTATTAATCAATAAATGTATAAAAAATAAATCAGAATTCATATCTATATGAAATCAGAAACCGGCTGAACTAACAGTACCTACTATTCATATACATTTCCGAATGATAGTCAATTTTCAGACAATAACACTTATGATATAGTCCCCTCTCTCATTCGTGTCTTGGCAAATATTTACCTTCTTCTACTTGATTCGAATTGTTTGCGATGGACCTTTCTGTTGGGCTCTTTCTTGAAGGGCATCTCCTTAAATATCCCTCCATACTCAATTCAATCAAAGAAAACATATTACACATCTGATTAATCAGATGTTGAATTAGAATATCACGAGGATATAATATACAATGCTCTATGTTCTTAATACTATTCTATATGGATACAACGATTTTACGAGATTTTGTGGATTATATAGGTACAGTTATTATGTAGATTGTATTCATACAGGCATTTCTCATGTAATCATACAAATCATCTAAGGTGAAACTTTATCAATGTATTCCTTTCAAACAGAAATTTTTCTATCATAGTTTAACAACGATTCCATAGAGACAGAAATATGTAGACAGAAAAGATAGTTCGAGTACAGAGGGATTCGACAGGTCTCTGACAATAAAAGGGTGGGAAATCTAAGCCTGTCTAGTTTGCCTTCCCCAAATCGCTAGTGATGGAATAATTATGATTTTTGATGAGCATCGACCATGAATATGAGATATGGGTCTTCACGTCATATAGAGTAAGCTCGCTGCTGCTGAAGGAATACATTGATGATCTGCAAAAGCTATCTACGGCCAAAAAGATGAAACTACTTTGGATCCACGATCACACTAAAGTGTCCATAAAAGTAAAAGCCAACTATATATTCAAACAAGATGCGAGTAGTTTAGCGATTGGACTGAAACTAACCCTAGGAGTATCTAGATCAAGGTGTACCTCAACCATGGATGAAATTCTGGAAGTTTAATTCTAAGATGCATGGAAAGAAGAACCTGGCATGAGACAATTCAAACTCCTCATCGAAAGCCCATCTCGTAGAGGTAGAGCTCACAATTAGCAGAAAGAAAGTATTGGTATAGGGCTTCTCACGGAATACCTCAACCCAAACATTATGTAGGTGGTGCTTGGAGCATGAGGAGTCAGCTACTCATCGCATCCTCACGGATTGCCCAGCAGGCTCTGGATGGACATGACAGATCATATTTGTGCTGTGAATTAGCCCGTGGCACAAAAGAGAAAACTGAGTTTTTGTGAGGCAACGTTTGCAATAGATCTCACATAATAATCCGTCTTTAGGGTACTGTTGATTGTATTACCGAGCACAATAATTCTGAAAGTGAACTTCAGACTGATGTGTCTGAGGTTATATGTGAATTCTTGTAGTTTCCGGAATATCGAATTCACTCCGTAAATTAATAATATGCTCACATACGTATGTCATTTCATTATCGAGTATCATTTATTTTCATTTAATTACCATTTCACATTTTGATAAACTTCAATTTATACTCGACAGTTCTATTCCATTTGAAATAACTTGAAATATCTGGGGCATTAGTTTTACATCACCCTGTACAAAAAATACCTGAAAGCTATCAAGTACGTGATGAGTCATAAAAAAACTAGACTACTACAGAATTATTTTGGCCATGGAAGATTAACCCTCAGTTGTTTATTTTAAATAATATAGATTGACGGTTCCACTGGGATTTTTACATAAAAGTGCTCATATCTTCAAAGTACCCTGTAGAACCTGATGAAACCCTATCGTTGGAATAAGAAAGATAAGGGGGATCAAAATTAAAGGTAATATATATTCTAAAATCCTGTAACTTTATGAAACTCCCTGTAGGTTAAAAAAATAATTTCAAAATGTGTGGATGGAGTATATTTATACCTTTTATATATACTAGCGGTACCATAGTTTGAAAAAATAGTATAAAAATTCGATAAATTTTACGATCCCCAACTGAGGTGGGTCTAATCAGCAAACGGTTATCCTCTAACAGAGTTTCTTGTTGAAGATATCTGATTATATGTATATTATCAAAAATCCAATTACCGTATAATGGTTTAGTTATAAATGTTATCAATTTCATGTACAAATTGCGTCCATTCTCTCTTATTTATTGCCAGATGTTTTGCTTCTTCCCAGGTTTTTTCTTTTTTCTTTAATATGTCTCCAATAACTCCCATGTCTGCCTTTGTCTCCTTCGTTTCTTTCTTTTTTGAATTTTTGTCTCCCATACTCGTTTGACCGGTCTTAAATTGCTCATTCTTTGTGAGGTTCCCACCAACTCAGTTGCCCTTTTTAGATGAAATTGAGTGTTGACTGCACCTCTAGGTCTTCCCTTATTTTTATACTTTCAATTTTTTCTCTTTTTGTTACACCTTTCACCCTTCTGAGGTAATTCATTTCTATGGCTTGATTTCTAACCATGGTTAGTAAAATTGTTACTCGGTGTAGAGAAGCAAATATCGATCTTGTTGATCTTTGGGGACATCTGGAGTCATATTGTCGGTCATTCTCGATTACAGATCTGTCCAGATATTGTATGCATGAGCTCGGTGTTGAGTGTTATCTCCATAGATCTTATTGCTTACGCTAGATCCGGCATCCTGTAGTAATTTTTTGGTCTAGAGGGGTCTGCAAGAAAGTAGGTACTACATGATCACGTCGTGGTACAACACAAGTATAGACAAAAATGAAATCAATGTGGCTTAGTATCAACCCCCTCGGACCTACAAAACAAGTAACCTGGATACCGGATATGGTTATCTCCAAGGTGGATATAGATATGGTGGAACGAGTCCCATTAAAAGGCACTAGAAATATTTGTAGACTTCTGCCTTCTTGATTTTGTTGAATTTCAATCATAGTTTCAAACACTAGAAATACTTTCACGACTTCATATGGATGGCGCCACGTCTGCTGATTCCGCATGATGAATATTAATTTTCACAATGTATTCGCGATAGGTGCTAAGCGATACGCTACCTAGCGGTGATTCGGGAACCACTCGAAGTGGTATAACCACCGAACTCTCTGGAGGATAACCCACAGAAAAACTTAACCTCTGTTCTGTTTATGTTCGCTTCTGATGTGAAAGGTGTACTTCCAGCAGTTTTTCGAGAGATGTTTTGGTGAAATACATGTGAAATCATATCGTTTTTCTCCTTTCAGTTATTGTTTAGTGACAAGACACCTATGTCACAATGACACAAACATCAAAAATATGAAAACAAAACAAAAACGACACCACTTCGAGAAGTTTGAGTTGTTACCATGAGATAGTGCTACGTGTTATTTTCTATCGCGAATTAGTCATTTTTATTTTGTGTGATTTGTTCAATCAATACCATGGTTGAATAATCGAACAACATTTATATTTCAAGCGAAAACCATCAGAATTATGAATGATATGTCACTGTCACTTGAACACGAAACCATAGAATACGGATATTAATAGAGAACTGAATTATCGATATTGATATTATTTGCGATATTAATGCCATCTCTGAACGATTAGTGAAATATTACCGGTGTTATAATCTTCGCTAAACCAGTCTACAGGTTTTGACGGAAAACAATTGAAGAGTCGTTTCACCATATCTATATCCACCTTTGTTATCTCCATCTCCATTACTTGAAAGATGACAGACAGTAGTGCAATATGGGTCTATATTCAGTAATGTTTGATTGCATCGTTCGTTAATAGCGTACAAAATTGAGACAGTAGTGACAGTTTGATTGCATATATCATCATCGTTCGTTAATAGCGTACAAATATGTGACCTATATATAATAGTAAGTATATCATGATAACATCTTCTTCGATTAGTAACACTGATAAAACTGAAATATTCAAAATGTGACGGATGATGTCATTTCATACGACTTCTTTGAAAGCATAAAGCATAGTTCATGTTGGAACGAATTCCGCAAATAAAATGCGATTAAAAATGGCGTCGCTTTTGTCGGAAGAAAGTTCAAAAAATTGAACTTTATTGCGAAAAGGGTTATATTAAGATAATGTGTTTAAAAATAAGAGGTGTTTACTTCACAGGAGAGTTGATGTGGACGAATGTGAATTAAATGAAGTTATATATATTTGTTGGGAATATCTTGAACGAAACAAACTGTCTCTGTCCTTTGTTTCTACTCACGACTTTGAGGGATGGAAAAACTCTTATTTTAGCGATTGTCCGCTTCAACATGAACTAGGTTTTTCGACAATCCAATCGCAATCGCTCCAACATGAACTAGGCTTTAATCTCCTGACTTTCGTTTGAAAGTTCGATTTTATTAACTTACGAAGAATAAAAAACGCGTATCGATACGAAGCATTTGTGTTTCATAATTAATAGAACCAAAATAGAAACAGTATTAATATGTGAAATAACAAACAAGTTCATTTACCTTAACTGATTCCTCAACTCCTCTCACTGATTCCACTCAGGGCCGTAGAGAGGGGGGGTCAGCCGGGGCAACTGCCCCGGGGCCCGAGGCCCATCAAGGGCCCGGCGGAGTTTGCAGCCTATATTTCCGATATCAGACATTTTGAAAAGCAGTTGGTGTTATTTAAGCTATTAACTCCATTATAACTATTAAAACTATGGATTATTTCAGTTTTATCTAGTTTCTTCTGTTTGAAGTTTTTATCGAAGTTTTATTTCACAAGCACGATACCTATGTGTTGGATAAAAATGAAGAAATATAAGGAATTTGATAGACGAACTTAAATATTGGGGAATTCAGTGGGAAGTGATAATACAAAAATGTAAAACTGTTGCCCAATAAGTGGAGATAACTTCGAAACCGACATGACATAAATGATGAGTCGTATGAAGAAACTCCGAATTTCAATACCGAAACTCACTTCAAGCAAAGTTTATTGAATTATGTCTTCTTGGAAAAAGGACCATATGCTTTGATGCCTTGAAAAGAATTTAAGTTTCTTCTGGAAGTATGCGATGAAATTTTGGACCTAAATGCTATATACACGGTGCACACCTAGGAACTGATCCCTTACCTTCAGTTTGAACAAACTTCACAACTCATAACTAAAAGCTATCTTTTCTAATATTTTTATTTGTTTGTTACCATTCCCGTTAATGTTGCGAGAGGTGAACATTCTTGTATAGCCTTCTCGCTCGTGTCAGGATAGCCTCACCAACCTTATGAAACCTCTGGCATTGGAATTGTATTCATTCGCGCAAACTATTAATTTCGATTCTGTGATATCCGCTTTTGGAGATAAAAAACCCGCAAGTTCTCTTCGTGAAGGAATTTCAATTTTTTTTCGCTATTCATTCATAAAATAATGTGTTGTGAATTGAAAGCGTTTCAAATAGTTTTCACACGCAAAGAAAAAAACGGTAGAAATTATTTCCAGTGAACGCTACTATTGACTACAAGTAAATTGAGTCAACTTACTGATCACATAATATAATAGTCAACTTTACTAGGAACACGGTTGAATTGTTACCATTCCTACATCATTGGTGTGTACTTTGAGGAATAGTAAATTAGACAATACTGTAAGAGTACCGATTCCTTGTATCAAATATTGTATTCAACCTATGAGCACTAGTAATTTTTATTTTTTATTCAGTGAATTGAACTTTATTTGATAGATTGAAATGTACATTGAGGAATAGGAAATTACACAATACTGGAAGAGTACTTCTTCCTTGTATCAAATATTGTAATTAATCAATGAGCCCTGGTAGTTTTTGTTTTTTATTCAGTTAAATAAACTTTATATAATAGATTGAAATGTACCTACTACATGACAAAAAGTGACAATTCGTATTCTTATATTCATTACCGGAAGTGGAATACTCCCAACCGATTTATATATATTATGTAATCCCTTCTTCTTCACTCATTGATGGTATTGATCATTAGAACAAGAGGCAAACATTCTTCTTGAGATTACAATTTCGAAGGCCTCCATAATAATTTTTCGATTATTTTCAATGAAAAACGTAGTGGTAACAGCCATAGTGCCGCTTAACTGATGTTATCCAGTTGATCCGGAGTAGATTTTTATAGGAAAGTTTTGATGTCTCTATTGGTACTCTTCGACATCGTACTGAATCTGAAATAAACAATTATTTAGTTCGTAGGTATTAATATAGAATGAAAAAGTTATACCAGGTTATGTTTATGCGAGCAGAAAATGTCTTCAGTATCCTATCGATGCTTTCATCTTCAACCATAACCCTTCCTTGAAATGTATTAGGTATTCCATTTCTGTGTCACCATTATATCCATGGATCCAGAGAATTTTTCAACCATCTTCTAGATAGAAGTATTCGTGATTCTATAAAAAATAAATCAACCTACATAACAATCACAATTTACTCTAAAATCGCTTTAATTACCTCTCTTTTTACTTTCCTCATTTTTCTTCTTGGCTATAGTGCTATAGTTTAATTACTCTCATCCTCGCTCTCATTCTCTTATTGCAATAATAATCATAAAGATTCCCTCTAGAAACCATTTTGTCTTCAACACATTCATATCCTGAATCATTTTATAATTTGTGCGTAATCCTCAAATGTTGATTGGGAGCCTTGAATGAAGCAAATACCACTGAACAACAAAAACATCTCATCTTCTCCTCGATTATGATGGCACACTAGCTGCGAAAAAGAGATACTGCCTCGAACAGAATCAACGAATAACTAAGGAAAAAAGTCAACCCATACCATTCAGGGGAAAAACGATTATTTGAATGTTTATTGAATGTTTGTTGAATGTTTTAGTAATCATCAATGAACAGCATTATGACAATTATTACTCGCTGAATAGTTAATAACATTGATTCGGAAGAGTAAGTGCTTATTTTCATTTGGATTAGTTGACTTCATCATTTTCTGAGATTAATTTTACTAAGGTGATAGTAAATATTTCTGAATACATTGTTAAGAACTGCTGACAGTAATTTTCAATATACTCTCGGACAGATTGTACCAGAGTTCTCAGGTTAAAATTACTATAAGGAATAGTGAATACATCACCTGCGATTTCTTGTTAGTAAATTACCTCGGGGTATAGTACTATCTACTTTAACTGAAATGCCATTTTCAGACTGGTATATATTCCTAATGGTATATTGAAGGAAACTTTTTTCGCAGTTGGGTTTACTAGGATTGCTCTTAAGAAGTATCAGGAAATTTTCACTAGCCGGAAAAGTGATTTATCAGATGGATATTTCTTAGCGTGCATTAGGCACGAGTGTATATTGAACTTTATGAAATTAATATATAATATGTATACAAGTGCATGGGCCCGGGCCCTAATGGTGCCCCAGGGCCCGCTGTAGCTCTCGACGGCCCTGATTCCACTGCCCCCGAATTGTCCCGCCAAGTTCACGTGGATAACAGTAGATCATCGGAGCAACCCAGCAACCACCCCAAGATAGCGAGTAAATAGTTTAATTGGGCCAGGGGAGGTGGCCTGGTGGGGGCCGTCCATCATAGAAGGGCCGATATCCGGATCCTCCTAAACGGTTGGGCCCGTGGGGATTATGCGTTATATCGTCCGAGAAACGGCATCTAGCGGGCCGTGCCTTGCCACCTTCAAGTTTCACTTTGCAGTATATCGTCTTAATAGGTTGTGGGGGGACAATGAACCGGGATGACAGGGAAGAATGGGGAGGAAAACTCCAGAAACTCTCCCGGAAGATTCAGTTGTGATCCCACATTTCCTTTATTTTTTCAGCTGTTTACAATGGTGAAAACGTGTAAAACAATAATTGAGCATCACGTTTTCAAGTTAACTGTAATGAAACACCGTACCTTCTTGAATTGTTCAACCCACTTGAAGTTATATTTATAAAAATTATCCTAGCTAGGCCGATATGTAACAAGTTTAGAGATATTCACAGTTAAAACTCGTGCATTCTACTAGATTCAAGAACTGTGAAAATCAAACAGATTTCGAAAACAGGTTTCATTGTTTGTTTTTAATAAAAGTAGTTGTCGTCAACTGTCAATTCCATCCGAACTATCCATATTTAGATCTTATTATAATAGTATATTATGATACAAGTCTTGTAAGACGCCATTTTGTGCTCCAAGTGAACAAGTGCGACAACGTGTCTTATAAAACGTGTGCCATGTGCAATTTTTTCTATTTTGAATTGATTTGAAGAAAAAAATGGATCTAATATCGATAAATAACGGAAACATTTTCGATTGGTAACAATGATGACATTGAAAGAATTAAAATCTGACGCACAAGCGTAAAGCCCAGTTTACAGTTGAGCGATTTTGATTATTGCAATACCAGCGGTGAAAAATGAAATGTTATTATTGTTTTTATTGGTCAATTTAAATCAAATACACTATTAATTGAAATTTACCAATTAAAACATTGAGTTTTTCACTGCATATATCACCAAATCCAAATCGCTCAGAAGTAAACTGGGCCTAACTCTTCTGACTTTCATTTGACAGTTCGATTGTACCAATCTCCGAATAATAATTCTATTCTTGCTGTATGTTAACGATCTGGCTAAATTGGATATATCAGGAACATTCACCTTATTCGCGGATGACACCACGATATTTTGGCGTAATAGAGATCCGGCTACTTTGACTCGAACTATACACTCAGATTTAGAAAGAATAAAAAATTGGTGTGAATCGAATATGTTGTCACTTAATCTTTCTAAAACAAATTTGGTCACATTTAAGTGGGATTTGGATCAGGTTATGAGACGATTGAAAGTAAGCCTGTAACGAATTTCCTCGGTATATTTATTGACAGTAACTTGAGGTTTGATACACAAATTAATGCCCTAAAAAAGAAATTGTCTTCTGGTTGCTTTGCCGTAAATGTCATATCTCGTGAACTCGGAATTTCAGCTTCTTTGACCGCATACTATTCACTTATGGAGAGTCATCTTAGGTATGGAATTCCATTCTGGGGCTCTAGCAGCCAGGTTTTATTGCAAAGTATATCCGTTATTCAGAAAAGAGCTTTGAGAATAATATTCAAATTGAGGATGCGTGACTCGTGTAGGCCAATCTTCTGCAATAATAAAATACTGACAATTTTCGAACTTTTCATTATAGAGACTGTATGCTTGCTTCACAAACATAAAGAAAAGTTCTTGAATCGAACAGAAAGGCAAACACGTAGGGAGATGATACTTGTCCTTCCACTCCCCACATCAACTTTGACCAAGCATTCTCAAATCTATAGAAGTAGACAGATATATAATCATTTACCTAAACAAATAACAGCAATCAATGATCAGAAGCTATTTAGGAAATCGATCAGGAATCTTGTAATGGGAAAGTGCTTCTATAGTTTGGAAGAGTATTTTGCATATAATTTCTAGTCTTTCCATATAAATATTGAGATTTATATCAAGATTTTGATGAACTGTACTTGTGGAAACATGTTTGTACCTCATTGTAACCTTTATGTAAATATTTTGTATACTATTTATTTTACAATTGTTTGTTTTTTATACACATGACATATATCTTTGTCGATAAAATGTAGAACATTTTAGACAATAAAGATTATTCTCTCTCTCTCTCTCTCTCTCTCTCTCTCTCTCTCTCTCTCTCTCTCTAATAAAAAATGCGTATCAAAATAGAAAAATGATATATGCACACTGATATGAATTAGCAAATTGGTGCTGATGATGAAGCGTGATTTCACCATTGTAATCTTAAAAAATGCTAATCGTTTGCTGATTCAACTCGACTGTCAAATTTTCAAAATTATAGATATTACCGATTGCGAACACTCAATTTTGGACGACCCATATGGATGATTAAAAGTAGCTTGTTTCTGTGTAGAGACGGTGAAGGGAACATGAGAATCCAAAACTCAAATATTTTTGTCATTGTTAAACCTTCGGTTTCTCCGAAAATCTTTGTTGTTTCAGATGGGACACACTTTCTCAACATCCGAATTCATCTCATTATAATAATTCTTCATATAGCTTCATACACTATAACTAAAATGAACTGCATATTCGAATTTTTATAGAAAAAGTAACAAATGCAGCCTGAAATCATACAACATTTTTATGCACAGTAAAAAAAATTATACCAGCTCCCACCAGCTAACACCGTCTGGTGTCCCGTGAGGTCCTGATTGTTTTAGTGTCAGTATAAACACCGGCATGTTATTCACAACTGTAGGTGTTATGTGATATTTCCCAGAGGTGTTTTAATAATCAAACCAAGTTGTCAGTAACACTAGTTCAACTCCTGAATTTAGCAGAATGATTACTTTGGTGGTGTTGTTTATGCATTTCCGAAAGTGCGATTTGAACCGCACATTTTTTGATTTTCTTGATGCTGAATACTTTTCTGGTGTGAAGGAACACCATATCATGAGTGTGTTCATGCGAATCAGTGCTTTTCTTCACCACCTCCGGTGTTTTTTACTAAGTTGGATTACCTATTGAACACTCAACTGTGAAATGTATAATAAAAAAAAGGACACAACTTTGATATTCAGGTGTTGTATTCGCCGGAGTTTTCTCCAAATGCGAGTAGTTTGAAACATTTAGGTAATTCTAGACCTCATACAAAAAAAATTATTATCTATCCTACCTAAGATATTCATCTATGGAAGCAGACAGGAATGAACCCTATTAATCGGCAAATCTGAAGCGATTTAGAGGTTATAAGTCGTTGAACCCCCATTATCCATGTAACGACTTGGGATAACTTTGACCCAGATATACATCCGGGTAAAGAATGAGATAAAAATCGTCCCGTCTGACCTTTCGCACTCGTCTCCCAGGAAAATATCGTTAGTCATTTGGAGATAAATGCCTTTTCATTTATTATCAGCAGATGGAGCGTGTAGATATAAAGGAGTTTTTCTTGATTTCATCGCTTTATCGCAAAGAGGATTCGAGAGATGGATTCAAGGAAATACCAATGGTCATTTATAACCAGCGTCTGTTATTTTTTCGCGATGTTGAAATTGGTTCACCTGGAAAAAACAGAGGGCAACCTTATCCATATTTTTAGGTAAGTATGCCTGACAACCTATTATATTTTGCAATTTAAATAGGGTACGACATACACTTTGAAGTGCCTCAGAGTTCAGTACTGATCTCAATTCCTCCTCTGGCCAACATCAGTGATACGTCTCAAGTTAGATACCCGAAGAACTATCTTGTGGTATGTGGAACCGAAAGACTTTGATGTGATGTGGTTCAAGCTAGCTGATACCAACAGACCAAGTTCCTCTGCTGCCTTTACCTATCACCTAATGAACCTACATACAACAACCTCTTCGAATTTTTAGCACTAAAACTGGACTTCATTCAGGAGAATCATCCAACAGCTGAAATCATAATCATGCTGCCATCTTAGAGCCAAAGGTTGAACTAGTATCATACTAGATTTTGATGTTTTCTACGCACTTCATCGTTGACGGTGACAAGAATTAGTGAATTCATGCTTTTTTTTTACATTTTCCTGGGTTTCTTCTGAATAGTTACATTTTGAAAGTTGATATTTAGTCAGGGTATAGTTCAATATAGTAGGTAGGACATTTTGAAATATTATCACAATCTGTGACAAAAAAATTCCATTGTTTACATTTTTTGATCGTGAATAGCTTTCTTAAAAAAACGAATTTCAAGTCCAAAAAGGGTTTAGTACCTTCATTCAACTTTCTTATTTACGAAAATATCATAGTTTTTGCTATCGGACTTACCGTTCGGCAGAAACCCGATCAGCAGCAAAGGTATGTTTACGGGATTTTGTGAATCTCCCCTCTTGAGAAAGGACACCGGCTGTATCTCGAAAACTATTTGCCGCATAGGTTTCGGAAAAAAATATTTATGATGAAAGTGGCCAAGAGAAATCTCTGGAAATGATTTTTAATTTTCCAGGACGACCGCTAGAGGGCGTAATTGCATTGGCCACTTCGAAAAACGGGTTTTTATGAGAATTTGATATATCAAGACAAATCAAAAACACTTTTTTGATAATCTCGTGTTGATATTCAATCATTTCGATTTGAAAAAAATTACGCTAGCTCTTTGAATGCAAGAGGGAGGGGAGGATGAATAGCACTATGAAAAAACTCTTATAACTACAGTTTGGCGTAACGGCAAATATCCGACCTGTACTGGAATACTGTTCCCATATTTGGAATGCGGCACCTAAACATATCCTGAAACTATTGGATTATGTCCAAAAAAAGGCAATTCGTCTCGTCTGTGATGCCTCGCTTACAAACTCGCTCACTTCTCTGGAACACCGTAGAAGAGTTGGCGATTTATCTCTATTTTATAGATATTTTCATAGGCGATGCTCTTCTGAAATATCAACAATCATTCCTCCATTAGCAGTTTCTTCGAGATTAACCCGTAAGTTCAGTTTTCACACCCATTCGTGGTCACTTTAGAGACCTGCAGAACGTCCCTTTCCAAAGATTCGTTCATGGCACCATGTCATGAATCTATCATACACAGTGAAAATAAAATTACACCAGCGCACACCAGCTTACACCGTCAGGTGTCCCCTGAGGTCCTGTTTATATAAGTGTCAGTAAACACCGGCAAATTATTCACCACTGTAGGTGTTATGTAGGTGTTTTTAAAAATGAAACCCAGTTGTGAGAAACACCAGTGTTAGTGTTGTTTATGCATTTCCGAAAGTGCGATTTGACACCGCAGTGGTGTCATGCACATTCTATGATTTTTTTTCATGCTGAAAGCTACCTCCACGAAATTCTCTTCGGTGCGTTCAAACACTGAGCAGGTACATGCGAAAACTTTTCTGGTGTGAAGGAATATCATATCATGAGTGTGTTCATGCAAATCAGTGCTTTTCTTCACCACCTCCGGTGTTTTTTAGTTGAGTTACCTATTGAAATATAATTCATATAATGATAAGCTAGACTAGATAGAAGAATCTAGGGACAATTCGGATGATGACGAACTGTTTCGGCTCATTTATCCTGATCAGTGGCAAGACTAATTGATACTGATTGATATATATCAAAATCATCTAATATATCATGCCCAATATTGAAATCAGGTACGGTAGGAAGGACGTCAGTGCCACCTATTGGCAAAAGTTACAAGGTTCTAAGATCGAACATCACACCATTCAGATGCCTAATACAATATTTATATTAATTTATAATTGCCGCCTAATTAGATGATTCATACACCGCCTCGATTCCATCGTAACACGGTGTAACTTGGTTTTAATTTTATATAATAGGTTTTTGGTGTTTTTTGTGCGTTAACGTCAATGATAGCACCATTGATAATATTAAATTTCAACCATATTTGGTGTTTCTTATGATTTTATGTTTCAGAATCGTTCTACTTCACCATATTCATGTCTTTTTTCACTACTAAGATCGGAATTAACACTACTCAACACTCAATTGTGAAATGTATAATAAAAAGGACACAACTTTGATATTCAGGTGTTGTATTCTTCGGAGTTTGCTCTGAAATCCAGTTTATTGAAATCACACCCAAATTTTTTTACTGTTTATCATAATAATTCACACTTTTCCTCGATTTCTCTGGTAGTAGTTTCAACTTCACTTTTTTCTCTTTCTGCTACATATGGAGGTGCCTTAAATAATTAACACACCAATTTCAATCATGAAAGAGTATATGAGTTCGTTTATTTCAACAATATATCTTGGTAGAGGTGAGCGTTTTTTCAACTCCGCTCACGAGCACAAATGCTGTCACTTTATGACATTTCTCGAGAAACGTCAATTTTGTGTTGAGATTTGAAAACGTCAAAGGCTATTTTGTACCCGATTGTAGAAAAATAAAATTGGAGTATCTTCAAGAGTTTTGAAAATATCGCAAAAAAAAACAAAATTTATTAATTTTGCTTTTGTATCCATAATGGCGTTCATAATAAAAAATAATGTTTTGGTCAGTTTATTTCTCATTGACGCAACATTGACCTAATACCTTACCAACTTCATATATCTTTAAGATCAGCGATATCTCCATAGTGGCACACGAAAAAATCAAACACCCGGTACATTAGATGTTGATCCCCCGGTATACCTACCTATATCTACTTCCTACAGGATATCACCTATCTATCCACGCCCTGTCTGTCATCTTTCAATATGCGAGTGATGAAACTTGTACGTGTGCAGCGTGAAGTAAACGTTGCGTAGGGGCCACTAGATTGAATTTTCTCATTTTATTTTTACGCCTCCATACCTCTCCCTGCCCCCCGAATTGCCGTGATACACCTACAAGAGATTGAACGGGGTCGAACGAGAAGTAGAGAAAGGATAATCTGCGATGGAATGTCTGAATCTGTTTCTACGGGGTGTGACAACGCGAAATCAATTCCCGACACATTACTAAGGACTGCCCTGTGTATTTCTTGAAAATTTACACTCGTGCTCGAATCTACGAAAAGCCGTACTCAGGAGTCTTTCAGGATTACAGCGAACGGCGCAAAATCCAAAACTAAAAGCGAATTCCATTGAGGAAACTCAGAATGCATAAATAATCCAGCAGAGAAACTATTCTGAGTAGGAAATGTACATTCCAGTGTTGCCGATGGTTAAGGACGAAAATATCCACCTTCCCAGTAGAAATTATCCGATTTTGTCCAAAATGATCCGATTTTCAGTTATTGACAGTATTGAAACTAATAGCAGATTCCATGGTAGAACCAGTTCGTAATAAGAATATACCCTTGAGTATACCTATTCTTTAAACAAACAAGACAATATTAAAATTTTGTGAAAAAAAACTCGCACCATTGTCCGGTAGCTGTTATATTTAAATCATAGATGTCGCTGCCGCTCACCGCACAACCACATGTTTCTTTTTTCTCACATTCTACATTCACTCATTTGTCAGAAATACTTCATAAATAGAAACTGATTCTTCAATTTTCAGTGGTGAGTGGAAATTAAAAGCACGAAAAGTAACAATTAAATGCATGAAACTCATCATAGGTTTTCCTCTCGTGCAGTCAAAGGAGAAAAGTGAAGGGATCCACATTATCCTTTGGCTGATTGTAGGCCATACTGGCTGTATTCAAGGTATACTATGGTGGAACAAGTCTTTAATTGTATCTTTCCAAAATGTATCGATTTTCTTGGAACCCTATAGTACCTATTTATTATTCATGACTTGCGTGTAGATGGCTGTACGATCGATTTTCCCAATAGTGGTATATTCGATCTCCTTTCAAATTCACCGATAATTTCCAAAATTCTCAAATGTATTGAGTAACGATTTGAAACATTTTATGAAAATAATGGGAACATTAGTCCTTTCAGGGGCAGTCTGGGAATGTTGATGTATTCTGATGACATTTTCGTCTTTATATAGAGATATATGTAAGTCAGGAGGAACGGAATAGAATATATTCTACAAAAAAAATATTCTAAAAAATTGGCCAGTTAAATCAGCACAAATATAAAAAAAAATTCTACAAAGTCGGTCAAAGCGTTTTTTCGTATCAATTCATAGTTAATATTGGTTGATGGGTTGATGGTTCTTCACCCTGCATGAATTTGAATAATTTTATATATATTCAAAGTTGGCGATACCAAAAAGCTACTTTCATCATCCATTGGTCAGAAAATATTCAATTTGTATGACTGATAAAATTTCAAATTCACATCCAGGAACCCTAATAGCCTATTGAGTAATATAAATCGTATAAAATCATCGTTGTTCAAATCTCGTTGAAATATACTAATTATAAAGAAGACGGTATATAGCGGCATTATACAATAATACCTATAGTAGAAAAGTTATAAGTGAAGTAAGTTAATAGATGAATTAATTTTGAAAACTGATCTTATAATATCCTATGAATATCGTAGACGACTTCGTAGGGTTCTGGGACGTCATTTGTCATATCAGAAGGACGTCCCAGGGACGTCCTTTGGCATCCCCTGGACGTTCTGAGGACGTTAACGTTATCGTGTCTGCCTCAGAAGATCTAGGGGCCAAGGAGGGTCCTAAAACGATATATTCGAGGCTTATTGGTATTCCGAGACTTCGTATACAAAGTTTATCAGTGTACTTGTAGCTGAGTTCCTGACTTGAGCCTATTGCAGAAAAGCGCTGGACATTCGCAAAGCAGTGTCACTCTCTGATTGCCCAGTTTCGAGTATTTCTTGCCCAACTCAAGAAGCTGCTTAGCTTTTCTTGACGATGGGCTCACTAGCCTTTTCTCTTGTATTTGTCCTGACACTTTATTCCATTGAGATTTCATTTCATCTGATTCCCAGCATCGAAACTTCTCTTTCAAGTGGGCTTTGGAGAGATTGCTCCAAAATCGGTGGACAAATAGCTATATTAAACTTGCAAACAGTAAACAATATGTGGGTATAGAAGTGATTCTACTGATCTAAATTCAATTCCTTCTGATAGTGTTGAAGTGTTGTTACGATATTTCTGCTTGGGTTCGTTAATTTAAACACTCAGTACAATTTATTTCACTAAACAAAAATCAATGAACAATTAATTGAATCACTTCGATATTCGCTATACAAATCTCTATGTTAACAATACTATAGCTTTCTTTCTAAACTCAAAATAACTGTCCGCGACACTGCAGTCCTTTATGTAGGTACGAAACATTTATTCTAGCGAAATCACTCTTTCTCCGGAAATTACAGGAACTTATAAGAATTACCGGAAATAAATCTTTTCGCGATGCCATGAATCACCAGGCGCGCGCAGCCGAGATAATGATTTCCGGTATTCTCGGAACGCAGCACAGTTCGTAACAGTTTGAACTTAAATTTATAAAGAGATCTCAATTTCAGATAGATCAAGCTATTATTTTGTAACATGTTTCTCAAATTCTCAAGTTTTTCATCAAAAATCACACCCAGTTTTCTAGCAGACTTATTTCGAAATCCGAGGTGGTTCTACTCTATCAATGTTGTTATTTCAACTTTGGCTTCAATTGATTTAGTACCAATTATGAGATAACATTTAGAATTAGCCCATTATCCTTCGACCACTTAAATATTCTGGATATATCTTCCTTCACTTCTTCTAGGAATGGACTTGCTCTTGATGGCTCGAACGCTTCCTACTCTGTATACACCCTCATTTCACGTAGATGGACTTCCCCCGTATCTGACATCGTCCCTTATCGTCTCACCCCGTCAACCCAATCACAATCCAAGACGCGCGCGGGGTAGGCACTAAAACACAGTCATAAAAACACACAAACCAATTTAGCCGGTACAGCCTGCTGCCACATCGGTGGCGGATATCCCTCTGCCACCCCCTGCCGTCCACTCGCCTCACCCCCTCGAGGGCTGCCGATTTAATTTCGGCGGCGCTACTCGTCAATCTTTGCAATAGTTCATTCACGAATTGCGGAATTGCCATGTTCTCACTTTCGGTATCATCATAAAAGTCATCGAGATTAAAGTTGCAGCCCGAGGAAAAGTCAAAGGCTCACAGGGAATGTTTAGAGAATGTGAATTTGTAATTTCGAACAAGTGGACGATTACTTTTTTATTCGGCGCTCTTGTTTTTCATTCAATTTACTGAGGAGTTGTTTTCGAGATTGGAATCACCCAGGTTGTTCTCAATGTTACTCGAAACTCAGTATAAAATGTAGCTCCCATATTTAGCATTCATCCTCAATAAATCACCTGAATTAGGGCAATCTTTTAGTCATCTACATGATTTCATGATTATATGAGCGATGTAGAGTTGAAAACAAATTATGATCAATTATCTGTAAGGAAATTTGATGTATCATTGTTCGTTTTAGAATTATTTTGTTATTTCCGTTTTCATTTTTTCAAGCGGAAACCAAAAGAGCTAGACGTTTTTAACAAGGACGTTCTTGGGACACTTTTTCACAAGGAAACCGAATCTGTCATCGTATTTTTCGATGACGGCCTTCTCGATGCCAGAGATTCAACACTCAAATTTGCTTTTTTTACAGGCGTCATATTGGATTTTTGCAATAGTTATTTTACGAATTCGGTATCGTCATAAAATTCCTCGAGATTAAAGTTGCAGCCCGAGGGGAAGTCAAAGGCTCACAGGGAATGTTAGAGAATGTGAATTTGTAATTTCGAACAACTGGACGATTACTTTTTCATTCGGCGCTCTTGTTTTTCATTCAATTTACTGAGGAGTTGCTTTCGAAAGCAGAATCACCCAGGTTGCTCTCAATGTTGTTCGAAACTCAGTATAAAATGTAGCTCCATATTCAGCTTTTATCCTTAATAAATCACCTGAATTAGGGCAATCTTCTACATGATTTCATGATTATATGAGCGATGTAGAGTTGAAAACAAATTATGATCAATTATCTGTAAGGAAATTTGATGTATCATTGTTCGTTCTGGAATTATCTTATTTTCGTTTTAAGGACGTTCTTGGGACACTTTTGCCAAAGGTACAACACTCAAATTTGCTTTTTTTACCGGCTTCATATTGGATTTTTGCAATAGTTTTTTTAGGAGTTGTGGAATTGCCATGTTCTCACTTTCGGTATCATCATAAAAGTCCTCGAGACGAGGGAAAGTCAAAGGTTCACAGGGAATGTTAGGGAATGTGAATTTGTAATTTCAAACAAATGGACGATTACTTTTTTATTCGGCGCACTTGTTTTTCATTCAATTTATGATATGAGCGATATTGAGTTGTAAACAGTACCTAAACAAATAATGATCAATTAGTTGAAAAGGAAATTTGATGTGTTTTTTCATTTTTGAATTATTGAAAAAAAAAGAAAATTAGTTATTTTTGTATTCACTTTTTCAAACGATAACCAAAAGAACCAGACGTTTCCAACTAGGACGTTCTTGAGGCACTTCATCACAATAAGGAACCCGTACGTTTCATCGTATTTCTTGATGGCCTTCTCTATGCCAAAGATACAACACTTAGTGCCGGTTGCATAAAAGCCCATCAAGCCTTCTGTTAACTTAACGTGCAATTAACTCTGATAATGCGCGAGCTAAGACCCTTAAGGGCCGGTTGCATAAAGATTTAACAGACGATTAAATATTTAATTTGTTTATAACCACGACGACGCTTGCCTTAGCTTGCATATTAACAGAGTTAATCCCACGATTATTTCACGAACTTGCCAAATGAACCAATCGAGGAGCTCTTGTCAAGTTCGGATTATCGATAACACAAACTTGACTCTTGACTCTGATTGGCCTGTCAAGTTCGGTGTTTTCAGAGTTGTGTATGTGACAGTGAAACGTCAAATATAAATAATCACGCTGATTCTAACAAATTTCAGATTTTTACCATCTATACTCTGTTTGTGAAATAGTCTACTAAAATTCCACTCAACTGAGTTGCTTGATGGCAACACAACTCGTCCTACAGACTTGTGGTGTTTCCAAGCAACTCAGTTTCGTATATGTAATGAATCAACAAACTCTTCACGAAAATCCAATCACTCGTGGTATTACTACTGATGAGTCAACAGAAGGCTTGACGGGCTTTTATGCAACAGGCTTTTAAATTTGCTTTTTTAATGGGCTCCATAATGGATATTTGCATTTTTTAAAAACTGATTGCAATTACGATATGATGGAATCTCACATGCTGGTCAAAATTGGGAAAACTTCGTTTTTGCTCATTTAGAAAGAATATGCCAACAATGTTGTTCTGGAATTTAAAAGCTCACTCACTTGACAACTGAGGTTTTGAATAAGGAACGACATGATAAGCTAGAAAGTTTTTTCTTCGCAAAACAAAACAAAGTCATAAAAGATATGGAATGCTCCATCGTTCACTATTCTCAACACAATCCTACTATTTTCCTCGATTAAGTTCTGAATAGGTCGATAAATGGGAAGAATTCTGGAAATCAAATTTCATTGGATTATTAGTCATGGGGAACTAGGAGAGATTATACCACCACTCTTAGGACTGAGATAAGATGAGTTATACGGAATCTGAGGAAACGAGTATACTTGGGTATAGAAGTCGTGAATGGTGGAGTATTCAAGCATATTTTTTAACTTTGTTTTGTATTTTATAACTGTTTTGTTTTGTGGAAAAAACTTCACGTCGTTCCTGATTCAGAACTTAAGTTTTTAGGTATTAGGTAAGCTTGACAGTTGACAGAAATGTCAAGAAAAATCTAAGTCAAAATCAATTTTGTAAAACATAATTGTAGTGTTTCAAAGCATTCTTCGCAAAAACAATTCTTTCTTAATACATAAGATTCAAATATGACGTGTATTCAGAAAAACACAGACTTCAATGAAAAAATCCAATGTGATAATCGTAAATCCAAAACTAAAAATGACAACACATTTTTTTCAGATAATTGTTCAGAATAAAAACGCGCAACTTTGCCCCAATTTAACAGACCTTGGTAACTGATGAGATCCCCATGATGAAGCTCGAAAAACTGTCACCCTGTTTATAACACCATACATGAAATTTCGAAAGTGAAGCAGCATAAATAGTATATTAAGTATTTAGAACGGTAAGGGTTTTATACCGATCGAAAATAATTGTTTGGAGGAGGAGCGGAGCGACGACTCCAATTATCGTCTGAGATCGGTTACCCTTAACCTGCCCTTAACGTTCGACATCCTTATAACGTTTTTTGCACGATTGATACCATTATAAATTATAAAAATAAACTAAAATTAAGAGATTCTTTAACTCGACGGTAAGTGAATTACTTACCGTCGAGTTGGAGTACTTACCGTCGAGTTGGATTACTTACCGTCGAGTTGCTTACTGACGTAAAACCTGTCACGGTAAACAGTCGAAAATGATCAATCGTGCAAAAAAGATTTAAATCTATCTGGAATGTAACCTCTACTTGGATTGGAATGGTAGAGGACAGGCGGCGTTCTCGAGGTCGGAAGTCAAGTAAATGTAAAATGTGATTGTCCAAACTGAAATATACGAAAATATATCTATGAAAGTGAAGTTTAGTGAAAATTTGTGAATTATATTTGGTCCTTTTGTCTCTACGCCGGTATCCAGGCCGGATGACAACGGATTCGTCGGATAAGGGGGCCATACCTGTATCGAAGTTAAAATGCATGTGTGAAATTCAATATATTGGAAATTGTAATCATGTATAGAATCCTCATGGGGTATGAGATAATCTCAGATCCACTTTGAGGTGGGCCCCATTGAGGTTATATAATCAAATATTGCGTGTACTTGGCTGGATAGTCCTGGTAACTTAGGCCATTTAAATCGAATATAAGAAGAAGAACTCACAGCAGACACTAGATAGATAATGTGTTGTCATAGATACATTAAGATGATTCATATGAATTGATAGCAAAGAAATATTCGAAAATTCATGTGGAGAAAACCATGAGGAAACCTGTCGAGGCTGTGTTTCGCGTACTTCAATGTCAAGGAACGAGACGGAAACCAGCAGTACCTACCACACGACATAGAACCAAAAAAACGTTTTCAGAAGCTTCTGCGTAACGATCACTGCAAGCTCTAGATTTCATCTTCCTTCAATAAAAAATATCAATCGGAAAAGAAGATGGCAACTAATTCATGAGCAAGGAGCAGCTCTTGACGGAAGTAGAACAAATCATTTGCATTTTTTGCAGTCCTCAATGATTGGAGTGCTTACTGCTGAAAGAGATTGATTATCCCCTTCTGCATTTTCCATCCTCTACTAATCCAAGTTGCTTCAGGTGTCCTCTCAACCAGGTAGTATTCCGACTTTGTTTTTACTCAGACTGGGACAATCTTTATTTTCTCAATATATTGTTTCATAATAGAATCTCTGCCTGCTACTTTTCTAGTAGTTAAGGGGTATTCTGTCTTATTCTTTTGAACCAATATTATGTTGATACTCATGTTGCAGCCATTCGCAGAAGGAACAAAAATTTTTTTTCTAGAAGAATAACCTGACCTTTATTCCAGAGGTAGGATTTCCGAATTTTAATTTTTCATTTTATAATCGCCACGTCACTGTTGAAAACCAATTTCACAGGATTGGAAGTAGGTACGTTGTGTATGAGATACATTATAAAAGTGTTAGGTGCGGGAAAAAGTGATATTTTTCGTTCGACAGCCTATACTTATAAAGGGTAGATTATCACCATGAGAATATGGTACAAATACGAACTAGTAAGCAAATAAATATTTATTAAACAAAAACATAAGTAGAAGCATATAAATTGAGCAAAAAATAATGTATTAAAATAATCATCACATGAGAAATATGAAGTAGTTTGAAAAAAGAATTTAGGTTTCAAACTACTTGGCCCAAATTATTTCATTTTCAACATAGCCCTATATATTTTACTAGCTTAATTTCTTCACCCTAAAACCACGCGTCATCAGATGACATTCTTTTTTTGATCGACATGAACTGTCGTATTCCTGGTATGTTCATAGAAATAACTAACTTCAATGTGTGCTCAATTGTATTCCAACTTGCGTTGAAATATCGGTTTTACTATAATAGGCGTTCATAGAACCAAATCTGATTTGTTCAGTTAAAATTTAGTTAGAAAGCGGATTTATGAACAACGTTCATTATTTGATAAATAATAATAATAATAAAGTACTTTTTTAATATCATTACCTCAAGTTTTTGTCGAAAATCTGACAAAATCGCCTCTGCACAAATATCATTTTTCATTATCGTTCAAATATCGTGAAAAATAGTTAATGAAAGAAAGAACATAATTTTCGAATAATTATTTCTATCACCTCCAGTGAAAACGATAGTGATTGAGAAATAATGACAGATTAATGAAAAATCAGTGTGCATAAATCCACCTCTTGAACTCACAATGAAAAATAGTTCATTTTACGATCAGTCAAATTAATCATTTGTGTTTTTCAACTGAATAACAAATATCATTGACTACCCACAGAAACTAACTAATTAATGAGAATCAGTATTGAAAATATATGCGCAGAAACGAAATAAAATCCAAGTAATGTTTCCTTTTATTGCCACACCTGAAACGTAGAGACTATAAAAGATTGAATAAATCGTATATTTCCCTCCCATCAGATCTCAAAAATTCATTAGTACAGGGACCAAATTTGATATTTTCGTTTTCAATGATAACCAGAAAAAAGTTAACTCTAATAGACTAATTAAATTTGGTCTTCCCTGTACATCTGTTCAATGTGTTCATTGACATTGATCAGAAAAGTAGTTGTTTTCCGTTTAAATATACAACAATTACTTCAAATATGCTTCTTCTGAACAATTTATTTTTCATTGTCATGACGCTACATTTTCTTAATTCGAGTGAGATTATGAATATAAAATTTCCTCCATGAGTAACACCAGATATATAAAAAGTACGAATATTGATAATAGACAGCCTATCTGATGCCGAAAAAACAGAGCCATTAGCAAAGCAAAGTTTCTGCACAAGCGCCAAAATAAAATTACTGTCTCATAGTTTTGTTACTACTCAAATTATCGTACGTCGTATGTATAAGCAAAGTAGTACTTTTCGAGTTATTTTCCACGATTCCAGAAATCAAGACTAAAGTGACACAAAGAAGTTAAAATTGGGGCAAAGTCGTGGAATTTCATTCTCATTATTATGTTGAAAGATAATCAACGGTAACTCTTTTTGTTTTCAAAAGATTTGTAAGTTACTGAATTTTTGGATTATTGTTTTAATTTTTTGTATCTCCATTACTGAAGATAAGTAAGTGAAAGCCAATTTTTTTCGATCTACAAAAACACCATCATCAACTTTTTTATCTAATTTTCCACTATAAATTGACCTTATATACACCTTTACTGATTATAGGACAGGACTTATTACACAATGGATTTAATGAACAATGGATTGGAGACCATGGAATGGTTCAGTGGCCTGCAAGATCCTCAAATCTCGCCCCCTCGATCATTTCATGTGAGGAATATTGAAAAATTAGGATTACCGAGGCCAGGTGAATACACAAAAGGCTATGGTTAATTAGTTTATATCGGTGGAATATATTGAGAAGCGCATTAATGTATGTATTGAGCAAGGTATATTTTCGAGCATCTCTTGTAATCCAAGAGTTCCAACATAATAATTTTCCACTATAATTGCCATTTTTTGTAGTGATTGAAATAAATTTTTTGAAGTTGACAGGCGCTATGAATAAACTTCAAAGTAAATAAATTGTGTTGTGCTTTAGGGTACTATTGGTAGTTGAAAGTTAGGAAAATGCATGTGTATTTGAAAAAAAAACTGATGATGGTCACGAAAGGTCAAAAACTGAGAATGCCATTTTATAGATCGCAAAAAGAGGCAATGAAAAGGTGCTTTCAGTTTTGGTCTATCCACAATATTAAAGCAAGAAAATAATGAAAGGATTCATCGTGGATTCTTTTTAGACCATAATAATGACTATGAGATTAAGCATCAATTTGATCTTCCTCGTATCCCTTACAGTTTTCGAGATCCCAATGACCGAGCAGTTTTGCCAATTTGACAAGGAATGACGTAGTTATGAAATTAGGCCTTACTTTGCTAACATTGTCTCTTATGACGTATGGACAATATTGTCGTTGATAGATACAACGTCCGTCATAAAGTTCACAACATAATATGAGAAATGAAAAACCTCAGACTTAGCGGGAATTAAAAAAAAACTTATCTGTGGTGCCGAAGAATATTTAATTAATGATGCATTATCAAGTTTTAATTACAAATACTGGTTAGTATAAATTTCATTTATGGGTTGACAAAGCTCATGTGCATCAATATATAGAGCATGCCTACATCTAGTGACAAGACTAAATCGTGTTTTCATAATTATTGATCTCCAGCAAAATATCTATTCCACAGATATTTGATTAGTTTTGACCTAAGTAATTTAGGTTCCAGATGAAATTGGTCGATATCTCTTCAATTCGACTTATTTTCCGGCACCACAGACAACTTTTTAAACATTCGTGGCAAATCTGAGGTCACGTGACGAACCGCAATTATAGTTTTTCAGAATTGTAAATAATGTTTTCCGTATGTAACCAACTTCATGACGGACGCTGTGTATATTGAAACAACCCAATATCACTAAAGGAACAGCCATGCCCCCGAAGCAGCGTTCGGGAACCAAAAAACAAACCAAACCCGGCTGAAGCGATCCCACATCCCAAGCAATCCTTATTCGAATGATTCGTTGCCGTCCGAAACCCACAAAAGATGGCGCACTCATTTCCCTTCACCGCCATCGTAGTGCTTGATGAACCTGGCCGAGGGATCTGTCACCCCCTCCACCCATCTGGGCATCCAGTAATGGGGCAGGAAGTTAGGCGACAGGCTCGGGTAGCTCTTCTCGAAGACCTCCCTGTAGTAGAGGGCCTCCTTCGAGGTGGGGGTGCAGTGGGGGTATTTTTTCGAGACGGCGGGCGCGTCGAAGCGCTCGGGCATTCTCTGGTCCACGATCTCTTGGAGGATGACGAAGAGGGATTTCGTTTGGGAAGCTACGCCGTCGCTAGAAATCGGCAAGGTCGTTTGTTTTCGTAGCAAAAATGGCCATTGACATTCTCTTGAAATAATGTGTAAGGTGTTACTCATTCGGGTTATACATCGATAACTTGTTGCATAATTTCAAAGAGTTCAACAGTTGAAATACACCGACCGCGAAGCGGGAGGTTTATTCTGTTGAACTGACACTAAACAAAGGTGTTGGGGTGTGAAGCACCAATGAAAACCCCCTCTTTTAAACTGATTTCAATACTGGGTATACACAATTAGGTCCAGGTTAACGAGTATGACAGTGACAGTTGGGAGAATGATGGAAATAAGACCTGGTGGCGCTACTCTTCAATTGTTTCAGCAGACAAATCCTTGATTTGGAACAATTGAATTTCAGCTCATTACGTGGGGTTCTCATGTACAACAAAAGATGGCGATACTGTCAAAAGATTTTTGAAGAATTTTCTTTCAATCATGATCGATACATATTAGCATCAAACTCATTGGAAAATGGCTCCATGAAATTGTTAGAAACGATTAGAAGTCATTCAGAATCAAATTTTCATACTTTCGTGTTGACACCTGCAGTAACCTGTAAATTTGGTTGATATCGCGGCTTCACCCACGCCATGTCACGTTATACACGTTTTATCGAAGTAGGTGAAATCAAGAGATTTGGGACCAGTCACAGGATAGGAATTGATTTCACCAGTCTATCTATCCACCTCTGTTGGGAGTAATATGATGGTGCTCCAAAATTCACGATTCACGCAGGTGCATAATCTATTTAGACAATCATTATTCATAAGAAAGTTAAAAGTTGGATAAACCCTTCCATTTGCCACTACAGAGTTCAATTTTTATCGATTACGCATAAAAGTTACTTTTATTTAATTAATTATGCATCCGCTAAATTTGCCTTTTCAGTTGTATTCAAATTTCTAGGAACTATGAGGTAGGGTGGCAGTGAAAATGATTTCTATTTCGAAAATAACTAGTCCATCAATAAAAATCAACATTGGTTAGACTCCACAATTTTTAACAGGTACTTCAAACACAAACCCGGTCTATTAAAGTCCGTCAAGCTAATTTCTAAGTCTAACATATTCTTCAGAATTTTTTCTTCGCCGACATTGACAGATTTTGGCAGAAAAATCAGTGTAGTTTCCTTTTCTATCATTTTGGTCTCTAGATGTGTTTCATTTACTTGATTCAGAGCTGATAATTGTCGAAAATGTAGAGGTTAACTCTTGATTGTATTTTGACCCGTTTATTTTGAAAAATTTGCCGTTTGGGACTTTTGATGTCCTGACATCTTCAAAAGAATAACCCCTCGAAGTTTGTTAACCTATTTAATCAGCTTCCTGTATATAAAAATCAGGGAAAAGGTACATGTTACCCAAGGATATTAAACTGTAAAGGATTGCTCAATCCCTATGCTGGCAATGTAAACACGTTGAATGACGTCACTGATTCGACCTTGTTGTTCATTGGTCGAGAGGACGACCATCGGAAGTTATTATGTCGCCATTGAAACTTTTCGCTAAATTTCAAAATTGGAATGAATTTAGTGAATTAAAAATAAAATGGAACTTTATATAAGTGAATGAAGTAAGTACATGCAATACAAAATTCTGAATATATAAAATCTTACTTTTATAGGCGAATTATAGTTGTTTTGTGTGCTGTAACTGAGGGCAGAATGAGCACGGCATGAGCAATTGAGCACAGGTCTGAGGGTGTAGATGATTTAAGGAAACCCAAAACAACAAATAATTTCCTTCTGTTTTTCCAAAACCCACAACAATTAGAAGTGAATTTCACGATCTGGAAAACTTCCTTTGTGGAATCCAAGTGATTCCAGTAGATTTGTTCTATTTTATGTGATCAAGATTATGAGCAGGAACATGGCAGGACCTACTAAATGAACCCTGAAGGTATATTATTATAATATATGCTCTTGAGGAGTAATATCTTTTTATTGTTGTCTTTGTATTGTAGATTTACTAGTGAAGAGATGATTGGAACACAAATGTTTCACTGAATAAGGTGTGTGACAGAAAATATTGAGAACATCATCCATATCCCAAAATGTCTGAACATTTTGCTCCATTTCAGAAAATGCATATTCTCTTCTGATCCTGAAATTATCACATCTTCATCCCATAATAAGTAATGACTGAACTCACTAAGTTGAAGAAAGCGATTCAATAAAAATAACAAATTGTGAAAAATGTCAAAAACAATCAACTCAGGTAGATATAATAAAAAAATCAAAATTGTTGGTGTATTATACTATGGAAATCATATATATTATACATTATAAAATCAAAATGTTTTATTTGTTCCATAATATTTGTTCATATTATGATTTTATGATAGGTAGGTATTTCTTAGTGCCCTGAACTTGAATGGACATCATCCTTTGATCTAAATAGGTATAGTGTTTTATTTTTGAGGCATTATAGGTAGATCACTGTTTCTGGATGCACTCAGAAACAATATAGGTGAAAGATAACAAAATTTGTTGGTTGAAAATGGTATAGTATGTAAGTACTGTGTGATTGATTGAAAAATATTGTAATATTGCAAAATGATATGCCTACCTTAATAGGGAATGATTTATTATTGATCTATACAGTTCATAATGGATAATAATACATGTATACTTGAAATGTAAAATGTACATGCACTACAAACTTCCCAGGAAATTTTCAATTTCATAATTGCTTCCATATCTACTTGCACTGGACAATATCCAGAAATATATTCTGTCTATGTAATCTTTGATAGTACTCTAAAAAAACCAATGGATATTAATAATAAACCCTCATTTCACCACTATTTTCAGAGCTTACCTGGTATGAAATATATGAATCATCTAGCAGATTTTCAATTGAATTTTGATTCTAGGCAGCAACATGCATTTTTAATACCTTTGGTTCCAAAATTCACTGTGTAAATGATTTCTGTGACTACTGTAGAATATAATTCACTTCAATAATTATTCGGCCACAAACCAAAAAGGTAAACCAGTGCCACATGGCCACAACAGTCTTCAAAGAATAAAAAAAAACATATGTTTTCATCCCATTTCTATTCTTAAAATTTTGCGAATGGAACTAATAATGGTTATTAATTGATTGTCCAGATATTTCATGTTCTCATATTGACTAAAAACTCATCAATTATTATTCTTTCGTGTATTTAAAAAATAACCTCCTGTGGAATAACAAAAATAAAGTGAGAAACTGAAACTAAAATCAATGACAAAGATGGATAGTCAACAGCCAATGAAATTACGAGCGGAGTCAGTGACGTCATACATCCGGAAGAAAAACTTGGTCGATTGAGCAATCCTTTACAGTTTAATATCCTTGCATGTTACCGTGTTCGGTTCATTCCTCATCTTACCTGAAAGCTTCTTTAGGCCTCCAAAGAATTTTATGCGGGAGTATATCGGTTCCATCAAACGCTGATCTGAGAAGGTATTTCTCTATAGACTCTCTCGGCTGTTTCAACTCAGGCGCAATGTTGAGGAAGTAGTTGGTGAATTGCAGATCCAGAAATGGCACCCTCAATTCCAAACTGTACCAAAATATCGATAAACACATGAGACCGGCAACATAAGCAACAGACAAGAGTTGAAATAGAGAGTGTTGGTTTTTCCCGAAATCGTCCTGTGCTCACCTGTGTGCCGCCGTAGTTCTGTCAGCTCTCAAGCCGTCGAACATATAGATCTCCTTCAGCAATCTCAGGCTGTCTTCGTGGGCTGCCTCAGCATTGGGAGCATCTCGGAAGTAGATGTAGCCCTGGGCCACTTCGTCAGCCCCTTCGCCACTAAACAACACTGTTGTTTCGGTGTTCTCCAAGATATACCTATGTGATAATAATTGGTAAACCACATACAAAATATTTCATCAAGCGGATTTGAAGAAATTCAAAAAAATACAAAATGCCACTGTTAAATTGTGTATGACGTTGATCCGTGATAGTTCCCATTGAGACAAAAGTGAATTGTCACCTAACATGGGACCATGAAGTCAACAAATCATGGAATGATATTCAAGAAGCGAGGTAACAACGAGCCAAAGACTAAATACAGTGTGTCCAAGATAAGAATGAACAGCATGGGGATATCGGAAACGGTAAGTGATACGGGGTCGATTAAATTAGAGAAAAGAAGCGCATTTATGTGCCTAATAATATGACATTTAGAAAGTTTTAATATTCCAAGTAGTTTCGGAGATATCCGAGAAAAACCGAAATTTGAGAATTTCGTTTTTATTTTCTCCTAGCTTTATTTTCAATGGAAATGTAAAACAAATAGCACTTCGACATGACCACTTTTCAAGGACTACACGATAACATAAGCAGAATTTTTCTGCGACGTTTCGTCTTTTAGAAAACATCATCAACTTTGTATTTTTATATAGGCCGAAACTACATTTTTCATTGTGAATGCAGCAATGTATCACACAATATGATTTCGGAACCATTTCGCGCGCAAAATGTGATTTAGTGATTACTTAATCTGTTTTTCATCAATTTTAGATAGTAGGCGCTGAAAAAAATTACCACATTATGTCTGTTGTCATAATAATACTGTAGTTTGTTAGAATTTTTGACATATTACCGTTCCTACTCTTACATCTCGTTAACTACCTAATTTGTGTTAAAAATGGAAAACGGCAGCTTTTCGAATACTAAAAAATTTTATATGTTGTCATGTTACATTTTGTGCCAAAGAAATTGTGTTGATGCTGAAAGTGCATACTCTAATAAGTATCCAGAGAGGCGACAACCTGGTAAATCATTATTTAGACGCCTAATATCTAAAATTGAAGAAAAACAAATTAAGTAATCACTAAATTACATTTTGCGCGAGAAATGGTTACATTGCTGTATAAACAATGAAAAATGGAGTCGTATACAGGGTATACTTTAGTTTCGGCCCATATAAAAATACAAAGTTGATGATGTTTTCTAAAAGACGAAACGTCGCAGAAAAATTCTGCTTATGTTATCGTGTAGTCCTTAAAAAGTGGTCATGGCGAAGTGCTATTTGTTTTACATTTCCATTGAAAATAAAGCTAGGAGAAGATAAAAACGAAATTCTCAAATTTCGGTTTTTCCCGGATATCTCCGAAACTACTTCATATTATTAGGCACATAAATGCACTACTTTTCTCTAATTTAATCGACCCGGTATCACTTACCGTTTCCGATATCCCCATGCTGTTCATTCTTATCTTGGACACAGTGTATATACATTAAAAATACTAGCCACTTATTTCATGATTATGCAAAAGCGCAAGAGGTGTTCATTTCAATACTCAATACCCTCAATAATTTGGAAATTAGCACAGAAAACTGAAAATTTGCCAACACACGTCAATTTTTGTTGAAATTTTTATTTGAGGTGGACTTTTATGGCAACATGCCGACTTGATCTATTCATCCCCTTATTCCTCAGCAAACCCAACTTGAATATCTCAAGTGGAAGTACACCGATACATATATAATTTCAAATTTCTTCAAATATGAACCAATATCAAAGAGCGCCACACCGTTGCATTAGCAATGACAAGAGCTTTGGAATGATGCTAAGGAATTGAATAGATCAAGACGTCATGTTGCCACAAAAAGTTTCCCCTTCATACAAAATTGACGTGTTTTAGCAAATTTTGAGTTTGTTATGCTTTCCAAATTATTGGGGTGTTAATTATTCAAATGAATACACTTCATTTATAATAGAAATATATAATACCTTTTGCACCTTTGCACATCTGACCACATATTCTTCATGATAGAGAATACTATCCCTACTGGCGTTGAGGGTTCATGAAAACACAAAATGAATTTTACTCTTTCACTGGTTGGATGCCGGCATTAGCTGTGGTTACATAACCACCTCTATATAGGTTTAGGCAACGTATATTGAACAGTAATTCCGATCTGTTTTCTTGTTATATCAAATTTTGGGAATTGTGGGATAACATTTTTTTATTCGATGAAAACCAGGACAATTTGTGAAATCGGCCAGGAAACATGATTTAATGTCCAAACCAGGACGTATGTTTATTATTTACAGGGTCTTTTTCGTTATTCTGCCTTCGAGTTATCATGTAATTACCATAGGTTTGGTATAAATCGAATATCTTAAAAATTGTTTTATTGTATTTATGTAACTCTTTATCGTCACAAATGTATATCTATATGGTATATAATAATATATTAGAATTTTCGGACGCATTCATTCTTGTTTCTCCATGATTTCATAAATTCCCGACATAATTAAAACATAGGATATAATATCATCATATAAATCGAAATGTTCTAAAATACCTCGATATCAGGTACATCGGAATGGATGCTCGAATCGTCGTTATATCTGGGGTCTCCAGAGTATGGATGACATCGTCGAGGATTTTGGCGACATCTTCCTCTGTGAATTTGATTTCGTGGTGCTCTGTTCCGATGTGGTCAGCCACAAGTCGGGCAGCTCTTAGGTCCGGGCTGTCCCCCATACCGATCGCAAAAGACTGACAAGAACAAAATACAGCAGTGTTACAGATTCCAGAAGTTTCTCTATATTAGGGTGGTACCCGAAATTTCGTTCATAAGTTGTGATCTTAGTGAGTATAAACAATCGTTGTTCTTTTTTTTTTAATTTGACTGCATATTCGTGTGAAAGAACATCGTACAAGCCTGCGGAAGAATATTGGGAAAACAAAGATATTGAAATTTTTCAATGTTTGGAGGTTATAGACATTCGGAAAGAATTTACTCATTTCGTCATGCGAGGGCCGCCATCAACTTTTTGTTTTTTTTAACTTCGAAACTGTAATTTAGGATCAGGTATATATCAACGTATTTCACCATATCAACATATTATGAGTATAGAACTGACTGGGAGAAAATGGATGGCTTCAAAAATTGGATATATACCAGTAGTAAAGGAGATATTTTTCCTTTTGCAAGGTCTACAAGGAAGTCTTTTTCAGAGAAAAATAATGATAACACTGAATATCGCTCAAAAAGATTTCAATTTTGGTAAAGAATATTTTGTGTCTCTCATAGTAGAGCGACTGTTGAGTGAGTTTTCAACGCTGTTAATTTTAAACAAATATTCAAAACAGAGTATTGTCTTATGAAACTTAATAAACCATTTTGCATTCGAAAAATATTTAAGTTCAAACTGATTCTGCAGTAAATTTTGGAATGAAACCTGAAATGTTGAATAAACATTTTGAAAATGGGGTAAATCTGGCAACTCCTGGGGAAACAAATTCAAAGGTCTGGCAACACCGCCTTCTAGTCTGACTGCCCAATGTCTTTGACCTGCCCTGAATCGCTCATCGTGGAAAAATATACGTGATGTCCGATGAGCATATAAAAATGGGAGATCGCTCACTTTTCTGCGATATTTCTTTGTATTTCATTCACCTACCTGTATTTTGTAGGGCAAGTTTGATTCCTTTGCTTCTCTAACCAACAGTGAAGCTATAAGAGAAGAATCCAGGCCACCAGATAACAGGCAACCAATTTTTCTGTCTGCCATTAGTCTTTTTTTGACAGCTGAGGTGAGTAATTTTCGAATGTTTCCTTGATGATCATTTGGAACCAAATCTTGAAGAAGAATGGAGCACATGAGTTATGATAAAATATTCAGTACAATAAGTAACATATTTATATTCTTGGTCATACCTTCATATGGTAAAAACGGCTTGAATGAAGGCTTATCTCCAGGCGAATAATACCGTTGACTCCTAACTAATTTCACTTTACCATCTTCTAGTATATCATATTCTTCAAATGTACCTGGAGGAAAAGGTTCCAACTTTTTTCCTGAGCCATTCAATGAATTTTCAATCCCAACCAAACCTAAAAAAAACATGCAATATAATAAAATAGTTATAGCTGCAGACTTATGGAATCAAATGGCCAAATATTGTTCTTATACCATAAGCAGCAAATTGTTAATTGATTGTACCAAAACTATTGTTCCAATTCAAAACGGAAAATTTCCCTCAAAAAAATAGTAATATATTTTTTCTCGAATGTCCTTGGTTGGATGGTTGCAAATTCGCATCTCTGAACAATTTTTAGATTTTTAGTATGTGACGGTTGGTTTTTTCTGCAACGAGCGATATTGGGAAATCCCATTCATTTTTCAATTGGAATCTTCGGTTGATGATGTTATTTCCTTCAATAAAGTGTGTTAAGTGAGAAACATCTTGCAAATCAAAAGAACTTTTGTTTCTGAAATTGGAAGCTGTTATTCAGCTTTCGATCCAGACCAATCAGATGTTATTTCTACTATAGGGGATGAAGATGTATTGTATTTCTGATTGTTAGGTGAATGAATCAACCCAAAATCAAAACTACTGATAACTTCACTAATACCATTTTACCTTTGGCCTCTGAGCAAATTGCGAGAACTCCACATGCGCTGACTACTCTAAATAACGGTCTCACACCATAAGGATCTCTACCAAGCATAACCTTCCGTTTTGGAATGTCTATGAAGCAAAAAGCAAATACCCCATCCAGATTTTTGACACAGTCTTCTATGCCAAATTTCTCGTATAGATGGAATATACATTCCACATCACTGAAGGTTTCATAGTTGAAGTTGAACTGTTCCTTTAGCTGAAATAAATATTCAATGAACCTTTCCTACTGTTGTTTGCTACATTTCAAGTTCTAATGTGCTTGTGTCAAGTCATAGTTCCACCATGAATTCAGTTCAAAATTACCCTTACATGATTAAATAGTATTTGATTTAAAAACAACATCAATAGTTATAGGTAATTAAAAACAGCACATGTTTGAAATGCAAATCATTCTCATACATTATTTTCATTCTCTCAATATGCAACACCAGAACTTATTTTTTGAATCTGTAATATATTTGTGTTCATTATACCCTTTTGCAGTTGTACAATTCTCCGTTACAAACCAACATAGAATGAGGATACTGATGTAGTTTCATTGGTTGCATTCCATATGTGCAGTCTACAATAGTAAGCCTGTGGAATCCAACACAACAGTTCTGAAAAATAAATTCGAAATTATAATTTAGATTTATCGACTCCAAAATTTTAAAACAGATTGCAGATAGAAAAACAAAATGGCCAGGTTATCCTAAGAGATAGTACTGAAAAATTAATTTTTCAAAATATCTTTTCCTGAATTCTGAAAAACATATAACAATGTTTTGATTCCTACTTCCAAATATGCCAACAGAACATGATGGAAAACTCGATCCATGTTCTAGCAAATGAAAAAAGTAGGTACAAAATTATTTCTATTCTGGCAAAAGCCAAAACAACGGCACATAAAATCAGAGCTGAAACTTAATATAATTAAGTGGATGAATAAGCAAATAAAAAAATTGCTGGGACAAGTCAATCTCAATTCATAAATTCCCATGTAAGATTTCTCAGGTTTTTTTGGGAATTGAAAATCTATTACTGTTTGATTTATATATTATTATAATTTTATTTTTTCTCATTTTATTATAATACAGGCTGATTCACGCTGGATGGCCCATAATAAGACGTTTCTGGAGAATAAGCTGAAGGATCATGTTGGATATTTTCTAAAAATCTAAAATATCTTCAGTGCTGGCCAGAGGCGTAGAGTTAGTCAATTTCGCCTGGGCGGAGTAATAATTTGCCGCCCTTTTGACGTCGTAAAAATAATAATGTTAGTGTTGGTGAGAAAAAAACGTAACGAAATGAAAGAATTGAGCAAACATTATTTATATCGAAGCCAAGTACAGGGTGAACAACTAAGAACGGTTGTCGGCCATACCTCAGCATTTGCGATTTAGTTAATCTATTTAATAATACGTTAAAAATAACAATATCCATTGATACTCTAGATCACGCCTTCTAGCGGCGTGATATGAATATGAAACCAATTCAAATCACAGTCGATGAACGAGCCCAAGATTTATATAATCATAAGTTCAGTATAACTCTGACGTAATTTAGCTCTAGCAACATTGAACTATGGCAACATTCAGCTTTGGTATAGGTACTATGGTAGAGAAAGAGATCAGTCTCCCTCCAAGAATTGTGCCTGTTAGATCTTAATGTGGTTGCCTTAGTCGTGCCTTGGTCTACGAGCTGTAGGAAAAGTTCCTCTAGTACCACGTATTGATAGATGTTTTTGTTAATATTGTATTTATTTTCACCTAAATATAAAGTAGATATTTGGAGACTGTGGCTTAAGAATATACAACAAATGGAAATATAACCCAAAAACCACAAAATAATTGAGAAAAACCAAATACGTATTTCGACAACTAAATTGTCATCTTCAGTGGAAATACTAATGAAACTGATTTGTCCATAACTGGACACCTTATTTATACCTGGGTTTTCCACTTCACTGACGTGGAACGTCGATGAAGTGCAACGTCAATTAGGTCGAACAATGTAAATGCTTTCTGAACTATCCAACTCCCTCGCCAACTTCTTATTGTTCGTGACATGTTTAACTAATTTTAAGTTGTTTACAGTGATGGGGTGACTAGTTTCAAGAATATGTTGGGCAACACTCGATTTTTCGAAATGATAATTATGTTTAAAATGAGCAATATGTTCTTTGAAGCGAGTTTCTATGTTTCTTCGTGTTTGTCCAATCCTGACTTGTCCTTATCATCGATTTTGTCTTTTGGAATACCTAGAATGAGGTTTTGTATGGTATTTTCAGCTGTGAAAGCTAAGTGGAGGCCTTGTGTTTACCATTTAAATTTTTTATGATGATCGGATATGGTAACAATTTTTAACAATTTTCTTCTTATCTATTTCTAATCATAAAGTGGTGGTTTCTCGAACATATTTCCTATGCATAAATTTCCTGCACAATATTTGATCTACTACCTCTATTTCATAACCATTTTAACAACTTAAAAATAGTTAGACATGTCAGGAACAATAAGGAGTTGGATAATTTAGAAAGTGTTTACATTAATCGTAGTAGATCCCATTGATCAACCAAGATGGCGGCCCTATCTCCTCTTCCATGTTGTTCATCCTTATTGACGTTCCACTTCATCGACATTCCACGTCAGTGAAGCAGGAAATCCAGGTATGAATAAGGTGTCCAGTTATGGACAAATCAGTTTCATTGGTATTTCCACTGAAGATGACAACTTAGTTGTCAAAATACACGTATTTTATTTGGTTTTTCTCAAATATTTTGTGGTTTTTGGGTTATATTTTCATTTGTTGTATATTCACTTAAATATGTTTTTGTTATTTTATTATTTTGAGTTTTATTTTTTCTCTGAGGAGTTATTTTGTTTATGTTGTTTTATTTATATTTCATGAGAAAGAAAATTTTTCTTCCTTCTTTCTTCTCTTGTTCCTCAATTAGCAGATTTTATCAAACCATAAATACTTGAGGTCTAGCGGGAATGAGAGATAAATATCTAGATTTTTCAACTCAATTTTTTTGGGGAAACTATTATTGGTCAAAACAGTTCACATTATGTTCCTTAAATCTTTACTTACTATCAATTGATATATTTGTAATAACTCCCGCTAGACCACAAGTATTAAAGATCAAAAATGTTATAAAATACTGGAGGATATTCGAAATATCAGAGTTGCTGTTATTTTTCAATATAAGCGGCAACTCCGCAGAACTACAAATATTTCAGATGAAAAGAAATGGAAAATGGAACCAAATTTTCAGAATGATCCTATGACCTATCTATACGATCCTATGATGTCCACAGTTCTCTAGAAATGTCTAATACCACTTCTACAAAGGAAACATGTAATTTTACTTATTACTTCACTTTAAGAATAGATTGAAAAATTAATAGCTCAGAAATAGTTTATAGATTATTACTACTCATTAATGATTCGAAAAATAATTCTAATATTGTCTTGGGTCTGATGCACCCAATTTTTTAACCAAAAAAATGTTGAAAAAATCAATGTTTGTTCAAATTCCTTAGGATGCTTTTGATAGTGATGATTTTGATAGTTCCATATGTTCAGACTTTACAAGTCTAGCAAAACCAAAGAAATTTCAGAATAATTTTTGATTGCATAAAATTACACTCATTTTATAACATAAATAATGTTGTATTGGGTACCTTTAGTTGATTATCATATTCCACTCTCCAAGCATCTGGTCCACGATGTGAAATTTTCGAAAATGTAGAAGCACAGTGAGAATGAAAGTTTGAGGAAAGTCCAAAAACTGCCCAAATTCCACACATACTAGTTTTGTTGTATTTTATTCAAAATGAATGTAGCTTCTGAATAGGAAAAAAGTATTTGAATTCTATATATTTCAAATGTATCATCAAATGATAGGAAACAAAACATAGATGAATTAGCAGTAAAGTTTGATATTATTTCATCATGAAGAATTACTGAAGAGTAGAAAACATCATATGTAACAAAAACTGCAGAAAAAGCACTAGAGCAACAAAGTTTAAAAGGCAATGAGGGGTAAAGTTATTAGTGGTAATAAACAGTAATGAAATTAATCATTTAACCGATAACCGGGTAGAGGTAAAACAAGGAATTAACCATTAACCCCTACTCCGTGTCGTGTCAGACAGTTAAAGATGTACGAACTCAGACCAGACACTTCAGATCAACCCGATCCGAATACCGTATTTCCTAAAGCTCGATTCACAACCAAACCAGAAAACAATCCATAGATATAAACAATCAAACTATTACGTTTTGCTTTCCACGTCAAGCAAGGGTATAATACACATACAGTGTTGCCACTTGAAATTGTTCTATTGCTGCAAAATTTGTTTCAAAATCCTTGCAAAATATTTTTATATCGAAGATTCTGAAGTCGAAATGGAAAAATTGAAGTAATAAAACATCGAAAAATTGTGAAAATACTAGCATAATCTACTGAATTATTATGAACTAGGTTTCTTCATCAAAGACATCTAGTGACGAGAAGCTCAAGCGTACCCATACATCAAATCCTTTTTTAAAGGAGTAAAATATTCAACTGAAAATGAAAAATGTTTTGATAAAAATAGAGCTGAGCAGTAAATCATTTCAGTTATATATACTACAATATCTGGAATTTACATATTTTAAACTTTTGCTCCAATCGAATTAATGCATAATAATATGCATAAAAAAAGTTGACAACTGTCAGTGTCAAGCCATCAGTCAATGAGAGAAAATCATAGGAGAAAATGAACATGGAACCACAGAAATGTAATGAATAATGTGCATAGAACACATCTCAAAACTTCAAAACAATCACAAAACGAAGAAATGCATTTTTGATTCGACAATTTCGACCAATATCATGAACAAATTCGCATCGCTAGGCCTTTCTCAAAATACTTGCAAAATCCTGGCAATACATCATTTGCTGCCCGAATGCTGCAAAGCGTTGAATTTACTTGCAAATGCAAGTAATTACTTGCAAAACGGCAGCCCTGTACACATACCTTAAAGAGGTATAATATGGTGTTGGTCTGTTGGATTGTTATGAGCCTACTAGAGTCTGGGTCGATCTGAATTAATGTGGGAAATCAAGCTGATGAACCCTTAGACCATTGGTCTAAGGATGAACCTTTTCTTTTAGGGAGTGTCTAGGGGTCCGGGCGCCCGGATTCCAGATACAAATACCCTATTTGGACCGGGCGCCCCATTTGAGATCTTACTGCTTACGCTAGATCCGGTATCCAGGTTACTTGTTTTGTAGGTCCGAGAGGGTTGAAAGTACTAAGCCATTGATTGGTCGTTTTACGGCCGTATTCGCCGTTTTCTCTCTTAAGCGAAGCTTCCCTGAGCTCGCTTAAAACTTGAGCCAAGTTAAAACTTATGCGTTATGCACCGCACAATGATGAACCTCACTTAGCCAAGCGTGAAAAAATCCTGGCAACGTTGTATTGTTTAGGCGTTTTCAGATATTTTACGTGTCAAAGTCATTGATTGTCCGGGATTTCAAATTCAAACTTTCGAATTTTCGATTTTATATGCTTATCTATAGTTATTCATAGCAAAATGAGTGAAAAAGTTGGGGTTCAAAACTTCACATCATCGGAGAAGCTCCACTTGTTGAGAATTATTTCACATAAATATGCACCCATAGTGATAGAGAGGAGACGAAAACCAATAGGACTTCTGGTGAGAAGAAGGAAAAGACCTGAGAGCAGATCACAAATGATTTCAATGGTTCTCCATGTACTGGTATTCTACGCAGTATGACTTCTTTGAAGAAATGGAGAATAGAAAAAAAGAGCTAAGAAAAACCTTTGCGGATGAAAAGAGGAAAGTTCATCTCACTGGCGGAGGCCTCCTTCCAAAAATAAAGAGGGATGATACTGACTAAATTTCGTCAATAATCAATAGAAATACAATGGTGGGTTTTCGAAACAAATTTGATGATGATGGAGATGACACTATTATTGTGTGCGTAGAGACCCTGATGAAGAAAATGATGTTGAAATGTTTTGGAATACATAGTTGAAATGAAAGGCAGTTAAACCACATGAATGCAGAAAATGCTCTCATAATGAGAAAAAGAAAATTAGAAATCGAAATATTAGAGACAGAGAGTTACCATTGAAACAGAAAAATTTCGTATGGAGTATATTCATATTGAAGAGAGTGCGAATATATAGATATTAGTGATGGTTATTATTATGCTACATTTGATTATTGAAAAAAAAATAAAAATACATTATATTATTCTATCCTTTTTTTTCATATGTGTTATGATTTCATTGATTCTCAGTTTGAAAACTAACGTAGTTGCTGTCGTGTTGGGGTTTTGGAGATATTAATAATACCTGCTGCTTCAGTCCACTTCTTTAATGGGTAGTTTAAGAGTAGGTCATTGGATAACACCCATAAATATACGCTAACGAATATCTGTATATCTATACTGACTATCTAATAGGTATATCGGATAAGCTTGCTAAAAACTACTACAAAGTCCCACTCTGCAAGACAATAGACAATCTAATAATATATGACGTACTGTCAACCAACGTTGGCCGTGTGCCGTATCCGTTGACGTTAAGAGGACCTAACCATGTGTGTAGGACCTAGAGGGCGCCACAACGTATAGTCTGATATCACATCTCTCTTTTTTTTATTTTAAATGATGTTCTGGGTGTCCTCCTGAAGTCATACAGACATAGTCTGATAAATACTTGGGTTTTGTTATTTTACGAAGTGGTCTATCACTAGAATATGATATATCTCTTTCACTTTCAGTAACGGTTCCTTCTACACTATGATTTACATTTGCCCTTTCACTTTCCTTAAAACTACGATTACAAAATTCATTTCGAATATTATCAGAATAATCCTCACATATAGATGCAGGGACTTCATTTTCAATGAGGTCCTCAGTCTGGGGTATTGACTGATGTTTCACATGATCAACAGGATTTTCGATTTCAACTTGTCTCTCTGATTGAATATTATTCTGGACTGAGTAAGGTGCATATATCAAGTGCCACCTATTTCTCCGATATTGTCCCAGATTTGTTTCCACCAAATAAGACCGTGGTTCTTGACAAACTTCAATAACTTTTCCATATTGTCTCAGATCAATAACCCAGACCGAGTCGTCTATTTTTAGAGGTTGCATATCCTTGGTCCTATGACGGGAATTATAATTTTTTGCTTGCTTGTCCTTGGTATATTTTTCGTTCAATTTGAAACTAGCTCTATGATCAACTATTTCGTTGAGTATGCTCGGTACTTGTGGTAAATTTGTTCGTAACTTTCTGGACATTAGTAACTCTGCAGGAGTAAAACCTGATTCCAATGGTGTAGTTCTATATGCTAGGAGAGCTGTGTGAATATCATCTTTATTCTTTTTTATCAACTGTTTCGCCGTTTGTACGGTCCTTTCCACTAAACCATTGCTTTGGGCATAATAAGGACTACTGGTGACATGGGAAAAATTATATTCTTTAGCAAACATTTTGAATTTAGTTGAAAACTGAGGGCCATTATCAGATCGGACTATCTCTGGTATTCCATACCGAGAAAATAGTTCCTTCATTTTCATTATAACTGAGTTTTCGTTGGTATTGTGTAACTCAAAAATTTCAAAAAAACGTGAATAGTAATCCACTACTATTAGGAACCAAGAATTCAACTTGAAAAGATCAAGGGCTATTTTTTGCCACGCTCTGCTTGGTATATTGTCCTTATGAAAGCTTTCTTTCACATTTACCCGATTTTCAACACATAGTGGACAATTTCTAACTAAGTTCTCTAGTTGAGATGATAAACCAATCCACCATACACTGGTTTTAGCTCTCTCGCGACATTTCACTATTCCTAGATGACCAGTGTGGATAAATTCCATACATTTAAGTTGAAGGTTTTTGGGTATAATGATTCTCATTCCTTTGAGCAACAGATTTTCAGAAAAAGAAATTTCGTATCTATATTGATAGTATGGTATAATTTCAATCGAAAGTTTTGATTTTTCTGGCCATGATGTCAAACAATATTCTTTAATTTTTTTCAATACTGTATCCTGGTTTTGTTGTTCCATTATGGTCTTCATGAAGTAGTCTTTGACTGGGATATTTTTTATAACTGAGTATACATAACGATCTGTCTCAAAAAATAGTTCGTCTTCTTTTGGAGTAGAATTTTTTATAGGGTTTCTGCTTAAAGTGTCAGGGATAATCAAATTTTTCCCCGGGGTGTAGATTACTTTGTATTTGTAACGCATCAGTCTCATACGGAAGCGTTGGAGTCTTGGTGAAAGGTCATCCAGATTTTTTGTTTGTAATATTTGTAACAAAGGTTTATGGTCAGTTTCAAATATCAAATTATTAACGCCAGTAATATATTCAGAAAACTTCTCTGCTGCCCACGTTACCCCTAAGGCTTCCTTTTCAATTTGAGCGTAACGGGATTCTACTTGACTTAAGAGCCTGGAGGAGAATGCAACAATTTCTCTGGTGCTATTATTGTATTGTTCTGTTTGCATAAGGCAGCATCCAATTCCAAATGAACTGGCATCCGAGCTGACTATGATGATTTTGTTGGGGTCAAAGAATGACAAATTTGGGGACTGTTCCAATAGACCCTTCAAAACTTCGAACGATTCATTTTGTGATGCTCCCCATATGAATTCTGCATCATTTTTCAACAAAGCCGTTAATGGCTCTAAGATATTTGATTTATTTTTTATAAATTTTCCCGCAAAATTAATCATTCCTAAAAGCCTCAAGAGATCTTTTTTGTTTTGTGGAATTGGAAACTCTCTTATAGCTCTCACCCGATCTGGATCAATAGCAATTCCAGACTCAGAAATCACATGTCCCAAATATTTTACTGACCTAGCACCTATAGTACATTTTTTTTCATTCAAAGTTATTCCCGCTAAATGTAATTTTTCCAATACTTCATTTAAAATTTTATCATGCTCCTCCACTGAAGGTGCGTGAACTAAAACATCATCCATGTGGTACACAATACCCTTTATTTTTGCAAGGATTTTTGAAAATTGCTGTGCAAAATATTCTGGAGCACACGAAATTCCAAATGGAAGTCTCTTGAAATAAAACCTCCCAAATGGAGTTATGAAGGTTGTTAGAATTTGACTTTCTTTGTCTAATTTTATCTGGTAAAACCCACTGGTAGTGTCTAACTTAGAAAATATTCTTGATCCCCCAAGCTGTGCAAGTGTTTGTTCAATTTTTGGAAGCGGAAAATGAGCACGTAGTACATTGTCATTAAGTCTTGTGTAATCACAACACAAGCGAACACTATCACCCTTAGGCACTACTACTATTGGTGCAACATACTCTGTGGGCTGATCTATATGTTGAATGATGTTCAATTTCAATAAGCGATCTAACTCAAGTCTCAATTTTGGTAGCAAAGGGATGGCAACAGACCTTGGAACCGACTGTACAAACGGTATTGCATTTGGCTTAATTTTTATAGACATCTCTGTACCAAACTCACCAATTTCATTGAATATATTGGGATATTTCTTAGATATTATATTTTTGTTTAAAGTTGACACTAAATTATCATTCAGGTTAAGTAACTGTGGGTATTTTTTATCTGTAAACTTCAAAACCTCCAATTTTATAATTCCAGGTCGACCAAGGATAGGCAATTTTAGTTTGTCTATGAGATAAACATCGAAATCACATGACTTTCCCTCATAATCTAGATTCAACCTAACTTTCCCAACAATATTTAATTTTGACTGATCTGGACCTGAAATTGTCTCCCTACATTTTTCAACTTTGTTACAAAATTCAATGGGCAGTATATTGTTAGGTAAACAAATAACATCTGCACCACTGTCTACTAAAAAGGAAAGTTTTAACATTTTATCTATTGCCAGATCAACAAGCCACTGATTGTGTTCATTAGTGTAAATATTTCCAAGGAAATATTCTTCATTTTGGGGTCCACAGTTCACTTCTAAAGAAGATATCTCTCTTACCTGAGAATTTTCATCTATATTCATATTTTGGATAAATTTCTTTGATTTACACACAGTGCTCCAATGGCCCCTTCTGGAACAGCTTCTGCATGTAGAATCCCTAGCAGGACATCTTTCACGAACACATCCTTGTCGACCACAGTTTCTACAGCTTGCATTGTAGCTGGTTTTCTGATCCCCAAAGGTATTTCTGGACTTAGAGATTTGCCTACCATCATATTTGCCTTTATTTTGATTTCTGTTGTCTGGTCCACTCATGTTCACAGTAGACACACTTTGTAATTTATTTTCTTGCCTCAATATTTGATTTTGATTTGACTGCATTTCCGCCTGTCTAGTGGCTAATACCGCCCCAGCCAGAGTTAGGTCATTCTTCAATTGAAGTCGCTCACTTGTTTTGTTGTCAAGGATTCCTACAACAATACGATCTCTTATGAGTTCATCCTTCAGTGTTCCATAGCTACAGTGCTCAGCCAAGGTATGTAGAGCAGTGATAAAACTATCCACTGATTCTCCTGGCCGCTGAACCCTTGAATTAAACTGGAACCTTTCAAATATTGTATTGCGTTGTGGAATGAAATGTGACTCAAATTTGTCCAAAAGATTTTTATATGTCGGTTCTGAGATGTTCAACTGTGGAAGAATTTCTTCAGCTTCTTCTCCCATTACATAAAGAAGCATGTCTATTTTCTCTGTATCTTCTTTGCTGTTGAATCCAGATACAGTCATGAACCTGTCAAATCTTTTTCGCCATTGTGGCCAACTAGCTGGACATGTGAAATTGAATTTGCCTGGAGGTACTACATTAGGTAAAACTGTAGTTACTGTTGTAGTTCCATTATTTCTTTGGGATGGATTCGACATTTCCAGTTCAAGTGATCAACAGATTAACTTTTGTTTTTTTTTTTTTTTCAGAATGGCGGTTGCACTTACCGCATATATTCTCAAGAACCGTTAGTATTAGCTGTCTTTAATCAGTTGATTCTATTACCACATTCGAAGGCTTCGGTTTCGACGTAGGTATTTTTTTTGTCACTGTTTTTTTTTTTTTTTTTTTGTGACCCGCTGCCACCATGTCGTGTTGGGGTTTTGGAGATATTAATAATACCTGCTGCTTCAGTCCACTTCTTTAATGGGTAGTTTAAGAGTAGGTCATTGGATAACACCCATAAATATACGCTAACGAATATCTGTATATCTATACTGACTATCTAATAGGTATATCGGATAAGCTTGCTAAAAACTACTACAAAGTCCCACTCTGCAAGACAATAGACAATCTAATAATATATGACGTACTGTCAACCAACGTTGGCCGTGTGCCGTATCCGTTGACGTTAAGAGGACCTAACCATGTGTGTAGGACCTAGAGGGCGCCACAACGTATAGTCTGATATCACAGTTGCAACAAGTAATTTCATATTATTATAGACTGTGAATTCCTTCATCCTCCATAATTGAATTCCATCATTGGTTTTTATTCAAAAATATTGAAACATTCAGTAGAAATCAAAAAAACGGGGTTATGATGTCTACATAATCCTGGCTTAAAATATAAAGCCGCCGATTGTGGCCGCTTAGAGTTGAGCGAGCTTAAATGATTTTATGGATACGGTGCATACCAATTCGTAACGTTAATTGAGCTTAAGCCTTAAGCTGAGCTTAATAGCATACGGCGAATACGGCCGTTAGTTGTTGACCATACAAATGTGTTGTAAAAAAAAAATGTGTTGTCCCACGTGACCATAGTACCTAATTTCTTGCAGACCCCTCTTGACCTAAAAATTACTACAGGATGCCGGATCTAGCGTAAGCAGTAAGATCTATGGGGGCCCGGTCGGATCAAGAAACCAGCTTTCAATCATATAATAACTATGGTAACATGGATACCAGAGCTGAAGCATATATATATATATTAGGGAGATATTGCAACTTCGGAATACCGCATGCTTCATGTTAATTGACCCTTCCCAGATTAGAAAGTTATCATGGCGGATTTCGACATTTGACAGATTTAGGGGAAAATCTAGGGAAAAATTTGACAGTTGACAAAATAAGTGTTCCATGTCAAAATTGAATTGAAACAAATCCAAATTCCAGAATATCGATATAGATATTTCTCAGAATTAAAAGGCACAAAGAAAAAGGATATTATTCTGGAATTTGGATTTCTTCACATTTTGTTTCAATGTTGACATGGAACACTTATTTTGTCAACTGTCAAGTATCAAGGATGGTAAACTAGAGGATGGTTCATTCAAGCGATTTTTTCGGCCAAAAGGCGTGGCTTCCGAAGGCGCGCGATGACGTAGTCAACGGCCCTGTATTCAAAATTATTAATGCTGAATATCACTAAATGGGCATTAAAAGTAATTTTACTGTGATGTACCTTTTTATATTCGATATATATTGATTATTGTTGGTTATTGGTATCATATGGCTTCAAATATTAGTAATTTTTGTGAACAAAAACTCCTTGATTCACAAAAATTCCTGAATGTCCACCAAGAAAATAATACATGAGATAATTTAACGTTTACAAAACAGGGAATATACCATGGACGTATAAGTGTTTATACGTCCATGGAATATACCTATTCCATAAATAGGTACTTAAGTACCTGATACCTACCTTGGAAACAATTTCATATCAAAAATAGGGAAATTTCAATGAAGAATTCATAGGTACTGATGAATGATGCATGTAATGTATGTGTGCATATATATTATGCAATGCACAGGTTATTGAAAGTTCATATTTTTAATTGAAATTGATGTACCTACCTATTTTATCAAGTTTAACAATAGGGTTGTACACCTTTTTTCAAAAATTATATATTTGAAACGCGGGTCCCCAGAGAATACGTCCATATTTTTTTGTAATTTTTATTTTCAAGGGTTTTTCCAAAATCGGCATTCAAAAATCGAAAATTCTCCATCCTTTTCTAATAATGTGACGTCACCTGGTAGGTTGGTTTAGGTTCTGTTCCATTAATCGAAGTGGAAGAAGAATTGACAATCTCTGTCATCTTTGACAGATGGCGGTAAAAAATTACTGGGCGATTTTAATTCTTCCTGCGAAAATATATTCGGATGATTAAAGGTAAATTACTATTGAGTTTTATTTCATTGTTCAGCGTTCATTATACCCCTCACTGACCACTTTTTTCAGAAAGTTCAAGCATTCAAAGACTTAATGTGCTGTGCTGTACACCTCACTAGTTGATAAGATGTTAAATTATTTTTGGATAGGCCGAGCGGATTTGTCCTATATGTGAGGTGATAAAGCTACAGATGTTTTTAGGGTAAGGCCTTACAGGTGAGTAAAACAACGGCGTCAAGTTAACTAATCTAATTAAAAATATACTTTATCTAACTGTGGTGAACTACTGACACAAGTACACGTATATTCAAAAATTAAATAAATCTCCTGAAAGAACCATGTTAATTCACAATCATCTATATGGCTTAAACACAAACAAGTATACTGTCAAATTCAATATACAACACTATAATCAAAATCCCTTCTTTGTAATCAGAAATCCTACGTCCAAATGCTTTATAGTTTCAAGTACGACCCTGGCTACTACCTGCTGTAAACGACACCCTCTTAGATAAACAATAAATTTACTACCACGCGTCGCTTGAATATCTTTGACGTCAATGAACTGGGCTTTTTGGGCTTTATAGACTGTGAATTTTAGTGACATAGGCTTTTGAACTACTTACACATCTCAATTAGGTTTCACTTTTCACTTCGATTATTATATTAGCAATTTCTCGGCACTCGAACTGGATTTTATATGAACTGAGAAAACTTTCAACTGAACAAGTCACTTTAATGAGTGGTATCACTTCAGCTTTTGAAGACTAACTTTTTCAACCTGTCTTACGACAACTTTGTTAAACTGAACAGAAATGCACGATTTATCTATCGACAAAGAACTCGAGACTTAAAGTTCTCGTTAGCTTCTAAACCGTGTGTCCACGGACATTACGGATGTTTAACTTGATCGAATCATACTAGTGTTACTAGTGACTCTCTGTGACTGATTACTGATTTCCGATTCAGACTGCTTTTATATCAAAATCTAATCCCTTTGTCTCTTTGATTGTGGGAATCTATAAAGGAAACAAGTGCACATTTTGTCATCAAGTTCCAAATTAATGGCTTTGTTTTTCTCTGTGATATCAAATCTTAAGCTATTTACTTATTTTATCAATGCCCTTTTGGGTCATTTGTATACATAACTCATGACTTCATTTTATCCTCATTGATAACAGTTTGGCCATCAATTAATATTGTCGACTCTTTTGTGCCTCAATTTGATTATGACTTCATATATTCTTCTTAGGTCTTGTTTAAATTATTTCTACTTGACATTAGATTTCTGATTACTTATCAAAATTGATACATTATTTTCGTGCCCAGCACATCCCTCCCTCACCCCTTTTGAAATTAATACTTACAAAAGTATTGATTTCATAAATGAACAATATACATATATCAAGAACAAAATGAAAAATGTTTATATATTCTTTTTCTTTTCAATAAAGATTTTATATATAAGCAAGAATAAATCTAGATGTACATGTGTGGAATTTGTTTCAACAATTTAAATCTAATTAAACACTTTGAAATTTCCTATCAAGGGTTTCCATTAACAAACAAAAAAAAACACAACACCACTAGGTACCTGTCACATCACATGAGGTGGATAACTCAAAAAATTTGGTGATTACCAGGCCTGTCTCGGTGATACGTCAGCGTCCACAGGGGGGGACTCAGGTGAGTCCGGAAGGGCCGCTTCAGGGTTTTCTCGGGGGGTGGATGTTTCCACTTCCCACCTCTCTGCAGGAATCAGCTTCAGGGCGGCCGTAGTGTGGGCTGGGAACCCATCGTCCCAGTCGCTTTCGGGAGAATTCGGTGCCGGAACCGGGGGTGTGAAACTCACCGAAGTCGTTTCAGTGGCAGGGCTGGAGTCATCTATGGGCGGTGGCGGTCCGTCGTCGTGGATGTTTTGGCACCAGTGGCACTCACAGGGTACCCCTCTGACTCGTGGAGGCGGCTGTCGGTTTTCCGGAATGCACCAATTGCAGGTGCACGTCCAAAAACCCATATTTTCTGATGTCCTCAGGTGCTCGGCGTGGAACATGAGAAGGTAGAGCAAATTGTAGCACCTCTCACCGGTCAATTGTTGGCTGGGGTACCTCCTCTGCTCCATCCGGTCAATTAATGTGAGGTGTTCACCCACCAAATTGTTCACTATCGTAATTAATAAATTCTTCTTAACCATGTTGTCCGGCATCTCTCGAACCCATTTGAGTAGAGATTCCATGGTTTTCTTCTCTTTGGTTGTTATGGTCGTTTCTGATTAGCACTTCAGTTGAGAGTGAAGAAGTTCAACTCGAATTTTTACTTAAATAGTCCTTATGCCCATAAACCAAAATGTCTTTCACGCCCATAAACTACAATGTCTATACGCCCTTATCTGAATTTACTCCGACAATATCGCTTAGTTTATATATAACATGTTTTCGTCACAACATTAAAATTATCATCTCTATATGTAGCTCTGCTATCCATTAATTTTGCCATTTTATTACTTTCTTTTCAACTCATTTTCCTTGAATCATACAATAACTAATTCCTTATCTACTACCTAGTGTCAATGGTTCCTATCTTATATCATATGGTTAAAATTAATAGTTCTTTCAGGGTGAGTTTATTATCGCATATTCCAGCCTCTTAAAAATTTTATTGATTATCAGTAGTTCTGCCAAAATTCCATTTTACAGTTTCAAAAGGATTCGACACGCTAGATTGATCCTCTCCTATCGTTTCTTATAGTATAGTGTGTTTATTTTCATTCTTTTCCTTCATCGAATCCCCTTTTTTTTTTTTTTTTACGTATTAATCTAATCTTATTCAATATTTCACTTTCTTAATCTCTTATGCGCTTGAGGGTCGACAGCTATATTTCCATATGTATATGAGTATAGGGTTTCGTCAACCCTAAATCGTTATCATATTGACCGTGGTGAAATCCACTCTCGCTATGTTACTTGCTTTTAAAAAAAAATTAAATTTGACGACGCAACACCCAATCGTGATCTTCTACAGGCCCTCTTGACCGGGTTTGGTGATTATGTACTATTTCAGGTTCCGAATTTGACTCGCTGGCAGATTCGTATTGTTCTTCCTCGCTAATGCTTTCTTCTTCGTTATCATTACTTGTATTTCCTTCTTCGTTGCTCTCCGAGTCTGAGTTTGTGGAGTCCGTTTCGTTATCTGATTCACCAGATGTTCTCGGATTCTGAATTTGACCTAGTTCTATTCTAGGTATCCCAATATCGTAAAGGGACGGGTCATCGTCCTCTGGCCCATTATTTATTTGTACCTTGTTTTCGACTGAATGTTCCTCACTGTCAGCTGATTCTACACCCTTAACTAATTTCAGTCTATTTGCATGAACGATCTGTACCTCTTTTCTATTTCCGATCTTTTGAATTTTATAAGTCACTGGTCCAAGTTTTTCTATTATTCTAAATGGCCCGCTAAAATTTGGATAGAATTTGCTTGCTAATTTTCTGCCTTTTGTTACAACTGGAGTATGTAAATATACACGGTCACTTATTTTCAGTTCTCTGGTCTTTGCTTTTTTATTAAATCTTTCTCGTCTATTTTCTGAACTTTTTTCAAGAGATTCTCTAGCTATCTCATGTGCGACTTGCATTCTATGAGTGAGTTCGGCGGCGTAATTACTATCAATGTCATAACTTATTCGGGTTTTCTGATTAATCAATTGATGTGGTAGTATGAAATCTCGTCCAAACATCAAATAAAAAGGGCTTTCATTAGTCGACCCATGAATCTGATTTCTATAGGCTAGCATCGCAAACGGTAGGTATTCGTCCCATCCATCATTTTCATCAGTTACGTAATGAGATATCATTTGTTTCATTTGAAGATGCATTCTTTCAATAATTCCATTGCATTGAGGATGATACGGGGTTGTTAATAATCTCTTAATATCAAGTATTTTACAAACTTCCTTGAACATTCTTGACATAAATTGACTTCCTCTATCGGTTAATAATGCCATTGGCGTTCCGAATCGACAAATTATATTTACAACAAATGCTTTTGCTACGGTTTCAGCTGTAATATCAGGAAGTGCGACCGCTTCTGGGTATCTAGTGAGATGATCAATTATTGTTAAAATATATTTATTTCCGTTTTTTGTTCTATTCAGAGGTCCTACAATATCCATAGATATTCGGTCAAACGGGGCTTCAGGTGCATAAAGATTTTGTAACTCTGCTGGGGGTTGGTAATTTGCTTTTCTAAGATTACAGCTATGACATTTCCTGCAAAAATTTTCAATGTCTTTTCTCATATTTTTCCAATAAAAATCTCTTTGAATCGTCTTCAAAGTTTGCTTTTGGCCTGGGTGCATTGACGTAACTGCACTATGGTATAATTTAATTATGTCCTTTATCATAGTCGCTGGTGCGCATATCTTATCTTTTCTCTCATTATTGTCTCTCTTTTTGTACAATATTCCTTCTAAATTCAAATAGAAATCGTCACTTGTCTCATCTAAGGAATTGATCAAATCTCTCAATTGATTATCCGCATTCTGTTGGCGTTTAATATGTGCGTTGCTCCATACCATATCAATAATAGGTGAACTTTCGATTTCTTCTTCACGAGGTATGTTAGTTATTAATTTTATCGAGTTTTTTGTTTCTTCGGTGCTTCTCAATCTTGTCAAGGCATCAGCATTTGTATTCTTGGATCCCGGACGATAAAGAATACTGAAGCTATATTCTGCTAAGGATAACGCCCATTTTGCTAATCTTGAACTAGGATCCTTTATAGTTAGCAAATAAATAAGAGGCCTATGATCAGTATAGACTGTGAAATGATTTCCTACTAGGTAAATCCTATGTTTCTTGATCATCCATATAACGGCCAGACACTCACGCTCAATAGTTGAATACCGTCTTTCAGCTGAGTTCAAAGTTCTACTAGAATAACAAACAGGTAATTCTGATCCTTCAAATTCTTGACTTAGTACACCCGCTATTGCAGTAGCAGAAGCATCGGTACTTAATATAAAAGTTTTCTTCACGTCTGGAAATCTCAAAATCGGTGGTTTAATAAGAGCGTTTTTTAGTGTTTCAAATGATTCTTTCTGTCTGTCCGTCCATATGTATGGTACATTTTTCTTAGTTAATTCTACCAGAGGCAACGCTACTTCGGAGAATTTTGGTACGAATTTTCGATAAAATCCACATAGGCCTAAAAATGCGCGAATTTCTTTCACACTCTGTGGTCGAGGATAATGTTTAATAACTTCCGTTTTTTCTGGATCAGCAGTACAGCCTCCTTTTGAAATTATATGACCAAGATACTTCGTCTCTGTTTGTAAAAAGTGACACTTTGTAGGTTTCAATTTCAAATTACTTTCTCTCAATCTTTCAAATACATGTCTTAGTCTTTCTAAATGCTCGTCAACATTGTCTGGGCTGAAAATTATAATATCATCTAAATAAACTAAACACTCATTTCCAGTTAATTTTGACAAAACTGCGTACATCAATCTTTGCCAGCTAGCGGGTGCATTAACTAATCCCATAGGTAGTCTATTAAATTGATAATGTCCATACGGTGTACTAAAAGCCGTTTTATCTTTGGAATTTTCGTCAACTTCTACTTGATAATATCCGCTAGCTAAATCTAATACACTGAATAATCCACTCCCGCTCAAAGCATCTAAAGTCTCTTGTAAATTTGGCAGCGGAAAATAATCAGTTTTTGTGATCTCATTCAAATTTCTATAATCTATACAAAGTCTGTATTCTGCATCTTCTCCGTCATGTCGTTTCTTTTCTATCAAAATGCAAGGAGCACTCCAGGGGGATTGTGAATCCTCAATTATGTCATTATCCAATAGTTCTTGTATTTCTCTGTCAAGTATTTTCTTTCTCTGATAAGGTACTCGATACGGTCGCTTTGCTATCGGTGGTACATTTTCAGTAATAATATGATGTTTTACTCTGGAAGTACATGTCAATTTCTTATTCGGCGCACGGAATATATCTATATATTCTTTCACTAGCTTGACTAATTTTTCTTGATCTCTATTTACAGGGTTATTCAACTTCATCTGCTCCAATAATTTCTCTGTTTCATTTTTAACTTCAACAGAATATATTCCATTTTTATTCACCTCTTTTCCTTTTATATCTAAGTCTGTCTCATACGCATACGCCACCACTGTTTTCTTTCGTAAAACTCTTTCTTTATCCAATAAATTCACTAATCGAATCGGTACTCTCTTTTGTCGTTCACAAAGAGTTCTAGCAAACATTAAACCATGAACTCCGTCATTTCCTTCTAAAACTACATTTTCAGAAGTAATTCTCTTGAAATATCTCATATTTCCTGAACAAATAACCATCGTTTTCGGAGGTAGTGTAATATCCTCAGATAAGTACACAGCTGAACTGCAAGGTAGTACTTGATTTCGACGTTCTTCCTTGGAAGAATTTTCCGAATTTTTCCTATTTTCCATTGCATTCCCTCTCGTAACGATATTCGTATTCGTTGCGGATTTTGATATTCGCTCATTACAACGATTAGTTGCCTCAAATGTTTCTTGACCCCTTCTCGTCTCACTTTTTTCTTCTGAATTTTCATTTCTTACTCGTTTCAACTTATCGTTCAATACTTTCTCAACTCTCCTACTCTTCTTCTCGCTATTTTCCTCGAAATTTCTCATTTCCAACACATTTTCCGAAATCCCTACGGTTCGTTCATTTTCTCTCGAAATACCCTTTTTCTTCTTATTCATATTTCTCATCACTTTAACCTCATCTCGCGAAACTTTTTCGATCTGCTTCCGTCCTTCCAAACTCAGCTTACTTTTTCTATCTCGAGTCTCAGCTTCCTTCTCAAGCTGATTTCGCCTACCTGTACTACGTTCCGTTTTTATCGGACACGCCTGTACACACTTATTTCTCCTACGATTTTCGTGAATTCTGTCAGGAGATTTCTTGTTATCAGAATACTCAATTCTGATATCATTCACCCTTTTTGTACCTGATCGGCTCTTTGTCCTCGCAGGTTGTAACCTTTTTGTTTCCTCTTTAGGGACCTTTACGTTGTTAACATTCTCTGTAAAACGATTGGCCGTCGTTTTAACAGAGGAACCTTTTGTCGCGGCCAACGATGAAAGATTCTCGTCCTCTTCTGATTTACTCAAGGCTACTTTATTCAGGTTCATCAAAATACTCCTGATTTCTCTCAGTTGTGATTCCACGTTCCTTAATCGCGCATTTGTATCTTTATTATACTGTCCTAATTCATTTATTCCCTTTTCTTCCATCAATTCTATCTCTATTTCTCCTATAAACATTTTTCCTAATCCCCAATCAATTTTCACTTCATACTTTTTGAGAAAATCTAACCCTAGAAGCAGATTTGTTTGAAAATTTCCGTCTTCTATGATAATAAACTCATGATTCAATTCAATATCTTCATTCAACCTAATCGGTACTATTACCTTACCTATACTAGGTATCCTATTACCTTGGATATCCACTAAATAGCTATCTACATTACGTTTTTCAATTATTTTCCTATACCCCTTAGCTAAAGTCATTTTAATTAGAGAAACGGAAGCTCCGCTATCAATCAATGCCGTGTGCCAATGACCTTCTATATCTAATATTGCAGTATTCCGGGGTTGGTCATTGTCACAGGTATAGATCTTTATTTCTTCTTTCTTTACTTTTATTGAGGTTGACCTACATTTTGAGCAGTGAATCGACGGGGTGAATGACTCACTGCCTGTTCGTTTAAAGCGCCCTGTCTTGTGTCTCTGAATCTTCTATTTCCTGGACAGGCTCGAGCCAAATGGCCCTTCATATTGCAATTATAGCAGACCACATTATTAACATCTCTATTGCTTCTGCAATCCCTTTGAACATGACCTTCTTTTCTGCACTTGTAGCATACTATTCTGGCATTTGAAGGTTGATTTGTTTTACATTCATTCGCGTAATGTCCTGTTTTTTGACATTTGTAACAGGTTTTTTCCTTTTTTGTCAATCTTACTTCGGGTGTAGCACGTTCCGTCCCTTTTGTAATCATTTCAATTGTTTCTTCCCTCTCTGCTATTTTTAGTGCCTCTTCGATAGCCGTAGGTTGCGCGGATAATACACGTTTACGTACTGGATTTAATAAACCCATCACAAATTGAGTAGTTATATCTCTGTCCAATTTTTGTCGTAAAACCGTATCTACTGCATGATCTCCAGTCGTAGTGAGTGTTTTGAAAGCTAGCAATTTCAACCTTGCCAAAAATTGTCTACATGTTTCTCCATGTCTTTGTTTACATTCCATGAAATTTCGAAGCGCTTGTCCTGGTATCTGACTAACTGCAAAATGATCTCTTAACTGAGTCTTTAAGAGATCCCAGTCTTCAGTGATTTTTAAACTATCTTCTGAATCAAGAAATTGTTTTGCCAGTCCCCTAAATTTTATTCGCGCAATAGCTACTTTTTGTTTTTCTGTCCAATGCGCAATAATAGCCGTTTCATCGATGGATTGGATAAAGTCGTTGATATTTGATTGTCCCGCATAAAAGGGTATAGAATCTAAATTTACAGATACCGGTAGCAATATTTCACGAGCTCTTTCATTTTCCCTTTGGTTTTCTACTATTGGAAGTGTTGGCGGAGTTTGTGGCATGATGACTTATGACTTTTGACTTATTTAACACAAATTTTATCTCAATTTTGAACCTACTTTTTTTTTTTTTTTTTTTTTTTTTTTTTTTTTTTTTTTTTTTTTTTTTTTTTTTTTTTTGAAATCTAACTTTGTTCTATGCCTGTTATTTTACTCAGCGGTATAGGGATCGCCTATATTTACCATAAGACTTTGTAATACCCCACACCTGACACCAATTGTGCTGTCCATAAGGCTTCGTAATACCCCACATCATTTGTGCTGCACATAAGGCTGTGTAATACCCCACACCTGACACCAATTGTGCTGTACACCTCACTAGTTGATAAGATGTTAAATTATTTTTGGATAGGCCGAGCGGATTTGTCCTATATGTGAGGTGATAAAGCTACAGATGTTTTTAGGGTAAGGCCTTACAGGTGAGTAAAACAACGGCGTCAAGTTAACTAATCTAATTAAAAATATACTTTATCTAACTGTGGTGAACTACTGACACAAGTACACGTATATTCAAAAATTAAATAAATCTCCTGAAAGAACCATGTTAATTCACAATCATCTATATGGCTTAAACACAAACAAGTATACTGTCAAATTCAATATACAACACTATAATCAAAATCCCTTCTTTGTAATCAGAAATCCTACGTCCAAATGCTTTATAGTTTCAAGTACGACCCTGGCTACTACCTGCTGTAAACGACACCCTCTTAGATAAACAATAAATTTACTACCACGCGTCGCTTGAATATCTTTGACGTCAATGAACTGGGCTTTTTGGGCTTTATAGACTGTGAATTTTAGTGACATAGGCTTTTGAACTACTTACACATCTCAATTAGGTTTCACTTTTCACTTCGATTATTATATTAGCAATTTCTCGGCACTCGAACTGGATTTTATATGAACTGAGAAAACTTTCAACTGAACAAGTCACTTTAATGAGTGGTATCACTTCAGCTTTTGAAGACTAACTTTTTCAACCTGTCTTACGACAACTTTGTTAAACTGAACAGAAATGCACGATTTATCTATCGACAAAGAACTCGAGACTTAAAGTTCTCGTTAGCTTCTAAACCGTGTGTCCACGGACATTACGGATGTTTAACTTGATCGAATCATACTAGTGTTACTAGTGACTCTCTGTGACTGATTACTGATTTCCGATTCAGACTGCTTTTATATCAAAATCTAATCCCTTTGTCTCTTTGATTGCGGGAATCTATATAAGAAACACGTGCATAACATTTTGTCATTAATTTCCAAATTTATGGCTTTGTTTTTCTCTGTGATATCAAATTTTAAGCTATTTACTTCTTTTATCAGTGCCCTTTGTCTCTTTGATTGTGGGAATCTATAAAGGAAACAAGTGCACATTTTGTCATCAAGTTCCAAATTAATGGCTTTGTTTTTCTCTGTGATATCAAATCTTAAGCTATTTACTTATTTTATCAATGCCCTTTTGGGTCATTTGTATACATAACTCATGACTTCATTTTATCCTCATTGATAACAGTTTGGCCATCAATTAATATTGTCGACTCTTTTGTGCCTCAATTTGATTATGACTTCATATATTCTTCTTAGGTCTTGTTTAAATTATTTCTACTTGACATTAGATTTCTGATTACTTATCAAAATTGATACATTATTTTCGTGCCCAGCACAGTGCTTCATGTAGCAACAAGAATGTGGATTCTCGAAATTCATATTTGTACTCCAAGTGTTAATATGAGACAAACATTGTGTTTGCAGTAGGACAACACATCTGCAAGTAATTGCTGTGAAGATAATTTTGATCTAAGTTGAAATTCTTACCCTTATTCTTTTAATCTTTGTACATGAACATCATGAGAACCTGTGAAGTGAGAGCACAAAGTATTTTAGTAATAGGTATAAGCCAATAAACCAAATCCTTATTGTCATGCACTTCTGTAAATAATAAATGTTTTCCTAAATCCTCAGTTAGTACGTACTCTATCTATGATGTGAGTTTATATGAGATATCTTCTTTACATTATATTGTGAATATGTAATTTTAATATCAACTTGTGTTGTTTATTTAAAATATTATCAGATGCACCAATACACTTACTTACCTTCTTTTCCCAGACAATTAAAGTTATCAATTGAATTAATTCTTCATTTTTATTTCTCTATTTTATAGTGTCTGAGTTCAATCGTTGAGTTCAATCGTCACATTGACTTGGTGGTATTGAAAATCCTATAGAAATGTTAACTCATATAAAATACCTGACTTGCGTTATATAGATGATAAACAATCAATTAATGCGCCCTTTTAAATATTTTTTGAATCAGTTTCGTTATCGAAAAAAATTTGAATTAAAAATTGACATATTGTCATCTGACTTATCTGCCATCACTTATGTCAAAAAATTCTTCTTCCCTGTTATTTTCGATATTTTTACGATACCATCCCGATCTACCAGGTGACGTCAGCAGAAAAATGGTGCTGTCAAATAATTATTTTTGATTTCGATTTTCTCGAGCATAAAAGAATATTCCGATTTAATTTTGATGCCATGTCGGTAGTAGTTTAGTAAGGTATCGAAAAACGACAATTAATTCTGCTAAAGCTTTAGAGGTTTACGACCCTATTATCACTAATGGTGAAAATAAAATACGTTCTTTAATTTAATTTATAGGTACCTACATTATACATAATAGGTATATAAATATATTGACATCAATTTCGATTTTCTCATTAGCTGACTATTTTCTTCATTTATACATTGGACTCTACTATAGATGCAATCCAGGTTGCTTCTTTTATTTGCAGGTTTTTATATCCTCATTATAGCTCGAAGTATACAAAATTCCTGAATCTGATTACATGGAACATCATAAAATAATGAGAATATTTTTCATAATACATTTTCATCTAACCATTTTGTAGATCTCTTTCCTAAATTTGGTTGGACAAATCACAGCTCTGATGTAAGAATGTGTATGACTTGTATCAGGATTCACATATATCTGCATGTTCACAACTTATCTACCTTTTCCAAAAAGTATCCCAAACAAAATCAGTGCCTTTTGGAAATGTGTGATAAATAATACTGGAATCCTCTTGGTTTTTGTCCAAAAATAGCAAATCTGCTACCTGGCATACTGGTTATTAGATGGAAATGATTTCATAAACACTACACACTTTTCAATGGGGTGATGTAATAATTTATTAATATTTATCGACACTACTAATTCTTTTTACTGAGTAATTTGTCTATACCTACAATTATTGAAGAACTCTATTTGAAAAAAAACATTTCCTACAGCCACAATCCACAATTGTGCCACAATCACAATATGAATATCGGAACTACATAAACGTAAACAAAGATCGAGGGCCGTCAGTGACGTCACGAACGGTTCGATGTGCCAACATTGCGTCTTATGGCAATGAACCATCCTTCTCTAGTTTATTTACCATCCTTGGGTGAGAGCTGGTGAGAGGCACAGTTCATAAACCGTGGGCGAGAGGAGCCAACTTCGGTAGTGCCAACACTCCCAGCCAGCAACCTCAAATCACAGTTTGGTAATCATACACAAACTACAAAGGTACAAAGAAGCAACAAATACAACCAATATGTCCCAAGATGTTGAAAAATTTGATATAAAAATCGTATGCGACAATTTTGAGGTTGCTCTTCTTGATGAAGATGATGTCCAACTAAAAGAGTATTTGGACAGTTATGAAGAGCTAAACAGGTAGGTGTGCTCCCACTAGAAGATCTTTTCTTGTTACCATACATTCTAGATTCTTCACCTTGATGGGCACTATATTTGGTTTCGTCAGTAGAGACTTGAAAGAAAAAATGAATTTGCTCAGTGAATATCTTGCAGATTCCCATAACTTCTGTACAGTTAAAAAAATGATTGAATATGAAAGAGATAATGATCTTTTGAACAAAAAGGGTTATGTGTCAGGAACTCGGACTCTACTAAGGTTGCATAGAGGTTTAGGTAAAATAAATATTAAGAATCTTTCATAAGATCAACTTGTGTACATATTGTGATTTCTTGCTGCAAAATAACTGAAAATAACTTGATTTCACGATTTTATAAGGCTGTTATTTCTGATCCAGGTAAATGTTTATTTATTCATTCATTTGAGTGTTATTGTATTGTGTCACAGAAAATGCTGAATCTGGGATACATTCCTGTTACAATGTAATATTAATTTTCTAGATTTCATACAATTATTTTTGAAAAAAATTGGAGACCTCAAAAGTACAGAAAGTACATCTACAGCATGTAAGGAAGCATATGAACAAACTTTATCAAAACATCATCCTTTTATAATAAGAAATGGTGCCAAAGTAGCTATGTACACTCTTCCTTCTAAAGAGAATCTATTAAAACAGGTAAGAATTATGAAACTGATTTTTGATAATCTGAATTAATTCATCTTTTCCAAGGTTTGTGGTGAAGAAAATATTCAAATAGCATTGGATATGCTACCAAGAACATTGGAAGCCTCAACATCAGTACATCAAAGAATAGAAAAATTGTATACAGTCCATGATCTGCATAGTTTACCTTAAATTATTAAGTGTTTGTGCTGTGTATCTCTTTGCTATATCAGTATTTAGGATTACTGTGTTACTATTTGAGTTATTCTCAAAGTAGAACATTCCAACTTTGTATTTACACTCCATAACTTACCCATGTTAGATGATGAACTTGTGAATTAATGAATCAAATAAATGCATCAGGTACTTGTCAAATGAGATGTGGGTTTCTATACATTATTTATCATACTAAATCACACACATTGTTTTTGAAAAAATATTCTGCTGAAGTCTATAATACTCATTTCAATCACTACTCTTTCCTTCTGCTACTGACATTCTGTTCCTCCAAGCAGCCATATAGCTTGTAGGGTGAATTGGGAAAAATCCAGCAAGACCCAACAGTTGTTCAACAGGTTTTGATACTACTGCTCCATTACCAATCCAATGTCGAATTCGCTCGTAATTCAAGGAAGTAAGTTTTTCATTATGCTCATTTGGAAGAGGATCATGAGTTCCGACTTGCTCTATTACAGGCATGTGTTGACCTTTTCTTTTCTCAGCAACAACTATGTGGAAGAAAGGTCTGTTGGTACAACCTTGTCTAACAAATCTGATTACTAGAGCTGAGTTTGCTCTAAAAATACCTGTGCCACTCGCAGGAGGTAACATTATTATTTTTCGTTTATTTATTGTTACTTGGTTAATTCAACCTCTCTTTACGGAGTTCCAGGTTGTCAAAATTCAAAAACCTCTTCAAGACAGGGTTGCCACGTCGATTTTCATTTCATCAGTATATACCTTGTCAAAAATTCAGTAGATTTACTTTATGCTATATGAATTCCAGGAAATGATAATGAAATACACGGTAATTTTGCACTTATCATGCGATCTATATTTTGATGAAAATTTTTGTTGGTACTTACGTATTTTGACCAAAAAAACACGAATTTCATAATATTAGCGTGAACGTATCTCTAGTTTTCGAGATAATAGATGCCAAAGTTCGAAATTTCACCTTCTTTGTATGGCAACTTTTGGGCAAGTATTGTATCTTCTTAGATCCTAGGACATATTACATGCATTTACCATGGTTAATTATTATTTTTGTTAAAAAAAAACATCACAAATATGTGATTTTTCCGTATTTTTCTTATTATTTCTTAAACTAGGCTACATAAACAACGGCCATTTTGAAAACATCAATGCGAATCTTGAGCGAATAAAGGTGGATTCACAGCTGCCTTATAGCAACACCAGTCAGTGATAAGTGTTCTCTCTCTTCAATACATGTCAAAAATAAAGATGGTTATCAGTTAAAGAAGGTGAAATTTCGAACTTTGGCATCGATTATCTCGAAAACTAGAGATATGTTCACGCTAATATTATGAAATTCGTGTTTTTTGGGTCAAAATACGTAAGTACCAACAAAAATTTTCATCAAAATATAGATCGCATGATAAGTGCAAAATTACCAAATACACCTTTGAAGTCAAATAAAAATATGCATTTTCATCGACAAAAAATAACATATCTCAGAAAAATATAAAAAAACGAAACATTTTTATAAAAAAAATAAAGATTGATAATAATAGGTAATTATAATCATGAATAAGAGTTACTTTTTTTTCAGTAGATTACGAAATGTTTCAGTAGATCAATATGTAAATCAGTAGATCTACTGAAAATTCAGTGAAACTGGCAACCCTGCATTCTATTCTACCTCTTCGTCCTCTTCTCACTATGGTTATGGTTGCAATCTCTTTGATGGTTGTGTCACTAGCATATATATATATATATATATATATATATATATATATATATATATATATATATATTGCACACAGCTAATGGATCATAATGTTAACCTGATTCCGAGCTCAGTTGTAGGTTTAGATCATTTTGCATGCATTTTGCTTACGCTAGATACGGCATCATGTATTGTATTTGTTTGATATTAGAGGAGTATTGATGAGAGGGGGCGAAGGACAAGACAGTACTATGATACAGTAGCGTACAGTTGAGATATTTTGGCACAGCACATATTGATTTTTTTTATTTTCTTATAAATTAATTGCTGAAATAAACAGCGCCGAAGGCTCTGGAGTCTGGATTTTCAAATGATTCAAATTGATCCAATTAGAGTATTCGTGTTCACCTTCAGTTCTTATATTCTCACTTCTTTTCCAATCCACAACACGTTTATGGAATACAAGATCTGGCAAAATGTGTTTCTGCCAATCAAACAGGACTTCGGCATTTTGATGGGAAATGTGACTTCGATACTAGAATCGCTAAGAAAAGAACCCCCCTGGACCTACCTATCTATCTACCACATCTAAACAAATAACCTGGATGCCGTATCTAGCGTAAGCATCAATATATGATCTGAGAGAATAAACTGTAGACATAGAGTATAGGTTATACCTATTACTTTGTGACGCGGCGGTCTCAAGTATTTTCGTAGATACGGCCCCATTTTGTCTTAAAAATGCACCATTCGACATGTCAAATTCCTGCTATTAGAAACAGACAAAATTCACCCTTATTTGAACCAAAAAAATGTACCCTTCTTCAAAACAACCTTTTTTCACTGATTTTCTGGTAATTTGTATTTATGATGTTGACAACGTGATTGTTTGGCTCATGGTAAGACGCTGCCAACATACTAAATAAAAATAACAAAAAACCATCAGTGAAAATTTTTTTAAAGAAGGGCGAATTTGTGTAAAAGTAACAAGTTTTTCTGCAAAAAAGGGGCGACAAACGAAGATTTACTATAAGTGATCTTTGCTGTGATAAGTAATGTTTAGGTCAGTTGAACATTGAAAAAATGTAGCGCGATACCCATGATAGCGCGTTGATAACAAGTTTGATCTCAGTTTGACGCATTATGCTATAGATAAGCCCAAAAAATATTTTTTTGGATTTTAGAATTGACTGGTAACTGCGCATTGTTCGGGTATACTAGGAGACTGTAAAGTTTAGCTAGATGTAGGATGTAGGTGTAACAATATGTGGGCCAAACGATACACGTCCCCACATTAGAATTTCTACCAATCCAATAACTGCTTCAAAAACTTGTTAGCCAGAATATAACATATATAATATAACATTTCACCTTAACATATAGATTTTCCTACAAATAATGATTGTATATCACAGCTTAGATTTTTTGTGGCACTCAACAGCTCCCTCGTTCTCGAGTTCTTCAATATCAGATGAACTATACCCCAAACCAATTAAAATCTCTTTAGTGTGCTCGCCACGTATTGGTAAAGGTGCTGTTGCTCTCGAGTGACCGGGAGTTTGACTCAGCCTTGGGTGAGGATTTGGTGCATATATATCGTCGATTTGAAGAAAAGTTTTTTGAGCCACATTGTGCTGGTGTTGTGGAGCCTCATCAAGTGATAGAACGGGGGAAACACAAGCCTCTTTGGAATCAAATATTTCACACCACTCTTCGCGAGTTTTCTCCAAGAATTTCGCCTTGAAAAGTTTCTTGAGTTCTTCATAATCACCACCAATTTGTGGGGCTTCTTCTTCACTGAGCTGAAGACCTGTCAAGAAATAAATTCTTATGAATTATTGCACCATACAAACCCTGATCAATTCAATATCTTTTTTCACCCCAAAAAAATGTGTTGCCCCTCACTGGGATATGAGTTTTGGGTGCTACATTCAAAGATTTAAAAAATTAGTTTTCCCCAAAACTTTCAACCATTTGAATTCAAAATATTCAACATTAGTCTGGTTTTCACTAGGGTTTTCACATCCATTGTCACTTCGAAATAATAATTAGTATACACTTATTTATTTCGTAGTAATACCGAATTTTAGATCATTAGACATTGTCAGACCTAAAGGGATCCCCCCAATAAAGGTACTGAGGGTGCGGTAACGACGTGAGGGATTGAAACATGTGGCGGGATATGAAAGCATTCACACTGAAGCGGACTGCCGCAAGTACTAACGCGGGACTGCAGCTTTAAATCTTCGTAATGCAGCTGTTTTTACCACGTCCATGGTCTGGTCCCAGTATAAAATAATCATATACTTACCACTTGAAAAGTCGTTTACTTAAAAGTTCCGATCGAAAACAAAAAAATTTTCGTTCAAGATTAACATCATGATTCTTTCTCCCTACAATCAATATTTTTGTACAAAATAATAACTGTTGTGTTTCGTCTTCTCTGATAAAGCAAGTATAGAATAAGAAGGCTTTTTCTTCTTTTTTGCTCAGAAAACCGAGCAGAAAACACTAAACATTGTTGCTTTACCACGACTTTAACCGCTTTGATGTGAATTAGGAAAAACTTCCCGCATTTACCGCGTCGTTCCCGTACCCGCTACCGCTCACCCCAAATACATTTTGTCTTTGGCTCCCCCAGTACCTCGCTTCTTCAAAGTTGACATTGAAGTACCTAGCCACTCAAATAATTATAATACATTGTGAAATTTTTCGCCAAATCTTTTTTCGAATATTTCAGAACGTTCTTTCCCATGAAATCAGTGAATAACTCACTAGATTTTACACAACCAAATAGAGTCCAACACACCATATAATAGTCACAAACCCAGTTTTTTTCCCTACCAAAAATCGCTCAACGTGCTTAAAGAAGTTTTCACCTCACGTAATGAATTCAATCTTATGACAAAAAACATCGAATTAAACCCAAAATAATAATTGCAGCTTAATGACTATCGTTATGAAAAAGGAGTTAGAGAAATATGTTATTTACATAGAAAATATTAGAGAATCTGAAATTTGTGCTAATATGGCAATTCCGCCAATAACGTAGAATTTGGGAAGGGTGAGGGTCAACCATTCACTTGTGTCCCTGTCATATGCTTCTGTTTTGTAGTAGCCAAAAAAGTTTTTAATTTATTCAACATAATTTAGTGAGGAATACAGTGTCTACACTTCCTGTATAATATGTATGAAACACATCAAATAGTTTGGAGGAAATGATTTTAAAATCTTTAAATAAAAAACCATTTACCTCAGTAAGGTGCCACATTTTATCTTTCTTCAAATGATTTTGGTTAAATCTTAAAAAATTTTGCCCAGGATTCTATAGGTAATAAATACCCAAGTGAATACCTTCACAACTAAAAATGAAACATCCTTTAGTTGCATTAAACATAATTAGTGGAATTAAAATCATAATACCATGTAATTTACAATTTATGAAATATTGAACATCTTTACATAGCTCACCCTCTAGTAGCTCTTGATAAAACTGTGGTTCTAATGCTCCAACTGACATGAATTTGCCATCCTTAGTTTCATATACCTCATAAAAATGTGTCCCACTGTCCAAAATGTTTTTTCCTCTTTCATTTTCCCACAGCATTGATTTATTACCTCTATATAACCAACTACCTAAATAAGCAGTACCCTCTACCATTGAATTTTCAACAACTTGTCCTTTTTCGGATTTATTCCTTTCAATCAATGCCAGAAGTATTCCAAAGGAGCATAGCATTCCTCCTCCTGCAATATCAGCTAACACATTCAATGGTGGACTTGGATCTTGATTATGTCTTCCAAATAGTGACAACAACCCAGAAATTGCTACATAGTTGATATCATGACCAGCACTTTTACTATACAGTCCAGTTTGACCATATCCATTTAGTCTAGCATAAATGAGACGTGGATTTTCTTTCAAAAGAATTTCTGGACCCAAACCTAATTTTTCCATTACACCTTTTCGAAATGGTTCAATTAGTACATCTGCATCATGTGAGAGCTTTTTCAAAACATCAATTGCCTTACAGTGTTTCAGATTCAGGCTAATGGATTTTTTCCCATTTCCCAGATAATCAAAGCTAGTATCAGATCCAATCTGAAAAATTTTCCATATCTTGATTCTGTAGGGAAGGAAAATGGCAAAAATATCTGTACCTTATCTATTCTAATTACATTGGCTCCAAAATCAGCCAGTACCATTCCACAGAAGGGCACAGGAAGTAAGCCTGATAATTCTAAAACCTTGAGGTTTTTCAAAGGCATCGTCCACTTATCTGTATTAACATTAACTTTTAATTTATTAATTATATTATTTATAATTATATTTACAAACATCCAAAAAAAACACCGTAATGCCACAGAGTTACAGTAGTGAGTAGTGACACAGTGGTCAGTGACACTGACACTATTAGCTATTAGGCTGCTAGAGTAGGACCACTGAACTCAAATTGTTTTTAGTTCTAAGGTTCACTAGTTCAGTCAGGAGTAGTGACACTTGGTGACCAGTGTTGCCAATCTGAAATCGGCGAATACGAAAGTCATTTTACTCATGGAGATTCTATTCAAGGAGAAGTTTAATATTCTTGGATTCTACTAACCTTGAAAATGTTGACCGATCCGGAAGTTGGAAACAATTCCAAATTCCAGAATATCGATAGATATTTCTTAGACTTAAAAGGCACAAAAAAAGAGGATATTATTCTAGAATTTGGATTTGTTCACATTTTCAATTTTGACATGAAACATTTATTTTGTCAACTGTCAATTGTCTAATTTTTCCCTAGATTTTTTCCTTAATCTGTCAAATGTCGAAATCCGCCATGATAACTTTCTATTCTGGGAGAGCTGCATATATCTAATATTAACTATATAGGTAACATGAACATGGATACCAGAGCTGAAGCCGAGAAATAAAACAAATGACAGTCTGCGGGACAAATCGCGAATAAGCGCATGCGCAAGTTTGAATTAAGAATCGACATTCGTTTTCATCATGGAGGAGAGTAGCTTTCTAGTGAGCGACAAACGTATGATAATTATTAAAAATCAATCAAATGTGTCACGTAACCTTCAATTCGATGTTTTTATTTTATCATGACATATATTTTTCAAATATTCTTTCATCGATGGATAATAGATTATGTTAGATGCAGAAATGGATGTGATCTACGAAGCGATACTTGCGATTTGCATAGAAACCTGTGACGATAAAGTCATCGGAACAAGATTCGTGGGCTAATTTTTGATCAATCACTGTTATCACTCAACTAATCACTTCTGTAAATCAAATCAAAATATGCTTTATTGTCAGAAGAAAAACAATCTTATCGACAAAGTCATGTATCGCAGATTCATAGATGAAGAACAATATTAATAACAGAACATTAAATAAAAAAATACAAAATACAATAAAATACTGGTACTGGTACAGACATATTAAAATTTGTTTACATAGAATGAATAAGAAGTCCATCAGATGCAATCATATCAGTCCTTTCTAAGGAGAAGGGACATGTTTAATTTATTATTGTCACAAGTTTTCACAATTAAAATATTCTTCCATTTTGTAGAAGGGATGAGTATATAACAATTCTTTCACCTTTTTTTTAAATAATCCCAATGCATCAATTTCCCTTACTCGTGGTGGCAAGTAATTATAAATTTTTAGCCCGTTATATATAATGGATTCCTTAGCACGGTTATTTTTTGGCAAAGGTAATGATAAAGTAAATTTTTTTGATGAGCGAGTGTTATGTATTGGTGACGTTGTAATATATTTGTCACGATTTTTGTGAATTAAGCAGGTAGTTTCCAATATAAATATTGACGTAACAGTAAGGATTCTGTGGTTTATGAAAAGCTGTCTACAAGAGTCGCGCAGATTTACTTTACAGAGAGCCCTAATGGCCCTTTTTTGAATGACCTGTACCATCTGCATTAATTGTTAAACAATCAGTAAGTACATCAATAACTATATTAACGCTCTTTCACATAATTTGGGTTAACAAATATCCCTAACCTATGAAATTCTGAAAACGTCAACTCGTCAAAACCCGCGCATGCGCACAATTCATCATTAGCAAGCCAGACAGTCTTTTGTTTTTCCAAAACTGGCTTCATTTTCGCGTGAAGAGAAGAATCTATCCACAGAACAGACAGCTATCAGCAAGGACCTGAGGAGCGGGGACAAGGACTGACGTCATGTCAAGAATCACAGGTTAAGCTTACTCGAATCTCGATCATGGAAGCTATTTTTTGGTAAATCATCTTAAGCTGCAAAAACTGTTGGTGTTTTCGTATTAAAACATAATTCTGTAAATAAATATTTCACGAGTGGCGTGATAATACAGATAATAGAGGAGAAACGGGACCTCGGGAGTCCCGAGTCGGGAACATGAACCCTTCATGTACGCCACTGATGATAATAGATTTTTTTTGAACATTCGAAAAATCGTATGTACGGATAAAAAATACAACTATCAAATCAAAAAAAATATATCAGGAAAGTCCTATTACTCCTATTTATTTTTCGACAAGATTCTTTGAGACCTCAGTTGAAGCAAAACAAAATCCATCCTTGTGAAAACATCATACTCGTCAGATACTCGTCTAGTCGACATGGCAACCCTAGCTATCAAATGTCATAAGAATTATGTCATTTACAAACAAAAAATTCCCCTAGAAAAGTCATTTCCGTTCTGGGCGTTCTGTCTTTTCTACCTCGTCTGCGGCACGTGTCGGTTATTTTGCTGTCTTTTGTAAAAGTATTCAGCAAAAATGGGGAAAGGTAACAATATGATTCCGAATGGTCATTTCCACAAGGATTGGCAACGCTTTGTGAAAACTTGGTTCAACCAGCCTGCTCGTAAGTTTCGCAGAAGGCAAAATCGCATCAAGAAGGCCCGCGCTATCGCTCCTAGACCAGCTGCCGGACCTCTAAGACCCGTAGTAAGATGCCCTTCTGTGAGATACCACACCAAAGTTCGTGCCGGTCGCGGATTCACCTTACAAGAATTGAAAGCTGCTGGACTTAACCCAAGATTTGCCAGGACTATTGGTATAGCTGTTGATCCCCGCAGGAGGAACAAGTCTGTGGAATCCATCCAGTTGAATACACAGCGTCTTAAAGAATACAGGTCCAAGTTGATTTTATTCCCAGTCCACAACAATAAGAAACTGCGCTCTGGTGATGCTACTGAAGAAGAAAGGAAGGTTGCTACTCAGCTGCAAGGTGAGGTACTCCCTATCCATCAATCCAGCATCAGGACTAAAGCCAGAGTGCCAACTGAAGAGGAAAAGAAATTTGAGGCATATGTTGCTCTGAGGAAGGCACGTGCTGATGCACGTCTGGTTGGCATCAGAGCCAAGAGAGTGAAAGATGCTGCTGAGAATCCTGAGGATGTGACAAAAGCTGCCCCTGGCAAAGAGAAGAAGGCGAAGAAATAAAATATAGTGTAGAATTTGTGAAGCAATGAAGTATTTCTTTACAACTAATGTGTTTTAATATGCTGACATACTACTAGTTAATTGATGAACTCAAAAAAATGATCCATTGAATTATTTAATATCTCTTACTATATTGGAATTCCAACTAAACCTGTACAAGATCTGAAAAGCTTAGCTAATAGGTTCATGTAAATTATTTCCTTGAATTATAGGATAATCTGACAAGAGGCATTTCAAAACAAAGTATCTAGAATAAATTAAATTGAAAGATTTTGGAAAAGATCAGAATATGATATATCATTTAGATTCCATTCATCTTTGTTAATAATATTCCAACCAGTTTCCTTAAATCAATATTAAGTTGTCCATTTTACTCAAATATGATACATGTGAGCCAAATAGAAAATTTCTGGGGCCCACTGTAAAACTATCAACATAACCTCAGATAAGAAAACCTGAACATAACTTTATAGACCTGTATTGTGCATTTGTGAATGGTTAGATAGTAATATAAAACAGACATACTGCCTGAGGTACCACCCAACCTTGTGTCTGTTGCCACTTGATTAAAACAGTAATAATTATTTTAAAAACAAATATTTTGAGCTTCAATATGGTGATATTATATTGAAGTTTTTATAAAGCCATTGTCAGGTTTATTTTTTGACTGTATTATCAAGTATACTGCAATGAATATTCAGACACTTGAAGCCTTGATCTCACTTTTGATATACTGTTATTTACGAAGAACAATTAATAATCCTTCAAAAGGATTTGGATGTTACACAGAGTAGAACCAAATAACACATTTTGTCATGAACTTCCCATTATTGAAAATTTTAGGAAACAATTTCATAAGATTGATTGGACATTACTTTTTCTATTCACATCAATACCTAGTTTCAAAAAGAAACTTATTTTCACCGAACACTATGATTTTAAATAAAAAACTATATACTAATTGGGAATTATTCTTTTAATTTTTTTATTTGATTAAAAATACAATTCATAATAACATAAATTTCATCATAAGGTATAAAAAATTTATATCACAGAGGATATTCCAGAAGGCAATGTCAATATTATGATTACAAAATACATAAATATTTGATTACATGCTTTGAACAGGAAAGTAGGTACCCGTTTATTGAGAACTTCAAATCTTTGCAATTTCGATACTAATTAAAAAATGTTCCATGACTTGAAACTTGAGAGCCTCTCAATAATGGAAGATGATATACATTGTGAAACAAATTAATGGTACACCCACCTTTCTCCTTTGTTTTTCTAGCTATATTTCTGATATTTGAAACATTAAATATGCTCACTAGATGGCACTTTTTGACAAATTTGGAAAACATTCAACTTCCGCATTTTCCGGATATGATATCAACTTCCGACCTTTGAATGGGACACCCTGTATATCATTACAGTATTTAAATCTTCGTAATTATATGAATCCAATAATACCTCATAGTTGATGGAACACTCATTTTATATTTTGATCTAGAGAGCCGTAAACTCTCTAAAATTATTGAAAAAACCAGGTTCAATTTGTTTTTCAAATATATCAAAAAGTGCCAACTAATGAGATTATATGCAATGTTCCGAATTTCAGAAATATATCTAGAGAATCAAATGAGTCTGTGAGAGTAATGTAATATGTAAGTACAATAAGGTGGAGAATAAAAAACGACAAAAATGTTGGAATTTTTAGTTCACTCCAAAATTACTGAGGTGAATTTTTATAACAAACTGATACCACTTTGTTGATATGTTTCGTATAACTTTTAGGAAATTGCTGATAAACATAAATGAATAAAATAGTTCATAGTACAAGCCAAAACATTGAAAATGATTGTGTTCTTAACATAATAAAATATAAATAATACCTTTGCACATTCTCTGAACAAAATTAGAAGGTAATTATAGAACGTATACGAAGAAAATGGCAATACAAAATACTACTTAATGGTGATATACACATAAAGATATCATAAATCTTATCATGTAGAGAAACGAATGATTTTTTCATGCTTTCTCACACTATAATTTTGAAGCAATGAGGAACTTCTTGTCACTTATAAGCTCTTCGTTCTTCACTGAAGGAGCAGCATTCAAGTAAAGCTACTGCATTTATGAATATCATCATAAACTTACAAAGTAGTTGACGTTACAGTACTGACGCCACGAACAAATATAGAAGGTGGCAAATTTCTAGACAATATTTCTAAATTATTATAAAATTGATCTAGTTTCCCATTGTCAGAGGGAGGAGGCGGCAAGTAAATAAACGTCACTGCCGTTTCTTCTGTTTGTTGTAGAATCAAGGTATTCACACTGGAAATAAAAAAAGTTGCATTATTGTAACAGGGTAACAACAGTAATGGTGGGAAATTCCGTCATCATTATGAAATACAAACATAACACTCATATTTCACGAAAAAGTCTGTCATAGCAAAAATTTACCGATTTGCATCTTTCTGAACCCAACCAAATGCTTTGCTATAACTTATTAAAAAAACGAAATCGTATCCGGCATACTAACGAAATTGATAAATTCAACCTGACATACATCAGTAGAATTAAAGATTTGGGAGTCACACTAGACTCGAAATGGACTTTACAATCACATCGACAAACTGATAAATGAGACAAGCAGCCAACACAAAATCATTTCAAGTTTATGACACTTTTAGTGAAAGACGAACAATGTCTGATCTAGTTATTCTCTTCATATTGTTAGACATGAAATTGACTGCCCACATTTACTTGGTAAAATAAATTTCAATGTTCCCGGAAGAAAAAATCTTCAATATTATACTCCATTCGCTATTCCCTATTGTAGGACAAATCCAGGACAGAACTTCGCACTTGTCTGTATGCAGAAAGCATTTACTCGATGTCGTATCACGTCTCAATAAAAAAAAAAGATTGTGTTTAGACCAACATACCAGACGATACTTCGAAGCGAAACCACGAGAGCTATACTCAACAGAACATAATTCATAAAATACCAAGATGACCAGCAAACTGTCAAGAAAGTTTGACATTAAAAATTATTGTCGCTTGTCATGTACACTGATGCCTCTTATGTAGACTCACTTGATGACCGAAAATCGCAAAGTAGTTACATTGGTTTTTATGGAAATGCGGCTGTAACTTGGACGTCAAACAGCAAAGAAGTTAGTATTACCGAAACCGATTATATAAATAAATAAATAAATAAATAAATAAATAAAATTTATTCAATTCGCTGAATATACAAAAATAAGTACTTAATGAAAGTGAACCTTATTCAGCTCATCGAATAAGCTGCATTCAGTTCTAAACACCTATAGAGATAGACGTGAAGACCTGTTTTTCAATACAGCTCTCTGACACTTTCATCATGTAGGCAGTTGATGTGGATGTCCTACATACTGAAAGATTTCAGAAATTATCTTCTATTATTGTGGTGTGATAATAAAGCAGCTATTCATATTTCATCAAATCAAATTATAATTTTTAGATGTCATCACTGAGGGAGAGTGTTAAAGAGCAGTATATAACATCAAATTGTTTAACCCTTTATCGGTCCGCTTCTGATCAAACCATGCGCTATTTCATGGACAATGTGACCATATGGTAACATAATATTCAAAAGCGTTTTTCCTTAATTCTCCGCAGTTCCTCGACCTGCATTCAACGAACCATACTATAATAAACAAACTCAGAAGTGGGGACCAACGGACAAACTGATTTCGCGCCAATTTCAACAGACAGTTCAACTTTTTATGATTCGTTTTCGTCAATGTTTCAGCTATTTATATTGATGGTTTGTAGTGTTTAGTTCTATTGTTTTTATTGGAATTTTGGCGATGACTTTTTTGATATATCAGGTATGAGATACTGTTCTCTGTTCATCCATATGATTATCTCATAGAGATAATTTTTTGACTTTGAATATGCGTAACCATAATATGGTTACATTATTTTGCTTTTATTTTTTATTGGATTTTACGAATCATTCATAGTATGGATAGATTATATGCAAAACCTTCTTGCTCATTTCTTGGCAAGCAAGCTTTGCCTCAGATGGATCAGACAATTCCGATAACGAGGAAAATATACTTTGAAAATGATTGTTGATAAAAATAAAACAGAAAACAGTAAGTTATGTAGAGAAAAACTTACCTAAGTGATAGGGGTTCATGATGAAATCTTTGTGCTTTCAGGATACGACGATTTAATGTTGACAATCGAGAAATAACGAATAATAATGCTGAGCCGGCTATATAAAGAAACAAAACTAGGAATATTCAATATAATTGGACATAACAATAAGATATTCCAATGACAAATAAAGTCACAGACATGCATTGATCCATCCCACTAATAATCCAGTGGTTTTGAACTCCTCAGAGTATTTCTTAAACTTGTTTGCCATTACATAATGACATAATATACAGGGCTATTCAAATTCGTTTCTGTACATGGGGATCTCGTAAACGATGAGAGATAGTGTCGGTTAAATTGTGGCAAAGTTTCGTATTTTAGTGACCTATTCAATGATGTGAAAAAATCGAATTTAGCTCTTTTGGTTCTGGAGATATACAGGAAAAACCAAAAAATCCCAAATTATTTATTTGCTTGTATCTTCTGTATTCGCAGACATATTGAAAATCTATCCACATTTTGCTACTGACACTTGATGTTGGCTATCAGAATATGTTCATGAATCTTTTATACAGGGTGTCATCTGACTTGGGCCACCCCCATCTTTAATTTAAAAGGTAATAATTCACTCAACTATAATAAAATATTACCGAAAGATCCCGAAATATAAAATTAAATTCAATTTCTTAGTATGAAGTGAACGTCGACGATCCAAAAACTACAAAATACAGGTCCGTATTTAAATATTCAAAGATGGGGGTGGCCCAAGTCAGATGACACCCTGTATAAAAGATTCATGAACATACTCTGATAGCCCACATCAAGTGCCAATAGCAAAATGTGGATAGATTTTCAATATGTCTGTGAATAAAGAAGATACAGGCCAATAAATAATTTGGGATTTTTGGTTTTTCCTGTATATCTCCAGAACCAAAAGAGCTAAATTCGATTTTTTCACATCATTGAATAGGTCTCTGAAATACGCAACTTTGCCACAATTTAACTGACACTCTCTTATCGTTTACGAGATCCCCATGTACAGAAACGAATTTGAATAGCCCTGTATAATTTCAACAAATGAAAATGTTGTGATATCAGTTGTTTTACTGGTATATGTAACCATATGGTTACAACATGTAAACTCATTACAAATACAATTATCAACATAGAACTACTGTAATTGTCATCAAACACTGATTCAGAATACGCTTTGGAAGTATAGTAATTTTGCTAGGCCATTCTGACCTAAACCGATAATGGGTTAATGTCATAGTTCTCATAGTAATTTGTAACTGTATTCTAAACTCGAGTTTCTCCGACTTCCTTCAAGTTCAACAAAATCGTCCTCACCTCCTGATATACCTGTCGTCGTCATCGCCGCCGCCATGCGACTCAACCACCGCCCGCCACCCGTTCACCGGAAACAGCTCGGCCTCGATGCGCAGCCGCTGCAGCATGTCGCGCAGCCGCTGCGCGTGGCTCTGCGTCGACGACGGGTCGAGCGCGAAGAAGGTAGTGCGCGACTCGTCGCACACGCACACGCGCAGCCGCAGTCGGCGCCACAGCGGCGCCATGTTGACGATGCACGCCAGCTGCATCATGAACAGCGACGTCGTGTCGAAGGCGTCGTTCTCGCCTGGATTGAGGAAGTTGACGGGCCACACGTCGATGTACCGTTTCGTGCCAACGCTGCGGATTGAAGGCCGAAAGGGTAGAGTGTGAGCGTGGGGATTGTGGTCTTCGGTTTCTACGTTTTTATAATGCGGCCAGTGTCTATCGATTGGGATTATGTTCAGTGACCGGCAGAAAATACGCATCATATGGGACATTGTTTTATTTAAATTTTGACAAATATCGATATGCGCAATCGATTCTGCATCGAAAGAAACCTCAAAAGTCAAAAGACGTGTTATACAGTGCTGTTTGACTTGAAGACATTGGAATAATGTCTCAAAATAAATTTATTTGAAATAATATCGATATGTCTGACAAATAAATTCATTAGTTAGGCCAACAGTGATGTTTGGAATGATATTTTCTAAATAAAATAGATTCATGAACTTTTGCAAAATATCAATCAAAATATAACTGTTGGCTCACTAATAAGTTTCTGAACAGTGACCGGCAGAAAGTACTCATCATATGGGAAATTCCTTCTTCAAAGAATTTTGACAAATATCGATATGCACGATCGCTTCTGCATCAAAAGAAACCTTGAAAGACGTACGGTGCTGTTCGACTTCTCGTGTTTGGCAGGAAATTCTAAAAAATTAAAAAGCTCGTTTCATTTGAATAAAAGCGGAAATGTCTGACAAAAAAACTCATTGGTAAAGCCGACCGTAATGTTTCGAATGATATTTTCCGAATGAAATAGAAACAGCTTATTCAAAATATTACTGTTGCCTCTACTAACGAGTCTGTTTGTCACAAATCTATTTTTATTTTTGCAAATGGATTTTTTTGAGGGCGAAATGGTATTAATTTTTTCGATATTCTTTCAAATAAGTGTGTTTTGAGACATTGTTTTTTATTTTATTGGAATTTCCCATGAACACTTACGTCTGACCCAAAGACCAAATTCAAATTTGAAAAGTTTTTGCGTTCATAGATAATTGTCAAAAGGTAGATCCATTCATGAAAATTAGGTTCGGTAAGATATAAATAATTTGGTCATAATTGGTGATCATCAAGATATTTATAACCGGAATTTGAGGGCAATTTTCAATGTATACGTCATGTGACCCACGGCAACTCCCACAACCGTATGAGCATCCCATAGAATGTTGGAGTTTTCTTTTTTGTATAAATCCTTGTTTTGGTATCGGCTAGAGATGTTCTATCTGTTAAATGCTTGTGCTTGGGAAATGAATAATAAATAAGTTAGTGCTTCATTTCGCACTAAATGGGCCTACATAACAACAAGTATTTCGAAAACAAGTTTTATTTTGTGTAACGTCATTATATCTAATTCATATTCCTGAAATATTGCGATTGCCACCTTTATAAATGAAAAATAAGGGAAAGAGTATTGAACATGTCACCAGTGAATTAAAAAACTTTTGCTTCAAGATAAATATACTGCGGTATTGATTAAACATACCTTTTTGTGTCTTTTTTCAGCTTGGAGAAATTTCTGCAGATGCATAAGTTCTTGTCAATATTGAGCACATCTCTCATCATTTTAATATACTCTGATGGTTCCAGAGTATTATGTTTTCTTAGCGGAAACACGTCATTCTCAAACTCCCGAGTTTGATAAGCAGAATCATTACTGAAAAGGTCCATAGATACTTAATAGCATGAAAACAAAAATAATTTTGTGAAACCAACCTTTGTAAAAAATCTTTAGGTTCCTGGTTGTCCAAAAACCCAAAAATCACTGTATTTGGCTTCATAGCCCCCATGCCACTCAATCTTATGAGATGGCGAAGTCCTTCCCTCACAGTTTTAGCCACAGTCAATTCCACAAAAGCTTTCACCTGGAGTGTATTGAAAAATAAGCACACTTCATACATTCAGCTATTCAACAAGAGATATCTAATTTGTTGTAGTTAGATTGAGAGTTTTCGAAACTCGACAATTTTATCATCCTACACCTACAGATTAAAATATTACCTTCAAATGATCAATCAGATTCAACCAATGCAATTGCTGACTCAACGTAGGGTCCTGACCTTCATCAGATGTTTCTCCAATTTCAATGTGACCCAAAACGTAGAGACCGCCCTTTTTCAAGATATTCACGAAGTCAATCAGAGGACAAGCTGACCTAGGACTATTGACCAGCAACAACACCTGCGGTCGCCAAAACTTCACGTGGTCTTTGCGAGAGTCCAGCAAAAGAAGGTATTTCCTTACCTGGAATACGATTATTTCTTCAATTGTTTTTTTTAATAAACCAAAGACATCATTGTATACAGGGTTATTCAAGTTCGATGTTCATCATCGGGATTTCAAAAGCGTAAGGGGTACGAAGAAGTTCATGCTCATTATCATGTTTAAAGGATATCTACGATTACTCTTTTCGTTTTCAAGATATTTGGTAAATATCAAAATTTTGGTTTCATCAATTATTTTGTTGCTTTATTATTGAATATATACCAAAACTGATAGCACTTCTACATTGCAACTTTTTGCGATCTACAAAATGACATTACCAGTTTTTGAATTCGACTTCTCTTGGCCATACACTTTTTATTAATTATTAATATAAATGGTACCTCAAAATACATTGACACTTGAATAATATAATAATATACACTTTAACGTAGACTCCGACGCCATATTATTTATAATGACTTTCGATTTCGACATCAAGTAGTTGTAATAACGAAAAAATACGAATTTATTTAAATCACTACAAAAATTACAATCACAGATAGAGGTAGGTCAATTTGCTCTATTGGGTGCCAAATCTTTCAGAACTGATTGACATTCTAATACTTATTATTTTTCAGTCAATCTTTAGAATGACTTTAAAGACTTATAATATCACTTTTTATGACTTTTAGTGACGCCACCAAGGATTACATACTACTCGAAATTTTTGTAGACATATTATAGGTTATGTCGAGGATGTATTCATGAATTATCTAATATTATCCTAGCACAAACTGCATATCACATCACTCTTACTATTATTTTATTAGAAATCCTTGTGGAAAAGCACATCATCAACTTACTGGTCGAATATGCAATTCTGGAGTTATTCACATGTGGTGTACTTTCAGTCCAGTAAACGTCTGCACAATAATAAACAAGACAACAGTTTGAATTTCAAACCTGAGAATCACTAGCAACTATATTTTTCAGAGGTGGTTGAATAATCGACCATCAACCAATAAAGGGTTAAATAATTCTATAACAAAAACTGTGCAAACATTTTACACCCAGAGCAGACTGGTGTTGGCCTAAAAAGCGACTAACTCCACGACCCACCTGATGGAATATCAGTGCCTGCGATATGCTGCCCCACTGCGCCTCCTTGGAGGGGCTGAACAGGTGCAAGCACACCACCAGCAGCACGCACAGCAGCACGCTGCACGCCGAGTAGATGGCGCTGATGACGAACATCATGACGAGCGTGCCGAGCAAGCCGACGAGCGCCGTGTGCCACGAGAAGAACATGAAGGAGGGGCGGAAATTAGGCGCGCCGGCCAGCTCGAGGCTGAGGCAAGCGAGGTTGGTAGCCAGGTAGCTGAGCAGGAAGAGCACCGAGTTCAGCTGGGCGATGAGGTTGAGGGAGCCGATTAGCAGGACGAACTGGACGAGGACGGCAGAGGCGAGGACCGCGGCGACCGGGTTGCCCTTCCACGTGCCCTTCGGGATGAAGTCCAGGAAGGGGCCTGATAAGTCGTCATGATGATACTTTGTATTGTTACGAACCGTGCTGGCATTTCTGAGAACACCGGAAGTCATTATCTCGGCGACTCGCGTCTGGGCGATTTATGGCCTCGCGATAAAATTACTCGCCGGCATACGTAATTAGAGGACAATAGCAGATGACCCATAACCGTCGCAGTTACTCGAAAATGATCGGTATTTCAAGATTTTGCTAGAATGAGTATTTTGTCTATAAAAAAGGAGCGCAGTGGCGCGATTTAGTTTGGAAAGAGTTCAGTTTATAAAGGAAGCTAGTGTTGTGAACATTGAGATTTGTAAAGCGAATACCGTTGTGATTTAATCAAGTGTTTATTGAGTTGTATTTCGAGTGTTTAGCGAAATAAATTGTTCAGTTTTGTACTGAGTGTTTTGAATTAACGAACCCAAGTGGAAATATCGTAACAGTACAGAAGTGTTAGTTATGTTTCAATTTGTCAATTTGATAGTATATTAATATTATTATCAATATATCAAGGCACAAAAGAACTGGTGGAGCCACTCTTCAATTGTTTTCCGAACTAAAGTGTCGATTATGTAGCATGCAACACATCCTAGAACACTTCTCGAATCATCCAGAGATGGCGCCACCATCGAGATTAGTAAAATAGATTTGTTTTGAATTCCATGTATGTCCAAAAAAGTTAAAAATTGAAAATATTCTTTTCTTTTTCGAATTTCACGCTGCTGTGGATACGAGTGTTATACCTTTTCTAGTTGTTCGTTTCGTATTTTTTAGTGATAGTTTTGTTGTTTTAGACTCGCACCGGAAGATACAAGGATAACTTTGAGCGTGGATTGGTCAGCCAGGAATCATCGTATTACGATGTTTCTATTTAAATATGCCAGAAATTATGTTGGCTTTCTTTTTTATATTGGATACTCTTGACGTCAGAGATACGCCCACAAACAGTGAAGTCAACAGATTTTTGGGGAGTATACTCGACTTTAAAGGTCAATACCTTTTTTCCGACGCATGGGACGGTTTTTTTTTCATGTGAGCTTGATGAAAGTACAAGTCATCACGAATGCAACGACTTACGGTTGCACGCTGTACGAAAATTAGAACCCGAGATATGAGCGTTTCAAAAAATAAAATCAAATTCAAAATGGCGGCGAAACGGTGAACTCTGCGCATGCGCAAACTTAGAGAAATGATGCCCTTTCGATCAAGGGACAAAATAAAAAATGTACCCAAAATTCCGAGGTTCCGCTATATGAAATTTCCTAAATGCACTGGCATATTTCCATAACATTATATATTTGTCTTACCAAAAACCCTATCCTTGGACAAGGCCTCCAATACCCTGGAAGCTCCAATCACATTGCTGAGTGCAGCTGACCAAGTAGCAGTCAGGAGACCAAGAGCTACACTAGCTGGAAAAACGCTTATTCCAGCCATGAACAAGTAATCATTTTGCATCAACTCTTTCGTACAAGTTGCAGATATCAACAAAGATATTGATATGTATACAACCAGAGTGAACGCTACTGCCGAAAGAGTTCCTCTTGGTATAGATTTTTCAGGATTCCTGAGTTCTCCTGAAATATAATAATTAGGAAGCTGACAAAAAACTAGTTATTGAAAAAGTGTTACCACTCATATTTGCCCCTGCCATGATTCCAGTTACACCAGAGAATAAAACACCAAACACTGTGGAAAAAGTGACCAGTTCCCCATGAGAAGTATAATCTCTTCCATACTGGGGCCACAGATTACTTTTCAGTGTAGCACCCTGTAATCCTGTGTAGTTTCTTGTTACATGGTCTGTAGCATTTTGAATAAGGGTATTTGAGTCAGGTATAGGAATCTAAAGGAAAAAAGGATGAATAAACTGTTTTTCATGCCTTGCTTTTCAACACACCTCTAAGAATCCATCATAAAAGAATGTGAATAATGTTATGGACAAACATCCACAAACAAGTACCAGAATAAATACTGATGTTTTAGCAAACATTGAGGCACCAATGAGACAAATAAGGAGATTCAAAATATTCAAAGAAGTACAATATAAAAACTCCCACCAGTGTCCATCTGGAATAAGATCTTGAAGCAAATAACCTGAAGTATGAAGAAAATCCAACATTATTTCTTATCTTAAAAAGGTATAGATGATAGTTATATAATGGAGCAACTTTATCACCAGAAAATTAGCTTTATCATTTAAAAAACTGAAATTATCCTCTTTTTTGTGTTCATTTCACTTTCCACAGACATGGTTATTATTTTACCTATTTTTGCATATGAGTTGAATTATTAACTCAAATCTGGAACAGATATTATTCTAATTATTTAACATCTTCAATATTTGGATATAGAAAAAGAATTCATGAATATACTTCACCTGATGGACCAAAATTTTCCACTAAGCCTTCAACACATCCAGAAATACAAAGTGCACTGCTCACAATGTTAGCTAGAAAAAACAAGGTGCCAATAGAGCCTCCAAAATCTGGACCAAGTGTTCTACTAATCATAACTAATCAATAAATAAAGAAAAATATCAATTCTGTGTTTTCTATTCTTGAATAAAACTGAGAACTAATCAAAGGATACAATAAGCTCCTCCCCCTTCTATGGCACCATTAGTAGATATAGCACAAACTGACATTACAGTGAAGACTAAAATTGCATAGGCAATAGCAAACTGTGTCAATGTAACAAACAGTCCAGCATTCCCTACAATATATCCTGAAATATGATGCTAGATAATTAATTTGGTGCTGAATTGTAAATATATAATTCTTACCCATACGTAGAAAAATGAGTGCAGAAAACATGGAGAGAGTCACAGGGGAGAAAACTCCAGCAAAAGTCCCTAAAGTTCTAGTACTCGATTCTTCTGAGAATGTTCCAAACTCTACATACCCAGTATCACTTCCAGAAGAAGCTGCCTGGTTCCTGCTGAACATTCCTGATAACTTCCTCATAATGTTATTACTTGAACTTGAAACTAGGGGTGTCTCTGAATGGTTCGTTGTTCCCTCTTCTGGAGCCAACATTTTATCAATTCAGGGGTCAAAATCTCATTTGTTAAATCTTGGAAGACTAATTATTATTTTGTTCTCATTCTCAACGATACCTCACCCACACCACATAAATTAAATTAATACTTTGAATACGGGATTATTCATCAACAGGACAGGAGAACATTCAAATATATTATAGTAGTTTTTGGCGTCCTAGACAAAGGAAATAATCGCTCCTTGGCTCCCTCGCTCATCAGAAATATCAGAATTTCTTTTGACAGTTTTGAGAAGTTTTGATTTGATTTGACCGTTTTGACAAACAGCTGATGGCGCCATGAGCACCACTCCACCACTGATCACTTGACTGAAGTGAAACACAAAAGACGGCAGCAAAAAATCTCGAGAATTACCGAAGGAAGTACAAAGTATCAGTGGAGTTCCAAAAATTTTTGAAAACACTCCACAGTCCACTCAATATATTTTTTTCTCTCTTTCAGAAATGCAATAAGAAGAGGAAGGTATACACTGGTCACTGAGTGCACACTGGTCTGGTTTTTAAGTTTATAATATAATCGTGTATCCTAACTTACGTCGATTCTTAGCAGAGATATTCTGAGTAACCTCGCAGTTCAATAAAATAATGATTCATACAATACAGGGTGGTGACGGTGACCAAGGAGTAAGGACTATTCAATATCCTTGGACGGTGACCACGTCTCTGAGAAATTTGTTTGAAATATGTTCAAGATAATAAAAAATTCGTGTTTTTTTATCAAAATATAGAAATTTTGTTCCTAGTGCTTGGCTCCACTAGAGCTCCACTGTTAGAACAATATACCCATAGATCTTATTGCTTCTCTGGACTAAAAAATTTCTACAGGATGCCGGATCTAGCGATAGCAATAAGATCTATGATTATACCTCCAACCTCCTTGACTGTGACCACAGCTGTGACTACTGACAGTACTGACTGGGTTGGTTTGAGATTACAAGATTACATTACATAAGCAGGTGTGCACTGTCTATGTTTTTCTCTCCAACACCACGTCAAAAAGATGTCCTTAGAAAGTGACGGCCACAGTTCGGAATTAGTTCTGTCATATGACAACGTTGACAGCAGCTCTGCTGTGAAAGGTTAATGACATGACGTTAAGTATTAACCTACAAAGTAGTCAACTGTCAAAGTACCAAACAAAAACAGTAATTAAATTCATAAACATTGTCATATTTTATATTTTACAACTTCAACTTCGATTTCAGAATTTCAGATGGCAGATGAGGAAGAACGAGATGAATTAATGGATTCACCAAAAAGGGGTTTGTTTGAATATATGCTCGTCCCGTGTATCTAATCTCGCCATTCTTATTATATGTGGTACTCTTCCCAGGTCCAACTTTGTCTACTTCAACCTCTAGTTTCGAAGCACTGGACCCTCATGACCCTAATCTCAGTCAGCTCGCAAACAAAATGTTCAGTAAAACTTCTGAATACTTATATGGTGAATTGACTTCAACACTAGATGACTACAGACTCTTAGAAAATATGAACCAAGCTGTTATTACCAAATATTCTGATATGAAACATCTTGCTGTGAGTGCCAAGAAGAGTATGTTGGAACTTAATGATAAATGTGAGATATTCACTTATAGGTGTTCCAAAATTGATGATATTATTTTGCAGATAATACTTTGGTTCCTCTTTTGGAACAAATAGACCAAATAGAGGATAGTGTTATCAAATTAGAGCAAGCTGCTTACAGGTTAGACTTGTACTCTAAAAAGTTAGAAATGAAGTTTAAAGATTTAGAAAAACGTTAAATATGATGAATATTTGTTAATTATAAATATAGTCTTATATGTGTTGTTTTAATTCGAAAACCTAGTTGGAATGTTGAAAAGTTCGGACATAAATTTGGACACAACTCAATGCTCTGAAACACTCATAAACTCCTTGGCAAGTTCAGCATCAGTATCTTGAATATATTTATTTTCCTCTTCTTTTTTCTGCTTGATAATTTCAATCCTTGATTTGTCAATACAATCTATGAAGTCATCCATCAGTTTTTTGCATTTTATCAAACAATTTTCATGTCTTTCCAGGCACAACAGAAGCTGAAAATGTATTATTTATGGTTTTAATATGAACATTTTGAACGTCAATATGTCTCACCTCATCTGTGGAACAGATTTGTGGACGCAATTTTCCAATGTTGTTCTCAACTTGTTCCATGAGTTCATAAATTGCTGGAATCGTCAATTCATGTGTATTTGTATGTACATCATCCATACATTTGAGCACTTTCATCCATCTGTCGTCTTCAATTTTTGTCGAATCAGTTGGTTTTATGGATTCTTCCATATCTTGCAATTTTCCTTCTTCGGCTTGGTTTCTTTCCTCTGAAAATCAAATTTTCTGATTTCGAAGCCCTCAATTCCATGTATTTTTGTGCTTACTATACCCCTAGTTATCCGTTCAATACATTGATCTGATAAGTTGATGATGCTCTCCTCCTTTGCTGAGCTTCCATTATCATAAATTTCGCGCAAGGATGCATAGTAATTTCCCATGATAACTTAAAAAAATTCTACGGTTGTGGAATGACAAAATATGTGTGACATACATGCCATCATCATGCCATGTGATTGGAAATTCCATACCTTGATCAGAAATTCTTAACAGCATGTCGGTAGATCAAAAAGGAAACATTTTCTGATTTTCTTCTGGTAGATTTCCACGATATGACACTATAGTGGAAATATGAAAATATCAGAACCGTTACATATTACGAAAAAACCAAATTCGATCATTTTCGGGTTTTATCCTATCATTAGTTTTCAGAACTGCCAAAAATATTTCGTTTCGAGTTTTTTCAACCGATTATGAATGTCAAATAAAAGTATGCTCGAAAAAATTCGTACAAGTAAATTATTTTTGGCATTTATCTAGAAATCAATATACAGTTTTCGAAAAACGTACAAGAGAGCAAACCGTATATATCCAAATCAAAGGGAGGATCTATAATAAATCGTCCCAGAGTGTATACGACCCTGATGTATATTGATGGTCCAAAATATACAAGGTTTTGAAGTGGATTAGTAGGTGTAGGTACGACCTGATTTATTGTAATCAATAAGTTTGTTCTAGCAGCTATTTCGAATAGTTTGCAATCGTCCGGAGCATGCGCATATACTGATTTAATAGACGCATAAATCATTATGCGCATGCTCCGGACGATTGCAAACTATTCGAAACCGTTGCTAGAACAAACCTGATATTTAAAAAATTGTAAGATAAAACTTGAAAAAAAATACATTTTAAAATTTTTGACACCCTGCATATCGGAAACAAAACTCCCAAGCATATAGGTTTATATAATATTTACATCTTGAAAAAATATGTTCTTCATGCTGTTGAAGTCATTTTACAAAAAAATTACTCACCCTGTATATTTTCTTCGCTTTATTGGATTCTATAACCAGGTTATTATTCAAATTGGTGGGCCACCATTATTGTGATCTTTGAAATCATAAGAGGTACGAAAATGGTTAAATTACGGCAAAGTTTGTGCATATTATGTGTTATGCATGACACCCTGCTTTATTCAAGTTGGCCTATACAGGGTGGTAACAATATTACTTCTTTAACTGGGTTCGTGAATATTTAAGCAGGAGAAAGAATGGTGGATGGTAGACATAAAGACAATTATCACAGAGTACAAGTATATATATTTATCAAATGAATCAATTGGACAGGCAGAGTTGGCAAATATAAATAGAATTTCTTAAATGTCTGTAGGGTGAGCACAATCATAGCAGAATTTCAGATGATTTCTTGAACTAAACAAATTACGAAAATTATACTGAATACCGGCACAACAAGATGACTATATTATTTACCAGACGAAAACCGAACTGTCTGATGGAAATTTATCATTCACTGTTCCGTAAATTCGCGTTCACTTGTATCAAACTTTACGAGGGCGGCACTGAGATTACGAACTGAACTGAAGAACATATAGTCTGGAGTCGAGAGCTGAACTCTTGAATCTCTTCTGATTCTAGTTTCCGAGAATTTATAGGGACTTTACATGAGAAATTTTTTGAACCTCCCATCCCCGCTAATTACTCGTAAGTCGTGGTTCATGTCGATTTTGCCAAATGCAAATCATTTTAAAAGTAGGGTCATGTTAAGAGCATTTAATATAAACTATTTCAGATATAAATCTTATATTTTTGCGCTTTTTCCATTACTATTCGATCAAGTTGATATAAATATATAAGTTGGTTGAAGGTTACTGGAATAATTAGTTTTTACGGCTGCAGATCTCATGATGATTGTAAAATGTGATGACTGTCTTTACCTTGTTTTTAATGACTATTTGACCTCTTTTTATGATTCAAAGTCTGACTGACTATGTGACTTTTTATTTATACAAACTCTCAAAATTGACACACACACAAATATATCAAATATACAAAGTATATCATCATGACGACTTAACATTTCTTCCCCCTCGAAAATGGAAACTTTCAGTCAGCAACTTTTCCTAATTTGGAAACTGGTCTTTTGAAAATTCCATTTTTCGTTTTAACCTCGACTACTCGTATCCTCCCAAACGGTCCAAAAAAATCCATACCGGTGAAGGTGAAGGGTCTCACGTTTGGTGTGAGCCTCACAGCCGGCATCTGTCCCATAAGAGGGATCATAGGTTTCGGATTCTTCAACTTACAAAATTGACAGTTCGCAAATATATCAAATATACAAAGTATATCATCATGACGACTTAACAATGATTATATCCTATATCATACTTCATTCTCGTTATAATATAATATATGATTGTTCTTAATAATCTCGTATATGAAATTGCCATTCTAAATGCATCCAATTCGAATCTTTTATCACAAAATATTATAACAAACACTCATCCTTAAGTCTAAATATAGTTTGGTACCTATAAAGAAAATATCGGCCGAGAACATAAAATTTGTTTATATCTCGAGCCGAGACGACCTAGAGACCCATATAAATATTAAAAACAGGTAGCCACTTAAACGAATATTTGTTGGTACCTGATATCGAACTCGTTACGATTCATTCATTAGTTTTACTGATGGACGATAAAATATATTGACAAAATTGAGCATCATTACATATGCATCATTACATATGCATCGTAAAAAGAATATACCGTCGAGAAAATCACGAAATTACGAGTATTTCCGTGAAAAACAGAAATTTTGAATAACCATTTTATTTATTTGATCTTTTTGGATTCAATATCGGACGTTTCGTATTTTGGCCATCAACTTTTTTCTCAGACTATTGAGGAAGCCAATTCACGTTCATTATTACTTTGAAAGGTATGATAGTAGACGTGACATATGAGTGTGTTGTAACAAATCAATTCGTTTATTATTCAATCCAATATGGCGGATACAAGAAAAAATAATATTGATGATGTTGACCAAAAGACGAAACGTCAGATGGTAAATCTGAAACGACCATTTTCGTTATGGCGAGCAAAAATTGGAATTGTAAATGTGCTCTTGATTTCGATATTCCTCATTGAATACCTATAATGCTAGACATTTTTTTAAACGATAATCAAACTTTTCTGATCTTTCGAATATATCCGGAAATACTAGAAATTTTCTCGACGGTATATTCATAGTCACATAAATGAAAAACTTCACCCTAATTTCACCACCTTGGGAAAATCTCGTGAGCTCCATTGCTCATCCCAAAAACTTGGTTTTCTGTTTCGAGCCAAGAGCTATTTCACTCCCAGTCAGCTGCTCATGGTCTAAAAGGTAAAGATCCGACCTGTCCTGGAATACTGTTCCCATATTTGGAGTGCGGCACCTAAACATATCCTGAAACTATTGGATTCTGTCCAAAAAAGGTCAATTCGTCTCGTCGGTGATGCCTCGCTTATAAACTCGCTCACTTCTCTGGAACACCGTAGAAAAGTTGTCGATTTATCTCTATTTTATAGATATTTTCATGGGCGATGCTCTTCTGAAATATCAACAATCGTTCCTCCATTAGCTGTCTCTTCGAGATTAACCTGCCAAGTTCAGTCTTCACACCCCTTTGTGGTCACTTAAGAGACCTGCAGATCGTCCTTTTCCAAAGACTCGTTCATCCAACGAACATCGAGACTTTGGAACTCATTGCCTAGGGAAGTGTTCCCCGAGGCATAGGGTAGTCCAGGGATAAAAGTACCACTTTTAAGTTTTTATTTTTTTACTGGTCTATTGTATTATATTAGGGTCAGATAATACATGCCTGATTACTTGAACATTAGTAATCACAATGCATGAAAGGAAATACAATATAAAATCGATATAACATTCTTATTAACGTACTTTTGTAAAGTTGCAATTGGCACTATTTCACCCAACTTTGTGGCTTATAGTGCCGGTCTAGGGGTAAGAAGTACCAAGCAGTAGAATTTGAAAATAAATTAGTAATTATCCTAGCAAATGAATGTTTTCTTGTTCATCTGTGAAGACTCTACGACTAGATTTGTAGCCAAATGAGGCGGTTTTAGAATCTGCTCTGTATCGATCTGTTAAATTTTTTCAAACCAACTCTGCATATTTCATAAATTTTGGCTGCCGATCTTATTGAAATTTCTTTGTTAATCACGGATTCAGCTGCTCGCTTATTAATCCCTAGTGGGGTTTTACCTCTTTCGGTTTTTCGGGAATATTTCTGCATTCTGTAAAAGTAAAAATATATATAGTGTAATCATAACTGGGGCAAGAAGTGCCATACGGCATTCATTACCCCATGACGCTTGGTACTTTTTGCCCCACTGACCAAGTTTTTATAAATTTGATGGTAACAAAAAAAAAACCTCAATAAAGAGGAAATGGATATAGTAGTCGTAAAGCTATCGGTATAAAATTATTTCGCCCCGAAAAACAATACAGCCACCAAATAAGAAGAAAAATGAAATGGTCCAGTTTACTTACGTTTGACGCCCTTCCTCACACCACTCTGTGAACTAACTGATTTCACAAATACCATGCGCAGCATGTCGTAGTTTTTCTATGGTTGCCGTCTTGGATTCATATTATTGAATTTGCAGAAATAGCGACTGTTGGAACTTTTTACCCCTGGCACTTTTATCCCCGGTCCACCATCTCCAGAAATTTAAGAAGAACGCCAACTTCTACCTTCTTTCCCTTGGTTCTCACGAACATTAAAGGATATCCCTTTTCGTGAGAACCAGAACATAAAAAAAACAACTCGTATAGTTTCCGAGATACCAATTGATGAGGCCTTGCTCGAATTAGTATTTCGAGAAATTTCGTAAAAGTTTCTTATTTTTGTTCGAAAAAAATATTTTATTATTCAACTTGATACAATTTTGTACAGGGTTGTCATTATTCAGAGACTCTAAATTCAAAAACACATCAGAATATCAAGTTGACATTTTTCCGTTGTCGCCCACTTGTTTCAAGTCATCCTGTATATATGGTGCAGCACGCCCATTACAAATCCCGTAAAAAGAACCCGGCCAAACCGACCACCATCAGTCTCAACAGATCGACGTTCTCGCAAAGAGAAATCTCCATCAGCATTTTCACCGCATCATCATGAACTGCATCCTCTTGATATTCTTCGCGAGCCTTTCATCGACCTGTCAAGCAGGGCGAATCAATATCTTCAACCCTATCGAAGCGATAAACAAAACCTTCTTCACGCCCCAAGTATCGGTGAGCAAATTCCCGCCGGTTTTTGAATTCTTCGTGCAGAAATTCCAGAGCCAGTTTTCCACCTACGCCCACGAAGACCTGAGCAGGCCGCCCACATGGGACAAACCGGTTTACACTTTGTCGCCGGAAGACCAGATCGTTTTTTCGGGGAATACGACAGATTCATCGATTCAAAATTCCGGACCGACAAAAGGAAATTCGTCTGAAATAGTGAAGAATGGTGTGGTGTCCAACATTTCGATTGAACTTATCGATAACACGACTGTTGGTGAAACGGGAACGAGTTCACTGGCCAGTGAGAACTTTGATAAGTTATTTGAGGTGATCAATTCGGTGACAGAAGTTAAGAATGAGAGTTTTGTTTATATCACTCCGAGGCCTCTAGTTTCCTCTGTTGCGTACGAAAAACTCGACAAAGTCGTCGACTCTGATTTAGACCTGGATAATTTCATCAAGGACCAACGACCTGATTCTTCTTCAACATAATATTGTAATATAAGTTGAGAGGTGAGTTATATTTCATATAGAGCAGCTTAATTTTTCAAAATTTATTTCTTGGATTCAGGAAAACCCCTTATATATATTATACTACTGGCATATATATGTTGTGAAGTATAGATACCTATATTATCACTTTGTGTAGTGGGAATGAGATTCATTTGGAATTCATAGGACAATTTCTCTTCACGCATGTGGTTATCATAACATAAATGGTTGAATAAATATTTATAGGCAACGGTAATGATAGCTTATTTTTATATGGAGAGTGCGGAAAATGTTGAATGAAAGTTAGAAATAATGGTTAATACAGTGTGGCCAAGATAAGAATGCAGATCATGAGATATAAGTTCGAGACCTTCCAGTCCTTCCACATGGTTTTCACATAATTTGTAAATTCCTTTTCACGAATTTAGTTTTCATCTAATTTTGACGTTAAATTTCGAAGTGATCGAATTACAGCGAACATCTTTATTGGGTTTCTTTAGCATTAACAAAATTACAATCTGACGACGTTTTATTTTCGATATAATATCATCATCAAGGATATCGATCTTATGGACGATTATAGACCTGGTATATCGCATGTGTTTTTTGAAAACTGTTTTTTCAACCGCCAACTTAGTTGCAAAGCAACCGTCGAAGTCTCATATTGAGACTTCGACTAAGAGACCTTAGCTTTTTAAGTGTCATCCGAAGCACTACTCGGTTGGTAATCGTTGAGAGTCCGATAAGGATTGAAATCTAGGTACCAAGAATGTTCGGTTGGTCACCTATCTCCTACCGCTAAACGATACTATAGAAATAAAGTAATATTTCCAATAGCCGCCCTGGCCTATAAGCCAGCGATTCAACGCACTCGACCACCAGTCCAATACCTATATATAACAATATACTTCCATTTCAGATAGTCTTCAAATGTCCAACATTTTGTGCGGAAACACTATTTTTCATTTTTATCTGACCATGTTTTCACGAAAGTTGATTAGGTTATGTTTGAGACATTTCAAAGAGATCGTTTCAAGTTCATGCTTTGCTTTGTGTTTTCTTATACATTTTGAAGGTCACTGTGGAAAATTCTTTCAAAAACCAAGTGTGTTGAGTAGGTCTTTTACGTGCTAACTTTCATCTTATTCAACTTATACCGTGCCCAAATCACTGATGCAGCCACACTGAATAGTAGTTATTGCACATGCTACCACATGAACACCTTATTTTGGGTAGAAGTGGTCCCATTTCATTTATTCATCCAATCGTGTCGAATTGGTTAATTGAGTATCATCTTCATATCTTCGAAGAAAAAAAAACTGCCCAATATGGCATTGGACATCTTTCACCAAAACCGATGAGACTGAAATTATTGCTTTCACTCGAACGCTGGTTCCTTCTTTGGTCCTCCCGCGATGTCACATAAGCAATTAACGAGTTAGACACACCAAACCAAATGATGAATAATGAATATATATGCATAGGGAGATCGGAAGAAAGTACTTTCGTTTCATTGCATCGAAGGTGATCGAAGTGGTTTAACGGTGAACTCTCGAATAATACGCATTTTAATGAAAATGATGAAAACTGTTTTACCGGTTTTTTGTGCTTTTTCTGTTATGAAAATGGTTACGGCGGCCCCAGTGAGCAGCTCTACTAGAATTTTATTGGTTCCTGTGAGGTTTGTGCAATTTTTACTAATGTGATATTCATACGAGATAACCAAATTTTTGACTTCCCTATATGAGCGATGGAATCCATTATTGGGACATACAAAAAATAAATAAGCTTTCTCAAGTACTTAAACTGATATCTTAAATATATTCGTATTATGAAATTACAACTATTAGAGTGAACTAAACAGTTTAACCGAATACCCGCACTTATGAAACAGGGCATGCTGTTTTCAATTATGAAATCACTAATAATGAACTTTCACGCCGACTTCCAAACCATCAAAAAAGCTTACATGTGATTGTATTGGCTGATATTTTGGTATATCTTCTTGGTTAATATTTCATTGTGGTGGGATATGTATTTGCAATTTCATCATTTCAGTAATAAGCGTATGCACCATATACTAACTTTATGGTGAATGTGGATGATTTTCTGAGCAAAAAATAATCCTACGACCCAGCCAATGTATGTATGTACATTATTGTGACATTATTGTGACATAATTATGCGATATCACATTGAAAGTCACAAACATATGTATCCGATACATTGATGTAATGTGAAAATGTAAGCCAAAATAAATATCAATTTGGCATAATTGAGACATGAAATGTGACGTAGAACACCAATCTCAGGTGATATTCAAGATACATTAAACATCACATATTATATATACATTGTTAGACATATACCTACCACAATAAATAACTGATTCTCAAAAATGAAACAAAATCTCCAATATAGACATATCTTTAAAAACAGGACTTTTTTTTCGTCACAATCATTGGAGACGTGAACTAAATTTTTCTGAATTTATTGGCTCACTCTGTATTCACGAAAGGCCATGTTTTGCAAAAAATAGTTCGAGATGCGGGCGTTGCATCTCTGCGTGATAAAAGAAAATGAATATTCTTCCATTCATTTTTTTGTAATTGAAATGGTCCCTTTCGTTTCATATTTATCATAGTAGTAAGTACCTACTAAATTTTATTCTTGTCACAATGCGCTAATGCGTCTTAATAATTTTCGAAAAAAATTAAAATGATGCAGGCTCTGAATTACATAATCAAATATCATATATACACTCATGAAATTTGCTTTCTACAAGCTGTTTATCCAAAGATCGGATTTTTTTGCCAGTGAAGTGATGTGAATTAGAAACCAACGTATGTAGCTTATTTAAGCTGATACAGTCAAAAATTTTATGAATTGTCGAATGTCAAATTTATTGACGAAACTTGTTTTTTTAGCGGTACACGCTATAGATATATGCCCTTTTTTTCCACTAGTTTAGCGCAAATAAATAATGAATAACTATAAAAACCATGACAACTCTTGAAAAAAAACGCGGGTGAGTATCTTGATGTTCTAGAAAAATTACAATTTTGATCACATTTACAATGCACCGCTTCGAATGAGATCTCAGAGTCTTTTCGATTGACTATCCTGCACTGATGAGGAAAAATAAGCCCGAAACCGGGATGTAGCCTGTCAGGCCTGCCTGTCTCGGTGTAAAATTTGTCACTACTCAGTGAGAAAGAAACATACGCAATCTGTAGTCACAGTATGAACCGTTGCATGTTGCATGGACTACGAGCACTCAGAGTACAGTGACTATAACTATATAGGTACTATATTCTATACACAAGGTGACACGACACAAGACAGTGGCGACAATAGGGCTATAAGCTCCGCCCACCCCGCTATTAGGATGCAAATAAGTGCGCCAAGATTTGAATTACTTGCCTCCTCAGTGGCTTAAATGAATGAATTGATCTCATTAGGCTTCGATTTTGAAACTGAAACGAAATATGCATGATTAAACAATTAACGATTGCACAAACCAAATGTTGGGATATTTTCATAGACGAATTTATGTATATAAGTAGGTACATACCACTAAAATGTTTGGAGAAATCACTGCTATTCGTTATTATACGTGTTATATTGTGATGAAACTGCAAAATTTTTGGAAAATAAACTGCACAAGAAGAATTAGTGACTAAACACCATATAAACCATCATATGTAAACAAACAGAAAATTTGCGTCCTAATGGCGTCGCCAATCAAAACGCTGACGCCTATTGTCGCCACTGTCTTGTATAGAGTCACTGTAATTCGACCTTCAAATGTTCGCAGTGCCCTTCAAAACACCCAGCCCGGCCAAAGTAGGGGCCCCTTCGACTTCATCGGCAACTGGATCCAGTCCTCCACCTTCTTCCCCATAGAGGTGAACGTGCCGGACGCCTTCCAGGCGGTGGGCAACGGCGTCGGGACGGTGGCGACCAACGTGGGCAGCTTCGCCCAGGGCGTGGGCGCCAACATACAGGGCCTCGCGCAGACCGTGGGCGGGGGCGTGCAGAGCTTCGCGCAGGGCCTCGTCCAGAGGGTGCCCGTGCTGGGGGCCTTCGTAAGGCCCACCAAGGCGGGGGAGAAATACTTCGTCGTGGTGGCGGGGGAACAGAAGGTCGGGGGTGGTCCGGCGGCGAATGGGGTGGCGATGATGGGTGATTTGGAGAGCGAAGTTTTCGGTGTGTTTCCTTGAGTTAAATGGTGGCCGAACAGTGCGCATGCGCAGTGTTAGCATGATTCGTAACAATAAAGCCTAGTTCATGTTAGAACGATTGCGATTATTTTTATGCGATTTGATTGGATTGTCGAAAAACCTAGTTCATGTTGAAGCGGACAATCGCTAAAAGAAGATTTTCTCCATCCCTCAAAGTTGTGAGTGGAAACAAAGGATAGAGACAGTTTGTTTCGTTCAAGATGTTTCCAACAAATACATAACTTCATTCAATTCACCTTCGTCCACATCAACTCTTCTGTGATAAGTAAACACCTGTTATTTTCAAAAACATTTTCCTAATATAACCCTATTCCACTTGGAATGACAAATTCTGCGGAAATCGCAATAAAGTTCAATTTTTTGAAATTTCTTCCGACAAAAGCGACGCCACATCTATTATAATGAATGCCTGATATTTCTCGTTACCTATAGCTGATCTGAGATATTCTAAATCGTTTGATTCTCTTGAAAATCACCAGAATAGGTAATGGTATGTACTCATAATCAATGATTCTATCCAGTGCGGTATAATCGGGGCCCAAAAGCATCGTTTTTTATTTTCGAGGTATGTATGTATGGAAGACCATTCAGCGATGCTCACAATGTCTTGAGCAAGATCTAATAAAATCGCGTTTTTATCTCAGTAAGTAAATAGAGAATGTGAAATGGTAAAAAAGGTGGGATGAAGTTTTTACTGATCGAAAAAAGTTATTATTAATCAAATTATTCATGTATATGCAGGGAAGAAAATTGAGATAAAGGGTCGAAAAAGTTTTTAGGATTATAAAATGTGGCACATATATTAATAGTTTTGACGATTGATAAGTGACCCGAAGAGTGAGCTTTTCGATGTGTTTTCTTGATCGAGTTATGTGCACTGAATGGTCGAATAGTGCGCATGCGCATTATTAGCATAACTCTTAACAAGGAAACGGATTCCAGCGATTGTTCCGTGGGGCTTGAATTGTCTACAACAAATGGTTTGATCGTATTATTCATTATGTATATTCCTCTCCGAAGAAAAATGCATTGAATCTTCATGAGCATTCCACATTTGATGATGTTTTGGCACTACTGTAACAAAAATTTGTTCGTTACATTTGCATCTACTGTATTTGCGTATCCCCTGTCTCTCGTGATAATAGCCAGAGCCACTGCTTTATTCCAACTCCACGATACTCAACCAGTGGCGTGCCGTAAAAATTTTCCTGGGGGGGAGGATTTGGTAGGTAACCTTACAAAAAAATCTCACTATGTGCGAATTTTACTCAAAAATGTCAACAAAATTAGACTTATTTATGGATCTCTGGGGGGTTGAACACTGAAAAGCCTCCCCAACGGCACGCCAGTGCACTCAACAGTTCATTATTGTTTGGAAAACTACACGAAAAAGTTTACAGAACATAATAAATACCAACTATTGCATTGTTATTATTTTCGTACTACCAAGATGATTATACCATCTGCGATTTGAATGTTGCATGCATACCGAATAGATTACTATTTGTTATTTTGTTCCTTTTTTATCTACATATTATTTATCTTGTTATTTATTTTATCATCCTCACCATCATATTATTTATTTTATTTATGAATGATTATTAGGTGAATACTTGTTTTATATTTTGTCTATGAAAAATAAAATGTTCGATTTGTCTTTATCTAGTATTTATGTACCTATATCTTTATGGTTGAAAATCAGGTTATAGGATATTATTTGATTTGAAATATTTAATTATAGGATCCTCAAAAATATTTCTAGTCTTCATCATTTGGATTCCAGTTCCTGTCCATCTCGAATTAATTTTCATAATATTATCATTAAAGACCACTTTCCAAGACTATCAAAATCCCAAATGAAGAATAAAAATAAGATATGAACATCCCATATATTCATGAGCGTTCTGAGATGTCAAAATATATAATGAGATTTGTTATTCAAATATTTCAGTGGTACAAGAATTTTAAAGGGGGCGTCCATTATTTACCAGGGGGTAGGGGGTCAAGCAAAATCTCATCTACTTAATCTTACTTTGGGTCAAATGGGGGTTCCAAGAAACGAAGTGAAATTGCGAAAGAATTAGATTATATTGAGTGAAACATGTTTCTTCACTAAAACGAATTGCACTAAGTAACGCAAAAATCAAAATGAGATTTAAAATCTCCTACGTCAACAATTCACCTAAAAAACACCTATGATGTTTGAAAATGTAGACTACGAGCAGAAAACAACTACTTTCCTGCAAATACCACGCAGAATATTGAATTACATCTACTCGTATATAGTCTATGCACCGATTTAATAATTAACAATTAACATTCTGAATTAACTTTGTTAATCTCATTTTGATTTTTGATTCACTAGAATATATAGACAAATCTTCATATTATTCAATTCTCACAATAATTTTAGCCAACTTTTTAGTCTACTAACTACTAACTAGTGAAATACATATATCAAGCAAATTATTGTTTTTTTAAGAATTATTCAAAAAATCTCACGTGAGATTGAGAGATGGGAGAGGGGGTGGAGCTAAATCTCACAACATCTCACTAGAGGGGGAGGAGGGAAAATCGCCAATAACGCCTCAAGTTATGAATGGACGCACCCATATCTATCTTAGCAGTTCATTGTTCATTGAATCGAATTGATACAGTTGGATAATTTTTACACTTCAACTTTAATTATTCGACCTATCAATGTTATGAATTTTCCTTTCAGATCACATACAAAAACATCTCGTAATTTGAGTAGCACACTCGGTAGGTAAAGCACATAATGAGTACATATCTTTTTTTGTGCATCCGGTTCATATTGCAGCATAATAATAATTGAGTCATATCCCCTACAGTTAAACATCCTTGCATTCTATCGAGTTTAAGGACACTCTCTAAGGGCTGTTTTTTATAAACAAGTATGAACTCCGCGTTCAAGCTGAACCTTGTTTGATTTCTATTGAATAACCAATCAAATTACTGGTTCTCTAGCAACTAAACCAAGTTCAGCTCAAACGGAGCTCATACTCGTTTATAAAAACGGATCTTAAATATGGAATAATCGAGATACATCTGAAAAACACTATATTCAATAAATTAATGTTGATTATATAAATTATCCCTAATTACTAATTATTCTTAACATAAAGATAACCGCTCTGGCTGGACCCACTTGATCTTCCTGATCTGAGCTGACTCTCAAACTTCGCTTTATTTTCATCATAAACGTTCTTCAATTCGCCGTTTCTCACCAAATCCCCCTTCTGAACAATAATTCCCACAGGATAATCGAAACTATAGAAAAATCCCTTGGGAGGCCCGGTAGTTTCTTCTTCCTCCGTCCTGTCGTACTTTCCCGAATTATCAATCTCATCCAATTTCCTCTGGTACTGTCCACCAATTTGTGCAGGTGCTGATTGGGGTTCGGAATACACATTTTGTTTCTCGCTGTACTGGCCAGCATAATCTATCTGATTAAGTTTGGATTCTTGTCCTTGATATTGTTGCCCAGGTTGTTGGTACTGCCCTGTTGCTTGATACTGTCCAGGTTGCTGGTACTGGCCAGCAAATCCGCCAGATTGCTGGGGCTGAACACTTGCTTGATACTGCCCTGGTTGGATGGATGATTGGTACTGCCCAGACTGGCTGGTGGATGGCTGCTGTCCAGGTTGATATTGGGTGGACTGTTGATTGTAACCTGTTTGTTGGTACTGCCCAGGCTGACTGGGCTGGTTTTGGGTCGATTGTTGGTACTGTCCGGATTGGTATTGACCGCTGGGTTGGTATTGGTTGGGTTGCTGCTGCAGCTGTAGTTTTGCTTCGAGTTGGCCTTGAGCAGATAGCGGGCCACTAGCGTACTGTCCTTCATTGTTGAAGGGGTTACTGGAATGAGTTCATTACTTAATTGTTGTCTGTTACCGACCAAGTTGAAAAGCAGACATTGGATGAGATTTATATCGATGTCAAATTTTGAAAATGTTTTTCATCTAAGTTGATGCAGAATTTGTGCATGAAAACAAGCAATAATTAGGTAGGTACCTTTTTAGTTTGACCGAAAGATCAATCAAATTCTACTACAATGGGTCACCCTGTGCTACTTTCCGAGAAAATCACGCTTGAAAATGTTGAAAAGTTATTACAAATGTGTGTATTTCGACCACAAAATAATGAATTTTATTTATACGAAATATAAAAAAAAACAATAAAATTCAGGTATCGGTGAAAAAAAAAATTTGTATCGATTCCGAATATTTATTTTCCAGTATGAGCTATTGTTGAAATTACTGCAGTAATGTTGAACAGGAAGTGACAATTCTGTAATATGAGTCTTGAGTGCTCCTGATATGAAAAGATATGAAATCTCAGCTCAAATAACTCACCATCAACTATATTTTTCTGTCATGGATATTTTTCAACATTTTGAAACGCGATGTTCTTCAAATTGCAATTGGAGTCTTCAATAGAATTAGAAATTGTTAAATTGGTAACTATCTATATATGGATTTGATAACTACTCACGCTACTGGGCGACTGTTTCTTTCTGCTTCTTCGTGCCATCTGGCAAGAAATTTGTCTTTTTCCGCTTTCACTTCAGGTAGGTCATCGATTTGTTTCGGTAGAATTTTTGGCACATTATCAATTTGGTGGAAACCATTTCCATCGTCCCAGTACTCTACCTATAAATTAGAAATCAGGTAGACATATATAAAAGTCCAATAGAAAATTCGAAACAAAAATTAAGTTTGGAAAATTATCCAGTAGCGTTGGAAATAGGGCGGTAAAAGTGAAAATACCCCTGCATAAACGCCACTGGACAATTCTGACAAAAGTTATCCCGAGTAACTAGTAAACCTATTTCATAAGTACGAAATTTGGTGAAAATCAGAATAATAAACTCTAGTCGCCAAAACGATAAAAAGTCCATTCACATAAACAAATCCACCACCATGTTGCCCACATGAGGCTTAATTCCCAGGACAGTGTCGTAGCACCATAAACCATGTTTCAGTTTATGATACCTCCCTACTGCCTTTCACCCCCACTCACTCACGAGTGGATATATGAACCAAAATTTCTGTAGTCTTTGCTTCAACCATGTTGTGTTTGGCAATCCTCCACTCAACAATCAATTCCCCTATTTTCCCCATTTCGGTCATTCGACCTTACAATATTTATGTCTAATAAGATTTGCTTGTTTTACCTCACTGTTTGTCAAGGTGGTTCTCTTTCTGGCGGGACTTTTTCAATTCGAATTTGAAAAAAACATATTTTGATAAACTTGAAAAACTTTTACCCGAGTTTTGGTAGTTTGTATTCTTGTAAGTAGTTGTTTGCCTGGTTTGAATTCCTGTATTTCGTTTGTGAGTATTCTATTGGTTTCATAGTTGGTGTATTGTTCTTCTGAATAACTATATCTAAAAATATTGATGATAAGAACAGCCTATCTGAAGCCGGAACAAAAAAGTGTAAATGACAACGCTATAATTTCTGAGCATGCGCCAAAATAAAAGTAAGGTCATAAAATTGTCATTAACAAGTTATCTTCCACGATTCCAGAAAAGAAGACACGATGGAATTGCCATCAATGTCTAACGAATCAAGGATTCCCACACTATCATATGAGGTATGAGAATCATATGATGGCCATAAAGGATTCCAACAACCTCCGAAAAGAAAAAATTGTGTAAAGAAATATCGGAAAGTTCAGGATGATTTATATTCCTACAATTGTTTCAACCTTGATTGTTTCATTCTTTCAAATCTGCATTAGAAGATCTCTGATTACTCTCTGTCCAAGCTAATTATACTGTAATGGAATTCGGCAAAGTCATGAAGAAGTATCGCCGATATCAAAATTTCCTCCTGTATTGTACATTCCAGATAGCTCTCGATTGTTCGTGAATGATCTAGAACAGAAAAGGATGGAATATCCTGGAAGCTATCAGATGGAGAGAGATGACAGGAAAGTGACAGTTCGAGAAGGTTCTAGAACAACTCAACCACGATATATATATACACAGGGCCAGATAATGGCAGAAGTCAGTTGAATACGACGTTGCGTTACGTTCATAACCTTCAAAATAAATAGTTGTTATAAATTAGTCTTTCATAAGTGTTAGTGTTCGTTGAAATAAATTAGTTATCAGTTTAAACCCAGTCGTCGTTCACTTATACCCACGAAGATCGTAACAATACTTAATGTATTCTACCATCAATAAACACATATTCTAGAACTCAGATATGTCACAAATGACAATATATATGCACCAATATTTGTATGCACCGTATCAATCAAATCATTTAAGCTCGCTCAACTCTAAGCGGCCACAATCGGCGGCTTTATATTTTAAGCCAGGATTATGTAGACATCATAACCCCGTTTTTTTGATTTCTACTGAATGTTTCAAAAATTTTTAATGAAAACCAATGATGGAAGTCAATAATGGAGGTAGAAGGAATTCACATTCTATTACTTGTTGCAACTACGTTAGTTTTCAAACCGAGAATCAATAATGAAATCATAACACATATATGAAAAAAAGGATGTAATAATATAATGTATTTCTTTTTAATAATCAAATGTAGCATAATAATAATACCATCACTAATATCTATATTCTCACTCTCTTTAATATGAATACTCTATACCTACTCTAACGAATTTTTTCTGTTTCAAAATTACCTCTCTGCCTCTAATAATCCTATTTCTTATTTTCTTTTTCTCATTATGAGAGCATTTCCTTCTTTCATGTGGTTTATAGCTGCCTCTTTCATTTCAACTATGTATTTTCAACTCCATTTTCTTCATCAGGATCTTTACACACACAATAGTGTTATCATCTCCATCATCATCAAATTTGTTTCTAAAACCCACCATTGTATTTCTATTGATTATCGACATTAAAAGTTGTCAGTATCATCCCTCTTTATTTTTGGAAGGAGGCCTCCGCCAGTGAGACGATAGACCAACTTTTCTCTTTTCATCCGCCAAGGTTTTCTTGAGCTCTTTTTTCTATTCTCCATTTCATCAAAGAAGTCATACTGCTTAAAATACCAGTAGATGAAGTACCATTGAAATCATTTGTGATCTGCTCTCAGATCTTTTCCTTCTTCTCACCAGAAGCCCTATTGGTTTTCGTATCCTTTCTATCACTATGGGTGCATAATTATGTGAAATAATTCTCATCAAGTGGAGCTTCTTCGATGATGTGAAGTTTTGAACTCTAACTTTTTCACTCATTTTGCTATGAATAACTATAGATAAGTAAATAAAAACGAAAATTCGAAAGTTTGAATTTTGAAATCCCGGACCAACCCGGACCCTCAATGACTTTGACACGTAAAATATCTGAAAACGCCTAAACAATACAACGTTGCCAGGATTTTTTCACGCTTGGCTAAGAGGTGTTCATCGTTGTGCGGTGCATAACGCATAAGTTTAAACTTGGCTTAAATTTTAAGCGAGCTCAGGGAAGCTTCCCTTTAGAGAGAAAACGGCGAATACGGCCGTCAATCACATACAAAATAGATGGGTCGCATAAATATGATAATAATGACACACTAGAAATTTTATGATTTGAATTTCGCGCTCCATTTTGCTCATGCGCTTTCAGTCTCTCCCATAACCTTGCCAGTTAAGCCTGGTTCATGCATATACGAATATCGGAAAATTTCTGCGAATAAAATGGCCGCAATTTTTGAACTTTTTTGCGGATTTTTTTATATGATCATGATATCATGATCATCAGAAGGCATAAATCAATAGTGTTGTAGAGTAGGAATATCAATGTAATATTTATAATTTTCCGATTCGCATAAACTTTGCGAAATTCGGATAAGCATGAATCAGGTTTCAGACAAAAAAGGTACATGAAATTTGATTTCACGTTTCTATACATTTCCTATTGAGAGGTATGGTCAATATTGTAGTTAATAAATACATGGTCTTTCGTATTTCATTCTTCCTCGAATATTGGGTCTCGATTCAGTTCGATGTTTTTCAGATCGTGCAGGAGTCAGGGGTGGATCCAGCACGTGGATCTCCGTTTTTCCAAACCTAACCTCCTCACCTTGATCTCCTGCCCATTTCCTGCGACGTAATTGTAGGCCCCCCTCAAGTCCCCCCCGGCCTTCTTCCTCTCGGTCTTCGCGATGTCCGGCACGTTGTAGCCGTAGAGGTAACCTCCAAGGCCGTCCTGGCCGTGGTACTGCTTGGCGAGGTAGACGTCCTCCAGGACGTGGTGGGGCTCGTCTCCGAGGTAGCGCACGGCGGGCACGTTCGACTCCACCTTGGGGGCGTAGTCGAGTGAGACGGCGTGCTGGTCGATGACCTGCTGCGCCTCCGGAGGGTCCAGGTCCAGCAGGCGGACCTCTTCGGCGCGCAGCGGGGCGAGCAGCCCCAGGAGGGCGAGCTGAAAGAGGTGGACGTTGAGGGGCGTTTAGGTGGACGTTGAGGGGCAAGTAGTATAGCAAAGCTACTTCTAGCTCACTTCGACCTTAGGTAACCCCGTGGATGACATGTCCATCAGCAGTGACCATACAGTAGGGAGGGTTTAGTGAAGGTCACGAAGACATCTTCAATCTGAAGAGATCTTGCAGACCACACTTCACTCACACCACCCCCTTGGAATCGTCATGCTATACCCCCCTCAACGCTTCCCCGCTTGCCATGTTTGCTACGTTCCACAAAGCACATATTATTGCATCGGACTATTTTTAGAAATATGAATCGATATGTCCCGCAGTGGCCGCGTGGACGAAGCGTTTGGTCTTGAAACTTTGCATTTTATCTGTGCAGGTTCGAATCCCGATTGTATTGGCTTTTTTTAAATGAAATATGACGTCATGTCTTCGGATCTTGGAGCGTTGAGGGGGGGGGGGTATAGCATGAGGGGTCCAAGGGGGTGGTGTGAGTAGAGTGTGGTCTGCAAGATGTGTTTAGATGGGAGATGTCATCAGATAGAAGATGTCTTCAGATTGAAGATGTCTTCAGATTGAAGATGTATTCGTGACCTCCACTAGACCCCCTACTGTATGGTCACTACTGGGATTACTTGAGGTCAAAGTGAGCTAGAAGTGGCTTTGCTATACTACTGGGGCGTTTAGGTGGACGTTAAGGGGCGTTTTCACCAAATTCAATGTATCACAATCGCAGAGGATATGATCAAATGGAATAAGAAATTCACTCTTACTATACTCAAGTAGAGAAAAATGTGGAGGTAATACAAAAGAGTTTCGCCCTGGAGGTCAACTATGTTACACGGACCATTATCGATCTAAATGAACATCTAGTACACGGTATAATATCCAATAGGTTTCCATTTAGAAAAAACAATGCACGGATCGATCGCGTTCAACTGACAAACAAGCCTCGGGGCTCGGGCGCACGATCTTCCTGTTGGAAGAAGGAGACTTCAGCTTAAAAAACCGTAACGTATTTTTCTAGCGTGTAGCTTTCTCGTAAGTGTTTGCCATTTTGGCCGTAACAGAGAAGCAGGAAGTGAAAGAGGGGTTGGAGTGGTCGTTTATATCTGCTCGGATAGTCAAGCAGCAGTAGCAGCACTCAAAGCTATCTGCCACCCCAGACCGGGCTCAGTGCTGAGAATGTGGTGACGCTCTTGAGAAATTGGCAGAATCCAAAAAAGTTAACCTAGTATAGGTCCCAGGTCATGAAGAGGTGCCCGGAAATGAGACGGCAGACGAACTCGCCAGGGCCGGATCAGGAATGCCGTTTTGGGAACCGGAGCCTGTACTAGGCATAACAAGAACTACGTTCGCTCTTGAAGAATGGACAGACGAAGCATTAAGGGATTATTGGAGGAATATCACCGGCTGCAGGCTGACCAAAGACCTCGTGGCCGGCCCGAGTAAATCGAGAACAATGTGGCTACTATTCGCGATAGGTGCTAAGCGATACGCTACCTAGCGGTGACTCGTGAACCACTCGAAGTGGTATAACCACCGAACTCTCTGGAGAATAACCCACAGAATAACCCACAGAAAAACTTAACCTCTGTTCTGTTTATGTTCGCTTCTGATGTGAAAGGTGTACTTCCAGCAGTTTTTCGAGAGATGTTTTGGTGAAATACATGTGAAATCATATCGTTTTTCTCGTTTCAGTTATTGTTTGGTGACAAGACACCTATGTCACAATGACACAAACATCAAAAATATGAAAACAAAACAAAAACGACACCACTTCGAGAAGTTTGAGTTGTTACCATGAGATAGTGCTACGTGTTATTTTCTATCGCGAATAGGCAGAGATCGTCAAGTACTGCGACTCCTCATAGGGAGTACCAACAGGACACAACAGGCCGAATAGACATCTATCGACAATGGGTGTATAAGATAACCCCACCTGCCGTAAGTGTGAAGAAGACGACGAAACGTCACTTCAATTTCTCGGCGATTGTGATGAGGTGTATGGAAGGCTGAGATATTAAATCTTTGGAGTTGATGAACTTCAACGAGAGGAATTAATTGAATTAGAGTGGACGGACATGTGGCCTTCATCAGATGGTCTCGGAGGTTCGAAAAGGACAACTAGTGTGAAGATAGCATAGATATATGTATAGCAAGGGTTGGCAAAAAAGGGCCATGTTGTGGGGGAATACATAGTCCAGTCCAATCAATTAATATAGGTTGTAGAGGGAAATGGGAGGAACACAAATTTTGACTCTGTGACTTTGTTTGGACCATAGTAAGGAGGTGAACATACTAGAAGTCCTCACTCCTAGGAGGTGAATGAGGTGCAAGGGGGCACCTAGAAGTCTATATTTCGGAAATTGTTTATCGATTAAGAATTTCGTTTATAAATTCGTTTATAAATTATTCTCAAAGCAAACAAGCGCATATGATCAATCTTCGCAATGTCGATGAACTAACTATGCCGTTACACAGAACAACCTTCTTCGAGCGGTCCTTCACTTATAGAGCCATAATAACCCTATTCAACTTCTGCAGTCAAACTATGAAACATTTGACACAAAACGCTTTTAGAATCAAATTAAAACAATCCCTTCTGGATGAGCAGCGATGAAGCATATTATACTAGATAATTTTACATTAACTACAACTATCATTTTCTAAAATTATTATGATATTCTTAATCAGTAATAATGTAATTCTGTTCTCTTATTCTTATTTGTAAACACCGCCAAGTAAAATAAAGTCCATTTATTATTATTATTATTAAATTGGTAAATTATTTTTAGAAGAATTAAACAAGTTTGATTATTCAAGCATATAAATTTTCCAATGAATCACGCCGTTTAATTATCATTTTATTGTATTAGGAATCATGAGTTTTTAATCATTAATGAATGGATATTTGTTTTAACAATACAATAATTTGGTAATACGATTTATTTTTTTCAAAAAATCAATAAGCTATAAGAATTTGGAGAACAGCAATTTTTGTGTCCAATGAGCAATAATAAATGCATCAGACATCAGACTCACCATTAAATAAACAGCGCGCATCTTATATTGGACAAATTCGATAGTTCACCACACTGTGAGGAATAGGTACTGAAAGGTTACTTGAAAAACCCACTCAAAACCAACAAAATTCACCTTATGAACTTCTACACAAACTTCATTATCATTACCTATTTATAACATCCAAATCCGGTATGTTCCCCCTCTAATTTTCCAACGACAGATGAAGATGACCATATTTTAGCGAATATACCTGTTATGCTGCGCTGAAACACTCGGCTTACCTACCTATTTTTTGTTTTTAAACTCAGAGACGAGACGACACTATAATAGCTACATTCTTGCGGTCTGGTGGGAATATTGCCGAATTAATTGGTAATTCATTCGTGACTTTCTCATGGGCAAACTACGAGGGGTCTTCAACAGCGTTTTAATTACGACATATGTAATCATCTCAAGTTAATCTATAATTGAACAAGGATCCCCTTGGAAAAACCACCAATCACAGATAAAATGCAATATACTGGGTTTATGAGAATATGGGTACACACTTCAAGAGGTAATCACAATGTTTTTTTAAAGTATCTTTAAACATGTGTCCAAAACTCCGTTTTCGTTTATGAGATATAGGGCGTTGAAAATGTTAAAAATATATTGATTTTGAAGTTCATACGAATCTTACATTCATTTTGGTTTAAGGTGATGTTGCATGAATCTTTACCAACTAACTAAGAATATAAAAAGTTAAACTTGAACTGCTTCTAATCGTCCGATTGATTTGAAATTGGCCAGGTGACCATAAATGATTTCTGCATTAGACATTTTTTTAGAGAAAAAACGAAATGGCGTCTCCAATATAGCGCATTCGATTCAAAATGGGTTGTCGGGGCCAGTTCCATGCCGTCGGGGGTTTTGAATGTTGTTGAAAATTTCGAGTTCAATTCGCACAGGATAAGATTTTTCCGAAATTTTTCAGTTAGGTTACCATCAATAACCCATCATCCAGACTTCACGGCACGTCACTGGTGGAGGTCGAAGATGAAAATTATTTCGAATCTATTTTTTTCCTTTTCAGTGCATTTGTTTAAAAGCTTGTTTCTAAACGTTTATTTTATTTATTTTATTGTTATAACAAATCGGTTTTGTCCACTGAGAAATCCGATCATCCCGCTGTCGAAGCTGAGCCGAATATCAAGAAAAAATGGGAAGAAATGAATGCCCGGGCCATGCTACTCATATCAGTTTCAATGGAATTTGAACAGTTACAAACCATTATGACGTGTGAAACAGCTGCTGCAATGTGGTTAAGATTGAAAATAATCATGAGCAGAGATCTGCAATCAGTAAAGTAACGTTGAAGCAGAAATTCTTCAATCATCAAATGGTTAGTACTGATAGTATCGCCCAACACATCAGTAAAATCGAGTCAATGGCACAAGCTCTTCGAGACGTTGGAGAAGAAGTTAAAGATATCGACCGAATAGCAAAAGTTTTAGGCAGCTTGCCTCCTAAATACGGACTGTTCATTTCAGCATGGGATTCCTTTGAAGAAAATAATCAAACCTTCGATAATCTAACCGTACGATTACTGAAAGAGGAGTTACGGCTGACCCAAGCTGATGAAATGACTTCAGCTTTTGCTGCTGTCAATTTGAATAAACCAGGTCCTATAGTCGTCGAAGTAGTAGTACCTACGAGAAATCACATTCGAAAAAGAAGCAAATAACATTTTGTTGCTATTGCCGAAAGAAAGGTCATGTGAAAGCAGAATGTAGAAAAAGGTTGTCAAAAATAGCAAGTGATAAAGCGGAGGAAGAAAAACGAGAGCAGACATTCCAAGCGTTTAGTGCAGAAGAAAAGAACATTGCCACAGAGAGTGGTGAAAATGTTTGGCTAGCAGACAATGTAGACAATGCATCGTGAATGGTTTACTGATATGCAGCCTTAAGTTAATCCAACAGCCATTCAAATAGGAGACAACTCTTTCGTATATGCTGAAGGTGTAGGCTGTATTGAATTTTTCGCTGTAATCGATGGTCGTCGGAAACAACGTCGTCTGGAAAATACTCTGTATGTTCCAAAACTCGGCAAGAATTTGGTTTCAGGGGGAGCAGTAACAGATAAAAACATCAAAGTCATGTTCGATAAAAAATTCATGAAAGTTTATTGTGGAGAGTTTATTGTGGAGAAACGCCAAAATAAATTCTACTTCTATGGGTGGTGCTGAATATTTCGTTTTATTCAAGGATGAGTGTACCTCATACCGCCAAGTTTACTTCATCAAACACAAATCCGACGTCTTCTCGAAGTTTCTGGAGTTTGAGAAGTTGATCGAGCGGCAGACTGGAAATAAAATCAAGATTATTTGTACCGACAATGGCAAGAAGAAGTGAATCATAGTTTCAAAGAGTACTTCAAGAAAACGGGTATAATACACGAAACTAGTGCACCATAACCTGTTGTAAATTAACAGGAAATCGTACTCAAAGTGAATTGAACTGTATTTCATGTATTTTATGAAAATGGATATACGAATTAAGAAATGGTAAATATGGATTTGATGTATGGGTATGGATAGGATAAGCCCAGTGACAGCATAGGCAATAAGAAGATTTTATGGTATTCAATTCAATTCAATACTATTTATAGATAGATACACAGATGCAGATATTCATATGTTACATCATTATAATATTATTTTATTGTCCTCTTGGAATCAGGATTCACACCTAACATGACCTAACCTTAGCACTGCTTGTTGTAGTGCCGTCCCCATTATTCTCAGCAAAAAAATTTAAAAAATGTGATTAACAAAAATCATATCATGTAGGAAAGTACCTTATTTGGTTGAAAAAGTGAAGGAATGTTTCGAAATAATTTTTTTTTCGAAATATTTAAAATATTTGTCCCAGAAGTGGATTTTCTTAGCCTTCAGCCTCTTTATTTCATTCGATGCATGCTCATTCCATCTGAAGTGTTTATTTCATTTTTCATTTCTCTTCTCTAAGACAATCACACATGTTTATCAGGATATTACGTATCTTCTGGCATTATTTCATTGCCTACTTTTTTTTCAGTTTCATGTTTGCCCTGTAGAGATTATAGCAGTATCATCTGCATGTGAAATAATATAACCCTGACGTAACCCTGTTCTCGAATCTGTGCTGCTGATGTACAGGATGATTGACTATGGATTTCACGATTTTAACAGCAGATATCTCGGAAACTATAAAATATATATTCGAAATTTACTTGAATGAGTGAAATTTAGTGTTGCTGATTAGCTCCATAGAAAATACAGACAGTATAATTTGAATCATTAGTTATCCACAGCGTATTTTTTATGTATATGAAATGATAAAATTAAGTTCAAGATCGTGAAATTCATATTCAATCAATAATATTAGACCTTGTAGAAGATATTCATGACAGGATACTGACTAAAAACTAGTTTGTTAAAGTATCTCAGATACCAATAAGTGTTTTTTGTTTTTTATCGCAGTTAACTACAAAATTTTGTATGGAATTTGTCGTGTTGGTCCTATAATTAATTTTATTAATCCATTTCTCAACCAATTCAAGCTTTTTTTCACACATTTATTATTAATGTTATTTTTCCTATTCCAACGATATAGGGTATCAATTAGGTTCGTTCTGTATTATTTAAGATGTAAGATTTTCTCATGAAAGTACCCATATCTTCAGAAGTACCTACCCCAAACATAAGTTTGATATCCTGTAACTCGAAAAATATCATATAATTAAGATGTGCCGAAGCAGCTTGTATTTTCTCCAAGAAAGCGGACCTCACAATGCCTAATAATTATGATGATGTCAGACACAAGTGTTCCTATATCCTATCAGGCTCATTGCAAAAAATACTTCACAATCATAATTTGCAGAGCATAGATTCGACCTGTTTGGAGTAGGTACGTTTCACGCATCTTCGCAAAATATTAATATCTACACAAATATCCTCAATAACGAGGAAAACAGCATCGTATCAAATTTTGACAACCTAATTTTCTATAACAAATATAAATATTTAGGACTTTTAGGAGGTTCTTGAAAAGTGAGAATTACCTATTCAGCCTTGTATATCGAAAACAAGGAGGAATGTTTGCGGCATAGATCGCGTAAGATGGCGTAAGCATATTAAATCTATGATGCGGCATCGTTTGTTTGAAACGCATTTTTAATCGCCAACTTAGTTGCTAAGCAACCTCCAAAAGTCTAATTAGGACTTTTATGAGTTAATTAGAATGACGGGAACCTTAGCTTATATGTATAGTGTCATCCGAAGCGCTAATCATGAGAAAATCAAAACTCTCTATATCCTTAAAAATAGAGTATGATAATAAATAGGTGCCTTTAACTCTTATAGATTAAAATTCTGAAATCCATCAATGGATACAGATATTTGCATGTGTATAAAAAAATAGGAGTTTTTAGTCGTACCTACCGTGTGTGATTCTTGAAATGGCATTGAGATTTACGGAGAATATTGTTGATTTGGTTTAACCTTCACTCTATTATAATTCGTCTCAGATGATGCTAGCAATACTATAATCATGCATATACATAAGTTACGGCAGTTACGCTACTAATCATTAAATCAAGGTGTTTTTTTGAAGCATTTTTTGTTATCGCAGAGTTCATAAATATTAGCTCAAATATTGTCACAGTTTTTTTTGCAGATGATGTGGATATATAGGTACCTACTAGGAGAAATCTTAATCAGAGCTATTTCCAATTATTCTAAACTACGCAACACTAATTACGTCGCACCCCGAAATTTTGCCCCTGTTGAAATTTGAATATATTTTTTTCTCATTTGCACAATTTGAATTCTGTTTGCGTTTTTTGCTATAGCTCAGTCCTTCAGCAATAATCTAATCAATAATGAGATAATCTTCATGCCTCTGTTGTTGAAGTTATATAAAAAAACTGTTTTTCTTCATTTGGGATCCTTTTGAAAATTCCGAAATTTTGCACAGTTTCAAAAAACATCCTGTAGCAATTTTAGGGGAAAAACCTCATGTATCAAAAAAGTACGAGATTATAGCTGAAGGACTGAGCTAGCGAACAGTGCAAACAGAATTGTTCAAAGCAGAAAAAAGTTTCACAGGGGCAATCTTTCGGGGTGCGACGTAATTAGTGTTGCGTAGTTTAATACGCAATCATGCAAACATAATTGGTATAGTAGTTAGTCTCCAAATTCTCAACAAAAAAGAACAAAAAGAAAGATACACAAAGTGGTAAAACTGTACTCTCAGTAACACTACACCTTCTCCAATTGTAGTTCAAAAAGCGTCAAGTTTATTTCAAAAAGTATCAATTGTATTTCAAATTAGTCAATTTAATTTCAAAAAGTATTAAATGTATTTGAAAATTATCAAATCAATTCCAGAATACGTAAATTCAAAATTATCAATTCAACTTCAAAATGCGTTAATTGTATTTCAAATTAATCAATTTAATTTCAAAAAATTCCATTTCAATTTCAGAATCCATCATTTCAATTTCAAATCTAATCATTTTTATTTCAGAATCAGTTCACTACAATCAAATATGTGATATATGGGAACCAGTAACAGGTTGAATGAAAATATCACCTTACACCCATATAACCTTTGCCTGTGCTTTTACAGTTTTGAAATTCAAATTATGCATTTTGAAATACATTTGATATTTTTTGAAGTACAAATGACCATTTTGGAATTTGAAGTGTTAGTTTATGAAATTGAATTGATAATTTCCAAATACAATTGATGCTTTCTGAAATCCAAATGACTGATTTGAAATACAATTGGCTCATTTTGAAATTGAATTGATAATTTTGAAAAACAATTGATACTTTTTGAAATACAAATGACTATTTGGAAATACAATTGACCATTTTTGAACTAAAATTGGAGAAGGTGTAGATGACAATCATATAAATCAATGATTGTTGTTTTCAAACGAAACCCTGACAAGTTTAGTTCGAATCTTCTTTATCAAAATTAAAATTCGTTAGTAACGATCAAATTTTTATATGGATTGTGTTCGGTTAAAAAAACCTACTCATTAACTGGAATAAACTACCTTCCAATGAGTACACTTTTGAAATGTATTATTTTCAATTTATTATTACTCAGTGACTTCAGTCTCAGTTGAATGAAATTTTTAGTGAATTGGTCTTAACCCATTAATGTCCAGTATTTACGAACATTCATATTCATCAATGCTCAGTGGGTCGTTGATGACCCAATACATAAAAAATATATTTTTTTCGGGGATATCAACTTTGACTTCATTTACATCGATAACAACTTTTGCAAACAATATTTTGATGTTCCCAAGCTATATTGTTGATCAATATTATCTACACCAACATGTGAAAATCGATTCAGTAGTGATTGATGATCTACTGTGAGTTGCTGTGTTGAGAACTTGAGTAGATAAAATTCACTTCCTTTTGTAAAAAAAAATCTCAGTATTTATAAAGAATAACAATCGTATAACGAGATGATCCCAATTCGAGTATCTGAAATATTACAACATTTTTCAACAAAAATTTGTCAACCAAATTGAAAGGGTCGTTAACGACCCACTGAGCATACGGTGCATGACTATGTTTTGGATACTGTGTTCAACTCGATATTTATCAAGTTCGTAAAAAGAGTGGCATTTCGAAGACTTGAAATTTTCACCTCAGCAAAACTGTTCAGTTTGCTCGGAGAAATGGGATATTCAGCTACAGGAACCGTGAGAGCTGACAGAACTGAAAATTGTGGCTTACCAGGTGATGATTTGATGAGGACCACAATATCTTCGCAGTGCGCTGGAAGGATAACAGCAATGTGACATTGTTATCTAATCAATTTGGTGCAAATCCCACACAGAAAGCGCTTAGAATTTCAGCTTAGGACAAGAAAAAAAAATTGAGAATCCTTAGCCGTTGTGTCTATGTATAACAGGAATATGGGGAAAGTGGAACATACGGATGTCCAACTATCAGATTTCTATACGTGGAAAAAAACTGTACATGCCTATAATTTTATGACTTTTTGATGTTGCGATGAATAATGCTTTACGCCATAGTACACGTTCTATCAATCAACAGTTTGACATTCCGAAGGAAAGTAGCCTAATCCTCGTTAACATAATATGGAATTGTACCCCTCAGAACTGGACCAACATCTTCAAGACTATCCTCTACATGCTAGACTCAGTGCCCGACTCATAATTCTCACTAATTTGGCAAGAAGATGTGCTATTTGTTAAAATAAGTCCACCAAAGAATATTCTACTTGCGAAGTAACACTCCATGATAAATGTTTTGTTTTATATCATCAAAAATAAATAGTCGAATAAAAGTTATGTACTTCTACATTCCAGATTATTCAATTGTCATGTGCTTAGTGGGTCGTTGATGACCCACATCCTAGTAACGCCATTTATAATGAGATATATTTTTTTCTATTTTGCTATGATCAATCGACACATGGGCACCCTAAAAAACTCCATTTATCTTCAACCAACCTAAAAAAAATAGTGGGCACTACTATAACCTGGGTCGCTAATGACCCACTGAGCGCTAATGGGTTAAAAAAGATCGAGATTTCCCATCCTGTAAATAATTTTTTGACATGTTCAGACGAATACCGTCGATATGTCGATATCGAATGACATGAACCGTCATCCGAATCCTCGTCCTTCATCCAGTCATTTTGCGTCAATTCCAAAATCTCCCAGAAGTTATCCAAGTCATGGAACACCAGCAAAAACATACAGTCACATTCGACAATCAAGACCACATATTTGAGGCAGAGTCAATCGAGGATTTCGAAAAAGACTGCGAAATTTCCAGGAGCGAAAATGAAAACCACACTGCGAATCTCTCGAAAACCTCCAGCGCTGTCAGATGTCAGGGAGGAGATATGAATAGCGAGTCATCAATTAGCACAAGCATATTGGACGATGCCGAAGAAGTGAAAGCTTTGAAAGCCAAACTGGCAGAAGCTGACACGAGATGCAAGCTTTTAGAATACGAAATCGAGAAGTCTAATTGCTGGTGAGCCTACACATTATATATTTCTTTGTACAAGATTACATCTCAACCTGCAAACAATTCATCGTACCTTTGGACATTTAGACGCTTCTTGGTAAAACTTCGTTTATCGCACTCCTATGAGTTCGGAAAAAATTTTTGGTGGAACTTACGTATTATGACCTCCTGATCATGAATCTGAAGTCAAAACGCGGCGGTCTCAAGTATTTTCGGAGATACGGCCCCATTTTGTCTCAAAAATGCACCATTTCAAATCTCCATTTTCTGATATTAAAAACACACAAAATTAATCCTTCTTTGAGCCAATAAATCACACATGCTCACATTCACTTGTTTCCAACACTTTTTTGCATAAAAAACTGTTATTTTCACAAAAATTCGCCCTTCTTCAAAAAGTAAACAAAACATCTTTTTTCACTGATTTTCTGGTTATTTTCATTTGAGATGTTGGCAACGTCTTACCATGAGCCAAACAATCACGTTGACAACATCATAAATACAAATTACCAGAAAATCAGCGTGAAAAGGTTGTTATGTTTACAGTTCAAAGAAGGGTGAATTTTTTGAAAAATAATAGTTTTTTCTGCTGTAAAGTGTTGGTAACAAGTAAATATATGCGTGTATAGTGTTTTGGTTCAAAGAAGGGTGAATTTTGTGTATTCCTAATAGCAGAAATTTGACATGTTAAATGGTGCATTTTTGAGACAAAATGGGGCCGTATCTCCGAAAATACTTGAGACCGCCGCGTTTTTACTTCAGATTAGTGATCAGGAGGTCAAAATACATAAGTTCCACCAAAAATTTTTTCCGAACTCATAGGAGTGCGACAAACGAAGTTTTACCCGCTTCTTCTTCATCGTTAAATTCTTATTTCTAGCTTGATCAACGAACGGAACCGAAATTCGAAGCTGGAAAAAAAGCTTCAGTTCGTGAAAGACAACCAAGACGTCTTCGTGAGACTCAAAGAGGCGTACATAAACATGAAGTACAATGAGGCGGCGGGTAGGAAGATGATCGAAATAAGAGAGAAGGGGTCTCAAACGTGGGAAGGGATATTGTGCAGAGGCTGCATTGAAGCAGAAGAATTGAGAAGGGAAATGGAGAATATAAGAGAACGTTATAAGGATTCGTGTATAGTTGCACCGTAAGGAATAATTTTGCTCGGATGAGGTCGCTTTACATAAAAAACTACGCACTGTTGGATTATCTTCTTGAAGTCTATTGCGTTTATACAGGGTTAATATCACCTGATAGACCAGGAGCCCACAGCGGTTTTTTGTTTTTCATACTTCCCTTTCGTCAGATAGTTAATATAAAATCAATTCCGAACATTAATGTATGATACACGCATACCCTAGACTCTTATGACAAAAGTACGCGAGGGTGTTTGGACCCAGATCCAACCAAAATATTCGGCGATCATATTATCTTGAGTTTCAGTTGATAATCAGTTAGAATCAATAAAATGCCGAACATAAACAAATGATAATTTTTTATTAGATATTTTTTACAACAATAAGCAGAGCCACTGCGCGTCATATCCACCCTATACGTTCGGCAATCGGTCTGATTCTCTAAGGAAGTGGTTATCTCAACAACTGTCATTTGGGTGGCAAATAGGAAGGTCAGTTGTTATTTGAATCGCTTTCCGAATTTTCAATTCTCTAACGTCAAAATGGAAAAAAATTAACAACTTGTCGTTGGTTTACCACTGATAAAGTTACTAATCTATCCACCAGATTTTACTGGTGGAAATGAAATAATAATTCATCATAAAGGTGATATATATTTGAAGAGGCAGTTATGAAGGAAATTTGTTACAGTTGTCAGGATTTGAGTCGCTCAGGAAATAATTATATGGTAGGATAATCGATATTATTGAGAACCTATGTCTTTCTACTGAAAAAAATATCATAAAAATATCTACATATATATACTCAAGAAACAGATCCAATTATAGAGAGCCTTATGAAATTATACAAACCAAGAATATTAATGTTAATGATGTCTCTGATAGAACCAATGATGTTCAACATGGTAGAATGTATTGCTACTGAAAAATTAGATACCTAGCTGAATCAATGAGCAATGATCCTGTGTAATAATATGCATTACAGGATATTATACCTACCTCACTAGGTTCATTAACAAAACATATAATTATTATTCCTGCAATTATTCACGAAAAACTTGGCAGTCCCGGACACAGAAGACCAAAAAGTAATCTGTGTGCCGATATTTTCTGATAACCCTACATCGAATCCAAAAAATGAGGTTAGATCGACGTTGAAATTGCATAAAAACAGCAATTTATAATAAAAAAGAAGAGGAGTCACAAACTTTTTCGCATTTATTTACCACTGAGTGGAAATGTAAGAAATTAGCAACCTTGATAAATTTCGTATTTGAAGAATACCACATATGAATAGTGGAAAATCTAAAGTGGTTAAAAAAGTAGTTGTTAACAACGTTACTAATGTATCCACTGTGTTAACCACTTTTTAAAGAATCGGACCGAATGTCTTCCGCCCAAACTTTTTTTCAATTACAGTCACTTGCGACATACGCCGAACAGTAACAAATGATTCGATATACCGGGTTTTTTTTGACCCACGCGGCCCCCACCCTTTGGTCCACGATTTTTGTTCGGCGATCACATATCCTTGTAGAGAAAGGTGAAAATAGGTGGATTCCAATACTGCTGAGTGTGAACAAATGAGAAAAAAAATCTATTGTGGGCTCCCGGTCTATAACCTGTTCGTCAAAAGTTTTCAATGCTCGAAGAAAATCTGATAATTATAAACAATCGATTCGAAATACAGGCCGTAACTTTTATCATGTCTTAACATTGCTGCATCCAACACCAGAAGAGATCTGAAGACGATTCAATAGAAAAAAGATAACTATTTTGGAAAGCATTACATTGATCAAACAAAAAATCTGCAGGGACTCACGCCTTTCTTGAGTTATGCGGGGCAAACTAAAGCTATTTTTGGGTTTTCCTCATGAAATTTTCATTTCTAAAAATATTAACAAATGGAAAAAGTTCGATTGCATTTAAAATTTGCTGTAATAATGGACTAATAAATCTTTAACACATCGTTTCGTTGTCATCATGGCGACAATCAAGTTATTTTTTTTAGATACTGACTTTTCTCATTTTTTACAAATATCGCGATGAACCGTGAAAATTCAGTAGTACTTCACACTATTCATATCAACCACGTTCTATCTGAAATAACTTACATTATCAATGACAATACTTTTTAATTACGATCCTGTCGTATAGTATCATAAATTCGTTTTGATTCAAATGAGTTACTATTTAGGCTATCAGAACCCAAATAGAGCATTTCTATCTTCCAAGAAAATTTCCTGTTTATGGAGGAACAAAAAAAAACAACGAAGAGAAATAAAGAAAATTTGTAATAAAATTCTGAAGATAAACAGTATATAGCTACTGAGACGTGATTTTGGTATTTGCGGCAAAATTATTCAGCTTAAAAAATTTGCTGAGACAGTAACATTATTTTTGAGCACCTATTCATTTTTTCGTTTAGGTACGCATTATTATCTGTATTCCATGGAAAGCTTTCATTATTTGTCCTTATAGCTTTGAATTGGAGCAACTCGTCAACACTGTTAAATATCTGAAAGATTTGATAGAACGGAGAGAAAAATCTTGGACCGAAAGAGTTGATAGGGAAAATAAAATTTATCCACATTTGGAACATCTTGAAAATGAGAACGGTGCTTTGAGAAACTTGATCAAGAGCAGAAGTGTCGATGAAAGGTATCACGCAGGAGTAGATAAGGTTCCGAAAAATGATGAATTGATGATTCACTTGAAGAAAATAATCATCAAATACGAGAAGAGATTCAGGTAATACCGGATGATTAAAAAACCATGTCCACCTCTTTATCTGTTTCTGCATTTTTGCTTCAAATATAATACCTAGTTCCGAACCGCAATGAATGAAATATCACAGGCCAATAAAAAAACGATTTACATAGCCTTTTCTTCAATAATATGAATATGTGTAGTAACTAACACATCATATTGATATTCTATTTGTCTTTTATGCCCTGATGAAACCGTTCCCGTTTTCTTATTAATACTTTCGTAATTAATCAAGATTATTGATAAAATTCTTTCATCGTGTGCATGTGATATTGTTCTTTCTCGTGTGACTTCTGATACGGTCAGTGAAAAGACACTATTGCGGCATTCAACTTTACAATCAATATTTCCTCTTCATGACAGAGATAAGGTAGAGTTGAATAAGTTCGTTACGAAGTTAAGTTAATGCAACATCAGTTAATTTAACTCAATTGAATAGGGTTGAAGTATCATAAATGATACAAGTATTCAAGCAATCACTTAACTTGACTTAAGAAGTTCAATGGATTTAACTTTTTGAATGAAGTTAAGTTTAATTAAGTGTTGTTGCATGAATCCACCTTTATAGATTTTCCTAATCCCCACCTTTGAATCTAATGATCAATATTCAATGTAGTCAACATCTATACAGGGTGTTATGTAAGTACGTGTCCAAACTCGAAGGGGTGATTCTTTGAGTGATTCTAAGACGAAAAGTTTCTATAACCAAGGTAGGATAATGCTTTGTTTTCAAGAGACAGGGTGTCAAACATTTTTAAAAGAAATAGTTTTTTCTGAAATGTCTTAATAATCCTTTAGCCGATTTTGTTGAAATTTGGCGATGTCATTTGGGGTAGTAAGGGGCTAATTTAGTTTTTAGTGATTGAAATCACCATGTCCAGTGACGTCCCGGAAGGCACTTTAACCAATATTTTTAACCAAAAAAATGTGCGCCACTGATTTTCTGCAATATTTGTATTTTTTTCGCATTAAGTAACTGAAACTACAACTTTTCGTCTTAGAATAACTCAAAGAATCACCCCTTCGAGTTTGGCCACTTACTTACATAACACCCTGTATAAACAGATCAGATTATAATCAACATTGAAATTGGAACCAACAAAAACATCGTATATTTGAAAAATCGATAATATTATGTTAGTACAATTTTCTATTTGCAGAGAAATAGAAAAGAATAATGTCGGATTAATGAAATTCAATGTTTCTTTCAACGAAAAGGAGAAGAAAATCATCTGCCAAATAGTATCAAGGTGAGAATCCATGAATCTATTTTTTGAGTGAGTGAAAACTTAAATAATGACATGAATCTTAGGTAGGAAGACGGCAACAAATTTCAAGCATTGAAAATAGAAAATTTCGTGAATTTTTTCCTCGTGAGTGCATATGATACTTAGAACTTATTCTTGAACACTTAACCAGGGATTCCCAAACTGCTTTTGGCAAGGACAAGAAAATGAACTAATACCTCAGACCCCCATAGTTGAATTACTTGAAAAATACTATCTCTATTAGTTTTCTTCTATTGACCCAAGTAAAGAAGACATTATTTTTCCATCATAATCGAACAAATAGACATAAAATTCAGTACATATCAAGTGTAGTTAACTGTAATTATTGAGATACAAATTACGTGATAATATAGTGAAGTGGGTATTTTTTTCAAAGAACATTAAAATCGCAAAGTGGAATTAAAAATAAATGCAGTGTGATCGATGAATACAGAGTAAGTCAAAACATGCCTGAAAGAAAGTTTTTCGAAAGTACAACATGGGTACTTCCTACTAAAGTATCCATTCTTATAATAAGTTGGTACACGTAACACAACTTTTACAGTATCTTGAAAGTTTCAAATAAGAACTTTAACCTCGTCGATCCCTAAAATCAGTTTTCGTTTATGTCGACCGCCCAATGGGTCAATATAGACCACTTTGGGAATACATGATCTAAGCGATATAATAAGCAGAACCAAAAACACTATCACACGGTAGATTTATGCGTCAGTCACATCAGCATCAGTTTCAATAAATTTGAAGTATTAAGTCATAAGAAGCTGATCCGTAGGTTTTCAATATAACCATTTATACACTTGTTACAAAGCTCAAGTTCCGTCTCTAACGACTTGAAACTTGAAATTGAATCGATTTGCGACTGCGTTTGAAATCATGGCGTGGTTTGTGTTTGTGATTTGTAGAATATCGGTTTATTTTTCAGATTACAATACGTTAATATACAATGATATTGTGGTTGATTCATGATCTTGTGTTGTGTGCTGGGCACGGAAACAACGTATCATGATTGTTGAAAGTAATCAAAAATCAAATGTCAAATACATATAGACTATCCACTTCCTAACAAGAATTACTGCAAGCGGCCCATACGAAGTTATAATCGGATGAAGCAAATTAACCAAAAAGGCGCCGACGAACAGACATTAAAGGCATGTCACTGTTATCAATGAGAAAAACAAACCATTAATTTGAAGCTCGGTGACACAATATTGTGCACGTGTTCTTTTGTCAGATTGCCGCTTTGAGGAAGATAAAGGGTTAAATTTTGATATGAAAATGATGACCAAAAGTCAATCAGGAGCAGTCACAAACATGACTCGAAAGAGTTAAGTTCAGCAATACCGTGGTCACCACAGTTTGTTTTGAAGCTAACGGACTTCAGACATCAAACAAACTTTGCCAATTTTTGCAAGTTGTCGATAGACATTGCTATAGTTAGTCTTCAGGCTGAAAGTGAAGCTCAACAGTGTTTGTAAAAGTAACATGTACAGTTGAAAGTCTTCTCAGTTCAAACCAGTCAGTTTGCAAGTGTCGCGAATTTTACATACGAAGTGAAAACTGAACCAGATACAAAATGTGTAAGTTGCCCTGAACCAGTCTATAAATGCCCGTATAAAAAGATTTCAGATCATTGACCCAAAAGTAATTTGAAAGGCACACACAGAAAAAACAGATCTCTTAAATCAAATATATATATATATATTCTTGAATTGTATGATCTTCCGATAAGAATAATAATCTCAGATTGACCAGAAAGTTTCTTTTTTACAAGGTTACTAAAGAAATATACTACTGTTATTGATATTTACCTCTGTGTTTGTGTTTTCAAAAGTTGGTTTATATCGTCTGAAAATTTTCATTCAAGTGTTAAGTGAAAACAAAGTTAGTTCAGTATCTCCTGAGAAAGAAGTTCACTGTGAGTCTTCCGATCAATACATTTAAATTGCATGTTTATATTCGACAATTTCAATCGTGAAGAGACAAAAACGACCGAGTTGTCCGAAACTCGTGGGTTGAACACACATTCCACCAGCGGTCAGTTTAATTGGTGCAGTAATGAATACAGATGAGCAATTGACAAACAATGATTTACTTTCGAAATTATTACAATCTATTGAAAGTGGTAATGAGAAAGTTAAAGTGGAGTTGAAAAAACATATAGATTCTGAAAATGAACAGTTGATAGATATCAGCAGAGATCAGAATAAAAAGATATCTGAACTGGAAATGAAGTGTGAAAAACTAACTGAAAATTATATTGTTCTGGATAGAAGATCTAGGAAAAATAATATCATTGTATTTGGTTTAGAGTGGGATTCCAACATCGACAGTGCAAAAACGGCAATAGGAAAACTCAACTCCCTGTTGGGGACTATAGTTTGTGTGAATCAGATCTTAATAATATTTTTCATCTGAATAATACCTCCAAGCCAGATGTGAAGATTGAGTTTATTTCATATTTGAAAAAGAATTCAGTTTTCCAAAACATTTCGAAATTGAAAGGTAGCGAATTGTTCATATCACATGATCTTTGCTATCAAGATCGTTTGGACTATAAAATTCTAGCGAAACACATGAAGGAGGCCAGAGATAAGAATCTCTCCGCTAAAATCGTTAACCACAAACTTATCGTCAATGGTACAGCTTACACTGCGGAAGAATTAGAAAAAGAATGTGAGAATATTCAAGTATCACATCATAAAAGAGGACGAGAATCTTATAGTGCTCCATCAACTCCATCACACCCTCCCCCAATCACCAACAGCTCTGAATCCGAAGATATTGAAGACCAGATTGAATCCACACTGAACACAACTGTAAAACCCCAAATCAAGAAACAGAAACAACAAGATACCATCCTAGGGTCCGAGAGAATAACACGACAAAATTCCACATATTCAAATAAAACTACCAAACCAAAAAACGCTAATTAGTTGTTAGGTTTGTATATTACTTATTTTTGCTTTTTTTTTCATCACTCATAATTGAAACTTCAAATAACTAAATTTTTCTTATATATATTCCTTTTATTATTTGTTTTTATTTGAAATGAATCTCAAAATATGTCACTTGAACATGAGATCACTTCCAGCTCACTTCAATCAGTTGAAGGATGTATTAAGTAGCAACTATTTTGATATTATTACACTCAGTGAGACGTGGTTGAAAAGTTCAATTGATTCTAGGGACATTGATTTAGAAAATTATGTATTGATAAGAAGAGATAGATCCGATGACAGTGGGTATGGAGGTGTAGCAGTTTATCTGAGAAATTTTATTAAATATTCAGTTATTTCAGTGAATGAAAATATCGAGGATTTGTGGCTAAATATAAAATTGAAAACATCAAATATAGCGTTGGGTTGTATCTATAAGCAACCTAAACTAAACACAATAAATTTTTTGAATGAATTTGAAAATAGCCTATTCTCGATATTACCTGAATTTGATAAAGTGTTTGGGAGATTTTAATATTGACTTATACGATGTCAATAGCTCACATACACAAAGCTTATGTGAACTTTTGTCGAGCACGGGGTTGAAGCAGATGGTTGATTTCCCTACTAGAGTTGCAAGTAATAGCTCCACTCTGATCGACCTCATCCTTGTTTCGGAAGAACAACATATTACTTGTTGTGGATCGTTGCATGTTCCCCAAGTCTCTGATCACGAACTCATTCATATCACTCTTGATTTAACTGAAGAAAAATCGAAACCTACCCCTACCACCTATAGATCTCTAAAAAATATTAACTTAATTCAACTAAATGATGATCTGAGTTCAATACCCTGGAGAAATATATTTCATCTAGAAACTATTGATGCAAAAGTTGACTTTTTTACTGAAAACTTGTATACTTTACTGAATCTTCATGCTCCCCTCATCACTACAGTTTTCAAGAAGAAATGTAAACCATGGATAACGAATAATATAAAACTGATCTTCAAAGAAAGAGATAAACTTTTCAAGAAATTCAGAAAAACGAAGAATCCACAACATTATGAGGAATACAAAGCTATCAGAAACTTTGCCAATCGATCGGTAGAGAGGGAAAAAAAAGCATATTTGCTATATCATGTTGGTAAGAATAGTAAAGATGTTTGGAGTACCATGAAAAAGTTAAATATTTACAAGAAAAATACCCATCCAGCAATCCCAGCACACCTGTCTGACGTTGATGAAATTAATGATTATTTTTTATCCTCCATTCCCAAGATTACACCAACAGAAGCCATTGACAAATATTATGATGGGTATAGGACAGGGCTTTCAGGAAACTTACACTTCACAAAAGTTGACGAATGCGAAATATACAAACAATTAGAAATTATCAAAACAGGAGCCATTGGTGCTGATGGTCTCAGTACTGACTTCATCTTAATGTGTTGTCCTTTCATCATTTATTATATACTACATATTGTAAATTTTTGCATAGAAAACTCAGTGTTTCCTTCCAAATGGAAGGTAGCACATGTAATTCCTTTACCCAAAGTGGATGTAGTGAATGAATTCAAAGATTTGAGACCCATAAGCATACTCCCCATTATCTCAAAAATCTTGGAGAGGATAATAAAAAATCAGTTGGTTCAATACTTGGAGAAAAATTCCATACTTCCGGAAACACAATCTGGTTTTCGGAAGGGTCACAGTTGTGCCACTGCCTTGCTCAACGTAACGGATAAAATTTTTAAGGCTACCGATTCTGGACTACTTTCAGTACTCGTGCTATTGGATTATTCGAAGGCATTCGACACGCTTGATCATATTGCCTTAACACGTATTTTGAAGTACATTGGACTCTCTGATGATTCGGTAAACTTTTTGTCTAATTACCTTAGTTGCAGACACCAGCGTGTTATTCTAAAAGGAGACATTTCAAGCTTGCGTGCTTTGACCTGTGGAGTCCCTCAGGGTTCTATACTTGGTCCTATTCTATATACCATTTATACTGCACACTTCCATAATTTTATTAATAATCTACAAATGTATGCCGATGATACTCAGGTCCTATATTCATTCCACCCAACAGATATGCTCAACAGCTGTCGAAAAATCAACACTGAATTAAATATTATTCATAAAATTTCTTGTGATCATTATCTCGCTCTTAATCCTAACAAATCAACAGCTCTACTCTTTGGTGATAACAAGGCTCGAGCAACATTTATTACTAATATGCAAATCTCCATCAATAATGTCCCTATAAATTTTGCTGAAGTAGCAAAAAATCTAGGATTGTGGACCGATTTCTCCTTGAGATTTCATAAACATGTATCAGATTGTATAAAGAAATCAATCTGGAAACTAAAACTTTTATATAGCTCACGTTCCTTGTTGAACAACCATCTGAGGGGTACGCTTTGTAAGTCTTTAGTTCTATCTACTTTCAATCATTGTGACACTGTTTACGGCCCTTGCTTGACAGCACTCGATGCAAAGAGGATACAAAAAATCCAAAATCATTGCCTGCGATTTACCTATAGTGTGCTAAAACGACAACCTATTCGACATAAGCTCACGGAAAATGGTTGGCTAGATATGAAATCTCTCCGTAAACTTCACTGTGCTACTTTGTACCATAAAATTATACATTCAAAACAGCCTTCTTATTTATACCGAAAAATTGTTTTCCGTTCGGATGTCCACAACCTGAACATACGATCGAAGGGTATCATTACGCCACCTATTCACAAAACGCATGTTTGAAAGAAGCTTCTCGTATAATGTATCTGCTGTTTACAACTCCATACCGAGCTCTGTTAAGAACAAACCTGTCTCTACTTTTCATGAAGCCTATAGAAAAATACTCTTGTCATTTCAATAGGATTTTCTCATGCTTTGTCACTATAGTTTATTATCAGTATTTCATAACCTTATTGTTTTTATTGTTGTTATTATAAAAATGTTCATTATGACTGTAATGATTATTTTTCACTTCTATAAATTTTGTTTTCGTCATACATCAATTGATAGCTTAGACGATACTTTAGTTAGGCTATTAGTTTTAAGTTTGGTTGAGTGGAAGACCATCACCTTGCTTTCAGCAAGAGATGAACTTCGCCATTTCAGTATATCATCTTATCTGTACTGAATAAAGATTATATTATTATTATTATTATTATTAACTAATCACGTTGTTTGCCTGTTTACATACATTTTTTTGAAAATAATTTGGTTGAACTGAATCATCCGCACTCTTCACCTTTAAAAACATTGTGAGTAATGTCAGTCAAGATTATTTCTCTCAGCTCAAGAATATCGTTCCTTATGAAAATGTGTTTTGATGACGGAAGCATGTACCACGTGACCAGCTCGACCAATAAGCATAAATGAGAATTATCACCTGAGGCGAAGATGCGCAGTCCGCGCACTGCCCACAGAACCGGCTAGACAACGCCAACAATAACGCCGTTGGCCGCCATCAAGACTATTTCAAGAGATACATTGTGACAGGTTACTGTGAAGTTTTCTTCGATGGTATTTGTGTTCCTATAGTGCAGAGTGCAGGCTCGCGAATTCTTTATAACTCGAGTACTCAACATGGACGTAAAAGGTTTCCTGGAAGCAAAAACAATCTAGAACATATGTGGACATGCCGTGGTATCACTGGCACTGTTGGGTGTCAAGAATGCTTTGTTTTGTGTTGTCAGGTCATGCTAATGTGCTTGAAGTGATAATTAATAAATGAATAAATAAATAAATTATCAGCATCAAAAGTAATTCCTCTTGAATCAATAGGATCATTGTTCAGATGTGCTGAGAAATCAGCTTCATCCAAGAAAATTGTTTTACAACAACATTGAAATATTCTTGCCTCAAGCAAACCACATTTTTCAATAAGAAAGTATACATTTTACACAAAACTTTTTGATCGTAAGTAGTCAAGAGGATTTTGTCTAAAAATCAAACTAATATTTGGTTGGAACTATTCAAGATTACCTATCTCTTGAGTTAATGCGGTTACAACTCGATTTAAGAGATCCTTTTTTTCTGTGCATGGAAGGGAATTATACCATTCATAACAGAGGGTGTCGTAAGATTTTCTGATTACAAAAAGGTGACTGATAAAATAGCTTTGTGAATTGAACTTGATATAGGAAGATAACCTGTATGATGATTGTAAACCCAATTTTGTATTATTTTATGTAAATTTATATGGTTCTTTCAGGACTAGTTATAAATCTTGATAATATTCCTATACTTCATGTTTATATTAAGTTATTCAACGCAGTTATTTTCACTCGCCTATAAGGCCGTACCCTATAAACATCTGTAGCTTAACACCTCACATATAGGACAAATTCAACATCTTATCAACTAGTGAGGTGTGCAGCACAGTTGTTATCATTGTTGCAATTAATTCCAGAACTCATTATATAATTTATTTTCATTATTTCGAAATGCAAATTGAATATGGACAGCACATAATATGTCCTCGTATCGACACAAATTACTATTATGAGGTTTGAAGAATTTCCAGTGAATGATTATAATATATGAATGAGACGGTTTTGTCTAAAAATTAAAAACAAACTGCGGTTGATTTTGCTGGTGAAGAGCAAAATCGAATAACACGAAATTCAGGTAATCCAATCCGAGGAAGATGCGGATATGCTGATTGTTAACACAGCCCTTGCCAAGGTTAGTGATCACGACCTGGTCATCATAGCAGGAGAGGATATATAGACCCGTCGTTGGTCATTTTCACTGGTCCAATAACCACCCAGAAACGTGATGTATTTCCAAGAGTGTGAGCAAGGAAAAATGGCAGACGTTTGTTAGTCAGCTGCCTGCGGTCTGAAACCAAAAATGGTCTATTGGTCATACGAAACGATCATCAAACCCATGGTCACCTACGCTTCATTGATATGGTGGCTAAAAATGCAACAAATTTCGGCACAAGTCAAGCTGCAGAAAGTGCAGCGGCTAGCTTGTCTGGGAATCACAGGAGCTATATGTATTCACGTGCCCCACTGCAGCAAATAGAGGTAATGCTGAACTTTCCACCATTGCACCTGTATGTAATGAAAGAAGCAGAAATCTGTGCCTTCAGACTGAGCCAGACAAAAAATCTTGAATCAGGAAATCGGATTGGACACTTGAAGATTTTGGAAAATATTTCCCTAGAATCCATGTCTAAACCGACATGCCAGTTAGGTACGACTTCGAAATGCAGTTTGAAGTGGTCATAAACAACCACCAAATTTGCACAGAAAACGGATCTCAACTGATGGAAAGGGATGCATCAGTATGGTATACTGATGGATCCAAGATGGATGTAAGGGCTGGAGTGGGAGTTACAGTGCCAAATTTCAGGCTCTCAAAACCCATTGGTAACACCCCAACCATCTTTTAAGCAGAAGTGTACGCTATAGAGATATGTGCCCATCAGTGCCTCGAAAGGGACACTCGAAGGGCAAAAATATATATTCTATCAGATAGCCAAGCAGCACTAAAAGCTCTGAAGTCATACACTTGTGAGTTTAAGCTTACTTGGAATTGTGAACAATCCCTGAGACAACTGGCAGCGAACAACCAGGTCACTTTGATGTGGGTGCCAGGTCATAAGGGAGTTGAAGGCAACGAAGAAGCAGACTGCCTTGCCAAAAAAGAGACAAATACACAATTTCTCGGCCCAGAACCCTCCTGTGAACTCTCCAAGGCCCACTTGAGAGAAGTGGTTCGACGTTGGGAAGCGGATGAAATGAAATCTCACTGGAATAAAGTGCCTGTACAAAGACAATCGAAAAGGCTAGTGAGCCTCTCGCCAATGATAGCTAAACAGCTCCTCGAGTTGGACGAAAAGACTTGAAACTGGTAACGGGACTCCTCACTGGACACTGCCCTCTGAGGTATCACCTCAAGAAGATGAGTAAAACAGAGAGTGATAGTTGACACTACTGCGAGAACTTCGCTGAGACTGTAGTACATTTGCTTTGCGAATGCCCAGCACTCTTCTGCAAGAGGCTCAAGTTCCTGGAAGGAGCCTTGTTAGAGCCCTCCGATATCAGGAACCTAGCTCCCAGGAAACTGATAAACTTTGTACGAAGTCTCGGAATCCCGGGCCTCGAACAGATTAAGGGTTATGCACAAAATATCTAATAGGTCGAGGTGCTTGAGAGACTGCACAGCCATAATGACCCTCCCTACAATCTACAAGGTGCCTCAACATCATCATCGGGTAACCACCACCTCATCCCATTCGTCCACGCTTCCAGCGACTGTGATTCCACATCAGCAGTCTTTGGTCATGACAAAGCGAAACTGCTCACTGCACTGTGGATGGCAACTCACATCCCATCACGATCTAGTGCCAAAAATGATGAACCAACAGCCGGAAAGGGTGTGGAAATGCCTACAGCTGCAGAAAAGCCGCGGGCTGAAATGCTCTATTATTCGTTTTTGTCTGCTGCCAGTGCAGTGGGTAGTCGTGCGAGAATATCCCGGAGATCACCGTCCAGACTTCTGAGTTGGACTTCGACGGTGTTCATTTCTCGAAGGGTTCTTCTTTAGGTAGGTATTATATAAAAAACTATAGATATGAATACTGTTAAGTGTATCTCGAAAACTATTGGGTCAACAGGGAAAAAAAACTCAAGATCTAGCGAATTATATCTAGTTTAACGTGTCAAACAATTTATGTTTTTGGGCTGAAAAACTAAGTTCGGAATGGCCCCGAGGTCAAAAACTTTACCAGAGTACTTCTACGTAATTCCGAACATTGTGTAAAAAACCGCTTCTACTTGATCTCATGTACATGAGTACAAATTAACTGTATTATTGAGCGTATCCCAACAAGGATTATTGGTCGAAGTGCCAGTATTCCATGCAAGATGGATATAGGATGGTGAAACAGCTTCAGTAGAAGGTTTAAGCCGATTCCAGGTCTTCCCCCAAGGTCGTCCCCCCCAAGGCCACCCCCCAAGGCCACATCCCAAGGCCACCCCCCAAGGTCGCATCACATATTATGCTTGCGGTACGCCACTGGTGACCTTGGGGGAGTGGTCTTGGAGGGTGTCCTTGGGGGGTAACCTTCGATTGGGAGTGATTTTGCGTTTGGATGACCTTGGGAGAATACATAACATTGAGCTTATAATCCACCGACGCAAGTTGAAAAGTTATTGTGCGCTTATTATAGTTCTGATGTGTTTTATGTAAGTACACTTATTATTATATTTTTTTTCGTTCCCCTTTCACTCAGGAAATAATAATGGCTGATTCAAAAAATAATTTAATTGCGATCAATGAAAAAATCAATGAGGATAATGAAATAATCAAACAAACCTTGATATCATCACTACCTCTTAATAAAAGCCACACAATCAAGAAAATTTCATTGTGTGGGACTAGATATGGTAGATGTGGGACGGTAATACTCTATGATGAAGAGACTGAAATAAATGTGAGATGTTGGTTGCCAAAAAGAGTTGTCGATCGATTGATGGAAAGTGATATTGATGAGATGAATTCTTCTAACGGTCATTATACTTTAACGTATTTGGGTCAGAGTGAGCCTACCTTCATTGGTGCGAAGACAAGAACGCTTATCAGATTCGACAACAAAAGAATATGAAAAAATATTAATATAATCAGAGTTCATAGATATGTTAAGCTGATTTATATAGTGAAAAGGGGTTCGAATTTGTTATAATAATAATTATCCCCACATATAACATAATCATTATTATTGCGCACCAATAATGACGGTGAAATTATTTGGTAAGTGCAACAGAGGTAGTACATACAATAATTGATTGAAATCATGATTCATAGCATTGTTTTATTTTTACACCAATATTTTTTATTTAGATATATATACAGATTCACACATCATATAAGGATCTGATATAGGATCATAGACAATTTTCTTCAGCATCAGATGACGTTGGAGTTATACCAATGTTGTATTTTCGAACAAGGTAATTGGGTAGGAAATCGGAAATTTCATAAAGGTATTGTACCAAGTCACCTTCGAACATTGCTTCAACGAATTGCTCCAGATTGATGTTACTATATTCGAATCGGGAACAAAGCAGGAAGCCATTTTTGTATTGTTCAGCCTGTTTGTAGAGTCGTTGAACATGGTCTTGATCAAAGCACAAGCTCACGTCATAATTAACTGCATGTAGAATATCACGCTCCAAATCAGCGAATTGGCATTTCATCCTCCTCACACCTGACATGATATCTTCCACTATCGGCCATGACTGACTAGAATAATGCATCCACATTTTATATATCTATAGAGGTTGATCGGTGTATTCTGCAAACAATAAAAAATAATTAGATTCGAAAAAAATTGGTGAATCATGATTTCAATCAATTATTGTATGTACTACCTCTGTTGCACTTACCAAATAATTTCACCGTCATTATTGGTGCGCAATAATAATGATTATGTAATATGTGGGGATAATTATTATTATAACAAATTCGAACCCCTTTTCACTATATAAATCAGCTTAACATATCTATGAACTCTGATTATATTAATATTTTTTCATATTCTTTTGGTGTCGAATCTGATAAGCGTTCTTGTCTTCGCACCAATAAAGGTAGGCTCACTCTGACCCAAATACGTTAAAGTATAATGACCGTTAGAAGAATTCATCTCATCAATATCACTTTCCATCAATCGATCGACAACTCTTTTTGGCAACCAACATCTCACATTTATTTCAGTCTCTTCATCATAGAGTTTTACCGTCCCACATCTACCATATCTAGTCCCACACAATGAAATGTTCTTGATTGTGTGGCTTTTATTGAGAGGTAGTGATGATATCAAGGTTTGTTTGATTATTTCATTATCCTCATTGATTTTTTCATTGATCGCAACTAAATTAATTTTTGAATCAGCCATTATTATTTCCTGAGTGAAAGGGGAACGAAAAAATATAATAATAAGTGTACTTACATAAAACAGATCAGAACTATAAGCGCACAATAACTTTTCAACTTGCGTCGGTGGATTATAAGCTCAATGTTATGGAAAGAGAGAACTATGATCCTGTGCGTGGCGGACCCCGTATTTATATGTGATTACAACCCCTACTACCGTGAACGATATATGGTGATGGTATGCCAACATGCCATCAAGGTCACATACTCTCTGAGTCAGAGGAACTCTTCCACATCTTCCCAAGGTCGCGAAAAGAGCGCATATATCATCAATCGCCAAGGTCGTCTCTCAAAAGAGTGCACGTATACTCCCAAGGCCACTCTACCCGAGATCACTGTATTCTCCCAAGGTCATCCAAACGCAAAATCACTCCCAATCGAAGGTTACCCCCAAGGACACCCTTCAAGACCACTCCCCTCAAGGTCACCAGTGGCGTACCGCAAACATAATATGTGATGTGACCTTGGGGTGTGGCCTTGGGGGGTGGCCTTGGGGGGGACGACCTTGGGGGGAGACCTGGAATCGGCTTAAACCTTCTACCAGCTTCATATTAACAAGCACTAGGAATAGCTGTAGACCTATGCCTACTTTATTTCATACCGTAGTAATATTTCCTGAAGTTATCAGAGATGACGCCATTCGCGATAGGTGCAAAGCGATACGCTACCTTTCGGTGACTCGTGAACCACTCGAAGTGGGATAACCACTGAACTATCTGGAGGATAACCCACAGACAAACCTAACCTCTGTTCTGTTTATGTTCGCTTCTGATGTGAAAGGTATACTTCCAGCAGTTTTTCCAGAGATGTTATGGTGAAATTCAAGTGAAATTTTTTCTTTTTTCTCGTTTCAGTTATTGTTTGGTGGCAAAGACACAAATATCAAAAATGCGAAAACAAAACAAAAACTATACCACTTCGAGAAGTTCGAGTTGTTACCATGAGATAGTGCTACGTGTTATTGTCTATCGCGAATACCTTGTGTTGGTAAAACAGAAACTGCTTTTGTCAGTGTCATCTGTTCTAGGAAAAAAATACCGATAAATTTCCATGTTCCACAATTTTCAAAAAGGTCGACCCAGAATAATGTATTTTTCAAAGGTTTGAGTGAATACAATGAATTGCCAAATTAAATAAAAAATAGTGCATCTCTTGGATCGTTCAGAGTTAAGTTAAGAAGCTTTTTCATGACCAGATGGTAGTGAGAAAGTATTTGTGTTATCTCACTAACTCATGGATTGATTTTATTTTTAGGAAAATTCTTGTACTGAATTGGTTTTAATGTGTTTTTTAAGTGTCTTGATGTATTTTTGTTGACCTATATTTATGATTTTAATTTTCTGATTCCATAATTTTTTTATGTGATTGACAAAACTCCATGTATTAGTCTTTGGCTAAATAAACGATTTATATAAGAGTGAAAATATTAATAATTATTACATGTTCACTGAAAATATACTGTTTCAATGTCGTTTCGTCAGATTGGAACCACAGAAATACATAAGCTACAGAAGGCTTCCTTGAAATTCGATCTTACGGCCATCTTAATTCAAGTCGTGGAAATATTACTACCTTCTCAAACGGTCTACAAGTTTTTCGCAGAAACAATTGAAGAGCTGTTTCACCATCCTATATCCACCTTGATTCCGTGATATGACAGAATTGACACTATTGGCAGTCCATAATAATGTATGCATTGATTCCCTTCTCACATCTTGTAACTTACGAATTAAATCTTGAAACTCGAAACTGATGCTGCATTAATCCACCGTTTAAGTTGATGTAATTTGTACTGATTGGATACGGAAAATCGGTAATCACTATGGGATATATAAAATGATTCGAAATTTCAATGAAAATAACTTGTGAAATCATCCATATATGCGTCATTCGAATATTATAAATCCATGACATCTAAAGGTCATCACTGAGATCTTTCCATTATATGAATAATCGAGCATTCGATGAAATAGGTTTATCTACAAAAATGTATATATATATATTTTTTTAATCGAGGTTTTGATTTTCTAATTGAAATAGCATTTAGGTTTTCAGAACGTTGAATGTCTTCCAATAAAATATTGTCAAAGAATGCGGTGCTGTCAGTTAAATTAGTTGTAAAGTATAAAGAAATGTCTCTGTCTAGTGCTGCGATCGTGATAATCTCATTCTTTCAACGATTCCTCCATACAAAATAGCAAGAAGATTGAAGCTAGAATCTTTGGTTTGAAGAACGATTTAAAATTTTTGTAAGCCGTCGTTATGGACCATATTCAAGATAATATAGGTCCTTTTGTTCCGTAATTTCAACACCCTCGGAATTCTATTGTTTAGTGGGCTTATACGTCATCAATATCTGTAGTTTTCAGAGGATTTAGAATTTTATTCGAGTTTTTATTTCAATTTCTGATGGGTCTGAGAATCACGTGATTCTCTTTGCCTGTTTTTAGATTCTTTGAATGAATTGAAAGTTTGAAAGCAGTAATAAACTCAATGTTGATGAAACAAAATCAAAATTATAATTCTCATTCTTCATTATGGCCCTTACCTCTTAATCAAGGATAAAAATTACTTATTTTCGAATTATTTCATATGGTGAAATTTTCATAAGCGTCAGTTGACCATAAATGATTCTTCTAGAATAAATTCGCTTTTTCAAAGAGAATTATGTCGGGCCAGGTCACTTTTTTGAAGAATATTCATCAACTAATTCATTGAAACCACATTTGTTAATATCCAATCGAAAATCGAAGCACAGAATCGAATTACAGGGGCGGCCCGGTTCTCGCGAACACCCAGTATATGTTCCAGGTAAATTTAGATTTAGTTGAAAGGGAGCAGGTCATTTTCTCTCAGAACGGTGTGTCTTTGTCAGTCGTTCCTGGGCAATCAAAGCGCTATAGCGCTGTATGAGACTAAACTAACCAAACAAACTAACCAATCAGCGAGTGTCCGGAATACTATTTTTTAATAATATTATGTATATATCGCACCTGGTAGTGACATACAATTTATATGAGTATAAATTACCTGCTATCATTACAACCTCTGTATTACGGAGTTTGATAAGTGTTTTTTTACCGCCAACTTAGTTGCGACGCAACTCTCGTAAGTCTAGGACTTGTATGAGGTAAACCTAGTTGTAACCGTTTATCTAACTTTACCCGCAACATATACAGAAATATCCTGTACAGCTTAAATCATCGTCGTAATACTGAAATCTTGGAGTAGACATGAAAATTTAATACACACTAATCTTGAAGGCACCCAGTAGTTGATATATCTATATTATAACATTCACCTTTAGCCAGCGTAGTTTCATATCAAAGTTAAGATTTCCACGATAAAAAAATTAATACGGATTCGTGATTCTAATTTCTGTGGATATGGTATGATCAGTATGTTGTATGAAGGTGTTGTATAACTGTATATGTATTCAGATGGCACGATAGCACTACAAATAGTTATCACCAAATATGACGATGAATGACTTCCTCAAACTAGCGGATTATTGTTTCAATTAAGAGATTTTCTTGAAACACAGTTTTAGTGTTGAATATTTCATTAGCAAAGACGATAAAGACACATTTCTCTTTTGATAATAAAAACAACTAACTACATCGTTTCTACAACAGTAGTTAAACAACAGGGCTAGTACCATAGGTATAGGAAAAACCATGTGTTAGAGAGAGAACATGGGGATATCCATGTGTTAGAGAGAGAAGGTATCAAATATGATGCGTTAGAGAGAGAGTACTAGAGGGAGATGGCACGTGATTTGATGTGTCAGACACAGATAATGTCGGAACTCGAATATGATGGAAAATGACGTAATCAACGTCAGCGCTTGCTGAATTTGATTAATTAAAAAAAGTATAATCAGACTGGGAATAGAACCGTGGACCTGTCGTTTTAGGATCGCGCATCTTGTGCACTACGCCACCGTTCCCACAAGTATTTGCATTGATGTTATTGATAGGAGTGCGTACATTGTGATCAACAAATGAGCACTTATGTCTCAGTTTCGATACAAAATCCATGTCTATGGTTGTAGAAGTATATGAACAAGAATCGACTCAATAATATACATATTTTCTACATGCTATCAGAAATGATAAACAATAAAAGTTAACCGACGTAGATTCTGCTCTGCCATCGAATGAATAACGGTCCACGGTCTAGTTTTGTTGGTAAACGTATTCTATTCAGTGGAAGCTTATAATTATTATAACATGGGATCATTTTGCTTTCATAGGAAACTACTAGAATGAGATTATAAACATAGAATAAAAACTAAGCAGAAAATTATATGAACAATGAGGAGATTCCTTATTCAGCTTTTAGACGATATATATCTCTGAAGGTAGGGTCAAGGCCGGGATGCGTAACTGTATCGCGCTCGCTGACCGCTGTGAAATAAGATAGATAGATAGGTATATATACGGGGGCGCATGAACATTTTCAGCGTTAGCAATCATAGTTTCTGAGGCTGTGAAGAAATATCATTGATAGATATCTGTGTAGAGTGTTCGAAAAATGCAAGTGTATACGAGTACATATACAGGGGCATTGAAAAAATTATTCACAAATGACGTATTAACAATTGATGATTCAACATGATACAATATTTCGCAAGACGTTACAAAGATAAGAGACGACAAAGCGACTGACACTGTTGCCAGACGTTTGAAAAAATAAGGCATTGATGCCAGACTTTCAAAAATATCTGGAAATATACCATAATGCACCTACAGCTTACCCAAGTGGAATCCGAACCATAGATGGATAACGTCTGAAGTATTACAGGGTGTGGCTGTCTGAAATTAGGCGTCTGATATCTGACGTATGACGTCATCGTTTCAAAATATCGAAAGGTCACCAACTGTTTAGTTATTTCCATCTGAACCACAACGTGTGATTATTCAAAATTGATGGATAACGTTTGACGTATTACAGGGTGTCAACCTGAAGTCAGGCGTCTGACATCTGACGTATGACGTCATCATTTCAAAATGGCCTCTGAAATCGGGAGATCACTAACTGTTTAGTAATTTCCGTATTATATAGGTAATATACATACAGCTTACACAAGTAGAATCGGAATCACCACATCTGAATACTCAAAATTGATGAATAAAGTTTGACGTATGACAAGGTGTGGCTGCCTGAAGTTATTTATTATTTAGTAATTTTCGTATTAAATATACCTACAGCTCACACAAGTAGAATCCAAACCACAGCATTGATATCGACGCAACAGAATTCATGAACTCGTTAATATAAAGATGTCAATGACAAAATGATTGATTTTCTCTACGAATTATCAAAAAATATTCACTTCCGGTTCATTAAAAAGCGACATAGAGAAAAACTAATGTTTTATTCGTGATCCCCATGACGTATAGACTTCAAAAACATCAATTTCCGGTTTCACTTCCGGTTTCCATTTTTCCACTTAACATGGTCATGTGGGTACTCTGAGAGAAGGATTTTTCACGGACATTCTAAATATATCATTTTACCTATGTACAAAGTCTCAAGGTCAAAAATTGATCGAAACAATGAAAAAAATCTATGTAAACAATTCACAATCTCTTCGTGTAATGATTTTCTGGTAGAACCAGCTTTTCGACAAATTATCAAAAAATATTCACTTCCGGTTCATCAAAAATCGATAGAGAAAAACTAATGTTTTATTCGTAATCCCTATGACGTGTAGACTTCAGAAACATCAACTTCCGGTTTCACTTCCGGTTTCCATTTTTCTACTTGACATAGTCATATGGGTACTCTGAGAGAAGGATTTTTCACGGACATTCTGAATATATCATTTTACCTATGTACAAAGTCTCAAGGTTAAAGAGATATCAATCAAAATTAATCGGAATAATAAAAAAATCTATGCAAACAATTCACAATCTCTTCGTGTAATGATTTTCTGGTCGATCCAGCTTCTCGATGAATTATCACGAAATATTCACTTTCCGTTCATTTAAAAACGATATAGAGAAACACTAATGGTATATTCGTGATCCCCATGACGTTTAGATTCCAAAAACATCAACTTCCGGTTTCACTTCCGGTTTCCATTTTGTCAGTAAACAGGTTCATGTGGGTACTCATTGAAAAGGATATTTCACGTACATTCCGAATATATTAACTTACCTATATACAAAGTCCAAAGGTTTGCGAAATATCAATCAAAATGTATCGAAATAATGAAAAAAACAAATAAAACTGCAAATCATCTCTTTGATTATCACTTTTCTAACTGATTCATCTTCTTGATGAATTATCGAAATATATCCTCTTCCAGTTCGTAAAGTAGCGAGATAAAGGGAAAATAATGAGATGTTCGTGATCCTCATAACGTTCGGACATCTAAACAACAACTTCCGGTTTCACTTCCGGTTACAATTTTTTCAGTAAACAGAGCCATGTAGGTACTTTGAGAAAATAATTTCTCACGGACATAATAGTTATAAATTCCAAGACTGTATAACTATTCAGATCAAATTATATTGAAGCCAGATACTTCAATCATTAATCACCTCAAAAAATATGTCTCGATACAAATATACTTTTCTATAATTAGGATTGCTCTTTCAGCAGAGAGAATATGTGTTAACGTCTGCAGAAATCAATGTTTTCATACACAATATTTTCGATAGCTCCAACAATGGAATTAACAGAATGATAAAATACAGGGATGTAAAAACTATCTATTCTGGAAGAAATATACTGGGTGTATAAGAAATGATACTTAGTGTTTTGAATAGGTGTACCGTTCGAAAAAATACAAATATACTGACTGGTACAGATACGTTTGAAAGGTAGAATTTGATAGTTCATGCTCAACGACTAGAACTTGAGAGCCTTGGTCACGTGAGGATGGTTATAGTTATATTATGATCAGTGACGAAATGAATTTTATATTGATGAATTGTTGAAAAAGTATTCTAATATAGGAGAAAATAAATCATACATTTATGATCCTCATGATGAAAAGAGCACAAACTTTTGGTTTTACTTCCGGTGTCACCATTTTTCCAGTGAACAATGTTAAATGGGTAATTCAGAAGAATGATTTTTCACGGACATTTCAAAAAGTCAACTTGCATATATTCTGAGTCTTAAGGCTTGCGGGATATAAACAAGTTGTTATTTATTGATAAACATTCGATAACAATGACAAACGTAACGAATACAGCACACATATGTCTCGCAAATACAAAACACGCGCAGACGTCGCATTCTTATCAAAAAAGTGTCGAAAACGAATAATGGCACGACGAAAAGTCACGCATGCGTCTTACATACATCATACTGACGTCGTGTATCCGTCGAACATCTATCAAACAACGCCATCTAAAAACTTTGAATACGATGATTTCCATAAGAAAACGTCACGCATTCATCGAAAACAAGTAGAAAACATCAAAATTCATCACTTAAAAGTCACGCATACAACACAAATGCGTCGAATATTCGTCGTACAAACGTCACACCTCGTCGAAAATCTATCAAACAACGTGTGAAAACCCCATAAAAACGTACTGACTGCATCTGGCATCTGACATTTGGTGTCCCAACATTTGACGTACTAAGATTTCCGTAGTTTACCAACATAACGTTGTAGATATAAATATAATTAAAATTCAACCTTTCGTTCAGTCAAAAGTTAAAAAAAAATTGAAGCGATGATGAGGATTTCAAAACATAGGACAATCATTGAAGAACGTCGAAAACGTTGAAAAAAAAACATGCCGCATACGTCGTGCATACGTAGCGCATACGTCATAAATACGTCGTTAAAACGTCGCGCCTACGTCGAAAATCCATGATACAACGTGTAAAAACCTTGAAATGATAAGAAGCATGACAAGACAGCATTCATCGAATAACATTGAATATTAAAAAAAAAAACTTCACGCATTCGTCGTACATACATTGTACATACACCGCGAAGACGTCGTGCCTTCATCAAAAATCTATCAAAGAACGTATAAGAATTTAAAACCAATTGATAGCATGACGAAACGTCAGGCTTGAGTCATACATACATTGCATCGACGTCGTGTCCCTGTCAAAAATCAATCAAACAACGTGTGAAAACGTTCAAAACGATTAATGAATCTGATAAACGTCACTCATCCATTGAAAAAACATCACGTATGCGTCGTACATTCGTCGAAAATGCGACGTACATACCGATGTAAACATCGCATAAGCCTTCTGAAGTACGACTTTCAGATTCAATTATTAAAATTGACAAAAATTTATACAACATTCATACAATTTCACACCTTAATCAAACTTAGAAATCAAACATAAATAAATTCAAAAATCAATAAATGAAAAATTCAGTATGTTCAGATTATTTAAATGAGAAATATCATATGACAGATTTATCATTACAATCGAACCACTAAGATCAAGCTCACGTGGAGATATCTCAATTCGACTGATAAAATTCAACGTGTGATATATCAATGAGAGTAACGTACTAGGTGTGACATTTCAACGACTGGGGCATACTGTAGGAGTGATATACCCCCGAACGACATTTGATGGGTGACATATCAACGTTAAAATGAATTTCATGTAGTACTTCAACGGTTTTTATTATGAAGATTATAAATATCGACTACACGAAAACTGTAGGGATGTCATTGAAAAATTCAACGACAGACGACAAAGCGTACTAGAAGCAAGAAAGGCGAGTAATTGACAGATTCGACGATAGGGTCGATAGGAGTGAGTGAGTCATAGACGAATGACTCGGTGTTGAAACCAGATTATTATGATACAGGGTGATACAAAATTCTCAATGAATCATGACATGGAATATTCACTTCCGGATGGCGGAAGATCTACGTGTATTTGTATGAAGAGGACGTAAACAAAATTTCCACATACACATATGGGTGTGGTATCTGACCGAATAGCTATGTTTAAAACTTCAATTATAATTATTAACATCAGTTTTGAATTCGTTAAATTATGGTTACATGAAAATAGGACAGTATGTGACATGATACATCAAGACTATATTCATTTCATTATTGCTTCCAAATTCAAGCTGATCTATGTAATGAAATATGTATAATGAATCATTTTTCACCACCACTTCTACAATAATTCACCAACAGATTTCACCCTCAATGAAAAAACCATACACTTAGTTGAAAAGCCTCGATATCAATATAATGATGGATTCAGGAATGGTAGTAAATGGAATAACATCAAACCTAACGTCATACATGACGTAGAACCTGACATCATACGCGACGTCTGAGACGTGCGTAAGACGTTAGACTCAGGTTTTCGATCGAGTAAGCTTCATGAATGTGGAAGAGGATCGTTTGCTAGGTCACACTTTTTTTTCAAGTTTTCAAGAAATTCGCAAATTCATTAAATGGATCTGGTGGTAACAATAATCATTTTATAAAAACTAAAAAAAAATCCACTTTCATCTTTATAATTTGGTAAATGTTATACATAATAATTCCTAGAGGAAAAATAAAAACGAAGAATTACAGATTTTTATATATATTTCTCACACATTATTCAAATCTCTCAATACATTCATTTTATGAAGGAACAAATATTCCCTGAGTGCATTACTTACTAAACTGTCATTTGATATTTCACAAAATGAATACAGAGTTTCAAAATAATCAATATAACCAGCATCTTTATTGAAAATCGATTTAATCAAATTCAAAATATTATTATAAAATGTACAGAAGTTCATGTTTTCCAGTAAAACCACCTGATGGCCCACTAAACTTCGATGAACTTGAAGGATCTGCGTAGCATCCTCGACATCGATAAGGAACTCGACATCATGTTTTTTGACGAGTAGACATTTGATCCCATCAATCACCAATTGTGATACTTTGCAGAAATCTCCACATGGAAACGTTACTGGCTCATATTCATCTTGGTGGGTTGATAACTTCTCGTAGAAAAAATTGTCCAATGCTCGTTTCAGTAAATCAGTGAAAGTTTTCCATTCCGTTGTACAAAAAGATTGTTTATTTGGTTTGTATGGTTGTGATAAAATTATAGATGGATTGAATTTTCTTGCTGGACTCAAACCCACCCCTACCTGGAAGGCTCTCAACTGGAATAATGTGTAGAGTAGGTAATGTTCCTCGGCTCGGGCTGCATTTTCGTACATCTCCAACACTTCATCTAATTCTTGATGATATTCCGCACTATTGAAAGATGCTTCGGTGAAATTTGAATCAATATCGTCTTCTGACACACTCACATAACCACTATCTCGACTTGATGTTGACATGATAGACTAAGTAAAAATACTTTCAGACTGAGATCAATTTCATGTATCTATTTATAGTCCCCCTCCACATTCGAGAACAATAGAGTTGAAATCATTATTGCGAGATGAATCTTGACATATCAAATATGAGAATAATGCTGATTCAAGTAGAATAGCAGAAAAACAAAGGTATTTCATGAATGCGTTGCTTATCTCCCCACATGATGCCCTGAGGAATGCAAAGTTGCATATCGAATATGAGATGTAATAAACATGATGATTCAGGGAGATAACATCAACATCATCACAATCTTTGAGTTATGGTCGTGATTCATGATATCATCATCTACCACCTGCGAACTCATCAAAGATCTCTTCTATATTGTCGATTCATCTGATGAAATACAGAGAATAAGCATGACATTATCATCGCCAAATGAAATCCGAACCACCACATGTGAAAACCCCAAATTGATGGATAATATATGACGTATGACAGAGGCGTACTAGGGCTGCTGGAGTTTGGCGTCTGACATCTGACAGTTAACGTTTGACGATACGTCATGCATACGAAGTCTTTTTTCAATAGAAAATCTATCAATCAACGCACGAAAACTTCAAAAACAATGGAAAGCATGACGAAACGTCAAGCATGCGTCATACATACATCGCGCAGACATCGTGCATTTCTTAAAAATCTAACAAACAATATATTGAAACTATAAAAACGAGTACTAGCATGACTAGATATAATGCATTCATCAAATAACATCGAAAACGATAAAAAACATCACGCATACGTCATGCAACTTATGTAAACTGTCAAGTATAGCTCGACCAATCAGAAGCCGTCATATCCCAAACCACTCTTTTTTTGGCGGGAAATTAAAGTCCCCTTAGCCCCCCAGGTCACCGCTGTGCCCCCTTTATGCGTAACACGGTAGACTCTGAGTTTAGGTGGGGCTTCGTGACGTCAGATTCAGAGGTTAGGTTAGGTTGGGTCTCGAGACGTTAGACTCAGAGGTTATGTTAGGGCCCCGTGACGTTCGATTCTAACGTTAGGTTAGGTTGGATCTCGAGACGTTAGCCTCAGAAGATAGGTTAGGTCTCCGACATAACCTAACCTAACGACCTAACGTCTCGAGATCCAACCTAACCTAACGTTAGAATCGAACGTCACGGGGCCCTAACATAACCTCTGAGTCTAACGTCTCGAGACCCAACCTAACCTAACCTCTGAATCTGACGTCACGAAGCCCCACCTAAACTCAGAGTCTACCGTGTTACGCATAAAGGGGGCACAGCGGTGACCTGGGGGGCTAAGGGGACTTTAATTTCCCGCCAAAAAAAGAGTGGTTTGGGATATGACGGCTTCTGATTGGTCGAGCTATACTTGACAGTTTACATAAGTTGCATGACGTATGCGTGATGTTTTTTATCGTTTTCGATGTTATTTGATGAATGCATTATATCTAGTCATGCTAGTACTCGTTTTTATAGTTTCAATATATTGTTTGTTAGATTTTTAAGAAATGCACGATGTCTGCGCGATGTATGTATGACGCATGCTTGACGTTTCGTCATGCTTTCCATTGTTTTTGAAGTTTTTGTGCGTTGATTGATAGATTTTCTATTGAAAAAAGACTTCGTATGCATGACGTATCGTCAAACGTTAACTGTCAGATGTCAGACGCCAAACTCCAGCAGCCCTAGTACGCCTCTGTCATACGTCATATATTATCCATCAATTTGGGGTTTTCACATGTGGTGGTTCGGATTTCATTTGGCGATGATAATGTCATGCTTATTCTCTGTATTTCATCAGATGAATCGACAATATAGAAGAGATCTTTGATGAGTTCGCAGGTGGTAGATGATGATATCATGAATCACGACCATAACTCAAAGATTGTGATGATGTTGATGTTATCTCCCTGAATCATCATGTTTATTACATCTCATATTCGATATGCAACTTTGCATTCCTCAGGGCATCATGTGGGGAGATAAGCAACGCATTCATGAAATACCTTTGTTTTTCTGCTATTCTACTTGAATCAGCATTATTCTCATAATACAAATATACTGACTGGTACAGATACGTTTGAAAGGTAGAATTTGATAGTTCATGCTCAACGACTAGAACTTGAGAGCCTTGGTCACGTGAGGATGGTTATAGTTATATTATGATCAGTGACGAAATGAATTTTATATTGATGAATTGTTGAAAAAGTATTCTAATATAGGAGAAAATAAATCATACATTTATGATCCTCATGATGAAAAGAGCACAAACTTTTGGTTTTACTTCCGGTGTCACCATTTTTCCAGTGAACAATGTTAAATGGGTAATTCAGAAGAATGATTTTTCACGGACATTTCAAAAAGTCAACTTGCATATATTCTGAGTCTTAAGGCTTGCGGGATATAAACAAGTTGTTATTTATTGATAAACATTCGATAACAATGACAAACGTAACGAATACAGCACACATATGTCTCGCAAATACAAAACACGCGCAGACGTCGCATTCTTATCAAAAAAGTGTCGAAAACGAATAATGGCACGAGGTTAGGTTGGATCTCGAGACGTTAGCCTCAGAAGATAGGTTAGGTCTCCGACATAACCTAACCTAACGACCTAACGTCTCGAGATCCAACCTAACCTAACGTTAGAATCGAACGTCACGGGGCCCTAACATAACCTCTGAGTCTAACGTCTCGAGACCCAACCTAACCTAACCTCTGAATCTGACGTCACGAAGCCCCACCTAAACTCAGAGTCTACCGTGTTACGCATAAAGGGGGCACAGCGGTGACCTGGGGGGCTAAGGGGACTTTAATTTCCCGCCAAAAAAAGAGTGGTTTGGGATATGACGGCTTCTGATTGGTCGAGCTATACTTGACAGTTTACATAAGTTGCATGACGTATGCGTGATGTTTTTTATCGTTTTCGATGTTATTTGATGAATGCATTATATCTAGTCATGCTAGTACTCGTTTTTATAGTTTCAATATATTGTTTGTTAGATTTTTAAGAAATGCACGATGTCTGCGCGATGTATGTATGACGCATGCTTGACGTTTCGTCATGCTTTCCATTGTTTTTGAAGTTTTTGTGCGTTGATTGATAGATTTTCTATTGAAAAAAGACTTCGTATGCATGACGTATCGTCAAACGTTAACTGTCAGATGTCAGACGCCAAACTCCAGCAGCCCTAGTACGCCTCTGTCATACGTCATATATTATCCATCAATTTGGGGTTTTCACATGTGGTGGTTCGGATTTCATTTGGCGATGATAATGTCATGCTTATTCTCTGTATTTCATCAGATGAATCGACAATATAGAAGAGATCTTTGATGAGTTCGCAGGTGGTAGATGATGATATCATGAATCACGACCATAACTCAAAGATTGTGATGATGTTGATGTTATCTCCCTGAATCATCATGTTTATTACATCTCATATTCGATATGCAACTTTGCATTCCTCAGGGCATCATGTGGGGAGATAAGCAACGCATTCATGAAATACCTTTGTTTTTCTGCTATTCTACTTGAATCAGCATTATTCTCATATTTGATATGTCAAGATTCATCTCGCAATAATGATTTCAACTCTATTGTTCTCGAATGTGGAGGGGGACTATAAATAGATACATGAAATTGATCTCAGTCTGAAAGTATTTTTACTTAGTCTATCATGTCAACATCAAGTCGAGATAGTGGTTATGTGAGTGTGTCAGAAGACGATATTGATTCAAATTTCACCGAAGCATCTTTCAATAGTGCGGAATATCATCAAGAATTAGATGAAGTGTTGGAGATGTACGAAAATGCAGCCCGAGCCGAGGAACATTACCTACTCTACACATTATTCCAGTTGAGAGCCTTCCAGGTAGGGGTGGGTTTGAGTCCAGCAAGAAAATTCAATCCATCTATAATTTTATCACAACCATACAAACCAAATAAACAATCTTTTTGTACAACGGAATGGAAAACTTTCACTGATTTACTGAAACGAGCATTGGACAATTTTTTCTACGAGAAGTTATCAACCCACCAAGATGAATATGAGCCAGTAACGTTTCCATGTGGAGATTTCTGCAAAGTATCACAATTGGTGATTGATGGGATCAAATGTCTACTCGTCAAAAAACATGATGTCGAGTTCCTTATCGATGTCGAGGATGCTACGCAGATCCTTCAAGTTCATCGAAGTTTAGTGGGCCATCAGGTGGTTTTACTGGAAAACATGAACTTCTGTACATTTTATAATAATATTTTGAATTTGATTAAATCGATTTTCAATAAAGATGCTGGTTATATTGATTATTTTGAAACTCTGTATTCATTTTGTGAAATATCAAATGACAGTTTAGTAAGTAATGCACTCAGGGAATATTTGTTCCTTCATAAAATGAATGTATTGAGAGATTTGAATAATGTGTGAGAAATATATATAAAAATCTGTAATTCTTCGTTTTTATTTTTCCTCTAGGAATTATTATGTATAACATTTACCAAATTATAAAGATGAAAGTGGATTTTTTTTTAGTTTTTATAAAATGATTATTGTTACCACCAGATCCATTTAATGAATTTGCGAATTTCTTGAAAACTTGAAAAAAAAGTGTGACCTAGCAAACGATCCTCTTCCACATTCATGAAGCTTACTCGATCGAAAACCTGAGTCTAACGTCTTACGCACGTCTCAGACGTCGCGTATGATGTCAGGTTCTACGTCATGTATGACGTTAGGTTTGATGTTATTCCATTTACTACCATTCCTGAATCCATCATTATATTGATATCGAGGCTTTTCAACTAAGTGTATGGTTTTTTCATTGAGGGTGAAATCTGTTGGTGAATTATTGTAGAAGTGGTGGTGAAAAATGATTCATTATACATATTTCATTACATAGATCAGCTTGAATTTGGAAGCAATAATGAAATGAATATAGTCTTGATGTATCATGTCACATACTGTCCTATTTTCATGTAACCATAATTTAACGAATTCAAAACTGATGTTAATAATTATAATTGAAGTTTTAAACATAGCTATTCGGTCAGATACCACACCCATATGTGTATGTGGAAATTTTGTTTACGTCCTCTTCATACAAATACACGTAGATCTTCCGCCATCCGGAAGTGAATATTCCATGTCATGATTCATTGAGAATTTTGTATCACCCTGTATCATAATAATCTGGTTTCAACACCGAGTCATTCGTCTATGACTCACTCACTCCTATCGACCCTATCGTCGAATCTGTCAATTACTCGCCTTTCTTGCTTCTAGTACGCTTTGTCGTCTGTCGTTGAATTTTTCAATGACATCCCTACAGTTTTCGTGTAGTCGATATTTATAATCTTCATAATAAAAACCGTTGAAGTACTACATGAAATTCATTTTAACGTTGATATGTCACCCATCAAATGTCGTTCGGGGGTATATCACTCCTACAGTATGCCCCAGTCGTTGAAATGTCACACCTAGTACGTTACTCTCATTGATATATCACACGTTGAATTTTATCAGTCGAATTGAGATATCTCCACGTGAGCTTGATCTTAGTGGTTCGATTGTAATGATAAATCTGTCATATGATATTTCTCATTTAAATAATCTGAACATACTGAATTTTTCATTTATTGATTTTTGAATTTATTTATGTTTGATTTCTAAGTTTGATTAAGGTGTGAAATTGTATGAATGTTGTATAAATTTTTGTCAATTTTAATAATTGAATCTGAAAGTCGTACTTCAGAAGGCTTATGCGATGTTTACATCGGTATGTACGTCGCATTTTCGACGAATGTACGACGCATACGTGATGTTTTTTCAATGGATGAGTGACGTTTATCAGATTCATTAATCGTTTTGAACGTTTTCACACGTTGTTTGATTGATTTTTGACAGGGACACGACGTCGATGCAATGTATGTATGACTCAAGCCTGACGTTTCGTCATGCTATCAATTGGTTTTAAATTCTTATACGTTCTTTGATAGATTTTTGATGAAGGCACGACGTCTTCGCGGTGTATGTACAATGTATGTACGACGAATGCGTGAAGTTTTTTTTTTTAATATTCAATGTTATTCGATGAATGCTGTCTTGTCATGCTTCTTATCATTTCAAGGTTTTTACACGTTGTATCATGGATTTTCGACGTAGGCGCGACGTTTTAACGACGTATTTATGACGTATGCGCTACGTATGCACGACGTATGCGGCATGTTTTTTTTTCAACGTTTTCGACGTTCTTCAATGATTGTCCTATGTTTTGAAATCCTCATCATCGCTTCAATTTTTTTTTAACTTTTGACTGAACGAAAGGTTGAATTTTAATTATATTTATATCTACAACGTTATGTTGGTAAACTACGGAAATCTTAGTACGTCAAATGTTGGGACACCAAATGTCAGATGCCAGATGCAGTCAGTACGTTTTTATGGGGTTTTCACACGTTGTTTGATAGATTTTCGACGAGGTGTGACGTTTGTACGACGAATATTCGACGCATTTGTGTTGTATGCGTGACTTTTAAGTGATGAATTTTGATGTTTTCTACTTGTTTTCGATGAATGCGTGACGTTTTCTTATGGAAATCATCGTATTCAAAGTTTTTAGATGGCGTTGTTTGATAGATGTTCGACGGATACACGACGTCAGTATGATGTATGTAAGACGCATGCGTGACTTTTCGTCGTGCCATTATTCGTTTTCGACACTTTTTTGATAAGAATGCGACGTCTGCGCGTGTTTTGTATTTGCGAGACATATGTGTGCTGTATTCGTTACGTTTGTCATTGTTATCGAATGTTTATCAATAAATAACAACTTGTTTATATCCCGCAAGCCTTAAGACTCAGAATATATGCAAGTTGACTTTTTGAAATGTCCGTGAAAAATCATTCTTCTGAATTACCCATTTAACATTGTTCACTGGAAAAATGGTGACACCGGAAGTAAAACCAAAAGTTTGTGCTCTTTTCATCATGAGGATCATAAATGTATGATTTATTTTCTCCTATATTAGAATACTTTTTCAACAATTCATCAATATAAAATTCATTTCGTCACTGATCATAATATAACTATAACCATCCTCACGTGACCAAGGCTCTCAAGTTCTAGTCGTTGAGCATGAACTATCAAATTCTACCTTTCAAACGTATCTGTACCAGTCAGTATATTTGTATTTTTTCGAACGGTACACCTATTCAAAACACTAAGTATCATTTCTTATACACCCAGTATATTTCTTCCAGAATAGATAGTTTTTACATCCCTGTATTTTATCATTCTGTTAATTCCATTGTTGGAGCTATCGAAAATATTGTGTATGAAAACATTGATTTCTGCAGACGTTAACACATATTCTCTCTGCTGAAAGAGCAATCCTAATTATAGAAAAGTATATTTGTATCGAGACATATTTTTTGAGGTGATTAATGATTGAAGTATCTGGCTTCAATATAATTTGATCTGAATAGTTATACAGTCTTGGAATTTATAACTATTATGTCCGTGAGAAATTATTTTCTCAAAGTACCTACATGGCTCTGTTTACTGAAAAAATTGTAACCGGAAGTGAAACCGGAAGTTGTTGTTTAGATGTCCGAACGTTATGAGGATCACGAACATCTCATTATTTTCCCTTTATCTCGCTACTTTACGAACTGGAAGAGGATATATTTCGATAATTCATCAAGAAGATGAATCAGTTAGAAAAGTGATAATCAAAGAGATGATTTGCAGTTTTATTTGTTTTTTTCATTATTTCGATACATTTTGATTGATATTTCGCAAACCTTTGGACTTTGTATATAGGTAAGTTAATATATTCGGAATGTACGTGAAATATCCTTTTCAATGAGTACCCACATGAACCTGTTTACTGACAAAATGGAAACCGGAAGTGAAACCGGAAGTTGATGTTTTTGGAATCTAAACGTCATGGGGATCACGAATATACCATTAGTGTTTCTCTATATCGTTTTTAAATGAACGGAAAGTGAATATTTCGTGATAATTCATCGAGAAGCTGGATCGACCAGAAAATCATTACACGAAGAGATTGTGAATTGTTTGCATAGATTTTTTTATTATTCCGATTAATTTTGATTGATATCTCTTTAACCTTGAGACTTTGTACATAGGTAAAATGATATATTCAGAATGTCCGTGAAAAATCCTTCTCTCAGAGTACCCATATGACTATGTCAAGTAGAAAAATGGAAACCGGAAGTGAAACCGGAAGTTGATGTTTCTGAAGTCTACACGTCATAGGGATTACGAATAAAACATTAGTTTTTCTCTATCGATTTTTGATGAACCGGAAGTGAATATTTTTTGATAATTTGTCGAAAAGCTGGTTCTACCAGAAAATCATTACACGAAGAGATTGTGAATTGTTTACATAGATTTTTTTCATTGTTTCGATCAATTTTTGACCTTGAGACTTTGTACATAGGTAAAATGATATATTTAGAATGTCCGTGAAAAATCCTTCTCTCAGAGTACCCACATGACCATGTTAAGTGGAAAAATGGAAACCGGAAGTGAAACCGGAAATTGATGTTTTTGAAGTCTATACGTCATGGGGATCACGAATAAAACATTAGTTTTTCTCTATGTCGCTTTTTAATGAACCGGAAGTGAATATTTTTTGATAATTCGTAGAGAAAATCAATCATTTTGTCATTGACATCTTTATATTAACGAGTTCATGAATTCTGTTGCGTCGATATCAATGCTGTGGTTTGGATTCTACTTGTGTGAGCTGTAGGTATATTTAATACGAAAATTACTAAATAATAAATAACTTCAGGCAGCCACACCTTGTCATACGTCAAACTTTATTCATCAATTTTGAGTATTCAGATGTGGTGATTCCGATTCTACTTGTGTAAGCTGTATGTATATTACCTATATAATACGGAAATTACTAAACAGTTAGTGATCTCCCGATTTCAGAGGCCATTTTGAAATGATGACGTCATACGTCAGATGTCAGACGCCTGACTTCAGGTTGACACCCTGTAATACGTCAAACGTTATCCATCAATTTTGAATAATCACACGTTGTGGTTCAGATGGAAATAACTAAACAGTTGGTGACCTTTCGATATTTTGAAACGATGACGTCATACGTCAGATATCAGACGCCTAATTTCAGACAGCCACACCCTGTAATACTTCAGACGTTATCCATCTATGGTTCGGATTCCACTTGGGTAAGCTGTAGGTGCATTATGGTATATTTCCAGATATTTTTGAAAGTCTGGCATCAATGCCTTATTTTTTCAAACGTCTGGCAACAGTGTCAGTCGCTTTGTCGTCTCTTATCTTTGTAACGTCTTGCGAAATATTGTATCATGTTGAATCATCAATTGTTAATACGTCATTTGTGAATAATTTTTTCAATGCCCCTGTATATGTACTCGTATACACTTGCATTTTTCGAACACTCTACACAGATATCTATCAATGATATTTCTTCACAGCCTCAGAAACTATGATTGCTAACGCTGAAAATGTTCATGCGCCCCCGTATATATACCTATCTATCTATCTTATTTCACAGCGGTCAGCGAGCGCGATACAGTTACGCATCCCGGCCTTGACCCTACCTTCAGAGATATATATCGTCTAAAAGCTGAATAAGGAATCTCCTCATTGTTCATATAATTTTCTGCTTAGTTTTTATTCTATGTTTATAATCTCATTCTAGTAGTTTCCTATGAAAGCAAAATGATCCCATGTTATAATAATTATAAGCTTCCACTGAATAGAATACGTTTACCAACAAAACTAGACCGTGGACCGTTATTCATTCGATGGCAGAGCAGAATCTACGTCGGTTAACTTTTATTGTTTATCATTTCTGATAGCATGTAGAAAATATGTATATTATTGAGTCGATTCTTGTTCATATACTTCTACAACCATAGACATGGATTTTGTATCGAAACTGAGACATAAGTGCTCATTTGTTGATCACAATGTACGCACTCCTATCAATAACATCAATGCAAATACTTGTGGGAACGGTGGCGTAGTGCACAAGATGCGCGATCCTAAAACGACAGGTCCACGGTTCTATTCCCAGTCTGATTATACTTTTTTTAATTAATCAAATTCAGCAAGCGCTGACGTTGATTACGTCATTTTCCATCATATTCGAGTTCCGACATTGTCTGTGTCTGACACATCAAATCACGTGCCATCTCCCTCTAGTACTCTCTCTCTAACGCATCATATTTGATACCTTCTCTCTCTAACACATGGATATCCCCATGTTCTCTCTCTAACACATGGTTTTTCCTATACCTATGGTACTAGCCCTGTTGTTTAACTACTTACAACACACATCAATTGTCTGCCTATATACCCATGTTTGTTTTTGATTGTTAGATACATTGATAATATATACACTATATGTTATAAAAAAAAATCTTAATCAATATCTTATTCATTTACTTCTCACATGAAGAAAATTTGCTCTAACGATTTACACGATATTTTTGTAGGTATAATACTAGGCTACATTCCAAGAGCAGAAGTCAATCGAGAGATAACCGAATAAATGAACCTGGTGCATTAGGTTCATGTTCCAGAATCAAGAATGAAGATGGCAAGTACTCAGAAATAAAAGAAACTGAGAGAACTCCTGATGCTACGTTATTATTGATGGATTGCTTGTTTGAAAACGAAACTGTCAACTAGGAATACCTACTCTTTTTATTTGAATACAATTATTATAAAATACAGAAACCAAAATATTGGTACTTATTATATTATACAGGCTGACTGAAAAAAAAACGCCCCACGCCATAACGCGGCTATTTATTATTCAACTTTAGAAAACAAAAAGCAAATGAAATGACTACTCAAGTATTACGACATAATGTCTATTCAATAATTGTTTTTGAAGAATTTTCTGGATTCAATTATGTATAACTATGGCAGTGCGATTTATCGAATATTTATATCATTCTCAAAGTTTCGAGTTTCATAAATTTATGATTATCTGGAATGTCTCGAAAAAGCAATTGCAATGCTTGACCACTATTTCTATTACCTACATTCATTATTATTCATATTTCATTTCGTTTAGCACGATAAAATCATGAACTCTATAAGTTGTGAGACAAATGTCACAGTGACAGTTCATGGCTATATGAAAAATGTGATGAAACGATTCATCCATTATTGTAGACGGAGAATCGACATTTTTCAACTATTTTCTCGTGAAAATCACTGAATCCAGGAGAACATCTCTGTTAGAAGCAATTGAAAAAATATGTTACCGTTTGAAAGGAAATTTGTATATTGTGATACAAGTTTCATAAGACGCGATAGCGAGAAGTGCTTCAAGGAAACAAGTATCTCATAAAACGTGTTTTTTCTATTTTGCATTAATTTGAAGTATTTTATAAAAAAATGGATTAATATTGATTAAATAACGGAAACATATTCGATTGGTAACAATGATGAAATTGAAATATTTAAAATTTGTTTTTCTATTTTTGTTGTATAATGAAGTCATTTTGCAACGCAAATGCGTGTCGAAATAGCCTTTATTTCAATACCCAATTTTTATTATTCAGAGATTGGTACAATCGAACTGTCAAATGAAAGTCAGAAGAGTTAGGCCCAGTTTACTTCTGAGCGATTTGGATTTGGTGATATTAGCAGTAAAAAACTCAATGTTTCAATAGGTAAATTTCAATTCAGAGTGTAATTTGATTTAAATTGACCAATAAAAACAATAACAACATTGAATTTTTCACCGCTGGGTATCGCAATAATCAAAATCGCTCAACTTCAATCTTGTGCGTCAGTTTTTAATTATTTCAATGTCATCATTGTTACCAATCGAAGATGTTTCTGTTATTTATCTATATCAAATCCATTTTCTTTTTCAAATCAATTCAAAATGAAAAAAATTGCATATGACACACGTTTATAAGACACGTTGTCGCACTTGTTCACTTGGAGCACTCCTCGCTTCACTCGTCGTACTCCAAACAACGCGTGCGACGAAATAGCGTCTTATAAAACTTGTATCATAATATACTATTATGCGACCATAACTGCTAAAGCATAAAGCCCAGTTTACTTATAAGCGATTTTGTCTTTTGTAATACTAGCAGTGTAAAATGCTAGTATCACCAATTCCAAAATTGCTTAGCGGTAAACTGGCCTAACTCTTCTGACTTCCATTTGACAGTTCGATTTTACCAACCTCCGAAAAATAAAAAACGTGTATCGAAACAGGCTATTACGATCTTAGATCATTTACGATACGTTTCAAAATGACTTCATGAAAGAACCAAAATAGAAAAAAAAATCATTCGGTGTCGTAAGCGTTAAATAATAATGGTGAAAAGAAATATATTCATATAATTTCAATTATTTCCCATTGGTCCATAACCAGCCGAGGTAATAATAAAAGGAAATTGATTTATGATTTCTTCAGGATTTTTGGGTTGTTCGCAGCCATATAATGTTTTGAAGAAAATTGAATTCGAGACCATACTCCTCATCTTGACTGGTGGTGGAATCTTTCTTCCCCCATACAAATCTGCTAAAAAATCTACTATGGTTTGACGTTGGCATAATTCTAAAAAAAAAACAATCGAGTATACAATATGAATTCAAAAGTAGCATAGCCTGAAAAACATGCATACATGCAGATCAAGATATAATAAAAAAAATCATACCTTGTGCAATAAAAGTCACGAAATATTTCTCTGTTGATATTGTGTCATCCAAATATGGCAATATATTTAGGTTCTTGTCTTTGAGATCCTCCAGACTGTCAGTTACCAAACGAAATGCAGCATTATCCTCGAACATTTCAGCACCATTCAAACAGTTCCCCTGACAGTACGATTGCTATGGAGAAAGTCTCAATTCAGAAAATAGAATATCATTTTCAAAAAAGTCATGATATTAGTCACTGGAGAACCAAACAAAATGAGGACTTCTGTTTGAGGTTATCTTTATGAATAACGGAGAGGTTCCTTTATAAGTGGATGTTTATCATTTTAAATGTAGTACTGTTTATCGATATGATAAAGTGGGTATTTTTTATAGGGTGATCAAAAACAACATCGTGAAAACGACAATGTTCGCATTCCTCTGGTTTTGACATATAATATGTCAATATAATTGAACAAGTATTTATTTTTGCAAAATAATATATATAGTAATATCAGATAATTAGGGAAAAATATCTCACTTTCATTCCTAGATATTTCTTGTTTAGGTAGATATTGAACCTGAATAATGAAAACTGTTTCACCCGATAGATTTGTACGAAAGCGTATAAGGGACACCAAGATTTATTTTAACTCGGAATTTCCGACTTCAAACTCGGAATTTCCGACTTCAAACTTGGAAATTCCGACTTTAAACTCGGAAATTCCGAGACTGGCATAAAAAGTTGACTAGTCTGGGCCTGCTAAGAATCGTTCATTACTTATATTCCATAGATGTCAATGAATTCGACAGAAATTTGATAGCATCCAGAAGACTCAGAATTTGTTTGGAAGCTCAACCAATCATGTGAACTATATATTATACTATGATGTAGCTCTTGAATCGAATGAGAAAATCGAGTTTTTGTGGAGACATTTTGAAATTGACCTTACATAATCATACAATGATGGGGTATTGTTGATGGTAATACCACCCAAGCATAATGGATATTGATGAGGATTTTATAAGAACAATCATGCCTGGCTTCATCATCATATGAGGCATTATGAGGTCCAACTTCTTGCAGAAAATATGCAAGCCTGAATTTGGTTGTATCGAACTCTATACTAGATTATCAGATCCCCATTCCAAAAACTGTAACTCTCTGCCTTGCACCTTTAGCAACTTTGGATGATATTAGGGCTATAGAGCAGAAGGCAGCATGTCATCAGCAAAGCTACGGACAGGACTCGTCATTGATGTGAAATAGAAACAATAAAGTTGGTTCCAAAACAGATTCTTGTGGAAAGCTATTCCATCATACATCGACCAACGTAAAACGAAATTCCGAGTTTAAACTCGGAAATTCCGAGTTTGAAGTCGGAAGAAAAAAAATCCGAGTTTGAAGTCGGAATAAAAAAGTTCCGAGTAGTCGGAAAAAAATTATTCCGAGTTTAAAGTCGGATATTCTGTGTTCAAAGTCGGAAATTCCGAGTTTGAAGTCGGAAATAAAAAATTCCGAGTTCAAAGTTAGAAATTCCGAGTTCAGTCGGAAAAATTAAAAAAAATCTCAGTGGCCCTTATACGTTTTTGTAGATTTGTATGTTCGGGGACATTGAAATTCGACGTCGACGTCGTTTTACAGGTATGAATGGGTTTTAGTAAATTATGTTTGATTTTATATTGTCTAGTACCCAAGGTCTATAGTGTACCAGATTCATCAACTATCACTTATTGGATACCTGATGGCATTTTCGAATAACATTAGTTTTAGGAAGAGTTCACTTTGAGTAGGTGAATATAAGTTTCAGGTACTCCTTCCAACCAAGCAATAAGCAAACCATAAGTGAGATAACTTGTGATAAGATTTTTCTAACAATTATTCTATGAAGCTATTTTCCAATGAGTTTGAAGAGAATATGTATCGAACATGATTGAAACAAAATTGTTTAGGTATCTTTCGACGGTAGCGCCTCTGTTGTTGTTTTATATGAGAACCACACGTAATGAGCTGAATCAATTGTTTCAAATCAAGGATTCTTCTCCTGAAACAATCGAAGAGTAGTGCCATCAGGTCTTAATTTCATCTTTTCATATGCGCCGTTTATGTCTGCTATATAAGTAAGTAAAGTGAAATCATCTGCAGTCAAATAATCAGTTTTGCCGATGATACCGACATATTTTTTAAAGAGCAGGAAGAATATGGTATATTTACTTTCTCCGAAAGGATGTAGAAACCGACTTCTAGGTGTGTATGTCTTTCTTCACTAGTATTTTGAAGCCCCCATAACTCTTTTATTAATCGTTCAATTTTTGTTTTCAAAAATTTAACTTATATATAATTTCACCTGTATTCATGTAAATGAAAAACAGTTGAAGATAAAAAATTTATGGATATATAATTTGAATTCTCGAATTGAAAAACCCATATATTTTGCTAAAGTTGGATAGAAAATACTGAGTATCAAGTATACCATATTGTTCATTGTTTGACAAAATAAAAACTCGTTACATCACCTCCGGTCTAACCGGAAGTGACCCCAACTTTTGATTTTCAAATAGGACCCCCAGTATATTTTGTTTCATTTTTGGATTTGAAGGTTTTATTTTACATACACCAGCAGTTTTACCTGATCAAAATTTCGGAAAAAAAAAGGTTTTAATTCGTTTTCATCTTTTAACAGGGACCTGCAGTTTTTAGTATATTCAGCTCAATTTCGGAATACAAGTAGGGCTGACATCATTGAACATGCTGAATTGATTCGAGAATATACAGAGATATTTTTTCAGGGGTCTCACCCACTTTTTCACCCTGAAGTTTTTTGTGTTACGCTGCTGGTGTATTCTTAAATAAACGATGCAATTTATAGTTCTTTTAGAATCTTCTTGTTCTCCTGTAGTTTTTCCGTATCTACAGTTGTTATTTAGAAAACAATTGATAATAATTTTCTGTAATTCGTGTTTACAGCTTTTGCTACGCATGAAACGAAAAAACAAAAAAGTCTTCATAAAACAATTTCCAAATCTCATTGGTTTCGAGAATCACTTTCCACTTAAAAAGTACACCATACTCGGACAAAAAACTGCAGAAGGTATAAAGAAATTACAAAAAAATGTAAACTTCCACACCCAGTAACTTGAAAACGAAAGAGTTTTGGTCATATATTTATAATAGGAATATTTATAATTTTCTTGAAACGCTTTATCATCCCTAGAAATGCGTCCCACAATTTATGAAACATCCCGTATATATGTAGAATGTTTTATCAAGCACTCACATTTATATCGTACTCATCATTATCAAATTTATATATTTTTCCTCCAATCAGATCAAATTCAGCTTTTTCAGATCTTTCTCTCAGTTGCGTATAGATCTCCTTTTCTTCTGCTTCCAATTCTGGACTGAAGTCGTCTTTTACAAAATGTTTCGCTATTTGTTGACCAAGACGAAAACCTTTGGTTGCTAATTCTACGTAACTCGGCAATTTTTGTGACACACCATATAAGAATCCAGGATGGAAAACTGAAAATATAGAAAATGTATGAAGATATCAAGGGTGGAGAAGGTGAAACAGCTTTTTCTTCATAATTTTAGAATAATGTATTGCGACACAAATCAAATTCTTCCAAGCATGAAGTTATGTATAAAGAAATACAAGAAATAAATGAGTTGGTAAGTTATTTTCTTTCACATATTTATGCTTATAAAATTTCTATATCGACAGAAAATCCTTTGTTGAAATTCAATAATTGTTTCTTGTTTCTAATCAGCTTATCTCGATACGCTATATTATATTTTTTTATTTTTTGTTGTGGATGAATTAATTTCTTTAGTTCAATTTGTGATAGTGTGGTGATTTATTTTGTGATAGGAGATAGATTTTAACCATCGATTCTGAAAAGAATACGGAACGCTCTTTGGGATATTTGAAACAAAATACGGGTGAGAATACGGGTGAGAAAAGTACTGTGAGAACTGCTCTTCAGATGTCAGAATTTTGATAATATCTAAATAATTTTCCATATCATTCGGTTTTCGTCTCTTGTGGAGACCCCGGTGCTGCAAATCCCACCCTAAATCCTGCTCTGGGTTTCAATCAAAAGGTACTTCTGGAATTATCATTCCCAACATACAATGGGTGAGCAATATTGACAAGCCCTAAGATTACATCTACATTAAAAATATCCATCAATTGCTATTTAAAATTGCTTAATAATAAATAACTCACCAATATGACGGGAAGGGGGAAAAGTCTTCGGCTCTGTTTCAAAAGGATCCACAAAATACAACAATCTGAAAAGGGTGGTTGGTAATTGAATATTACACAACAAGTGGGGAAAGTGACATATTTCACACGAGTAGTCGAATGAAGGAAATGCACTTTCCAACGAGTTTTATACACTATTTTTCCTACGACTCCGAATTTCATTTCGCGAAAAGTCTTGTCAAAAATGTAACTTGAGCGGTCTCTATAATTTCAGGAGGTTTTGATTCGATATCAAGTACTGTTTATTTCCATATTCAAGATGATATTTGAATACTTATCCGACAATTCCTTATTATGTGAATTACTGATTGATTGAAATAGTTTTATTTGGACACATAATTTTATTGATATTTAACACTATACGCCTGCTAGCGCCAGTAATCACGCAACCAGGAATACAGAACCACAGAAGTACGTAGTGCGCAAGCGCGTACGAGTTGGTGCGTCCTTGATCCCTGATCCTTTTGTCAAATGAAAAATAAATGATGCAAACATCTGTGATACGTGATATGATGCAACATGCAACTGATGCAAGCCGCGCATAACACTGTAGCCGTACTCTTTTGAATGATCTCACCCGCTGTGATCAACATCATCAGACATTTATAGAAATATAATAGAATTCTCGGTATAATTCGAAACGAGACAGAAATTTCAATAAAAAATATGAATTTGATTTGAGAACGCTTTTATATTGACAGTGAGTACCAACTATAATATACCCAATTAGTTCTATCAATTCAGGCGAGCGTATGATATTTCAACACGTGTGCTTTTCTTTCAAATAACAACACCATGTTGATATGAGCTACTTTCCAAATAACAAAACAGTGTGCTATATGACGTTTTCATACGGGGTCGTAGGAGAAAGCTTCATTTGGATAACAAACTGATGAAGTCAATCATTAACTGAATAATATCAGAGGGTTTATATGTACACTTATGAGATTGTTATAACATGTATCGATAACTCGATTTTTGTAAGAGATACAGGGTCGGTAAAACAATGCTTATCAGAATTCTATTACCATTTCATACAAAAAATTACAATTCCCAGTAGTTATCTCGATTATTTCATAACATATACGGCATTATATGGTTTCAACATTCTATAGCAAATTTTTAAGATCCAGTTTTGCTCTATCTTTTTAATAGGTACAACGCAGCGATGCTGCGTTGCCGCTTCTATCGAAAAGTAGCTACATCTTTGTTATTTCAAACAGGACCCCCTGTATTCACATTATATTTAGATTTTCAGATTTTTCTTGAGGAGCTGATTTCGTCGGTCTTTCATACTCGGGGTCTAGCGATAATGATTACAGAGATATTATAGGGTGTGAAAGATCTATATTTTACGACTTTGGGAATTTTTTGTGTGGTAACTATTCATCATTGCTCAAAACAGCTTGCATGTTCCCATCTCAATTCTTTATTTACTATCGATTGATATTCGATTGAAACAAATACAGGGTTTTGCAAAACTTAAAATTCTGAACCACGCGGTTTCAGCCATAGATCTTATTGCTTACGCTAGATCCGGCATCCTGTAGTAATTTTTTGGTCTAGAGGGTCTGCAAGAAAGTATGTACTATGGTTACGTGGGACAACACATTTATATGGTCAACAACTAAAACGACCAATCAATGGCTTAGTATTGAAGAAACAAATGGATATCATGGAATCACATCATCATCAATAGGTACTTGCGTAGAAGAAAAGAATACTTCGATGAGAAATAATGAACCGTTGATTTCATCTTGAATAACAGCGAGGATTATAATTTGAATAATGTTCCATATTCTAAGGGAATAGGTTAGAAGTACAATATTTCTCAGCCTATTTTTAAGGAATATTCATTCAGATTATCTCTCAAATAATGAACTGGTGAACATCCATATGAAAAAGTGTATGGTCTATGGTAATACCTCAATAGTGATCCGGAAACATAATATCATTAATATATTTTTCTATTTTCATTCTATAATGAAGTCAATATGAAACGCAAATGCGTATCGAAATAGCCTGTTTCGATATGTATTTTTCCTACGACCACGTATGAAATATACTATTTCCTACGACCACGTATGAAAACGTCAATAATCACACTGTTTTGTTTTTCAGAAAGTAGCTCATATCACCATGGTATTGTTTATTTGAAAGAAAAAAAAGTGTCGATATGAAAAATATCATAACGGTCGCATGAATTGATAGAAATAATTGGGCATATTGTGAAGGTACTCACTGTCAATGTATATGCGATCTCAAATCAAATTCATATTATTTATTGAAATTTCTGTCTCGTTTCGTACTATACCGAGAATTCTTTATTTATTAATTTCAATGTGTCTGATACATAACCTCTGAATTCACTTTAAAACTGGAACCTATATTATTTGCTAGAACTATTTCGATGTTGATGACAGCAGGTGAGATCATTCAAAAGAGTACGGCTACAGTTTTATGCGCGGCTTCACCAAAGAGAAGATTCTTTGGTATCACAGATGTTTGCAAGGAGTCAAGGACGCACTAACTCGTACGCATCTCGTACGCGCTTGCGCACTACGTACTTCTATGGTTCTGTATTCCTGGTTGCGTGATTACTGGCGCTAGCAGGCGTATGGTGTAAAGTTTGTTCATGTATTGATTAGAAAATAGAAGCGTGAAGTTTTCGTTGTAAATTTGTATTTGTTGTGTTATCACTTATAGTTTCACCGGCTTCTGTCTGGGGGTTCTCATACGAGTAATTATCAATAATATCGTCGAATTGATATACAATTTCATAGGCTATCTATTGAAACAGATAACGAATGTTATGAAATTAAATTAAATATTTTATACAATATGATGGATAAGAGCTCACAGGAAAGGCCTTCAGAAGGGAAATCTATACTTACAGATAATCTGCCAAATCTTCTACATCAGAAAACCTTCGCCCTGCCAAAGAGAACACAGTTTTCCTATAATTTTTCAGTAAAACCATGAGTTTCTCATGGTACGATTTATTAGCCATATCCAAGTCATTTTCGTAGGTGCCAACCGAAAATATTTTACTGTTGGTCAGGTTGCTTCTCAGTTGAATTTCGTTCAGCCGATTTTGAAAAATGGTCACAGAATCTGAAGTCATATTGGTCTTCGAAAAAGAGTTTGCAAATCTGGATTTCAGTTGCTGAAATAATGTTTCCACTAGCTTATATTGCACTGGTGATTTCATCAAAGATATATCATTGACTAGGGATACACTGATTTCTGGCATTAATTGCGAAGCTAACTTCAAACAGTGTGTGGTCTCTTTGCCGTAACTTTTTCCGAATCCAGCAGACCTGAACATCTGGATGTTATACCAGAGATTGAGGATACCTCGTAGTTCCCTGAAAATTATGAGATGAGATGAATGCCATATAGAAACGGAAGTAAGTGTTACTATGCTAATGCACATGACACGAAAAACAATCTGGAATATTATGAAAATAGTTATTATCTTATCGCTTGATACCTTACAATGAAACAAAAATTAAAGCATGATTGGACCTTAAAAAATTCAAAGGGAATGTATGAAAGATATATGAAGCGACATTATTTATAAAAACGGCCCTAAGTGATTTAGCAAACTTACGTTTCATTTCCAATTGCTCTCAATACTTCCTTTATGTGATTAGAAAAATACATTTTCACGGGGGTTTTTCCATCAGTAATACTTATGTTCCTTGTGATTCCATTGAAAACTTTGATCCAGTCTACATATGTATATAGAGTATTCAATTCTTCCAAAGTTGTTAATTCAAGACTTGCTTTTTCGTTTTTTAATGAGTCTATGTTGATGAGAAGGTGATCCTTAAATTATATATACAGGGTTGAAAACCTACCAATTGGAAATATTCATAAATAAATACCTGCAAGCTATCCATGAGATTATGTAAACCGTCACTATGGTTCTAAAAAAAGAGATTGTTGCGGAACTGAACAAAAACGAAATCATGACACCTACTCACCCTGAAAGAATCTACTAATGATTTGTTATCTAACAATTCTTGCAACTCTTCCATTTCTTCGACAAAACTGATGATATATCTTTTAGTATAGTTCTTAATACAATCGTGAGTGGCGTTCATTGACTCATCTAGATTTATATTATGATTATCCTTAAGCTGGTCAGTTATGTCTCGAATACATTGTTTTTTCATTTGTTCCATCAGCGACCATTCTGGTAGACTTGTTCTCAAAGAACTGAATTCTGGCAGAGTGATCTGCAAATAAAGATGATTTACATTGTTTCAAACCAAATGAAACTTTCTCTTAACGCCCTGAAGGCCCCTCAGTTTGAATCATAGTATATACAAAATTGTTTTCATAACTAGGAGGAGAGGAGACTGAAAAACTTCGTACACGGATTATGACTTAAAGTGCATCCTCTCTGAGATACAGGGTGTCGAAAGTACGAAAAAAAAATAGGTTCATATCAATTTCTTCGGAATACTATTCCAGATTAATCAAGGTAATTACTTGGAGTTTCAATTTTTAAATTTCGTTCACCAGCGACGTAGTTACGGTTGCTATGTCGCCACATTTTTGTTCATATTTTTCTTTGAACAGATGAAATGTCAAATTGGTGTGAAGAACTAGAGTATGTCTTGAGGTATATTGAGTATAGAGACCCAATTTTCTGCGTACCATGATCGTATAATGCTAATCTTTCACATTTTTCAATAAAGGCGAACCTATATGGTAACGTTGTTAACATATGAGAATCTCACTAATTTCGACTTTTTTAATGGATCATCCAGCGCTTATGTAGAATATTATGTATGTGCTAAAAAAAACGAAAACTACATTCGAAGCAAATGTGCAAATGGACCACCATTTTGTTCAAAATATAATTGACATCTTCTTATCATGCGCATGTTATTGGATATGCCTGGTGGTATATCGGATTCTCTATTTAATATTACCCCAAGACATATATTCAGTTTTTCGCATTAAATATCTCAAAAACCTCTACATTTAGGCATGTGGAATGTAATTCACCTTGATTAAACTAGAATAGTACATCAAGTTTACTTTTTTTTTGCAGGAGTACCACAGGAATTAATATATATAAACCATATATATAATAACAACTATATGGATAACACCTATTCTTCTCTTCAAGCGAAAATGAAGCCAGTTTTGGAAAAACAAAAGACTGTCTGGCTTGCTAATGATGAATTGTGCGCATGCGCGGGTTTTGACGAGTTGAAATCCACTGACGTTTTCAGAATTTCATAGGTTAGGTATGTTTGTTGACTCAAATTATGTAAAAGAGCGTTAATATAGTTATTAATGTACTTACTGATTGTTTACAGAAGTGATTAGTGAGTGATAACAGTGATTGATCAAAAATTAGCCCACGAATCTTGTTCCGATGACTTTATCGTGACAGGTTTCTCAGCAAATCGCAAGTATCGCTTTGTAGATCACATCCATTTCTGCATTCATCTTCAACTATTATTCAATATCGTCCAACAATCCATCAATGAATGAATATTTGAAAAATATATGTCATGATGAAATAAAAACATCGAATTGAAGGTTACGTGACACATTTGATTGATTTTTAATAATTATCATACGTTTGTCGCTCACTAGAAAGCTACTCTCCTACATAATGAAAACGCATGTCGATTCTTAATTCAAACTTGCGCATGCGCATATTCGCGATTGGTCCCGCAGACTGTCATTTGTTTTATTTTTCGGCTTCAGATCTGGTATCCATGTTACCTATATAGTTATTATTAGATATATGATATAAACCTAAATTTTTTCGTACTTTCCACACCCTGTTTCTCAGAGAGGATGCAATTCAGGACATACGTTGGAAGGAACTTTTCACCTCGAATTGAGGTAAGTATAATCTGTGCACGAAGTTTGTTGGTCTTATTCTAACTCATCCTGTATAAAGCGATGATGACTTATGTATGTGTACCATGAACTTACTTCATATTCAAATGAATGATTGTCCCTTACTCCCAGTCCTACGTCAAAAAATGGCATAGATTGTGTGAGTAACATATGAACGAATATATCTTTCAATGAATGCTGCTCGATAGAGTTCACTGAAATTGCATACAACATAGTTAATCTTTATCGATTAAATGTGATATTTTACTCACAATTATTCAATGTATCTTTTATTATGAAATCGTCTCTGTATCTGTTACAATCATCATAAAAAATGTTGAATATCTGAGAATATTTCGATTTCTTTGAATATCCTTTAGTTTTGGCAATAGCCTTGAAAGTTATTCGGAAATAAGCATCATCCACGCTCTCAATAATAGATGAATCTCCACAAGCATAATTATAGAAGTCTTCACAATAATCCAAGTCTTCATCGTGATTCATCATCGCTAATAATTGTGACGACGCTTTTTTACAAGCAATATCTTCACAAACTACAAAATTAATTAATAGTTAATACGTCTAATCTCTACTTAGAGAAAAATTACTTTTAGGTGAAATAGCTTCTGTGCTAGCACTAACGAATATAATGGAACCGTTATTACTATATGTTGTACTTTGATGATTGTGAGTGGAAGATGATTTTTCTGTAGGATTATTTGTAGTTAGATTGGTACCAATTGTTTCTGTAGTTTGTGCAATTTTTGTAGTACTAATTATTGTCGTCAAATTGGTATACATTTTTTCTGTAGTACCAAATGTGGTAGTTTCTGTAGTACTAGGTATTGTAGTCAGTCCACTGTCTGTGGAAGACGATGATTTATTGGTATTAGTTGAACCAGCCTCTGGTTTTTTTGTACTACGAAATGTTGCATAAGAATCTTCTTTTGGCAAAGTAATGCTTTCTTTTTCTGTTGTACTATCTGTAGTTGAATTGGAACCAACTGTTTCTGTAATTTTTGCATTTTTTGTACTACTAATTGTTGTCAAATTGGTATCAATTATTTCTGTATTACTAGATGTTGTATTTTCTGTAGTACTAGATATTGTAGTCAAACCACTGTCTGTGGGAGACAATATTTTTTTGTTACCACTTTTTATAGTTGGATCAGTCGCTGGTTTTTCTGTACTACGAAATGTTGCACAAGAATCTTCTTTTGGCAAAGTAATGCTTTCTTCTTCTGTTGTACTATCTGTAGTTGAATTGGAACCAATTGTTTCTGTAATTTTTGCATTTTTTGTAGTACTAATTGTTGTCAAATTGGTATCAATTGTATCTGTATTACTAGATGTTGTTTTTTCTGTAGTACTAGATATTGTAGTCAAACCACTGTCTGTGGGAGACAATATTTTTTTGTTACCACTTTTTATAGTTGGATCAGTCGCTGGTTTTTCTGTACTACGAAATGTTGCATAAGAATCTTCTTTTGGCAAAGTAATGCTTTCTTTTTCTGTTGTACTATCTGTAGTTGAATTGGAACCAATTGTTTCTGTAACTTTTTCATTTTTTGTAGTACTAACTGTTGTATCTGTCTTACTAGATGTTGTATTTTCTGTAGTACTAGATATTGTAGTCAAACCACTGTCTGTGGGAGACAATATTTTTTTGTTACCACTTTTTATAGTTGGATCAGTCGCTGGTTTTTCTGTACTACGAAATGTTGCATAAGAATCTTCTTTTGGCAAAGTAATGCTTTCTTCTTCTGTTGTACTATCTGTAGTTGAATTGGAACCAATTGTTTCTGTAATTTTTGCATTTTTTGTAGTACTAATTGTTGTCAAATTGGTATCAATTGTATCTGTATTACTAGATGTTGTTTTTTCTGTAGTACTAGATATTGTAGTCAAACCACTGTCTGTGGGAGACAATATTTTTTTGTTACCACTTTTTATAGTTGGATCAGTCGCTGGTTTTTCTGTACTACGAAATGTTGCATAAGAATCTTCTTTTGGCAAAGTAATGCTTTCTTTTTCTGTTGTAATATCTGTAGTTGAATTGGAACCAATTGTTTCTGTAACTTTTTCATTTTTTGTAGTACTAACTGTTGTATCTGTCTTACTAGATGTTGTTTTTTCTGTAGTACTAGATATTGTAGTCAAACCACTGTCTGTGGGAGACAATATTATTTTGTTACCACTTTTTATAGTTGGATCAGTCGCTGGTTTTTCTGTACTACGAAATGTTGCATAAGAATTTTCTTTTGGCAAAGTAATGCTTTCTTTTTCTGTTGTACTATCTGTAGTTGAATTGGAACCAATTGTTTCTGTACTTTTTGCATTTTTTGTAGGACTAATTGTTGTCAAATTTGTATCAATTGTATCTGTATTACTAGATGTTGTAGTTTCTGTAGAACTAGATATTGTAGTCATACCACTGTCTGTGGGGGAAAATTCTTTTTTAGTACTAATTGTTCCAGTAAGATAAGTCTCTGTACTACGAAATGTTGTATTAGAATCTTCTTCTGGCGGAATAATCCGTTCATTTTTTGTTGTACCACCTGTAGTTGAATTGGTACCAATCGTTTCTGTAGATTTTTCAATTCTTGAAGTACTAATTGTATTCAAATTGGTATAAATTATTTCTGTACTTCTAGATATTGTAGTTGGACCACTGTCTGTAGTACGAATTGTCTTATTAAAATCATTCTCTAGTTTTTTTGTACTTGATGTTATTGTTGAAGTTTGATCTGTGTGCATGGGATGCGATGTATATCGCTGCATAGTTCCTTCATTTTCTGTAGTAGTAATCGTAGTTGAATCACCGAACTTCCCTTCTCCTGACAATTCACTAGCCTTTGAATCTTTATCATCCCCTTTCTGAAATCATAAAACTATAATATTATTCGATGGCAATCTTTAGAAAAAAATCACTTTGAACAGTTATTCAAGATATTGTCAAGAATGGATTTCAATGTTCAAAAATTATCTATTTACATCAGAATATAGTATGAAAATTTCAACTCTGAACACGTTCATAGAAATGTTCAATTAACAGGATGTTTTTTATTCAAAACTTACAATTCTCAAAAGAAATCATAGTTCGGATTTCGATTCCAATAAACGTAATTCTGAGAGTCGCTGACGAACAAAAACCGCTGATTTTTCCAACACCATGTTAACAAATTTCTCTGCTGAATATCAGAATTTGAAATGGAAAAGGTGAATGAGAAAAATCAGGCAGTTGTAGTTCCGACCTTGAATCATGTGTCTGCATGTGATAGAAAAATTCACGTTACTTCTTTGATTTTGGAATGGGACTCCCGATTCCTCAAAAGAAAGCCGGTCCTTACATACATACATACATACATACATACATACATACATACATACATACATACATACATACATACATACATACATACATACATACATACATACATACATACATACATACATACATACATACATACATACATACATACATACATACATACATACATACATACATACATACATACATACATACATACATACATACATACATACATACATACATACATACATACATACATACATACATACATACATACATACATACATACATACATACATACATACATACATACATACATACATACATACATACATACATACATACATACATACATACATACATACATACATACATACATACATACATACATACATACATACATACATACATACATACATACATACATACATACATACATACATACATACATACATACATACATACATACATACATACATACATACATACATACATACATACATACATACATACATACATACATACATACATACATACATACATACATACATACATACATACATACATACATACATACATACATACATACATACATACATACATACATACATACATACATACATACATACATACATACATACATACATACATACATACATACATACATACATACATACATACATACATACATACATACATACATACATACATACATACATACATACATACATACATACATACATACATACATACATACATACATACATACATACATACATACATACATACATACATACATACATACATACATACATACATACATACATACATACATACATACATACATACATACATACATACATACATACATACATACATACATACATACATACATACATACATACATACATACATACATACATACATACATACATACATACATACATACATACATACATACATACATACATACATACATACATACATACATACATACATACATACATACATACATACATACATACATACATACATACATACATACATACATACATACATACATACATACATACATACATACATACATACATACATACATACATACATACATACATACATACATACATACATACATACATACATACATACATACATACATACATACATACATACATACATACATACATACATACATACATACATACATACATACATACATACATACATACATACATACATACATACATACATACATACATACATACATACATACATACATACATACATACATACATACATACATACATACATACATACATACATACATACATACATACATACATACATACATACATACATACATACATACATACATACATACATACATACATACATACATACATACATACATACATACATACATACATACATACATACATACATACATACATACATACATACATACATACATACATACATACATACATACATACATACATACATACATACATACATACATACATACATACATACATACATACATACATACATACATACATACATACATACATACATACATACATACATACATACATACATACATACATACATACATACATACATACATACATACATACATACATACATACATACATACATACATACATACATACATACATACATACATACATACATACATACATACATACATACATACATACATACATACATACATACATACATACATACATACATACATACATACATACATACATACATACATACATACATACATACATACATACATACATACATACATACATACATACATACATACATACATACATACATACATACATACATACATACATACATACATACATACATACATACATACATACATACATACATACATACATACATACATACATACATACATACATACATACATACATACATACATACATACATACATACATACATACATACATACATACATACATACATACATACATACATACATACATACATACATACATACATACATACATACATACATACATACATACATACATACATACCGAAACGTCAAAAAGTCAATGTTGCAACAAGCAGTTCTAATAATACCTTCGAAGGTTTTGCGTGGTAAAAAGTATGCTGCAGCACAAAAAATTAGAAATATTTTTCTCTCGGCTAGCAACGAACTGACATCTTTCAGCATCACGAAATACATTAAAAAACGTGTATTTGGTTGGTATCCACATAAAAGCCGTGCGCATTTATCAGGTTCCCGCTGTACGAACACAAATGTTTACGGTTCCCACAGAGAAAAGAATAATATGATTGTAAACTAGGGTTTCAAATTGTAGAGGTCGGTAGGGGCGGCAAAATTTAAATAGCCTACTGGCCTAGCCTATACTGGTGGTGAATCCGCCACTGACCCAACCTTATGTGAAATGTATAATGTTTCTCAGTACGGTAGAGGAATAAGAATTGTGTTTTTGATTTTTTTAATCTGGTTCAAAATCAATAAATGGAGTCCTCGTTAGATTCCAAACACATTTTTCCGATAAAAATTTTTGATATATTGTCAAGTTGACCCCTTTTTTGGCACCACTGACAACTTTTTCAAATTCTCGCCAAATATGATTTCACGTGATATAAGTCGTAACGGATTTTTTTAGTTGTCAAACAAACCGCCATTAGAGTTTTTAATAAATATCAATAACAATTTTTTTCCCATATGTAGCCAACTTTATGGCGGACACTATAGATTCAACTAAACTAAAAATCAAATTAACAACTAAGAATAAAGAATGTTGAATATACAAGAACGTCTATGAGGGTTTATACATTTAAATCTGTCAATTAAATCAATTATTAAGAATAACGATTAGAATGCCATCATTTGTCGTTTTTATACTTTTAGCATGGTACTATCGATATATTAACTGTTCCTAATAGAGTAATGGGTTGCAGGTTTTTTTCTCATTTGATTATAATAATATTATTTGATTTCACTCTTTGAAATGACATTGAGCTTTCAATCATGTAACATTCAACATCTGATTCTTAATTATTAATTATATTCGATATATAAACACCTTCCTAATTGTTAATTCCAAATTATCAATTGTTAATTCTTGGTTGTTAGTTCAGTTGAATCTATGAACCCAGCATTACAAAGTAGCTGTCAGTCTATTGTCCCGTTGGATCAATTTATTGGCGTAAATGTTGAAATTTAGTCATAATACTCACAGATGGAGAAATTCCGAAGGCCATTACCAAATAAATCAACACTAACAACGTCAAAACTGTAAGAAGAACAAATATGAAATTTCGAAATGAAGTGTCTCGTCTTTCACTCAAAGAATACGTTCCCCTTCGGGCCATGGTTGGATGAATAAGAATCGGGCTATATATTCGACTTCTCCTGCCTCTCTCAGGAAGTCGTTTTTGTTGATAAGCTCCAACCACCGTGTTATCCGCTTGTTAGAATTCCATAGGTTTAGATTAGGTGCATGTAATATAATCGTGATGATTATTATGTGTGGAAGTTATATGTATATGGTGACTTTTAATTATTTTCTGAATTATCCTGGTTTGATGAAACTTTCTTGACCTAAGTAGATCACTCAAAAAAACATCACGATTATACGAGTGGTTGGTTATAGGCACATCTGAGTTAACCCACAAAAGCCTTTAGTTGTTGCACATAATTTCAGGAATCAGTTTTTCGTATATTATCGAGCGAAAATTGTAATAAACGTGGCAAAAAATATTGCACAAAATAATAAACGAAACTTGAAATATCCCACCGTTCGCCCACTATTGTTAAGGTAACCCCTTTCATGAAAACGCCTAATGAGATTCGTATTATTTTCATCAAATCCTAATATTTAAGAAAGCTCGTCCTATCTCTATACCAAGGTGGATATAGATATGGTGGATTGGTAGACTTCTGCCTACTTGATTTTGTTGAATTTCAATCATCATTGTTTCAAACCAAACACTAGTAATACTTCCACAACTTTATATGGATGGCGCCACGTTTTCACAATTTTTGTGTGATTTGTTCAATCAATATCATGATTGAACAATCGAACAATATTCATATTTCAAGCCAAAACCACAATTGTGAATGATCTGTCACTGTCATCTCGAACACGAAACCATATAGAATACGGATATTAACAGAGAACTGAATTATCGATATTGATTTCAAATGCGATATTAACGCCATCTCCGAACGATTAGTGAAATATTACCGGTGTTATGATCTTCGCTAAACCAGTGTACAGGTTTTGACAAACAACAATTGAAGAGTCGTTTCACCATATCTATATCCACTTTTCTCTATACTGGGCACTTGTCAGCCTGTTGTTTATGAGACAAAGATAAAACCTCAGCAACAACCCTTGTAGTCGTCCTTCTGCGACGCTGAACTACTGACCTTCACATACAACGACAGACTGAACATAAGGCACAGATTTATTTAATCTGTGCTTTAGGACAACCCTTCAAGTCGAAATTTTTCTACTGATGTAGAGCAGTAGAGCTGCCACCACCCAGCGATGGTCCTCGCTAGGACAAAATAAATAAATAAAATAACTGGTCCCGGAATAAGCTGGGTTCGTAGCCTAGCCGCTGTGAAGCGAGTACGGTTTGGAATTTAGGGATAAATTTTCCGGGTATATGAATTGAATATATTAAAATATATACGTATTGTAATGATGAAAAAAATATATATAACAAAAGGAACAAAAAATTAAATATTAAATTATTATCACGAACATACCTTTTCAAATGTTACTATTAAAACTCAATCAATAAATAAATTAAATAAGGAGATGACATTTGAATATGCGACTGCTTTCGTCTCGTCTCGTCTCGAACTTTATTTTTAACATGGATGATTTCCACAATTTATTACTATATTACTTCTAAGTATATTCTTATGGCAGACTAATGGCACCATTTTTGCATGCATTTCACTACTACTTTCGTACCTAGGTAAATTTTCGAATGTATGGATGAAAGATTGAATTAAAACATCCAGAATTCGTTAAATTTTAATTTTTTGTGACAATATTCTTTATTTTTATGCTGATACTCGACGGTTTTTTTTGTTAAACGTGGCTTAAGTTCATAGCATATAGCCTCATCTGTAATTCAACGTGATTTTTTCATCGAAAAAATGTAATACCCTGTATACCCGGTACAGCCTTGGCCTTGTGTTATACTTTATAACCTATATATAATATTTATTAATAACATATTCAGTTCAGTCTTCCTTACCTTCCTTATCTTCCTTATCTTCCTTATCTTCCTTATCTTCCTTATCTTCCTTATCTTCCTTATATTCCTCCTCTTCCTCCTCTTCCTCCTCTTCCTCCTCTTCCTCCTCTTCCTCCTCTTCCTCCTCTTCCTCCTCTTCCTCCTCTTCCTCCTCTTCCTCCTCTTCCTCCTCTTCCTCCTCTTCCTCCTCTTCCTCCTCTTCCTCCTCTTCCTCCTCTTCCTCCTCTTCCTCCTCTTCCTCCTCTTCCTCCTCTTCCTCCTCTTCCTCCTCTTCCTCCTCTTCCTCCTCTTCCTCCTCTTCCTCCTCTTCCTCCTCTTCCTCCTCTTCCTCCTCTTCCTCCTCTTCCTCCTCTTCCTCCTCTTCCTCCTCTTCCTCCTCTTCCTCCTCTTCCTCCTCTTCCTCCTCTTCCTCCATAATCGTACCAAAAACCTTTCAGTTACTTGTAATACATTGGTTACCATAATTTACGTCAGTTATTACGAAAGCACAATACGTTAGATACTATTTATTCATTTTCCATTTATTTTCGCATCGCCGTTGTCGATACGATAAAACTTTTTATTTCTGACAGTGACATTATAAGCTTATATCGTCATAGTTACGATATCTATAATGAGGGTCATAACTCCCTTGGGGTATTAAGGTTCAAAAACTCCCTCTTACCTTTTACAGGTGAAAATGATACAAGAAATGCTTATAAACGTTTATATGTAATGAAAACTAAGACATATTTTCCTTATTCACGTCATTACAAATAATAAATGTACAATTTTCAAATGTTCCCTGAAAATTACTTCCGCCGCTGGAAACAATTTCTTCTTTTTTATGGGTGGTGCTGTTGCTGTTCACTACAGTCGAGGTGCCTGCCTCTTATGATGGCAAAGTAGACAGCATACGCGCCGTTTTATTTCTCAATTCAATACTGTCCTCCAGATACCCCTCTGCCACCGTGGAACTTCTCCAACCTCCGTGTCTATTTAAGTTTGTCATAGTTGCTCCTGCATTGGCTAGGGCAGTAGCAGAAGTGCGACGAAGGCAATGTCCCGTATAGGTTAGTGGGTTTGGCAATCCTAAATACATTGCGATTTTGCTGGGAATTTTGCCAAACATATTCTTTCCAATTGGCTGAGTTGTACATTTATTTTGTCGGAAGCTCAAAAAAATCGTTTTGTACCTTCAGGACGCAAGGACATATAAAGTCTCAATAAAGGCAAAGCAGAGAACTCTTTTTCATCCACAACTGTGAATTTCTTCGATACACCAGTTTTACTTTCCGGTACGTTCACTACCATAACAGTATCCCGGTCCTCTATATCTGCTATACTCATATTTAGAAGTTCCTGAGTTCTGCATCCTCCAAAATAACCCATAATTAGAACAACCTATAACAAATAAAACGAAATAAACAAACGAAAAAGAAAATTATGAGAAAAAAATTACCTTATGCAATAAATGAATTTCATTAGGGGCGTCCTTTAGAAATTTGATGACATCTTTAGGAGATAAGACAGCAGACTTTTTCGGCTTATACCCCTTACTTTTCCGTTTCAAAAAAGCCTCTAGTTTGTTGAACTTGGTAATATCCCTTTTCTCATATATGGTCACCATCGATTTGAGCATTGACCATTTAGTCCATAACGAATTTGGGCTAAACGTTTCTGACTGCAACGAATAAATACAATTATTACCAAATCTACCAGAAAATACTGAAAATACTTTACCAGTTCTTGAAAATATGCCAGAAAGACAGTTTCGTTGGCATAACTATTATTTTTTACCACAAATCGACGATCTTTTTCTGATATAATGGAGGATATTATAAAAAAAGCGGAAAAAGCAAGACCATCGAAAAGTGAAGCCCTATATCAAAAACAATACAACTTATATCTGAAGTGGCTGACACAGAGAAATGTTATGTCAAAAGATGCCAACGAAACTGTCTTTCTGGCATATTTTCAAGAACTGGTAAAGTATTTTCAGTATTTTCTGGTAGATTTGGTAATAATTGTATTTATTCGTTGCAGTCAGAAACGTTTAGCCCAAATTCGTTATGGACTAAATGGTCAATGCTCAAATCGATGGTGACCATATATGAGAAAATAGATATCACCAAGTTCAACGAACTAGAGGCTTTTTTGAAACGGAAAAGTAAGGGGTATAAGCCGAAAAAGTCTGCTGTCTTATCTCCTAAAGATGTCATCAAATTTCTAAAGGACGCCCCTAATGAAATTCATTTATTGCATAAGGTAATTTTTTTCTCATAATTTTCTTTTTCGTTTGTTTATTTCGTTTTATTTGTTATAGGTTGTTCTAATCATGGGTTATTTTTTGGAGGATGCAGAACTCAGGAACTTCTAAATATGAGTATAGCAGATATAGAGGACCGGGATACTGTTATGGTAGTGAACGTACCGGAAAGTAAAACTGGTGTATCGAAGAAATTTACAGTTTTGGATGAAAAAGAGTTCTCTGCTTTGCCTTTATTGAGACTTTATATGTCCTTGCGTCCTGAAGGTACAAAACGATTTTTTTGAGCTTCCGACAAAATAAATGTACAACTCAGCCAATTGGAAAGAATATGTTTGGCAAAATTCCCCATAAAATCGCAATGTATTTAGGATTGCCAAACCCACTAACCTATACGGGACATTGCCTTCGTCGCACTTCTGCTACTGCCCTAGCCAATGCAGGAGCAACTATGACAAACTTAAAAAGACACGGAGGTTGGAGAAGTTCCACGGTGGCAGAGGGGTATCTGGAGGACAGTATTGAATTGAGAAATAAAACGGCGCGTATGCTGTCTACTTTGCCATCAGAAGAGGCAGGCACCTCGACTGTAGTGAACAGCAACAGCACCACCCATAAAAAAGAAGAAATTGTTTCCAGCGGCGGAAGTAATTTTCAGGGAACATTTGAAAATTGTACATTTATTATTTGTAATGACGTGAATAAGGAAAATATGTCTTAGTTTTCATTACATATAAACGTTTATAAGCATTTCTTGTATCATTTTCACCTGTAAAAGGTAAGAGGGAGTTTTTGAACCTTAATATCCCAAGGGAGTTATGACCCTCATTATAGATATCGTAACTATGACGATATAAGCTTATAATGTCACTGTCAGAAATAAACACGTTTTTAACGGAAAAATATTGATTGATAAAGAAAGTTTGCTTATAAACATGTAACATAGCGACAACCTAGTAACAACCAACAATGCTACAATCAACGCTACCTAATTCAAATATACCAGAAAGGTTATGAATTTAAACATTTATTGCGTTCTAAATATGGACATATTGTTATGAAAATCGGTCAAAAATAAAATTATCTATGTACCACGGGAATTATAGAGCCTTAATAACCTCTGGCAATTGCTGTCCCTCGGGCCAGAGGCCCTCGGGACGCAAACTTTGCCATCGGTAATTAAGGCCCTCATAATTCCCTTAATACATAAATAACTATTCCTCCTACCCCTATAGAAAGTACACACTTTCCTCCCTCAAATCAGGGAGGAAACTCATATTTTTCCTCCCCCTCATTTTAAGTAAGTTGCAAACGATGAAACTTGTGAATTCATTATATTCATATTGTTTCAATAATTTCTAGAACATCCTGTATATCCTGTTTTTTGGTGAAAATCAAACATTAATGTTACTTCAACGTAGTTCTTCAATGCAAATTTCAACTTCAGGAATCTTAGATATACGTTTCTTAAGTTCAAAATAAGAACGTCATTTTACTTTTTTCTTGTTAGTGATTTGAATTATTGGACATTTAGATAGCTTATACATTTCGGATTGCTATTGAGTGATTTTCTCATAAGTAATGTTATGTGCCTATTTGAATGAAGTGTCGATCATTTTTAAAAGGTTTATTTAGTGGGTAGGAGGAAAAATCATATGTATTACATGGGAGTGAAGTGCCTTTTCCTCCCTTGGATGTTTACTGCCCTCCGCTTCGCGTCGTGCAGTAAACTACATCCTGCAGGAGGAAAAGTGGCACTTTCCTCCCTAGTAATACAAATAGCTATGAATGCAACTCAATTATTAGCGATTTAACACCGTCTGGGATATTGCGGTTGACTCGGATACCGCTTTGTGACCAATCAATGTCCTCGACTATTATAAAACGCAAAATAAACTCCTTAAATTAATAGCTATAATTTCACATTCAAGTCACATGACTATATTTGAATTGGAGGCTACAAATTGACCCAAGAATATAAGATCGGGATAGCTATAGACACAGACTCAAGAAACAGGTCATTATTTTCTGTCACAATATACATATAATTGAATCAACTTTCAAATTTTGTAGAATAATCTTTGGCATATATACAGAGTGGCCACTTTTTTAATGGGATTGTATTGGTAACTTTTAAACCATAAGAGTTAGAAGGTCGGTCAAATGGAGAAAAAGTTGCATTCATAAAAGCATTGTCAAGGAGTTCAAACAAATCAAGATTATCAGGGCCGGTTATTGAGATATCATAAGAAAAGTAAATTCTGTCATTTTGATTTTTCTTTTTTTCCCACTTTATTTCGAATATTATCAAAAAATGTCACAGGAGTTTTTTATTCGACAGTAAATTATCCTCATTTTGACATAATCAGATTTTGTATCCAACGTTTCGTACGCTCTGGGCCACCCCCAACCTCATTTTTTTCAATACGGACCTGCATATTTTACGACACTTTTCGTAATAACTTTTAACGCTGAATTTAATGACATATCATACAATGTCATTTAAAGTTGAATTTCAGGTGATTTGGACCCTTATCCAAATTATCAAAATCACCTGAAAATCAATGGATAGTTTCGGCACAAAAAATTCCTAAATTTGAAAAATCTCGATTTTTCACACCCTATATCTCTGTAATCTTACGCGCTATACCCCAAGTATGATAGATCGACGAAATCAGCTCTTCAGGAAGAATCTGAAAATGAAATAAAATACAGGGTGTTGCATTTAAAATAGGAAAGTTGATATTGGCCACTGTGGCATGACACACCCTGTATAATAAGTTTTTTTTTGAAGAAAAAAAAAAAAAAAAAAAAAAAAAAAAAAAAAAGGGCAACTAAAGATACAAATCGACGTGTCCGAGCGTTTTTCCTAAAACGCCACCGTTTATTTATTAACGAATTTATTTCATTTGGCTGGTACACACTGTATACTTCATTTACTCAATGTAAGCAGAATAGGGGAAATATTTAGCTTTCAGATGACACAGTAATCATTTATGATGTAGATACCTGGCAACAGTTGAAAGATATAGTCGAAGATGATTTTCTGAAATTCATTTGACGCTTTCTGATATTGAACTGACTATTCTGAAATACAATTGATGCTTTCTGAAATTAATTTAATCAATCTGAAATACATTTGACGCTTTCTGAAATTCAACTCACTATTTTGAAATACAATTGATACTTTCCGAAATTAAATTGGTGGTTTCTGAAATACAACTGAAAAAGGTGCAGAATTGCAATTACATGGTACTTTCATCATTTTTCATCTCCTTCTTTAAAGTATGGCTCGTGTTTAGGTTAAGTATATTGTATCCAATCAGTAGTACCCTTCTGATATTATGTGTGCTATTTCCTTTCCTTGTTTTAAGTGTTTTGTGTTTAGCATATCAACAACTACCAAAATTAATATGTATAGGTACCTAGTTCAGCGGATTGAATTTCTATGCCACTTGTACACAGTTTTTGAGAGTAGATAGGTATGATCACACATTCTCATTATCAAGAACGGCGTTCTTTTAGAGATGGATGATCACCGGCATGATAAGATTATTTTTTCCTTTACTTACATATACATATTGAATTTTGTTTTTAATGTTATTTTCACCACATACGAGCAACATGCTATTTATTTATTAATAATAATAATAATAATAATAATAATAATAATATATTCTTTATTTCATGTAAACATTCATATATACAGCACACTATATACATATACTTATATATATGTGGTACATACAAACATTGAAAGAAAAGACGTCATAACAAAAAACAGTATTTCCAGATTTACAAATTTACTTCAAAATATCCTTTCGAATCATATGGTTCTAGATTCAACAGGAGTTGTTTTACTTCATTCTTGAATACTTTATGATTCATTATTGATATGAGACTGTTTGGTAATTTATTAAATATTCTGATACACATATATGAAGGATTTTTTTCTGTGAGAGTTAATCTGTGTATGGGAAACGTAATATTGAGAGTTCGTGTATTGTAGTTGATATTCATGTCATTTTCCGTAAAAGCGTCCTTGTTTTTATGTATAAATGTTAAACATTCCAATAAATATACTGCATAGACTGTTAAAATTTGTTTTTCTTTGAATAGACCTCTACAAGTATGTTCCATTCCCCAGAACATGATCCCATATCTCATCACTGATTCAAAATTTGCATGATAAAGAATTCTTAACGTTTTTTCATTTATGTATTTTGATGTAATCCTCATTGCATAAATAACCTTGTTCAATTTTTGATATACATGATCAGTCTGCATATTCCATTTCAAAAAATTATCGATATATACTTATATATACTTGTCGGTTTCTCTTTTCTACATTTGTCAGTACTGAAGATCATCAGGTTTGTTTTCTTTGCATTTAGCAGTAATTTATTCTTATCAAACCAATTATTTGCTCTTGAGAAAAATATACTACCCTGTATCATAAGTTTATCACTTTCATCTGCGCCTGTTAGTAAATTTGTATCATCTGCATAATTTACAACACTTTCTTCTTCTTTCTGAGCAAAGCTACATAAATCATTTAAGTAAATTATGAATAAAATCGGCCCTATAACACTCCCCTGTGCAATGCCTGTTGAATTAATCAGTTGTTCTGATCTTTTTGTAACCCCAGTATGATCGAAACCAGTTGTAGGCTTTTCCTCGGATTCCATATGTTTATAGTTTTCCCAACAGATATTCTTGATTTAAAGAGTCATATGCTTTTGATAAATCCAAGAAAATGGCTAGCGCTAGGTTGTTATTCTCAATCAAATCAAGAATACTCCTGGTAAACTGGAAAATTGCGGTTTGGGTCGACCTACCTTTTAGATATGCGTGCTGGGTATTTGTAAAGAAGTTTGTGTCGCTTAAGAAATTACTAATTTAAATAATTTTGAGAAACATGGCAACAAATTGATGGGCCTATAGTTTTCTATTAGTTCAGGATCCCCACTCTTGAAGAGAGGTTTAATAAGTGATTGTTTCAATTGTTTAGGGAATATACCTTGTCTGAACGAGTTGTTTATGAGATAAGAAAGAATATCATAAATTTCTAATACTGACCACTTGACAATACTCAATGGGATCTCATTAGTGTTTAAATGTCTTTGGATCTCATCATCTCCACTGCTATATTTGTTTTTAAGAGATCTGGCAAGTCCAATGATTTCTTCAGGTGTTGTCGGCCTGAGAAACATTGACCTGTCATTTCTCATCAACAGATTCACATCAAATGAAACATTTTCCAGGCCTTCCAGCATTTCTGAAACTATTTCATTGAAATACTTGTTGAACTTATTTGCTATAGTCTCAGGTTCTCCATTTATCTGACAGTCCTTAGTTTTTGATTTTTTCCCGTTATTTCTTTACAGACGGCCCACATGGTTCTGTTCTTATTATCAGATTTATTTATCCTTTCTGCATAGTGCATGGACTTCAGTTGCCTGAGTAGTTCGTCATATTCTTTTTTACAGTTTTTATATTGATCACGAAAAATCGTGTTATGCTTACTGAGTGACAGAAGTATATCTAACCGCGTTTTACATTCTGCTACTTCTTAATTTTTTTGAAAGTGTTTTTGTTTTTTATTTTGTACCAACTTCAAAGGAAAGCTTTCACAGAAAATACCATGAAAAATTGACATGAATGTGTCCCATTGTTTATCAACTTCATTTTTTTTTTACATCTAAAACCATTTTCCAATCTTGTTCATTGAGTCTAAGTTTAAAGTTATTTTTGGCTGTCTCGCTAAAAAATCTACAATATTTAGGTTGTGCTTTACCATTAGATTCAATTTCAAATGTAATTTTTTGTGCTTGATGGTCAGAAATATGCATTTCTAATACCTCTGTATTCCACGTTTCTAAATTTGTAAATATATTATCAATACATGATTTCGATTGTGCCGTGACTCTTGTGTATTCATGAATAGTTTGAATCAAATTAAATGAGTTCATTAATGATATGAATTCTGTTTTCAAATTATTTTCATCCCTCATTTCTATGTTCATATCACCTGCTAAGATTATCTCTGTGTTTTCTTCAACACTACCTATCAAGAGTTGTTCCATTTTTTCAAAGAAAGTTGGTATATTTCCATTTGGAGGTCGATATATACAAATAATTGTATATGATTTTTTTTCGAATATACACTCGGTGACAGCACATTCGAAAACTCCCTGTTCTGACAACTTCGATAATTTATTTCTTGATTTTCCTTTCACGCTTTCGTGTAGATAGATAGCCGCTCCACCATATCCATCTGGTCTGCAGAAACTTGATGCAAGTTGGAAGTTATTGTTTATAGATATATTATCCAGTCTGCTTGTTGTTTGCCAGTGTTCCGTTATACACAATACTTTACAGTTCGAGTGGATTTGTAAACTGTTTTCTATCCGGTCAACTGCATTTCCCATCGATTGTACATTCTGATGAATAATACTGATTTTTTTGTGTTTTTCATGCGTTTGTTTGCCCTGCTGGACCCCATGTATTTCATTTTTTATAAAAAATCTCCACTTAGTTGGTTTAGAAAATTTTTGTGTTTCGTGAAATCGAATCTTCTTATGCCTACTCCGCTTGGCCAGAAGTCTGTTTGGTACATCTCATCCTTTTTTGATATCGGTGCTGTCACTACATACCTTCGTAGTCGATCTTCTGTGGTTGGGATTTCTTTCACCATAACTTCATTGTTATAGCCTGGTTTTTTGGTAATATATCCTTTTATTATTTCTTCCGTTGCTGCCCTTTTCACTCTATATAAATAGAGCCATACTTTTCGATCATGCCCCGCGAACTCGGATTTATCATCGCTAGTTCCTGTGCCAATGTTTTTTTGTATACTCTGTTATTTTGTTGATATAAATCTCAATATTTATATGGAAAGACTAGAAATT